>CAJQZP010000774.1:10020000-10747500 GCA_907164705.1 Parnassius apollo
TATATATTAAGTAATTGGTTGATAGTAATATAATGGATATAAGCAAAGTAACTACGTAGCTCTGATGGTTAGCGCTCGCTGTAAATTTCACAGTACGCGAGCAAACCGGGTTCGATCCCGCCGGCACCAACGAAATTTTTAATTGCAATTTTAAGTGCTGATTTACCACGTTCTCGGCGGTGAAGGAAAACATCGTAAGGAAACCTGCATGTCAGAGAAATAAGGAAAAAAATATTTCGTTCGAAGACATGTGAAGTTCGCCAACATGCGTTGCGGCAGCGCGGCGGACAATTTCTTGCCCTAAAACCCGCTCAGAAATGAGCGGGACGCCTGTGCTCAGCAGTGGGACGTATATAGGCTGTAACTAACTAACTTAACTATAATGGCCTCCGCAGTATAGTTGTTATATAATATTGATTAGATCATTTTGCTTGTGGATTATGTCGACAGTTCAATTATAAGAATGAAAGGCCTGTGTTGGTTAATAAACAAATGCGAAATAACACGGCCCTTATTATTGTAACTTATAATTTTAAAAAGAAGCAAATAGCAGTAATTTGATTAATAATTAGTTATGTGCGAAAGGTCTAAAATCATTTTGTAAATTTGACGTGGCAGATCTATTTCATCATCGATTCAATCGCGCAACTAGGTTTACTTTAATGAGCAGTGCAAATAGTTTTGTTGTTCGCAAAGGACCGCGTACTTTGATGGAGGAGAACCCGGTCCGCTGTTTTCCCGTATTACTGTATGGCTGATGAAGACAATGAAGACGAAAAATCCAATATAGTTTGTATATCTCCGCACACAACAAACATATCGTATTATCTTTACGTAGATATGCCTCATACCTCGTTGGTTTAGTGGTTGTAACCTTGATTATTGATCATGAGGTCACGGGATCAAATCCCGGGTCAGACCAATATCAGTTATTATGTTTTTTGTCAGGAAATTCTCAGTATTTATTTATTTATTTAATATATTATTACATTCATTATTTACACATTACGTTACGGTACAATCATAAGTTTATAGAAACTTTACCGTCTACCGGTATCACCGACAATAACAAATATGAGGGTGTGGTAAGAAAAAAGAAATACACTTAGTATTTATTAGTTAATTGTGTAACCTTCTATTGCACAATGCACCGCGCATGGATCGTATATTTTATACAGGGCGCTTGTTTTAGGGCGTTATCGTAGTATTTATTATTAAAAACATATTATGTATAATTTAAATTATTAGTAATGCATTCCATAAAGTAATTTTTTAATTTTAATTTAATATTTTTTTGATTTAGTTCTGATTTTACTGATACTGGTAGCTGGTTAATTAGGTTAGGAATCATATATTCTAAGGTACGTTTACCATATAAATTGTTGTATTTAGGTAAGGCTAGTTTAGGTTTTCCTGAGTTGCGAGTTTTAGAGTATTCAACATGTATGTGCAATTTTTAACTGTTCATGGAAAAATTCTTCTATTAAGAAGGGTAAACTTTACCTTTTCGTGTATAGGTATAATTTTGCAATGACTAAAAAGGTTGTGGTAATCTGATTCTTTATACTGGTTTTTAATACTATCCGGGACTATAGTTTTTAAAATACGTAATTGTAGTAGATAAATACGTTCTAAATGTGATCTGTACGTTCTACCATAGCTAGACAAACCGTATGCTACTTTTGACTCTACCAGTGATTTATATAGCTGTATAAGTATTTTATACGGAATTTTATACTTAATTATAGAAAATTTTGCAAGCATACCACGAAGTTTATCACATACATGCTCAATATGCTCTTTCCAATTGAGGCGACTGTCTATCACGAGTCCTAAGTAGGTCTGTGATTATACCAGGTCTATGGATTCGCAGTTACATTTGGTTTGGACCTGTCGTCTGTGAAGGCATTGGTGGTCATGCGCAATAAGCCTAGGTATAACCTTACTCCTATTTTGACTAGAGCTAATGTACATTAACTTAGTCTTCGCAGCATTTAAGACTAATCCTTTATCATGTGACCACTTCATAAGTATATTAAAATCGTCTTGTAGGAGGTTGAGAGTGTCGTTTATATTGCTCCCAGCCGCAACCAAGCAAGTATCATCAGCATACTGGTAAATTTCACATCGCCTGATAATGTTTGCCAGACTATTTACATAGGTAATGTAGTGTAAAGGTCCTATTACGGAGCCTTGTGCAGTGCCTACAGATACATTTACTATGTTGCTCATTGAATCACCCACTTTAACCACATGTTTTCTATCGGTGAGGTAATCCTTACACCACGACAGCAGTGGTCCTCTGATACCATTATCGTTCAGACTATCTAATAGTTGCTCATGACGAAGTGTTTCGAAAGCCTTACTGTAGTCTATAAACACTACCAATATGTGTTTTTTCTCATCTAGATGCTTGTAGATGCTGTTTGTGAACGCCGTTAAAAGCTGAGTGGTATTTTTATGAGGTTTAAAGCCAAACTGTTTATTAGTCAGTATATTATTTTTATCATAGAAGTTATAAATCTGTCTACTAACATATTTCTCAGAAATTTTGTTAATGGTAGGTAATATAGTGATCGGCCTATAGTTATTGTAGTCAGACTTATTACCCTTTTTATGTATCGGTCTAACAATACCCGTTTTTAGTACTTGGGGATACTTGCCGTTCCTAATACTTGCGTTTATAAGATTTGTAATAGCTATAGTAGCAGCCCGGAATCAGGAAGTTGACCGTGTTTTACCTCCGTGCCTCGGAAAGCTCGTAAAGCCGGTCGTGTCGGATAACCGCCTCTTCGGATTATGAGAGTAAGGGAATAGAAAGTGTTTTCGCATATACTCGGTCTTCATAATCTAGTCCTGCGCAGATGGCTAGTCTACGTTGAGACTGGCCGCTGACTGTTTGGTCTGGAGAACATTATTATTACTTAGATATATGAAATACATAATCTCCTATTATTTTGATATAGGCGTTTAGTAATATTTTAAAACAAACACTTACGGCTTCGTGGCGAAATGATTTAGCAATGAGTTGAAGCGCTAAGGGCCACGGACTTAAATCCCGCAACAAGCATTTTACGGTCTACAAATAATTATTCCGTGTCTTCGGGTGGCCCTTGTACCCCACGATATAGGAGAAAATCCTAGTGTGAAGGTAACGTTTAAGACGAAACAAAAAAATAAGAAATAATATAATATCTACATGAGATGAGATCTCCAGTTTTATTTCTTTCTGTCTCTTCTTGCGACACTCTAGTTTAATATGGGGTACTCTTACGCTGACACTACACCTTCTCCAGATGGGATATAACAACTCCAAATAACTAAAAACACTGCGGTGGCCAATCCGCCTGTCGAGGGTGGCCATTGTGATAGGGTTCTACCCTTTAAGGGAAGCCTTTTTCCTGCAGTGGAATTCCGATAGGCTATAGCTGACGCTCGTGCCTTAAACATGCCCATATTTGTTGAAGTAGGGCACCAGTGAAGGCATTCTGAACTTTTACTTGTGATGAAAAGTAATAATATCGTACAAATCGATACCTCCTACGCATAAAGTCAGAAGCAATTTTTTTACGGAAAAGTATATTTTTGGCTCAAAATTATAGATAAGAATAGCTCAAAATAATAATAGATATCAAGTGAAACTATCTTGTAAATAATTATAAAGAATTAATAGGTACATCCTAAATATTTTAATTTTAAAATAAAAGCAAATCAACTATTATATTTTTTTTTATTTTTACAGAAGAGGATGCAAACGAGCATGCGGCTCACCTGATGTTAAGTGACTACCGCCGCCCATGATCAACCGCAACACCAGGGGAATTGCGGGTGCGTTGCCCGCCCTTTAGAAAGGAATAAGCTCTTTTCTTGAAGGTCCCCAGGTCGTATCGGTCCGGAAAAATCGCCGGTGGTAAACTATTCCACAGAGAGGTTGTACGCGGAAGAAAACTCCTTCTGAAACGTACAGTGGTGGACCGCCAAGCATCCAGATGGTGTGGATGGTATCGGGACGTTTGCCGCGTAGTGCGTTAACGAAATTTGACGGCTGGAATTAATCCGAACAATTCCTCAGAGCACTCTCCATGGTATATGCGAAATAAAATGCAAAGAGATGCAACATCTCTTCGCAGCGCCAGTGAATCAAGCCGATCGGAAAGCACTCGGTCGTCGACGATTCGAGCCGCTCTGCGCTGGATGCGCGTTCTGAGGAATTGTAATTTTTCCGGACCGATACGACCTGGGGACCTTCAAGAAAAGAGCGGACTCCTTTCTAAAGGGCCGGCAACGCACCTGCAATTCCAGTGGTGTTGCGGTTGATCATGGGCGGCGGTAGTCACTTAACATCAGGAGAGGCGCATCCTCGTTTGCCCCCTCTTCTATAAAAAAAAAACTGAAAATTCAGTGTATGTATTATGATTATAACATAATTTACTAATTGGGGTATCTGAGGGTGTGCGTTAATTACGTTACATATTGTATATGCAAATACAACTCGTGTAAATGTCGATTGATTCTATAATTAAATCTTGATCCATCTAAATTACTGAAATTGTAAAGATAGTTGCATTGTTCAATGGTTGGTAATTATATTTAATATGGTACTATGGTTATAGGTACTAGATGGCGTTAAGGTTTATTAAGAAAAAATTAGACAAGGTTTCCTTTTGGTCCACGTTTATACTGGGCAGTTTCAGATCACGTGTTTTAACAGAGAACGGTTTTTTTTTTAATATAATCTTATTTATTTTTGAGTAATGGTTTTGTTATAATTAAAATAAACCGTAGGTTCAAAAAAACGTTAGTAAAAACATAAATCCGAGAACGTCTGTAGGAGAGATTATTTAAAGCAATGTACTGTTAACTTTTTTTCTTTACTAAGAAACGTCTCAAAGCAACAAATAAATATAGTTCAGTAACGAGTTCATAAGTTTTCATTCATTTATTGGATATTTTGTCTTGTCCTTATCCTATAAAAGATTAATTTAAAAATGCGTCAATCAAAACTTTTAATTGGCGTCGAGTCCAAAATTAGGACTTTTTTATCTTGTATAGTCTGAAGGCATGAATTGATTTTTATTGAATGTTTTTGCTGATAGTGCTTTCGATGCCCTGGTGGCTCTTCGAGTATTTTCGTGTTTTCTCCATAATTTTGATGATCGATAACCTATTATACAACTGCATCCATGTGGAACTAAATTAAATTTACATTTACAAATATATATATATATATATATATATATATATATATATATATATATATATATATATATATATATAACCGGGTTCAATCCCCGCCAGCATTAATAAAATTGTCAATTGCAATTTTAAGTGCTGACTTACCACGTGCTCGGCGGTGAAGGAAAACATCGTGAGGAAACCTGCATGTCTGAAAAATAAGAAAAAAAGTATTTCCAAAACATGTGAAGTTCGCCAACACGCATTGGGGCAGGGCGGCGGACAATTCCTTGCCCTAAAACCTTCTCATAAATGGGCGGCGGCCTTTGCCCAGGAGTGGGACGTGTATATAGGCTGTAATTTTAACTTTTTACAAAAATATACATTTATTTTAAATTATAGATAATATTAACAATATAACTTATGAAGTGTAATTTATTTGTTATTATAATTATGTTTGCAAGATTTTTATATTATTGTACTGACAGTGGGGCTAACTGTCCAACTTATGGACGGTAAGTGGCTGTTGCAGCTCAATGACACCTGCAGCCGTTTTAACAAAAAAGGATATATGTAGTTATTTTTTCACACCTGTGAACTAGGTGGGAACCTTGACAACTAGTAAATATGGCCCCTTTCAAACTGGAACATCCCTTTCAAACGGTATATACTGCTGACGTCAAAAATAAGCATTCTCATATTCATAAATACGTAATCACACGTCGATAGATAATTTTTTTTTTTTTTAATGAAACGTACATGATTTATTAAAGAAGCTTAAACAGAAATAAACATTTCTAGTATCAAGAGTGTCATAATGGGAATATTTGCTTTATTTGCCACTAGGTGGGCGGGCGCGTTGACAACCGAAGTCTTGTTATTTTATTTTGAGTTGTTATTTGAAGGAGCTACTAACCATCTCCTTTGTGTTTGTTTCGCTCTGCCACTTCAGCCGAATCTGCTTATTGTTTTTAGATATATCAAGAAAGAAAGAAAGAAAGAAAAAACATTTATTCACGGTCTAATCATAATAGATACAAAACAAAGCAAGAAATTGGAATTAAACAGAAAATAAAACAATATTTCCATAAATTAACAAAAATGTATAAAAATAATATAAAATGAGTCTGTGTAGCAGCATAAGACCGTGAAATGGACAGGACTCAGTAAAAATCGAGATACAGAAACACGAATTGCTCTGATCCCGACACTGGTTTTCAGTCCGGCCCGCACTACGACGTAACTCGGACGGCTGCCTCAATGCACATGCTATAATGCGACGCGGAATATATAAAAAAAAATATATGTATCAACAACATGGCTTTCTAACAAAAAACGCAATCGAAGCTTCTTTTTTTAATTCTCGATGGATCGGTAAAATGCAAATATCTGCTTGAGATGGGGAGGACCTTAGAGGACATTGATTAAAACTACTTTTACGGATTTTATCGCGTTTTATTTATATTAATTTTAATACCCGACGTTTCGGGTGCTTTCCAGCACCGGGTCACGGGGGACTGAGGTGACTGACGTCCCGATGTCAAAGTTAACCCGGAGAACCTTCAGGTTTTTAATTATTGTTTTTGGTCCAATCTACGCAGAATGAACCAACTGTATTTTGAAGTCTTGCTTAGAGGACATTTTATTACACAGGGTTATTTTTCAAAGAGTAGCCAAATTTTAAACTTAAGTTCAAATATATAAATAATGATATACCGTTATAGCAGTTTTTTTAATACGAGTAAATCAGGCTTCTACTTTTATTTGAAATATCCCAAATTAAATGTGAGTTATGGGCAACAACGTTTTTGCGTATGGATCGACTGTTACTAATGTATGCGTGCGCAGTAAAACCAGTTAAAATAATGGATTATCACGCATTTTGAATTGAAAAGATAAAAAGGACAGAATATTTTAAACTTTTGAATTAACTTTTCTTCACCATTTGCCTATATTTTTTATTCTGAACCTTCTCTGCAAATTTGGCTAATAACCCTGTATATGTACGTTGGAGAGAAAATAAACTATTCGTAAATATTAAAAGTTAGTCTTTTGTTAAGTTTTTTTTACTAAAACTGTTAAAGTTAAACTCATTTTGTGTTTATTTTTATCTTTTATACACAAATATTAAACGCTGCCGCGGTCAGAAAAATAGTGAGAGACGAGATTAGTGAGTAGTTAGTATCAGATATTACGTTCTGTGACAAGTAGCGCGTATCCTATTCCTATACTCAAATCGGGTGCACAATAAAAGTATCTGATCAATAAGTATTTCTATAATAGACGAATCAGAACTGATCTAAATTGAATGCCAGGAGTTATAACTCAGCTAATATTGGTCAGCTCTTTAAAATTCTAGAAATCTTTTCCCCCTGATTCATTTAAGAATGTTTTCAAAGTAGCCGTACAAATTACTCGGTTCCAACTTTGTATCATAAATTTAGGCAATGATTACGTATTTGACTGGCTTTTAATACTTTGTAGTAATAGTAGTAGCTTTCTTGCAGTTATAACAAATATCCTCCCTTTGAGGCAATCTATGGTGGAGGTATATGTTCAGCAGTGGACTTCTAAAGTTAAAGTTACGGCCTATTTAATTCCCACCGCTGGCCCAGGCCTCCTCTTACTTCTCAGAGGGTTTTAGTGCAAAGAAATGTCCGCTGCACGGCCTAAATGCGTGGCGGATTACACGTTTACGATGGTTTTTAGTTCAGATAAAATCTGACACAAATCCCTTACGCTCCACCAGAATACCGGCGACAAAACTTAAAATGCAATAACGGGGGCGGATCGATTAGAGTAGCTCGTGTACGTGATATTACCACGTCCCACTGGAAAACAAGGAAACCGCCCTTTGAGAAAGCTACTAACAAATATCGAATTATAAGTGCTAAATTTATTAAAAAAGGGTGATATGTTTAACTTATCCTCACGCACAATCCCTAACGGGGTAGCCAGAGAGAACAGATCGCCAAGTGTCACGATCCTTACATACCTCTTTCGCTTCTTTCAGGTTCATTATCTTCTTCATACATGCACGTCTAGGTATCCGAGTACTCTTGACCTTCCCCTCTTCGAGCAACTTGCTCACATGGTCTTCGAAAGTTAGTCTCGGTCTACCTCGACACCTTTTAATATTTACTTTCACGCTATATATTTTCTTCACCATTCGGTCTTCACTCATTCGCTCAACGCGCCCAAACCATCGGAATTCGCCCCTATCAATTTTTGTGATAAGGTCATCTTTCAATCCTGCCATATTGCGAATCTCTTCGTTTCGCTTTCGGTCGGCTATGGTAACGCTGCACATTTTACGAAGAGATCGCATCTCCACTGCATTCAACTTGCTTTTATGCTTCTTCTGGCATACCCAGGTTTCGCTGCCATATAACAAAGTCGGCACCAACACTGCGTTATGTATTGCAAGGCGTGCACTCTTCACTACGCCTTGCCTTTTGACTAACGCATTCAGGGCACATGACTTTGTTCCCGGCAGACATTCCACATTTAAATCACATCTTCCATCCCGGCTGAAAGCACTCCCCAAGTATACAATTTCATTTACCTGTTCTAGACATATGTTTAACATGCATAATTTATTGTATACTTACAAACTATAGGTTAATGCAACTCCCATATTGTTTACCTCGAAGTGTTTCGTTTTGTGAGCAAGTTGTCGGGGCAGCATTGGTGGGCTACAGGGCGGCGACGGAGTCGGGCTCCGGAATTAATTAGTTTTATTGTATTAGTGGCGAGGTGCCCTATCGATCAGAGAAACCTTATCAGACTTTTTAGAGTGACAATGTTTTCTTGGAAATAGTTGGGAAAACAATGGTTGTAGCCTTGCGTTTTACTTACTATAAATAGATTTTCTGAAAATGTTAATAACAAAATGTAAGAGAAAAATATTTCTAAACCTACAGTTATTGTCCATTGTTCAATGTAATAAGCAATATTAAAATGGACTCATAATTTTTTTACAGGTGTTAAACTACTTTTTGTGCCTAATTATTTATATCTACTGGCACGTTTTTATATACTGGCTCTATGTAGCAGAGTCATTATTCCTATAAGTAAATTTCATTTCCTTACAGCTTTATTCTGTATATTATACGTGGTAGTACTCGATCAAGGTAGAACCACGCTCTCACAGAATATCAGCGCAAAATAGCAGCATAATGCTAACTGTGTTTCGTATGGTGAGCGTAGAGAACAGAAGACCCTTTTTACTTGAAACGAGGTATTTCATCTCAGTGCAGGGGTGACAATTCATCTGCATTTTGATTCTTATTCGAGGATAGATGTACATAAATGTGTCTGTGTGTTCGTTTATCACGAGACTCGGTTATCAAAGGTCCGCTACAGAATACTTCCAATATGGATTGATTCGTAGGAGGGATTTTGCCATAGTTGCCACACTTGCCACGCAGGCGATTGACAACAGCAGTTTATCATTGTTTTGATTGTTATCAGGCAGATGCTACCGCCCATTTATTGATTCATTTCCCTCTACCACCTCTTACGACACTAGGGAATAATGGGTTAGTCAATTCTTTTTAACTATCACCACACAGCGACATACTCGAATGTTAACTTAAGTGTATTGGCTGCGTTTGGCAGAAAAAAGCGCTAGCAAGCGCTTGACAGCAAAATGGTGATCGTAAGCGGTAAGCGCTGTCAAATCGTAAGTAGCTATTTTCCTCTAGGACACTAAGTTAGTTTTAACCGAGGAACCTAACCTAATTTAAATATACGTTTGTAAAGTATTCATATTAAAAACTTACCAATCATGTGTTTTAATAACATGTTTATGTTTATTCATGTCATTATATTACTTTAAACTAATATTGCACAAAACAACTTATAAACTCTACTTCAAAACAAACAAATTAAATAAGCAAAATGGCGGATTGTGTCAGCGCTACTGAAGTTAGCAAACGTGTCCTGGCCGAAAACTGTTTAGTGTCGCGATTTTGCTTACAAGCGCTTGCTAGCGCTTTTTTCTGCCAAACGCACCCATTGTTATCAATTTTATGACTCCTGTCTGAGAATTGACACAAATGTAAACTACTATAAAAATAAAAGGAATTTTAAGTTAAGTGAGAGAAACATAAAAACGTTATTATACTTAGATTACTAGTTCGTTTATGCGTTACTGAGTTTTAGACGGAATACCGTAAAATTTAGAAGTATAATAATAAGAAACCTATGCTCAGCCGTGGAGCGAAAATAGGCCGAAGTAATTTTGGGAGTACTAGAATTTTATTTGAAAATATACGTTCTGCAGTATGCAGGCGTTAAAATATCTGTAAATACGCTAGCTAGTTGATCTGGATATGTCGCAGGTGGTCGAAAGGTCGATAATCGGATAGGAAGACATCATTGCAGTACTCAACAATTTGTAAATATTTCGTAATCAACTAGAAATATGTTGTTTTACATTTGTTACTCGAGCAAGATAATCAAATTTAAATCTATGTTTATCTCCATATATAAAAATCAAACCTTTAGCCTCGCTATAACTCGAAAATGGCTCGCAGGATTTTGATGAATTTTGTGTGTGTGTGTTTGTGTGTGTGTGTGTGTGTGTGTGTGTGTGTGTGTGTGTGTGTGTGTGTGTGTGTGTGTGTGTGTGTGTGTTTAATACGTGGTAGAGTAGGACCCTTTTTACTAGAAACGAGGCATTCTCGCTTAGTCCTCAGGGGTGACAACGTATCTGCGTTTTGCTTCTTGATCGAGGATAAATGTAGATGTACATGGGCATCCACTTACCATCAGGTGGACTGTGTGCTTTTTTGTCACCCTTATTCTATAAAAAGGTGGTTTCCTGGGTGGTTTAGATTCACTATTGGACTTGGTAGATAGCGCTGTTGTTGTTGAGTTCCAAAAATCACTCGTGCTAAACCGGGACAGAGCTCTAGTTCTAAATATAAATAATAAATTTAGAATTTTAATATGAATTGTATATTTAGTAATTTTCCACTATAGTATATAACAATTTATATTAATTTCTCCATGGTGCATGGTCACATTAGTTCCCGGTTCTTAACTAGTCCTCTATTTTAACAAGTCGTTGGCACAAACATTTTAAGGGTTTATTAGGAACACTTTCAGCACAACACTTTTTAAAATACTTGTTACAATTTATTGTAAATAACTAATTGAAATATACCCCGTTTGTTCAAGCATAGGATTTTTTGTAAACACAAACCCTTTCGTTCTGAAATATGTTTAAATTGTTACAAAGGTTTCGTCGAATTTACACCGTTTACAGTAGGTCTGGTTCTAACAGATATACATAGCTGGTGTCTTGGCTGGTGTATATGCTGATATTACGATACCCAAATATATTGGTGATGCCTATCTTTGAAAGTGTCATAAAATGACTGACAACTACCCACTTTATTTTTTACAATTAATTACATTAAAAACATTACATTCACTTTTTTTTTTAAATTCCCACTCCGATGTAATTTAAAAGTGTAATTAGTATTTAAAATTTATGTTATGTAATTTTAAATTGTTTCTTCCCTATAAAAAGCATTCCAAATTATAATCCAAAGAAGAAGAAAAATTGACTTTAAAGTATAATATCTTTTAAAGCCTTAACCAAATTATTTTTAATGATTAGAAATAATAGGTCTCCAGTAAACATTTTTACATTTTATGAGATTTTATCGTTTTACCACATTATTAAAGAAATTACTTTGTGATTTCATCTACCTATCCGTATTTTAAGACTTTAATATAACTAATTTATATACTTTATAGTATTATTTTTATTGTAGCCAAATTTTTTAGACATAATAATATATCGGTCCGTTAGGGCAGTGAAGTGTTAGGCTGTGGCGATGATCAAGTATTTGAATCGTTTATTTGTAATAAATGATTCGGATCTGAATGATTGTATTATTTTTTAATGAAACTTAAGTGACAAATTTATCCACAGTCCATCTGATGGTAAGTGGAAACTTCTATAAAAATGTGGTTCGCGCAGTCCACGTACACCTGCACCGAATTAAAAAAAGCTACAGATGCCTTGTTATTACTTAGAATTAACATGAAATGCCTCACTGCCTGCCTGTAATTATACTAGCCCCTTATACCCTAATGGTCGCTACACACGGTTAGTTCAACTGATCATTCCAACTGATCAGTTCAAACTAAAACTGATGATATTTTTTAAAATATTGAATTTTCGATATACCTATCGATAAATAAACTTATATATAAAACTCCGATATTCATATATTTATAATTATCAATAAATCGAAAATTCAATATTTTAAAAAATATCAACAGTTTAGTTTGGACTGATCAGTTGTAATGATCAGTTAAACTGACCCTGTGTGGCGTCCATTAGAGCGGAACATACACGTGCGGGCATTTCTTTTTGGTGGAAAAATAATTAAGAGGGGCTGACTTACACAGAAATAGAATTCTACCTGGAAAATAAAACCAATATATACCTATGTATGGAAAATGTTTCCACAATACAGCAGATATTCCTAGAAGGCAACTTTTTAACGAGTATTTTCCGGTAAACGTTATTTTTACAGAAACAAACACGTTTTTAGTCTCTGTGTTTCATTTTCTACCGTTTGCCTTTGTTACCAGATTTTAGGTATCCAATGTGTTCGGGCACTCGATAAGAAAAATTCACACCTTATATATTTGTTACCCTAAGTCTTTATTATATCTATATCCGGCTGGTAACAGCGAATTTTCTCTATTACGGTTTATTTGTTTCGATATTCTTATAAAGTTTAGGGTTGATTTTTCAATCATCAAATAAAAGTTGTTGCCAATTAAAATACACTTGTGATATTCCTTAGACCTATCAAAAGGGTAAATTAATTAAAGTTTTAAAAGAAGTAGAACCGACTTCAAAAACAAAACACAATAAAATAATTTCTACATAATAAATTCGGAAGTCGGGGCTTCGTCTCGGACTTTTTTGAAAGTTTAAGTATAATATTTAACAAGTTTAGGTGCTGGAAGTTACTGCTTTCCTTTTTAGTTCCTTTTCTGCCACTGCGGCGCTTATAGTCATTGTTGGCGGCATCTAGTTTATTTCATATAATGCATTTTTCCAAATTTACCCTCCTTTAAATTCATATTTCGGGCGTTCGTTTCCCCCTCAACCGCACGCCTAGTATATATATATCGGACCGCTGAGAACTGCCTTATAAATCAAACCGTAATCGAAGAAGAAACCGCGCCGCGTACTAATATAATAAAGTAGTGAAGTTTTGTGTCCGAAAAGGAAAGGCAGAGGCGTTAGCTCGTCTACGTCTTAGCAAAACCTGTCTCCTGAGCGTGGAAGACCTGCGACGACGGCGGTGATAAGGTAGTCGTGCCATTTATTTTACAAACGCCCTTCCTTCTCAACCAGAATTCCTTTACAGTCCAGGATCGAAAGCCACAAGCTTTGCTATTCTTCAATTCTCTCTCTCTCCGCAACATTTTATTTATGGTTCATTGCGAGCCGGATTTTACCGCATTACTATACTACCTATATTTTTTCTATCAACGTGGTGGTAACCCCCTATGCATACTTCACAAGTTGCTTTATTAATTAAATTAGAATTTAATTTCGAACAATCTCCCAACACCCTTATAAATAGTGTTGCCTATATAACCTATATAATAATACATTTACCGCTTCGGCATACTATTAATTGCATTTCTATACTTATATATACATATAACCTCAACATTTATCTCTCACATATATATTATATATTTACTTACTTTTAATTTATTGGTGTATTTACGCTAAAAATTTTACATTACGTTAACAATTTATGCAAGTCATTATTAACGTTTGAACTCGCGTTACAATTCGCCACGCGTATTATCTACCCTCTTGATTTCATATATTTGATTCGTTAATTTTATAAATCTTTTATAGTTATATTTAATTTAAATAAGTTGAGATGGCAACTAAAGCGCATATTAATGACAATAAACAATTGTCCATTATTTTAGCAAAGCGTGACGCGTTGTTCGAACGTGTTCAAAGTATTTATGAAAATGCTAAGAGTGCGCACTTATCTCAAGATAGTACAGCTAAATTTGTGAGTTCATGTATAACGTTGGACAATATTCGAGTAGATTTCCTTTCCATTTTGGACGAGTATAATAAGCAATTGTTAATTAATGAGCCTAATGCTCAACCCAGCTATCAAACTTATGCATCGTTCGAGGACTTGTACTGTTATATTAAAAGCGTTATGATGAAGTTGTCGAATTCATCCTCGTCAGATAGCACAAATACCACGACTCTTAGGTCTAAGCTTAGACTCGCACCTATAGAATTAGTTGCGTTTGACGGAGAGATACAGAATTGGCCATTGTTCTACGCCAGTTTTAAATCGACAGTTCATGACAACCATTTACTCACCGATGCCGATAAGCTTTATTATTTATTAGGAAAACTGTCGCCAAAGGCTCAGGCTGTATTTTCAGGCGTAACTCCTAGCGCTGATAACTATAATATTATATTCCAGTCTCTTCTTGATAGATATCAGGACACTCGTATCCTAGCATCGACCTATTTGTATCAAGCTCTTAATCTAAAACTAACAGGCCAAGCTACCGCTGCTAATTTTGAATTATTCATGGATAAGTTTGTAACGGCGGTAAACTCTTTAAAAAATTTAAACATCGAGAATCTGTTAGACTATACCTTTTTACACATAGCTTTAAAGAAATTCGACACTGAAACCGTACGCTCCTTTGAGATGTATTCTCGTGAACATAAAATACCTCCATTTGAACAATTTATTAATTTTATTAGAGATCAAAACCGTATATGTCGTACCACTCAAACTAATTCTGCTGCGTCGTCTAACTTTAATTCTTCTGACAAAGGTATGAGAAGAAATCTCGCAATTCTTCGGTTCCTAATCCACAAACGTATGTCTTATGTTCGCAGTCGGTCAAGTGCCTATGTGATAATGTTATTTATGATCATTTTTGCAAGTGTCCCTCGTTTAGCAAAATGACGTCTATTGAACGTTTTAAATGTGTAAAGGATAACAACGCTTGTGTAAATTGTCTAATTGTAAAGCATAAAACGGGCGCTTGTTCTTCAAAAATGAAATGTCGATCGTGTAACCAGCGACACCATACTATGTTGCATTTTGATAAAATTTCGAATAACAACAACAATATCGCGCCCTAATAACGAATCACACAATCTCACGAACCTAAGCCAGAGTATGACAATGGCGCCGGCTACACATACGCAGTCACTGTGCGCAACGTCAGTAAGCAAGCCACGTTATGTCAGGCAGAGCGAAGCGAGCAAACGTTACATTGAATGTTACCAGCGTCAGTGCAACGTTAACACAGTATTACTTGCGACCGCTCAAGTTATTGTCCATGATGCACACGGTAAACCAGTTATTATTCGATGTTTGCTAGACAGCGCTTCTCAAAGTAACTTCGTAACTTTTAATAGTTTGCAGCGTCTTAAACTCTCTAATAAATGTGAAAATTCACAATAAAAGAAGGAAAAAGTTCGATAAATATCAAAATATATTCTCGTTTTAAAAATGACATACATTTTGATGTTAATATGCATTCTGCTCTGTGGACTTAAGCGCGCTTTCGCACCTAACGTCATTGCAGCTTGCGGACTCAGAATTTGGAGTTCTAGGTTCCGTAGATATATTATTGGATGCATTTATTTTCCCGCATTTGTTACTGCCTAATGTAGTGCATAGCAGTAGTCGTAATATACCTCCCACAATTGAGACGGTACTGGGTTATGTGATCATGGGCTCTGTACCTACTTCACATATTTCCAAATCTACAACCTCTTGTTGTTCTGTCGTTAAAGACCCTATGGATTCACTCCTGAAACGATTCTGGGAGCTAGAGGAGGTCACCGCGCCGCCCACTCTGAGTCAGTCCGACCTTGAGTGTGAAGAACATTTTCGCGCTACTACTGTTCGTGATGACAGTGGTAGATATATAGTGTCATTACCGTTTAATGATGACCCCTTCTCTTTGGTTGACTCGTATATCATAGCACTGAAGCGTCTTTATTATTTAGAGAAAAGGTTCAAGGCTTCTCCTGAGTTACATACCGCATATAATTATGTTATTCAAGAATATATAAATAAAGATTCGGTCGATTTAAGCAAAGATGATACGACTCGTCCTACACACTTCATTCCCCATCATGATGTAGTCCGCCATGACAAATCGATTACTAAATTAAGAGTGGTTTAGGACGCGAGTTCTAAGTCCACATCTGGAAAATCGATTAATGACATCCTGCACGCGGGTCCCAACTTACAAGACGATTTATTTTATATAATAATTAATTTTCGATTATTTAAAATTGCATTAACTGTTGACTGTAAGCAGATGTTTATGCAAATAAGCTTGTCAGAATATGACAGTGATTTTCATCGCGTTTCGTATAGGTTTGATGAAAATAAGCAAATATAAGCATACCGCTTCAACCGCGTTTGCTTTGGTCTAAAATCCAGTCCATATCATGCCTTACGCGTAATTCAACAGCTCTTGACTGACGAGGGTGATAAATATCCCGCAGCAGCATCCGCTGTCTCTTCCGCTCTGTATATGGACGATCTAGCCATAAGTGTGATGACAACATCCCAAGCGGAAGAGATTTCAAAAGAACTTATTCAGCTCTTTAAGCTAGGGCAATTAATCTTGTAAAATGGACAAGCAATTATAATGATGTTCTAGCGCACATACCTGATTCTCACAAGGCTCCCCATGAGGTGGAATTTGAGAAGTCTGTACCGCAGAAAATTCTTGGCTTGTATTGGGATAGGTCGAATGATTGCTTTTACTTTAAAGTGATCGAACCAGGAGAAAAATGTACTAAGCGTGCAATTTTGTCAACGGTGGCTAGATTGTGGGACATAATGGGATTTGTGGCATTTTATACGCCAAACTCTTAATTAAAGAGCTTTGGTTATTAAAGTGTGACTGGGATGATACACCACCACAGCACGTGGTCTCTGCGTGGAGTCACTTTTGTTCTGAGCTCTCGGCACTTAATGGGCTTCAACTTCCTCGTCACCTTGGGGTGAACGAGGGATGTGAAGTTCGCCTCATTGGCTTCACTGACGCTAGCGAGCGTGCTTATGGTGGGGTCGTCTACCTACAAGTACACAGTGGTTCCGGATACTCGGTGCAACTCGTGTGCGCCAAATCTAAAGTTGCACCGATGAAAATTATTCCAGTCGCAAGATTGGAACTCTATGCCGCAGTGTTGTTAGCAAAATTGCTTCGTAAGGTGCTAGACAGAATATCTCCGCACTATAATGTAAAAGATGTATTCGCTTTCAGCGATTCTAAGATCGTGCTTGCATGGATAAATTCGTCTCCGCATCGTTGGCAGACTTTCGTCGCCAATCGTGTCGTGGCACTTACCGAACTTAGTGATAGACCACAAACTTGCTTGACCTTGACTGTCGGGAGTAAAGCACTACCTCAAACGCTTCGCGTTATGAGGAGTGCAAAAATATAAGTATATACTCGGTTTACCTGAAATCAGTATTTCACAAGTGAAACTACTTTTATGTATTGTGCTTAATTCTAACTATTGATACTATTGCCGTCTTTTATTCAACAAGTTAGTTAAACAAACTCAATGTGAAAGTAACGAGACGCATATTATCCATGTTCAAAAATCTACGTTGAATGAATACAGACGAATAATCTGTAAAACACACTCGTCCACAAATAACTGCGAGTTTTTCGACGCGTTTTTCGTCCGGGAAACGTTCCATTAGGTTCCACTGAAAACACTTCGTTACTCCCACTACACTTGTATGTAGAGATTTCATTTTTTACGTAAGGTAACAAACGAGCACGCATTCCACCCACGGGCACCTATATTTATTTCCATCCTCGACTAAAAATCAAAATACAGAAGTGTTGTCACTTCTAAGGACTAAAATGGAGTGCCACGTCAACAGTGATCGAGTTTATAGTTTATATTAGTTCTCTGTACTCACCATAAGAAGCACAGCAGCGTTAGCTGCTACTTTATGGTAGTATTCTCCTAGAGCGTGGTTAATTCTCGGTTGTACAACTGCAGCTATTCCACATAATAAAATTTATGTAAGATTTTATCCGATCTTGCCGTACTTATTTTTTTTATAGGATAGGGTGACAAACGAGCACACAGTTCACCTGATGGTAAGTGGTTGCTGCGGCCCATAGACATCTACATGTATCCGCGATTACAAAACAAATAGCAGATGCGCTGTCACCCGTAAGGACTAACATGGAAGGCCTCTTTTCCAGTAAAAAAGTCTCCGGTTCTTTACACTCACTATACGAAATACAGCAGCATTAAGCTCCTATTTCACGCTGGTATTCTGTGAGAGCGTGGTCTTTCCCCGGTTGAGCCGACCCATTCGTGCTAAAACTATACTACTAATATAACTGCAGCATGGCTCTACCACGTATAAAATTTCGTTATTCTAACTTATTTGTTTTAATAAAAATAAAGATCCCAAATTCAGGACATTGGTATTGAATGAATTATGCATGTCCAAACCCAAACGAGAGTAAGCGATTTTCTAAGCAAAAAATAACATGATATCTACTGTGAAATGGTATTCATCTAATAAACAGGTCACTTTGTCTTGGGAACATAACCTTTCTTTTTAATGGCATATGTACGATTAAGCCCACGCCTAAGGGGCCTGCATTGTTTTTGAGCATTGTATTCTTCAGACCAGCGCGTATAACTCGATCACGTGGGCGGAGAGAATAGGCCACGCCTTACGGTCGCCACGCCCCGAGCGGTACGATACTCTAATCCTTCCAATTCACTTTAGAGTATGTTGAGGATACCTCTGCTAAGGAAGCGGTCGTTACTAGTCCGTTCAAGGCTTGCCTTGATTGAATTGATGAAATTTTTTAATAAATAATTTTTTTCGCATCCAACTGCGCGCGTTTTTGTTTTGAACAGCGCTGAAATTAATACTTGCTTTTCCAGCGAAAAAGTTTGGTCTTTAATGTAATTATTTTTATTTTATTGATAGGGTTGGCATGATCAAAACAAGTTGTTTTAAAACACGTTTTTAAAAGAGGTTTTAAAACACTTTGAAATAAAACGTTGTTTTATTAACTGTTAAACCCTGTTTTTCTTAATGTTAAAACATTAAGAAAAAAACTACTTTTAAAATTTTTAAATGCAAATGAATGGAAGTACTTAAATGAAAACAAATAAATACTTAAGACCCAAAATAGCTTGAAATAAATTTACAAGTTGAGTTTATGTTGTGTTTTTCATTTAAATTAGGAATTTAAGGAAAAGTTTATTTGGAAATTGTAATTAAAACATTATTTTGTTACAAGGGATTCATTCAATTATAAACAAAACGGTAACCATTAATATTATGAATTATAACTAAGTTGGTACCATTAATTACCATTTATGTCACACAACTATTTTTAAAACAGATTAAATTTAAAGTTAAGAAGTTGAATGGATGGAAATGTATCTGTCTGCTTTAATAAAAGATAATGTTTCAGAAATAACTTCACTCGTAAGGTCGTAAGGTTTTCGCCACATTTCAAACCGGGCGTTGAACTTTCTTAAATTTGTTTATTTATTTTATTTGCCTGACCAACAGTGAGTACACTAAAATTAATCAAATTCATCAGTAATAATACTAAGTAATTGCCTCACTATTTACAGAGTAGCACACCATGTACCAATATAAAGTTACTTATATATATAAAACAAAACAAATCAACAGTTTATTAATAATACAGCAAAAAGATTTCATTCATCATTATTGGTATTAATGTAGAGCACGGTCTTTTTAATTTTAGATACAGAGGTTATGTTAATATCTAGAACAGTAGAATATGCCTCATAAATCTTTTCTTTACAAGGTGATATTGAGTAGGTTGACTTAGGGTTTGTACTGCAGTGACTGGTATGGAATAGTGTAAGCTTAGTGCCTTGACTAGGAAACCTTTTTGGGATCTCAAATGCCATTTTGGATCGTAAGTTAGAGCAGTTTAAGTTTCCTATAATTAATTTGTGCAGGAAAACCAATACAAGGATCTTTCTAGAGTCTCAAGGATTGACATCTTGAAGTTAACAAGCCTTTTTATACGAATTCAGTTTTTTAAACATGTTACAACTAAAAGCTCTCAGCCCTATTAATAAACACAGACTTGATCGAGATTAACTTTACTCCTAGTTTAAAGCTTAAAATATCTAATTTCAGTATTAATAAACATAGAGTAAGGAGGGAGTAAATTAATCCGAATCTACTCTCGGAATAAAAGTTAATCTTTGGCGGTACCTAGTTTAACGACTGAGTAAGCATAGACTAGTCGCGTATTTTAACATTTTGTAAGACTTTACGTTGTTAAATTCATAAGTTGTAAGCACTAGTAACAAAAATAGCATAATGGATTAAAATGCCAAGAAGTGATGTGGAGCAAAACAAAGTGATTGCAGGTTTTTATTCATTATGAGAATTTAGACAAGTAATTGGGGCTATTGATTACCACATATTCTAATCCCGAAAGTCGCTGGAAACATCGGACAATACTACATAAACAGGAAAAGATATAGTTCAATAAATGTACAAGTAAGTTTTATAGCACCTAGCTAGCCCATTTTTGCCATAACGTACAGTATCTGCTTATTACTTCATATTAAAGAAGTTTTGAGTGCTTTGTTCCAGGTTGTGTCAAATGCAAATTTAGAGTTCATGGATACAGTGGCACATTGGTAAGGCAACACACATGACTCAAGAATATTTAATGAAAGTCGCATTAAAACAAACGTTTGAGCAGTCAGGATTTGAATGCAGACTTCTCAGAGTTTCTGGTTATGCTTGTACGCCTTATTTATTCTCTCCTATCTTGCGTCCTAATAAACAAAAGGAAGAAATATACAACCGGTCGCACTTCTGGGGCAGTAACACTGTAGAACAATGCTTTAAAGGGAAGTAAAGGTTTCGGTGTTTACTGCTAGGACTAAATACTAGATAAGATCATACAAAACTATACACATTGCAATGCAAAAGCAAGATCTGCTTGAGGATGTAGTATAAAAAGATGACGAAAATGTACCAGTCATACAATTAGTAAATAACTCCGTTAGGGGAAATTCTGTTCGGGCAGCATTTATTAACGATTTTTTTTAAAAATAAATATACAATAATTACATGTACAAAAGGTTTTATTTATCTCCAAAAAAACAAAACAAAAATGGTTATTTAATTAATTTTGCCCCTCACGTTCTTTTCTTAATTCTAAAATTTCGTTACAAATAATATTAAAAATGATTATATTATTTAGAACTTAGTTTTTCCACCGAGTCCGAAAACAACACGAGGAACAAGGACCAACACATAACACTTATCTCTTGTCAAACTCAAAATATTGCCTGTCACTGTCATTAATATCATCAAGCATTGAGATCATTCACTAATCATCACTGACTCACTCTTTTTACTTTTAAATTAGTTGGGTTGCCATAGCGCAAGCGTTAATCTCGTCGTAACGAATGTATAGTTAGTCGGAGGTTGCTACATGTTTATTAATAACATTGTAATAACGAAGTAAGTAGTCAGTTACTCTGGGATTAGCTAGTCCAAGTATAACTTCGAATTAAGCTTGGAATAAGCAATTTTTATTAATAAGACAGTATATGTTTAACAAATATTTTTGTATTCTTTCGATACGATCGATAAATCGCACAGTGAATACTCGGTCTCACGCTGTCGTACGGTCTCACCCTCAAACTTGTTTTTAAGCTCTATCCATGCTTCAGTTACTTCGCCAATACAGCAGGATATCTTCTGGTAGATGTCAAGTGTAACAGCAATATTTTCCAGTTTCCTGTGACGGGCCTGGGCTTGTAGATTCAACCCCATGTCATTTACTTTTGATGAAATTGACAAATCTATTATAACAGTTGCATTATTTAAGCGTACATAATATGCCAGTTTTTCAAAAAAACTGTCCCACCGTATCTGTTATGGTATAACAACTGCTTTTCTACCAGCTTGTTTATATTTGGCAGATGCAAAGTGGTTGCATTTGAAGTGCCGCCTTTGCGCCATATTGTTAGATCCACGGCAATGCCTTCGTACACAACCGCGTCCCTAAAAACGGCGGCCATCCGGTGCATGGCAGCCACTCCGCGCTAGAGGATAATTCCTCCCCCTTCATCTCAAATAAGGCCCACTAAAACACAAGCCGTACCTTCCCGCGCAGCCTCTCACTCTACCCGCATAACGGACTAATTACTATACGCGAGACTCAGGGCCAGGGAGAACCTCCCCGAACGGGTTCCCGCCTTGTCGTGGCGGGGGGGGGGGCTTAGAAGCCGTGGCTTGGTCACCCACGGCGAAACAAAGAGGAACCCATATGGCTGGTCCGAGGTGGAGGGCCGGCCCGAGGTGGCCACTCCGAGTGGGCTTGGGAAGCCCACTTTGGATGTGTGTTGGTGGACTGCGGTGAGAGGTGTGTCCTCCCCACCTACCGCTGCAGCCGAGGTGGAGTCGCGGAAGAAGAGGAGTGTTGGTATGGCGATGCGCCACTCGCCCTATCCTCCGCGACTCAAACGGGGCCGCACCGTTGATGCGGTGGTTGTGGGGCTGCGGGGGGAGAGGATTGTCGGTATTGCGGGGCGCCGTCTCCCTACCCTCCGCAGCCGAATCTTGGTTGGCGGCGGAGCCATAGACCAGGTCCGCCGCTGGGGTCGGGAAGGCTTCTAAGTACTCGTTTTTCCTGGCCCCATGGCCTTTGTGCATGGGACGCGGGGGCGTCTGTTGCACAGACGTAATTGGAGGCCGTGGAGGAAGGCGCGCCATGTGTTCTGGTGCGCCTTACCTAGAAGGAGAACGGAGAGGAATTTTCCTCTCCCGAGGAGGTGCTGCCATGGGGCGGCAGGCGCTAGTAGGGCCGCGGATGTGTGCGAAAGCGTTCCCGTAGCCCTGCCAATATGCGACAAAGGTGGAACACCATGGGGTTTTAGTCGTTGCGAGTCCGACATAACCCGTCCTTGCCCCCCGCGAGGCGGGTATGCGTAGGCATTTCCCCATGTAACAAAAAAAAAAAGGGCCAGGGAGAACGAGCACCTGTAAACACTAGTTATAAGCAGTTTGTATTTTAACCTCATTTTCGTGGCTGTGTGTAGATGATTTTACGCGAAAATTAAGAGTCGTAGTAGCTCAGTGGCCCTGCCGGCATAAAATAAATTGATTATTGCAATTCTAAGTGGTGGTGGCGGTGAAAATAAACATCTTGCGGAAACCTGCATTTCTGAGAAGTAAAATATCCATAAAACATGTAAAATCTAATTTAATTTAAACCTAATTGAAATACGTAAACTACAGCATTAATTTCATTACATTGTTGCCAAAGCCAAATTTTCAATTGTCAGTTCAACGATCAAAATTGCAGCGTTTGTATGAACACAGACCTTACGATCGTCATGGCATCAAAAGAAAAATAAATAAAAAGCCACGTTTAAAAATAAAACTCACCTTCAATCGTCTTTGCAATACGCCGTTTCGTTTTGTAACATTCCGAGTACTATGTTGAGGGTTTTAAAAAGAAAATTGCTATATATGTATGGCAACAGAGATACTGTCGTAGGTCGTAGATTTTTAGTAATAATTTTGTTAACAGCACTGGTGACACTCCTTATCTTCAACAACAAGTGCATTGTTTAATTTACATTTAAATTTTATTTTATAAACCTTCGACCATTTAGCGGCGATGTTAGATAGGAAAAATAATAATAAATACAAAATATCAAAAATTAACCAGTAATTTTAATGTGATGTGATTCTTCAGTGCAGTAGGAACTCTTTCTTTTTTTATTAGTAGTACATATATGGATTACGGGTAGTATAATCACATAAAAGGAAAAAATAATGTCATAAGAAACTTAATTTCATTTTCAAAGAAGTGAAGGTTCCTTAAGATAGGCAGTAGTACACCACTGTTGGTGGCGTAGAGTTCTGCTGTCCGGGATAGTAATAGAAACTTCTTTATTCAATATAGGTTATAAATAATATTTATTGAAAGACATTCTTATGTTTAATGTACCATTGGTTCTGAAAATACCGCTGTCTTGGGAAGAACCAGTAAGAAACCAAGCTGGACTTTAAAAAAAAAACAATTTTTAATCGTATAATATTATGATGTTATGAGTGTACCCTACTTTACGAACAGTAATAAAACAATAAAAATTTAGTAGGCGTCTTTGACCTTGTCACTTAGCAGGGTCACAGACGAGGGTGGATATGATTTGATTTTCGAAAGAATTTAATTATTTTATTTAATTAATTTAAAAATTTTCTGCAACAGGAATAAATAAATGATAATAACATTTAATAATTCATGTAATTATTACAAATGGGTTACCCGCCTTTTAAAAATCATTAAGCTCTTTTCTCGAAGGTCCATAAATAGTATTAGTCTTGAAAAATCGCTGGTGATAACAGATTCCAATAGGAAATTGTGCGAAGAAGAAAAACCTTTGCGGCTGGAATTACTCTAAATAATAAATCTTAGCACTTTCCGTTGCAGATGCGATAGATAATGCAAAGGGATGCAACATCTCTATGCGGCGCTAGTGAGTCAAGCTGATCAGAATGAACTCGGTCGTCTACGATTAGCTATGAGTTATATTGGCATATCGTCATAGTCGTCTCTTGCACCGACGGAACCAAATTGTGTGATCAATTCTCTTAGGCCGCCTCACACTGCGTACTTACACATCGTCTCATCCTTATCAGATTTTAAGTACCTTAGACAGTAGCTAGAAAGGGCGTCAGAAGTGTGATACTAATCCGCGTCAAACGTGACGTCATTATTCCTATTATAGGACAAGGTTAAGTCCAGCAGTAAATTAATTACGTGATAGAAGCGGTCTATCGGTATATCGAAGAGCTGAAGTATTTGTACAGTAGGGCTACGATGGCTTTCCGAGTACAGAATCAGAGTTCGAAACATATCCAACTACAGAGAGCCATATAGCTCGAAGAACCGATAACCGATAGGGAAGAAAGGTTCTTGAGTGACAGCCTCGTACCGGTAGGCGTAGTGTAGGGCGATCCCCCACTAAATGGAGTGACGACCTGGTAAGACATGCAGAAAGTCGATGAATGCAGATGGCTCAGGACCGTGCTTTGTGGCATTACTTGGGGGAGGACTTGTGAAGGTCTGTAATGATGATGATGATAGAAGCGGTCTAGTCTAGAAGTAAAACATTTTCAGTTTTCTGCATTTAATTCCTAAGATCATTATATTTATGGTTTTTGTAAATATTTGAATGTTAGAAGATTTTCGTTGGTTGATATTTATCTAACAATAATAAGTACACTAATATAACTTTCATCTATTACTAGCGATCCGTTCCGGGTTCACGCGGATGATTTCTGGATCTCGACAACAGCGCCAGCCACCTACCGGATCCAATTGTGGGTTTAAACCAACCAGTTTAAGCCATTCAAACACACACACACAAATTTCATCAAAATCGATCGAGCCGTTTTTACGAGACTAACGGACAACCATATTCAATTTTATATATATAGAGATTGACAAAGGTGAAATGTGTGGCCAACACCTTTATGACTCATAAAACTATACCTTGACTATAAGTTGTTTATATGTCTTGAGTTGCCTCATCATATTGTTTAATTCCAAATGTTAGAATTCTAACTTTTGTGATTGAACGGGAATGAAAATTAAAAATAACAAGTAGGTAGACCTGTATTTCTCCTGAAAATATTTTTAACTTTAAAGCCGTGCAAAAGTTTCTACTTCGATGAATCGCTTTCCAATAATACAATGCATCGTTTATATCAGTTTGCAAACTTAATAAAATTCTAACTGGGTAAAGTTATTTTAATTTTCTCATATTATTAAGTGAATAATTTTATTAACTAACTTTTTTGACTTTCTACTGGGCAACATTTGATAAATCATTAGATTACGAACGATTTAACGAAAACGACAATTATGAAACACTTAACGGTCTGCGTTTTAAAAGGTTAACAAGTAATTAGTCTAATTGTCCCAACAATTATAGTGACATATTGTGACTGACGTAAACATCACAATATTACGTATAAACTAAAAAATACTATAGGGTTTTTCATTAGATCTAACTATTAATATATGTGAAGAGAAAACTATGTACTATGTATTTTAACCACATTGGGCGCACGGAGGTGTATGCGATTTAGCACAGTTATAGTTTATATGGAAAAAAGCTAAAATATATAAAATATATGTTACACATAGCTGAAATAAAATAAAACATTCTTTGTTTACATGTGTACTGCCAATGTCAAACATATATTATATTATTCAGCGACGAAGTTTATGTTTGCGTTTCTTGTGTCTGTTGAAAATTTATGCTTTTTTAAAGATCTTTAGTAAAAATGGAGGATAATAGTGTTCCTTGTGATGAATTGAAGTGTATTGAGGTGGTAATCGGCGAGGAAAAGGTAAAATCTTTAAGCTTTGTTGAGAAAATACACAAGGTCAAGAGTGTCTTTCGGACTTATCAATTATCGCAATTGAAAAACAGTTATAGTTACAATTAAAACGTTGACCAAAATTTTACGCGGACGTAATCAAATCTTTCCTTAAGAAAGAGAGACCATTCAATTTAGAATATAAATAATTTGTATTTTTTTTTAATTTTGTACATAGTTTGTTTGCACTTTGTTCATGTATAGTATTGTATTTAAATATCTTTTTCTTACGCTCAAGCAAACCCAAACGGATTTTTTCAAAGCCACCGAAGGTATGAAATTGCTGATATGTCATACAATCTATCTAGCAGTAGTATGCCTTCTGTGTGCTTTGTTGAACACGTCCTTGATAGCACTGAATATGAAACTGAGGAGTGGCGACAGATCAAGATTGGTGTATTTTTATAAAACTGCTGAAAACAACAAAATCATATCTTGAGCTTGCCCTAGTTTGGAGTCCTAGCTTCGCCACTGATGTTAATCTGTCGTTGCAAATGCTGATAGCTAGAATTAGAGTCAGAACATTTATAGGCAATTTAAAGCCAAAAACTTACATCTACACATCAAACACGTAATATTCTATGGTGAATAAGTCGCACAGAGCAAATAATATATATAATCACTACGTTTTAAATTTATTTTAATCACTATGTTTGTGAGCACAGAGATTGAGTGTAAGCTGTGAATTTTGTGTAATTTAAATTTTTTTTTGTTTTTGTCTGTGGATTGTATGTCAAAGTGAAAAAGCGTTTATTTACATTTTTTATATTAGCTATCTGTTTTTGTATTTATTAAATATGACAGATAACAATTTATATTTAATACTTTACCTACATTATAAAAAAGAAACCAATTCCAATTTCAAAAGTACCAACGTCTACTTAAGTGAAGCGATCGAGGAGTTTTAATCGCTAGTGAAAAACTATTTCACTTTGACGGTGTATCTAATGCAAAATCCCTTACGAAATCAGAAAAACATCAATACCGCGTGGTATAGTACAGTACAAAATGCTTGTCAGAAGTGTTCAATGCTATATGGAGCAAGCGATCAAACATGGGGCTTTGCGGGCATTACAACACACCCGCGCACATTTTACAGTTTGTTCTGACAGTTCTTAAAATGTATTTCAATGAGGGCCCACGACTTTTTCTGCCACTAGGGCGGCGCCACTTTTTTTATAGAAAAAAAAAGTGGCGTGGTAACAAACGAGCACACAGTCCACCTGATGGTAAGTGGTTGCTGCGGCCCATAGACATCTACATCTATCCTCCATTAAAAATCAAAATGCAGTTGCGTTGTCACCAGTGAGGACTGAAATGGAATGCCTCGTTTTCAGTAAAAAGGGTCTCCAGTTCTATACACTCACTATACGAATCACAGTAGCATTAAGCTACTATTTCTCGCTGGTATTCTGTAAGAGCGTGGTCCTTCCACGGTCGAGCCGACCCATTCGTGCTACAACTATACTTCTAATATAACTGCAGCATGGCTCTACCACGTATAAAATACAAACTTTCGTCATGACGTCGTCCAATAACTCTTTACGTAGTCCGTAGTATATTTTCCTATAAAAATACACTAATTTGTTTTAGAATCCTATTAAGTGTTAAAGTTTAGACATAACCTTCAAAATTCCTCTGAAGTGAAATGTTTTTAATACGAAATTGTTCAGGAATTTAAATTATACTCTTATAAATATTGTTACGCGCCAAAGTCGACGGCACTAGTGCCATCTAGTGTCGAACCGAAGAACTAAACTTCTTGAAGTTAAAACTCGAATTCTCGGTACCTTGCGCGTGTTTACTTGAATATTCTGGATATTTCGCTGCTAATTTATATTTATAGGCGCTGCAAGGTGCGATTGGGGAAGTATTGAAGTTGGCGAGACAAGCGAAGCTTCGGAGCGGAATAAAGTGAATCAGTGTGATTAATTATTAGTGTTTTTAACTTTAATTAGTGTAAAGTAAATTAAAGTCTTAATTTAGGTAATTCTATCGGCAAATTTTATTGTCACGAACCTCAAGCTCGTAACAATTGGTGTCAGAAGTGGGATTGAGAAGCGCACTTAACTGACGTGCGGAGAACCAACATTTATTAACCAGCTTCGTCGACTGGCTTCCCTCGAGGCTGCTGACCCCCGAATCGACCAAGTGAACAATCGGGTTGACAACGTAATGGCTGACATGAAGAAATCACTGGACGAACTCAAACTTGGAGATGGAGCTACAGCTCCCGTAGTAGCTACAGCACCTTCGCTACGTGGATTCAAAGTGCCGCCGTTCGACGGGACTTCTTCCTGGTCGGCCTACAAAATCCAGTTCGAGGCTGTTATGAAGGCGAACGGCTGGAATAAAAGTCAGGCCATGACTGCTCTCACTAGGCCTGCACGACCAGGCCTTAATAGTTCTGGAAGCTCTCGGTGAGGAAGTGACTTATGAACAACTCCTTGAGGCATTGGAGGCGAGATATGGCGACGCTCACCTGGAACACGTCTTTCGTGCGCAGCTTAAAGATCACGTGCAGCGCATTAACGAAAACCTGCAGCAGTGGGCTCTAGAGGTGGAGAAGCTGGTGCGAAAAGCATACCGGTCTGTATCTGCGCTCATTGAAGGGAACCTGGTGCAGACATTCATCGACGGCATCCGTGACCTGGAAGTCAGAGCTGCTGTGAGGCTCGGGCACCACGAGACGCTTAAGGACGCCTTGGCCCATGCACTGGAGGTGGAAGCCGTGCGGCAGGATCATCGTTCCCATCGCGTCAGGGAGGTTGCAGCAGCTACAGTTCCGACGCAACAAAGGATCAGCCATCTATGGCTGTGGGGAAAAGGGCCATCTTCGATCCAGCTGCCCTAAGCGAACCCTAGAAAGGGAAGGTGAACGATCTCAGGAGGGTAGTGCGGCCAACAGCACCGCGCAGCAGCAGCAGGGAAACGAGTAAAAGCCAGAACTATGGGGCGGGTGCTGGCTGATGTTAAAAGAGCCCCAAGGATCTCGATCTCACAAACCCACGGTGTAAACAGTCTAATCATCAAGAGCGAGGTCAACGGAATGCCGTGTAAACTGACCATAGACACTGGAGCCTCTCGTACGGTTGTTAGTTCCCAACTAATAAGTCAGTTCCTTGGGGACTCCGCATACAACCGAGAACGCATTAATTTGGTAACAGCCACCCGTCAGCGTATACACGTCCGTGGAGAGAAAGAGATGGAGTTGAAGCTAGGCAACATGATCTACCTACATAATGTCATCGTGGCTGATATAATGGACGACTGCATCCTGGGCCTAGACTTCATGAGGAAGAATTGTTGTGCGATTGACGTTAAGCAAGGTGTCTTGAAATGTGGACAAGAGGAACTTTTTGTGGAAGGAGCGTTACCAGGGAACGTGTACAGCCTTGAGAAGATTGTTCTTCCGCCGAGATCGGAAACGTTTGTGCCGGTTAGTCTTCCTCGGAATCCTGGGCAACCTCATCGTTGTGTACTCGTGGAAAGGTTAGAAAATGACCTTCCATGGAAAGTGGCTCGAACCTTGGTCAGAACCACTAACATCTCAGGAGTACGTGTACTGAACCTTTGTGGCCAGGAACAGATTATAGAAAAAGGCACACTGGTTGCTACTTGTGAGGAAGTGGATTGGTTACGTCGGTGCCAATATCTATCGACTGGGACCAACAGCAAGGATGCACAAACTAGAGTGAGCACACTTTTAGAAGACTGTCGCAGCGTTCTCTCCCCGAATGAAATGGTCAAAGCGAAGAAGTTGTTACTCAAGTATGCCGATGTATTCTCATCAAACGATGCTGACATAGAGAAGACTGGCTTAATTCAACACAAAATAAACAGGAGAAGAATTGCCTATCCGTCAGCGGCCAAGAAGATTGCCGGTAGCACGTGAAAAGGAAGTGGAAACCATGATTGAGGGAATGGTGAAGGATGGTGTTATTGAACCTTCCTCTAGTCCATGGTGTTCACCCGTGGTACTGGTAAAGAAGAAGGATGGCAGCATGCGGTTTTGTGTTAACTACCGCCGTCTGAACGACGTTACTAAGAAGGACAGCTATCCCTTGCCAAGAATTGACGACACGCTGGACATGCTTACGGGAGTAAAATGGTTTAGCACGCTGGATCTAAAAAGTGGCTACTGGCAAGTTGAAATTGACCCTAAGGACAAGGAAAAAACTGCGTTCTCAACGGGAAAGGGTCTGTGGCAATTTAAAGTAATGCCGTTTGGGTTGTGCAATGCTCCAGCAACGTTTGAAAGGCTGATGGAACTTGCACTTACCGGGCTAATTGGCGGTGCCTGTCTGGTCTACTTGGATGACATCATCATCGTGGGCCGTACGTTTGAGGAACACCTTCAAAACCTGGAACGCGTGCTCATGAAGATTCAGAGTGTCAACCTCAAGTTGAGTCCGAAGAAATGTTCACTATTCAACGGCAAGTCAACTTTTTGGGGTATGTAGTGTCGGAAGAAGGTATCCGCACGGATCCAGAGAAAATCGCAGCTGTAAAGGATTGGCCGGTTCCAAAAGACAAGACGCAGGTTAGAGCATTTTTGGGTTTGTGCTCCTATTACCGGCGATTTGTGAAGAACTTTGCAGATATAGCCAAACCTCTGCGTAAGCTAACCGAGGAGAAGCGACATTTCTGCTGGGATGAAAGTTGCAATATCGCATTCCAGGAGCTCAAGGACCGTCTGTGCAAAACACCTATTTTGGGATACCCTGATGCAAGCAAAGAATTTATAGTTGACACAGACGCAAGTGATATAGGACTTGGCGGTGTGTTGTCTCAACGGAATGGTGACCAAGAGGTCGTGATAGCGTACTTCAGCAAGTCGTTGTCAAAACCGGAAAGGAACTATTGTGTCACAAGACGCGAATTGCTAGCTGTGGTAAAGTCGTTGCAGCATTTTAGCAAATATCTTCTGGGGCGAAAATTTCACTTACGAACTGACCATGCTGCACTAAAATGGCTATTGCAGTTTAAAAATCCAGAAGGACAAGTTGCGAGATGGATTGAACTACTGCAGGAATACGACTTTGAGATCGAACATCGCAGCGGGAAATCTCATGGCAACGCAGATGCATTGTCAAGAAGACCTTGTCCTGAAGATTGCAAACATTGTATCTGGAAGGGTATCCGTGAGGATGCTCAGGGCAGTCCACCTCAGAAACCAGTGGAAGGACAGCTTACAACGTGCACAGCAGGAAGATCCGGACATCAAGCCGATCCTGGAATGGATGAAGGCCAGTGCTCCCAAGCCCAAGTGGAGCGACGTTTCAGCGATGAGTTCGACCACTAAAAGCTATTGGGCCCAGTGGGACAGCTTGCTGCTTCAGGATGGAGTTCTGTGCCGTAAATGGGAAAATGTTCGGGGAGACAGCTGTCATTTACAAATGGTTGTCCCTAAAGCTAAAGTACCGGATGTTCTACAGCTGTACCATAATGATTATTCAGGAGGCCATCTGGGAGTTAAACGAACTCTACTGAAGATCCGAGAACGGTTTTACTGGGTCCACTGTCGAAACGATGTCGAGGACTGGTGTCGCAAATGTACAAGTTGTGCGGCTGTAAAGGGACCTCAGACTCGTAGTAGAGGTGCATTGAAGTTGTACAATGTTGGTGCACCATGGGAGAGAATAGCCATTGACGTGGCGGGGCCGTTTCCGGAGAGTGAAAGCGGTAACAAGTATTTCATGGTTGTGATGGATTACTTCACTAAGTGGCCAGAAGTCTTCGCCATTCCAAATCAAGAAGCTACAACAGTTGCAGATAAACTAGTACATGAAGTCTTCTGTCGTTTTGGAGTACCTTTAGAGATTCACAGCGATCAAGGAAGGAATTTTAAATCTCAAATATTCCAGGAAACTTGCCGAGTTATGGGTACTCATAAAACAAGAACGACTTCTTATCACCCGCAATCTGATGGAATGGTAGAACGATTTAATCAGACATTGGAGCGGTACCTAGCAAAAGGTGTGGACAATCGGCAACGAGATTGGGACAAGCACATACAACCGTTTTTGTTGTCATATCGAAGCGCTGTTCACGAAAGTACATCAGTGACACCAGCTTTCGTAAACTTTGGAAGAGAATTACGGCTGCCTGCAGACCCGATCACCGGGATACCACCTGATGCTCCACGTAGTATAACCTATTATGTAAATGACTTGCGGAACAAAATGAATGACATTTATGAGCACGTCAGACAATCGGGCCAGCAAATGTCTGAAAAGATGAAAACCCGTTACGACCGCAAAATGAACAACAAAGGGTTCGACGAAGGTTCGCTAGTGTGGTTGCATAATCCCGTCCGCAGCAAAAGGAAATCTCCTAAGCTTCAAGCTAAATGGGACGGCCCGTACCGGATTGTGACCAGGATCAACGATGTAACCTACCGGATACAGAAAGGCGCAAGAGGGACTCCTAAGATCGTCCATGTGGATCGCTTGGCGCGTTATTATGGGGCCGATAATGCTCGGGACGAGCATGTCTTAGGAGGGGGCAGTGTTACGCGCCAAAGTCGAACCGAAGAACTAAACTTCTTGAAGTTGAAACTCGAACTCTCGGTACCTTGCGCGTGTTTACTTGAATATTCTGGATATTTCGCTGCTAATTTATATTTATAGACGCTGCAAGATGCGATCGGGGAAGTATTGAAGTTGGCGAGACAAGCGAAGCGTCGGAGCGGAATAAAGTGAATCAGTGTGATTAATTATTAGTGTTTTTAACTTTAATTAGTGTAAAGTAAATTAAAGTGTTAATTTAGGTAATTCTATCGGCAATTTTTATTATCACGAACCTCATGCTCGTAACAATATTAACATGTATATATACAAGGTAGCATACGGAAAAATGTATGGCAACAAAAATTTGTATAGGTTTTCGCTTATGTTCTTTAAGTAAATTTTGTTAACTTAAAACAATAAAAATTATTCTTAATTTCTTGCTATATAGGTTGCTATAGGTTTTTTTAAATATTATTATCCACTAATTATTGTTCATATTTAGGATACCTATAGGTATATTATCCAAGTATTGAAATAATAAATATTTATGTATTTTTTGTACATTTAATTTTTATTTACATAACATACACACATATATACAAGTATACAATATTTAGCATCATTGTAAAAAAATTAAAACTATAAACTTTAATTATCGTACAGTCTTACTCCCCGCGGTATTATTACTGGTTGCGTTTCCTTGTTTATTGGATATACTTAGGCTTTGAGCAAGAAAAGATCCAGACAGACGGATCCTTCTTATCACCAGCGGTGACTTCAAGTCGCCGATGTAGTTCCTTTAGGAACTGCACCGCACGTGGACGCCTCGGACCCATAGTCTCTTTAGCAAATGGCTCAAATTTTGCGTCATTTACTCAGTTCTGTCACTTCTGATTTCACGCTGCCTCCAAACGAGGTAGCCCTGAGATGATATAGGGACGAGAGTTCTTCGAAAAACATCGTTCAGAGAACCGTGTCGAGACGATGTGCTGCGCTGGTAAATTACTGAAAATAAATATTTCACATTTATTACTATTTGGTTAAGGACTAATATTTAAAATATTATGAAAATATTAATTTTATATTTAATTATATATATATATATATATTATAAAAATATATATATATATATATATATCGATATAGTAGAGACAGGCTTATCGAGATTGTTACGCGGTCTCGTGGTTGCATTGTATTACATAACGTCGATTACCTTGCACTTGAACTGTTGCATTCGTTGCGCCGCTCGATGTTGACTATGGCTTTAGTATTACAATTGATGACTACATAATTGTTGTAGAATTAGGGTGACAACACAGTCCACCTGATAGTAAGTGGATGCTGTGGCCCATAGATATCTATCTTTATGCTCGATTAAGAATCAAAACTATGTATTAAGATGCGTTGTCACCCTTGAGGACTAAGATGGAATGCCTCGTTTCCCGTAAAAAAGGGTCTGCGGATCTCTACATTCACCATTAAACTGCTATTTTACGCTGTTATTCTGTGAGAGCGTGGTTCTTCCCCGGTCGAGCCGACCCAATCGTGCTACAACAATTAATATAGCTGCAGCGTGGCTCTACCACGTATAAGCATTAGAGACTATCAATCCATGGCATCCACGTGCGGTGAAGGTCCTAAAGGAACTATATTTATATTATTGTTGTCACTGCTTGTGTTACTATGGATCATCCTTTTCTCGTCCAAAGACTAAGTATGTGTGGCGGCGCTATCATCGCGCCGCAGCGAAACACACCGAAGCCTAAATCACGCTATCAAATTTCCGAATCATAAACAGTATATATAGAAATCCCCGGGCAGAACACCTTGCTGCGCCCTCCTTTCTGCCAAGGAGGGTCGCGTTCGTATACGGCTTAGAGATCTCTAGTCAGATCGTTAAGCCAATTCCTAAAAGGTTGAGTTCAGTGGGTAAAAGTCACCACATAACCACGCAGCCGGCCGCGTGGTATGCTATGAGCATTCCCAACCTCTCTCCCCCGCTTTCCGGAGGGTTGCCCATACTGGCTTCGGGCGCAAAAAAAAAAAAAAAGAACACCTTGCCCGGCGGGAGATCTCCCCTGTTTCTTCTACGGCCACATATGTATAGCCATTCAGGGACGAAATGCAACCAGCGATCTCGGAATTATACCGCGACGAGTAAGTGGGAGAGACTTATATGATTTATGTTTTTAGTTATAGTTATTCTATTGCATATATATATATATATATATATATATATACAGTCAAACCTGTGTAAGTGAGAACTGGATAAGCGAGAAAACTCTATAAGTGAGAGTAATAGCCAGGACCCGTCACTTTAAGCTCCCAAAACCTCTATTAGCAAGAAACAGAAACCTCTGTAAGAGAGAGTCGTTTTTTCCTCATGGACCTCCGTAAGTGAGACTGCTACTTATTTATACCTCTATAAGCGACAGTCGAGCTTACTTTATTTATATTATTTAGGAGGAACTATAGGTACAATAAAAATACATACATACATAAAAGATACACACATACAGTAACAAATGACAAAATAAATTACAAATTTAACATCTGCTATTTTATGACTCATTCTTAACTTTCGTGGAACTTCCTACTATTGTTTTTGTATTGTTTTCTCGTCAATATTGTACCTATTCTATTTCGTGGAACTAAATAACGTTGTTATTTTATCGCATTATTTTCGAATGGACACGTGTGCCTGTGTACCGTCCTATTTATCGGACTTACTCTAAATTTATGAGTAAGAGAAAAACATTCAAAATACATAAACAGAAACCCAAACGAAATCGACGAATTTTTTTTAAGTGTAAATAAGTTCTAAATAAAATAAAATTACATAGTGCATGAATTTTCGTTTTGTTTTCGTAAGCATCTTGATACCTATCCTATAAAGTACTTATATGTCGAAATCTAATGAACGTAACATAACATATACACACTATTAAAAATATATATGTACATAATATATGTTGTGCATATTGTTCTCCTAATTTTAACATATTACATGTTTACTACAATCGTAGATACTTGCTGTACTTTGTTATTGCTGCGTACGTCCATAGGAGAGAAACGCTACCCATGTACCTGCATTAGAGAGAAACTCGGGTTAGTGAGAAACCTCTATAAGCGAGAATGAAATTACAGTTGCAGTAATTATTTTATGTCTATTAAGAATTTAGTATATTTAAGATTGAAAATACTTAGTAATGACACTATACAAATATTTTAAGTGACTACCATACAACCCCGGCTGGTTTCTTTATCGACTACCGTGTGTTTCGATTTCTTTAGTTCTAATTTGATTTTCAAAATGAAATTACATCAGTTACGCAGTGTCACACTTCTTCCTCTTTTAAGGCTGCTTATTGTAGTGGATCAATTGTATATATCTACAGTATTGATTAACAATACCGCCATTTATCGGAGGCTGCAAGCTCTTTCTAAAATTTCTTTTTTTAGTCATTAGACATCAGACACATAAGACAATAAATATGAATTCATTGTAGTGGATTAAACAATGACAATATAATATATAAGTATTAGTTATTTATCTCATATAATTAAAGTTACATGTATATAAGCATATAGATAACATAACAACAAGATGTCATAGGTATTTTACTATATTTTATAATTGTGTATTATTGTGGCCATTATTAGAAGTACATAAGGTGGTTCATTGTTATGTAAAAGAGCGCCTCTCGCCATCAAACGTAAAAGTTTGGCGAGTTCAGAATTAAGTAACATCTCTGTATTATCAATTCATTAATAAATTGAAAAAAAAAGTTACTATGAAAGTTAATAGTCGAAGCACTCATACGTTACTTCTTTTAACTTTTATTTACTTGTTAAAGCAGTGATGGGTGTTAGATGTAATAAAGTTCTACTCGTTTTTCAAATTCCGCAGCTAAGTTATGCAATAATAAATAATGTATTGATATGTAATAATATCATAGATGACACAAGATATAAATAGCCGCTGAGTATATAATCCCAGCTTACAACTCACGGCCGTGTCAGCTCGCGGTCTTGCATACCCTGAGTCACATGAAGTTGTGAAACCCAATAGACTGTAAAGGATTTTTTTATTATATATTTCATAATGGTACCCATACATGAAGACTCGAAGACGACATACGCAGTTAGCATGAGTGATAACAGCACTACTACCATAGAAAATAGAAACCCCAGCTTATTCCTAAACAAATAGTCAAGCGGGGTTAACAATCTTTTTTTTTTAACCATTACCTGAACATAGGCCATCACCATAGATTGCCTCGTAGGGGGGATATTTTGCCGTAGTTGCTATGCTTGGCAAGCAGGTAACCGCAGCAAGCGGGTTGGAAACCGCATTTTTTTATCGTCATTAGGAAGATACTCCTCCCCACATCCTGATTTGTTCCCCTCTGTAGCCTCTTACGTCACCCACGGGATGGTATATGGTAGTTGATATTCTTACATCGCAACTACATGGTAAACAGTCAATGTATTAAGGGCAGTATTCGCCACTGTTTGCTTCATGAGTATGAAAAAGGTCCAAATGCACTTGGACTGAACAATGTCGAAATTTTTATGTGGTGTACAAGATGAGCATTAAAGACAAAAAAAATCTAAAACTACGAAAATAAGCTGTGATAAAGGCGGTCTTTAAAGTTTTTAAGAGGATATTGTCAACGCTATGTTCAATGATCAGTAAACAACTGACAAAGAATTTTCAAACAGGTCTTTTGCTTGTTTCATGTAATTGGTTCATGAAAAATATTGGGAAAAGGTTATTACATGTACATGGTCTATCGAAAACAAAATCTAATGAGCAGACCCAATTTTTTTGTTTTTGCTCCAATCACAGAGATAAGTGTGCTTTAAAGATCAGTAACATGTGAAGGGAAATGGATTCTTTTGAAAAATATACCACGCAGGGAAATAATATTATGCCGAGCCGGAGACCGATTTCATTTTCAAATCGTAAGCGATATTTTTGTGTAGTAGGTTTTTATAACAATAATCCATTGAGAGCTTCTTCTCCCTAGACAAACGATCACTACTAACAGAGTCCACTCTGGTACTAAATCGTTCATCTCACGATTAGGAAAACTAAACGAAAAGTTTAAAAGTCCAGTCTTATAAAATCGAACAAAAGTAAAAATATTTTATGAAGGTGTCATTTGCCACTATGATACTCCAGGACACGACGCTACTGCTCGTACAGCTTTCTCGACACAAAAAATTGGTCTTGGATGTCTTACCTTACCCGCCATTTACCCACCTCATTTCGCTACATATGCCCGCTATTTACCCGATCTCGTACTTACTGACTATCGCTTCTTTCGTTGATAAGGTACGAAAAGCAATACAGGATTTTTTGGATTTTAAATCCGAAGAATTTTTAGGGAATATTTTAATTACTATAAAAGTGTTGTTGATAAGAATCGCGATTAAGTAGATTGAGGTGTGAAGGCACTTTTAAAGTTATTTTTATACACTAAAAACGGTTAGAACTTTTTCACACGCCTAAGTATTACTACTATTGGTGACGTTAAGAGTACGTGACAACTACAACTAAATCTATTTTGATAAAACATTATTTACGATCTAGTTTTGTTTTTGGTTCGGAACTTTGACAGCGCGATTTAAGCTTCGATGTTTCGCTTGTGGCACGACGACAGCGCCACCACATCTTAATATTTTCATCGCCGGTCTGGTCCTCACTAGTGCTAAAACGAATGGTGTTAAATCCTTAGTCCTTTTCCGTCATAAAATGACAATTTTCTCCAAAATCCCTTTACTTCACGCGCGTGATTGAATGACAAACATCCAAACTGACAGCCTTTCACATTTATATTGTTGGGTATTAGGTAATAACTAATAAGTATAACTAAAACTTTTACTCGGCCTGTCTCTGTTTGTCTGATACACTGACGTCGGTAGTGATGTGATAGGTTCTGCTTATCTGTACGGTTCCGGTACGGTTTCCGGTTAAGGTATCGGCACGAAATAAATGGTATTGGTTCCTTAGTTATTGTTTTCGGGTTCTAATTTAAAGGGCGCCAAATTTTCGTAGCGTATTTTTGCTGTATTATTACCTACCCTACTTTTTAACCGCGACTCGCTCGCGTTGACTTCAATTTATGAACATTATTAAATGCTGTTTCGTGCTAAATTTAGCAAAATTCAATCCCTATTCTAATAATAAAACAAAGTCGTGTGACACTCGGGGACTGCCGCGGTAAAGCTATTGCATAGCATTTTGTATCAACTTATGCAATTATAATTATTTATTTATTTTATTTATGCAGTATTTCTTTTTCTTTGATATTAATTCAAGTTACACTTTTTGAGCGTGGTGACCGATAAGAAAACAATTTTTTTTCTTTTATTAAATAAATAAAAAGTTAATATTGTTTAAAATATTTTTATTATTTTACAATACATGTGGGTTTTATTATCTTACGATAGCTGTTGGTTATTCAGGAATATTTGTCAACACCGTGTCGAAGACTGCCGAAAAGAAACGACGTTAGACAATGCACGGCCTTCAAGCCACACCTCCGTGCCCGTCGGAGTGGGGAGCGTGAGGTTTTTTTTCGTTACGGAATTTCCGGATTCGGTCCCCGCGCTCAAGGCCCGCGATAGAAGCTATGCAATAGCTTAAAAATAATAATTCTAATTCTAATACATAATAATTAACCTTATTCTATATTTTAAAAAACCTATTCAGGCTCCGCTCAGAAGTGACACCGTATTGTAGCGTACAAGACTACACTTTTTTCAACTATTTTTTCAAGTATCAATCTATGCATGGTAAGCAGAAAATAGGAGCTTAATGCTGCTGTGTAGAACCGGATACTCTTATGCTGCGGCTACATTAACGAGAAACGTCAATGCCCATAAACGCAACAATTATTGCCTTAAATTTAACGCAATAAAGTGAGTGGCTACACTTGAACGGTCAACGTAGTTTCAATTTCAACGCCGTTGAACTGCGTTAAATGTTTTTATTAAATGTTCCCTGAATTTCAAGCAACATGGACGCAGCTACTCTATATTTGATGAGTGTAAATTTTTATTATATGAATATATTTTATCATTGCCAAACGAAGAAAAAAATACAAAAAAAGAAAAAATTACAAAAAAAAATACAAAGAAGAATTATGTTTTTTAATTAAAATTCTATTTTGTTTTTCCGCACCCAAATTGCACTAAAAAGACGTCAAATGGTTTAAGCTAAATAATAAGACAAACGTAAATATACTTTAATAAAATAATAACGTTTTTCTTCTTTAATAACTTTTATTTCTTCAATAGATGTTTGAAAAGGTAACAGTTGCAAAATACGTCGCCAAGCATCATTTTGCGATGTACGATTTTTAAACCTTTTAAGTCTCGGATTCCACAAACATGGCTCTGTTCGCAGGATCTCGAGAAACGTTGTAATTTTTCATTACTCCACTCCATCGGAGCCATACGTGCAACCCCGTTGCACCATAGATTACTGTGTATATATTAGAGACGTTGCAGTCACCGTGCACAATGAGACAAACGTAGTGTGGCCGCTTCAACGCGATAATTCGCGCGTTAATCCTTTGATGTACCGCCACTCGAGTTATCGCCAAACGGGAAATTGTGTGAAACGGAAAAAACCAAAAATGTCAAATTATCGCGTTAATTCGTGGCCACACCTACATTCAACGTCCATCAACGCAATAATTAACGGCATTTCTCGTTAGTGTAGCCGCAGCATTATAACTATCAACGAGGCATGTTCACTGGGCAAATAATTTTCTAAGAATGCGATACGTATGCTTCTAAGAATGCGAATGCGGCAGCAGGCGTGTGTTGTATATAACAAGTGTCCTACTAAGAATTTGATAGATGCGGTAATCATATTCAAGAAAGACGTGCATTCGTCAATCAAGTCCGCGTGCGACGCGTGACTTATCACGCCTGCATATCGGGTGTCGGCAGCGAGTGAACCATGCAAGGTCATTGTTAAGGCAGCAGCAACTCATCCACGCAACAGTGCTCTGCATTCATTCTGAAGTTTAATACTATTTACTCATTTCTGCCAATAAATATATATAAAGTTTTTTAATCAGTAATCGGCATGTTCTAAAAAACACTGTCAGTGGTAAGGACGGCTCGTCAAAAGTGAAAACTATTCATCATTCTCATTCATTCACTCAGGTCATTGATTTTATATGGACTTGCTGCGTTCGGAATCTTGAATCGGAATTCCGAAAAGTTATCGCGAAACGGAATTCCTTATGTATGTAGCGGGCCTAATAGGGTAGACTGTAAGTTTGATTATCACTTCCGCTTAGTGAAAAAAAAATCTTAGTCATTCTTTACAAGGGTTACCACCCGTAGGTACTATCATATATAGTGTCGTACTATATTTTTATCAATCGTACTATATATTATAGAAAAATAATAAAGTACGAAAAATACTTTATTTTTATTCCTAATTCAACTGTCGCACATTTTTATATTAACTGTGATTGGAAGTCTGAAACAAGTATGTTTTACGGAATCGAATTTTTTCCATCATGAATGTAAAATTGAAAGAAGAAAGAAAAATTATTAATTAAACATTAACTGTTAATTTATTTTATTATGAACCTAAATTGCTCAGATTCTTATAATTATTTTGAAAATAAGGCAGAATGTCACGTGGCTAGATCATTGATGGCCAAAACAAAGAGCTATAATAAATAGAGCATGGAAAAATACATACTGATTAAAAATAAACGTGTACTTTTTTCTTCCGAATTTTTCAAATGTACTCTATTTTGGGGAAAAATACTATATTTGTTCAAACAAAAAGTGGCAACCCTATTGACACACCTACTTAACCAAAAACTACGCATACTAGGAATAGGAATGCCATTGTCATAACCTTTCTTAATTTTTCGTCGTATGCGATCAGGCTCTCAGCACATCGCGCTTGAGATCTAGATAGTACCAGATCATCGATGACTATCGTGTTTGTCGTTTCGCAAGTCCTGAACACATGATCTTCTTTCGGAATATGATGAATGATTTGGCTTTACTTATTAGTTATGTGTAGGGTCCTTGTAAAAGGAAACAATCGCATGTGAGAAATTACATTATTGGATTACTGTGACGTCAATCGGTCGTGCGACCTACGATTGACCGCTTCTGCATATCGGGTGACAGCGTCGTGTGTGCAGTGTCAAGGTTGCGTCTTTGCAAACGCACGCGAATTGCAGCATACCGTCGCAATTAACAACACACGAACGCATCTTGGATCACCACGTAGGTATATTCATAGTGAAGTTGATGGAGTTCCGGAATAAATGCGGCTATTTTTGTTATGAACACAATACCTATTATAATTCCAAATAACGGATAAGGTCTTTCCAAATGTCTCTTTGTGATTTGATATTGCATCTTATATGTGTGCAATGTGCATACAATGTTAAAAACAATGAGATCGTTGGTTCTAGTCTTATGTACTACGATCGAAACAACAACGGCCGAGGATTATCTAGACAATTTAGTGAATAAAGTGTCCTATTGAGCTAAGCGAGAGTCGGTGATTGAATAATTGTGAAGTGACGAACATGAAAGGAACGCTTTGCGAGAGGATCAGACCCGCTTAAGAAAGAGTCTCAACACAAAGAATTTTTATTGTAGAATAAGCGTGGCAAACGAGCACACAGTCCACCTGGTGGTTAATGGATGCTGTGGCCCATAGACATCTACTTTTTACATTCATCCTCAACTAAGAATCAAAATGTAGATGTATTTCTACCCCTGAGAACGAAGGTCTGCCTCGTTTCCTGTAAAAAGGGTATCCGGTTATCTACACTCATCATACTAAACACAGCAGCATTGAGTTGCTATCTCACGCTGGTATTGTGTGAGAGCGTGGTCCTTCCCCGGTCGAGTAGACCCATTCGTGCTACAACCATAATAATACTGCAGCATGGCTCTACCACGTTTCTTGAACCGTTTTTTAAATTTCAGCGTCTCGTTACCACTAGTTGTGTCTTAGATCGTCACCATACAAATCACCACAGCGGTAATACTGCACACCATTCCATGCGGTTTCAGCCTATAAAGGTACTTTGCTGAACAGAGTCCTCGTCCATGGACTGCCTCATGGAAGGGATTTTGACATAGTTGCCACGCTTGGCAGTCTGGCTGGCAACCGCAGTTCTTATTGTATTTTCAGTAGTTTTCGGGAATATGCTGGTGCCCATCTCCTGATTTTGTTTCTCTTTGTCGCCTCCAATGACACCTGTCGAATGATATGGGGTACTGGATATTCTTACGCCTTCACATAGCATATTATCTTTTTGATTTTTGTTATAACGGTAACGGTTATAAACTGAAAAATTAGCAAATAATCCACCTGATGATAAGTGACTACTACTGTCCCAGGGCATCTTTAAACAAATTCGAGCAAGGATAGTCACGGATGCGTTGTCACCATTCAGAATTAAAATAAATATCACACAGCCAGCAACAATACTGGCTGTCTTACCGTCTCAATTCTGTGATGTAAGTGCTATTAGCCTAGCTTGCTAAAGCTTCCAGAGACTCATTTGATACAGAGAACACAGCAGTGAACGGCCGCATAGCCGGGTCTAACTTTCAAGCACAGGTAAGACAGCCAATCCAGCTAACAACCAACTTAAACTCTTGTAGTAGAGAGCCAACCCTAAAATGTATATTACATCCTAATATATATAAATTACGTGTCACGTTGTTTGTCCGCGATGGACTGCTAAACTACTTAACCGATTTTAATCAAATTTGCACACCGTGTGCAGTTTGGTCCAACTTGAGAGATAGGATAGTTTTTTTGCCCATGAGTGAACCACAATTTTTTTTGCTAATATAAGCATTTTAATAGGACTTGACAAAGGATCGTCGAAAAGGGCAGAACAACGTCTGCCTGGCAAGCTAGTATACATACATTTGTACATATACATTTTTAGGGTTGGCTCTGTACTATAAAAAATTACGTTTGGAGCCTGGTATTGGTCTCTTTATATTTCAGCTTAATTTAAAAATATGTACGCCTATTGCTGGCGAATAATTACATTTCTTTCTTTGTTTGTTTCCTGTGGGGCGAACGCGAGCGCGGCTCCGGCGTACGAGATGACGGCGGCGGTGGGCGCGGGCGGCGGGTACGAGGGCGGATTGCTGGTCGCCGCCCACGCGCCCGCCCAGCAGCCCGCGCACCACCATCACCACGACCCGCGCAAGAGGAAGAGCCCGCACTAGTGAGAACCCTTGTTACACTCTGAAGTGCAAAGCACACCGAATATTTTATGTCATGTATAAGTTATATTTATATATTTATAATATCTTAATATACACACATATACAAATAAATATCCTAAATAAATTAAATATTTTATGGTCGAGTTTTCTGAAAAAGCCAATTTTTATTCGTTTAAATACTAATTATGAATAACATGGTATATATGTATGTAATATATATATATATATATATATATATATATATATATATATATATATATATATATATATATATATATATAATGTATATATATATCGTCATAATCATCACCATTACAGCCCTTTCAAGTCCATTGCTGAACATAGGCCTCCTCCAAGGAATTCCAAAAAGCACGGTCCTGAGCCACCTGCATCCATCGACTTCCTGCATGTCTTACCAGGTCGTCACTCCATCTGGTGGGGGTACGCCTTTTATTTAGCCTACCTGTAAGAGGCTGCCACTCGAGAACCTTTTTTCCCATCGGTTATCGGTTCTTCAAGCTATATGGCCTACCCATTGCCACTTAAGCTTACTCATCCGCTGGGCTATGTTGGTCACTTTGGTTCTACTGCAGATATCCTCATTTCTAACTTTATCACGCAGATAAACTCCGAACAGAACCCTGTCCATAGCTCGCTGAGCGACTTTGAGTTTCCTTATACGGCTAGCATTGAAGGACTACGTCTCAGATCCATAGGTCGTCACTGGCAATACGCGCTGGTTGTATAATCTAGTTTTTAAGTTTTGAGGTTTGCCTGACGACAAGATGTGTCGTAATCTCCCGAACGCTTCGCACACATATTTTTTTAAAACCTTACCCCCACTAGGTTTTTCTCCTGTATCGTGGAGGCAATATACAAACATCAATTGCACAATTCCAGACCCGGAACAATTTCTTGTAGGCAATTGTTCCGTGCGGGATTCGAACCAGCGGCCCTCAATGCTATAACTCATTGCTAAGCTACGGCGTTACGTTATTTAGGTTTGAGATGGTAATAATAATCGTTTATTTTATCAATTTTTTATCTCTGTTCGTAAAGTGTCATCATAATCGCATCAGCCATGCGGAAGAATATTCAGACAGACCGATATCTTAATAGCACGCAATTAACTTAATAGAAGGTAGTTATTTCTATATTATAGAGAGACACTTCAATTGCCTTTGTACCTATGTATACATTGGTATCTTCGATCAACAATACCAACTAGATGTCGGGTCGGCGCAAGAAATCCATCTCCGTAAATAAGAGCGCACATGAGACGTGAGCTCTTGCACGTGAGAGTGTAGCTCGCAAGGCAATAACGGGAAAAAGAACTTTATTTGTTATAAATTAAGGTTGATTTCACACTAAATATTATTTAATTTATGTCTTTTCATAGTTTATATTCATGCGGACAGTATTTAGCTATGATTTTGTACGTGACCCGTTATCTAGTTGGTATTGTTGATCGAAGGTTGGTATGATTTGTGATTGTTTAGTATTAAGCTCATAAAATGTGTCTAGTTGCCCGGAGAGCTACAAAATGCCGCATTGTGAAACGCCGCTGGCCACTGCGTCGACTCCATCGCTTGGAGACCCCGCCAGCGCGACAAGGAAAAGAAAACCATCCTCTTAGTAAGTATTACTCCGACTGTGTATGTTAAACGCTTACGCTCATGCCTAACAAGAAACCCATACTAGTAATTTTCTTTTATCAATAAATTATTGGATCTTACACAGCCAGTAAATCTAGCTCTACACGTACATCAGTAAGTAATACATCAATAGAGCAATGTAAACGTTTTTCCTGAAAAAATAAGATTGGTGTATCACCGAGTTTACAATATTTACTAAACAAAGACAAGTAGAACATAAACAAAGTAGACAATGAGTTATGTATTATAAAACTAACTGTTACCGAAATTTTACCCCCGGTGAATTTATTACGGATGGATTTGATGGGTTTTGATTTTTTTGCGCAGAACCCTATTTGTTTTCTTTAATAAAAGTAGCCAAGTTACTCCTTATATTATCAGCTATCTGCCAGTGAAAGTCCATCCTAAATGGGTTCAGTAATTTCGGAGATTAGCCGGAACAAACAGACAGACATACCGACACACAAATGTACCGACAGACAGAGAGACATTGTTAACTGAATTTAATTGAAACAATTATTAACTGTCAGCTCAAGAGGTACCTTGAGAATAACCCAACTGGTTATTAGTGAACGTCAAAACGGTTTCTGAGTCGCTCAGCTGGTGATCTTCTGGTTTACCTGACACACCGCTGGGTGCAGGCGATCGAGTTCAAGGGGGAGGTTTTGGCGGTTAGTTTGGACATAGCGAAGGCTTTCGATTGGGTTAGGCACAAAGTACTTCTTACGAAGCTTACTTCCGATGGGCTTCCTGAGAAATTGCGCAATTTTATCACCAGTTTTCTATCTGATCGGAGCATCAAGGTCGTATTTGACGGTGACGGTTCTTTCTAAAAGGCCGGCAATGCACATGCAATTCACCTAGTGTTGCAGTTGTTCAAAGGCGGCGCGGCGATAGTCTCTTTCCATCAGGAGAGCCGCATAATCGTTTGCCCCCTCTTCTATAAAAAGAAATATAACGAGTACTAGTCTATGTAAGAGACTATTACTACTATTTTCTGGATGTTAGCGCTGTTAGTTTATACGACTCTTACAGCTCCATGTGACCATGAGTCCTGGGCCGCGAGCTAGTTATGTAAGAGACCCCGACCGTAAGAATCTAAAAGAAGTAAATTTTAAAGAAAGCTACATACACATTAAACATATACTGAGACAGTTTTACGAGATTTTCTTTATGTTAGATTTTATGAAATTGGCAATCAAAAAGTAGTGCCCACGCGTTTGAAATTTCTAGAATTCTTCTTGAAACGACCTTGATATTCTTGAAACCTGCTTGTCGACGTAGATCAGTAGAGTCCATACCAGAAAATGAGCTACGTTTAAAACATTTCTTATATATTTTTTTCATTATATTGGAATTACATATATTTAAGTCCAAGATCTGGCACAATAACGCCTCGTAGACAATGATGATTGTATCTTTATTTTGTCTATTTTACTTTGTTGTACCGTTTATATAAGCTTCTATAGGCGTCACATAAGATTTTGCCCATTTTTAATGATACAAAAAATAACTAATAAAGAAAATCGTAATTAATTCGAAGAGATTCGCTTTGGCAGGCTTCTGGCGTATCTTAGGGATCCTGAATGTTGATTACAGAAAGGAAACAGCTATTTCATAGAAAATCTGAATCTAATTTTAGATCGCCATAATTTTGAGCTTTGTTACTATTTATTTACAAATAGTAAAAATTTTATGAAAAAATAAAGACATGAAACTATTCACTCATGGCGACAACACAGTGTACATTATGAGAAAAAATCAAGTAAAACTTAACTTCTAAAGCGCACAGTGGCGGTCCGCCGCTGTGTGATTTAGAAGTTTTATTTCTCATACAACTTCCTTATGAAATCTACTACCAGCAGCGATTATTTCGGACGGATACAAGAAAAGAGCCTACTTTTTTTTAAAAGGCTGGCAAGGCATCTGCAATTCCCCTTGTATTGCAGTTGATCATGGGCGGCGGTAGTCACTTATACCGTCATGTGACCCTTCATCTCTCGTCGGCTCGTTTACCTTCTCTTCTATAAAAAACGGTTTTAAAACGAGAAAATTTAATTAGAACTCTACACTAACCCTAAATTTATTCTACTTAAGCGGCTTTAAACAGAACTAAAAGGTTTTTGCGAGCCATAACACAATTTACTTGAGGATTACTTATGTCAGCTTTAGCCTACCGACAGACACAAGTTATCCAGTTTTCTACATATTATTGAGTATGCTTAGGACTTTAAGTGTACCTAGTTCTCAAATACTAATAATATTCGACATATACACATGATAGAAGTAGACAAAAGTATTCCAATAATACTTTAAATTGTTACGTAGTATTTTCATCTCAGTAAACCAGTATTTATTTTCAGTTTTTTTTTTAAAAATCACGATCGACATCCGTACTTCCGTATTATGAACAACAAGGCTACGCTGCACAAACTACAAAAGCAATTAAAAGATTCCTAACCGTTTTTCCTTAGTAACAATTTGCTATAAAAAATAATGTTTTTGTCTTATATTGATTATTAAAGATTACTGCTAAAAATTACTAGACTTACCTCAATGGAGGATATTTGCTATAGACGACACGCTTGGCATGCGGGATGGCAACAGCAGTGTTATCAGGAAGCCGCTGATACCCATCTCCTGATTGGTTTCCCACTGTCAGCTCTCACGACATCCACGGGATGATATGGTGTATGGATATTCTTACACCGCTACTACACGGCATATAAAAATAGTTTATTGACACCAAACCAGTAAAATTTCGGCCCTTACACAAATAATATACCTCAGTCGACCACTAGTATGAACCATCCGAGTCGTATTCGATCAAGACAATAATGGAACAATGATACCAATTAACTGCTCGGTACGGTCGCCGCGTAGGGCTGTCAGGGCTGTCTGTAAAATTATCATCGCTCTTCAATCACTCGTCTGATTGCAAGAGAGTCGAGAAATAAGCGATGAGTTTTGAAATTAATCCGACGTGAGTGTCTACAATGTACTTTCGATAGTTTTTAATTTAATTTAATTTTTAACTACGGAAAAATCTATGTTCAGGAGAGGACTTTTAAAGTTAAAGTTATAGTCTATTTACGTCCCATAGCTGGGCACAAAACTCCTCTCATTTCTTAAAGGGTTTTTAGGGCAAGAAAATATGCGCCGCGCCGCCGCAATGCGAGTTGGCTAGCTTCACATGTCTTAGAAATATTTTTTTTCTTATTTCTCGGACATGAGCAGTGGCAGCTCAGGGGCTAAGCTCTCTCTATAAATTTTACAGTACGCGAGCAACATGGGTTCGATCCCCGCCGACACCAGTGATATCGTTAATTATAATTTTAAGCGCTAATTTACCACGTGCTCGTTGGTGAAGGAAAACATCGTGAGGAAACCTGCAAATCTGAAAAATAAGTAGACTTTTGATTTGCTGTAATGTTAACGTTTATTAAAATAGAAAAACGCGTTACAGGTACTACAAATAATTTACTTGGCGGTTTGGCATCATAGTTATAATGTTAGCTTAAATTCAGTGGCTTCTTACAACGTGAGAGCTAATAAAATCTTAATACATTTTGTTTTTTCCGATACTTTTAAAATTGTTTTTTCTTTAAGTTGAATTATATAAGAAGTAAATAAATTTCAAAATAAATATGATTGACAACCCTATAACATCAAAGGGTTGCTGAGAAACGTGCCGGTGCCTACCTGTGCTTGAGTTTGAGCCACCTGCCAACTCTATTCCCTCTATCACAAACAAATTGTACATAATAATAATATAGAGATTGTATTCATCCCTTTTCCTCACTTTTATTGCATTTTCCGTATCGTTAATGTTACTTGCTTTTTCGAAAATATGCTCTAACTCAATCAAATAAAAACTTAATTCCCTTGAATAAGTGAGACTCCTTTTCAGTAGGTTAAAATAAAAATCCTTTTAAGAGAGATATATAATTAAATCTTTTCTTTAATTCATAAGTTTATTAATATTAAATGATTGTTATTTACGTTTTATATTTATATTTATGTACACGTACTTCATGATTTTATGGCACCTGCTTAATTTTCTCTGCTTAGCTTGTGGTTGACTAGTAAAGAATGCCTAAAGACGTTAATCCCGCCAATTGTACACTTTATGTGCAATGATGATTTTATATAAATAAATATCACCGTTTCTTCATAAGAATGTTTTATATGCGTTTTGAAATTATACATAGGTACAAAATCAAATCATTAATATTACATCTACCCATAAATGAGCTAATTCTATAAAGTCTGTACTTCGGTACAGCAAGTTTAGATTGCGCGGGTTAACATTATGAACATCATTCATTTTGTTAAAGATATTATTTTCTTTATAGTCTCTGAGTGAGTCCCTTGATCTGATATTGTAAATAGCATATATAGCTCTTTTCTCTATTATGAATTCATTTTCATTATCAGAAAACAAAACTCACATAATAATCCATAGGATATGATACTGTCGAAATAGCTGTTATAAACGAATCTTGCTGTACCCACTTCAGTTAACAGTACTTCATTTCTTAAAAATATTCATATTCAGTTAATTTATATTTATATAATTTATATTCGCTACTAAAAAATTTTACTAGTTCAACGATTGAACTAATCAATTGAAATAGTGAGAATTAACGGAAATATTAATCTAATCTAACATAGGAGTGGACAAATTTGGATCAATATTTTCTTATATCTCTATCTATTTTATATTACATACATTGCATCGGTATTTTCAGCGTGAGGTGTCTATAAATCTTTAAGGTAGGTATAGCATTTCGTCTATCCGCATAGATATACACTGATGGTAACAAACATTTATTAAAATAAAATATTTTCTAAGTATTACTATATAAGTTGTTCGGTTGGCTTTTAAAAGTGTTGAAATGTTTTTGGTTCATTTTAAGCCAGCAAAATATAAAAGATTAAATATCGCGTAAAATCTCTCGTCTGATTGCAAGAGAGTCGCGTGATTGCGTAAAAGTCGTAACCAAATAAAGAATAAAAAACGAAACTTTAAACGTGTAAATACTTTCACAGTTTAGAATTTGTTTGGTTTCCCATTTGTATTATGCCAAACATTCATGAAAAAACAAAGTTTGGTTTCGGTAAACATTACGACACAACGACAAAATTTGCGGATAATTTTAAACTAGTTCAATAATTCCGTTATAAATAACTTATTGGTTACGTTATAGGGTAAAAAGTTACACAGCCATATGTATTATAACTATATTATTATTTAAACATAATATTATTTAGGATCAGCATAATTTAAGTAGCCTGCCTGTCAACATAGAGGCCTAGAAGTTAACCAAAATAATGGAAATTACTAATAGAGCCCAAACAGTACAAGTTTATCAAGAAAAATTGGACTTTACACAAATATGCAAATATTCAGGCATAACAAGAAGCAGTCTTTTGTGTAGTAACACAGCAACTTCTTCCAGAAAACCGAAAAAATAAGGATTCATTCATCACTATAGCCTTTTAAGTCCGTAGCTGAACAAAGGCCTCCTCATAAATTGCTTCATATGGGGATATTTACCATAGTTACCAAAATGCCGTGACAAAGAAGAAACTTTGTATTTTATTGTTTGTCACGTTAAGCGAGTTACATCCAGTTTTACACGATGTAAAGCAGATTTTTCACACTTTATAAGTGCGTTGAAAAGCAATTTTTTGTCATAAAAAATTATGAATTCACATTTTTTTAATTCATTATGAAAGTTAAAGATTTTTCTTAGTGAATTATGTTGGCCAAAACACGATTGACACATTTTGGCTCGATAGAATAACATTGCAGTTTCCTCCAAATCTATAATTTTAGGTATGTCCACTAAGTGAAAAAGCTGTTTTATTCGAATGTAATGATATCAATTTCAATTAAATTCAGGCTGTGTTCATCAGTAAATACCTAAGTGAATTATGGGTTTATTTTTCAATTAAAGAGTATATATAATTTTAAAAATAAATATCAAATAAATATTGTGCGTTTAAATAGCGCGCGGGCCGACCAAACAGCTGCCAGTCGCACCTATAAAGCGTGAAAAATCTGTTTTTGGCGCCCACTTCACATTAAAATCACGTTGTAACTTAGGAGTCGTGGTAACTCGGGGCCTAGAAGTTCAACTTTTATTTCCGCAAATAAATTCCCAATTACGATTTTGAGTGCTGAAAACAGTAGGTTACCTACACATTTATATCATAAGCATTGCTCATGTCATATAATAAACAAAAATATAAAATAACTATTAGGTGGGTTACACGTGATACAAAACCTATAAGAAATACACTTTTTTTATTGATTCATGCTTCTTAATTTTGTCGTGTATAAAATGGTTTATAGTTTAGATTTCGAAATTTAGATACATTCTTTCTATAGAGTTAGTAGTGAGTAGGTGGTTATTATTTATGTTAACTTGTAATGGTAGAGTTAGAGTGAGTTTACACGGCGCGTTCCATTGCGTTGCGTCGTCGCAACGCAAATATTTAGAGCCATTGCCAGCCACGCTGGCACTGCGTCATTGCAAGTAATACATACCAATTTCTTTAATGCTACTCATTTTACTCTGCAAATTAAACTCAAAGACAAAACGAGCTTGCGTGCTATCAATGTACAAACAACTGAGCGTTGTTGCTACACCGTCGCAAGCAGTACAATACGTTGAATCAACGCAGCGCGCCGTGTGTACACTATGGTTATTAGCACAGAAATCTAAATAATAAGTGTCTCTCTCTAATCATAACAGAAATCACAGACACCTATAATTTAAATAATAGGTGTCTGTGATTTCTGTGGTTATTAGTACGTAAAACCGCGCAGTTACAGCGCTACGTCAACGCAACGCTGACGCAACGCGCCGTGTGGACTCACTCTAACTCTACCATTACAGGTTAACATAACCTCGGAATATCTACCAGCCTATTTTGTCCCATGGATGTCGCAAAAAGAGGCAATGGAAAATACCAAAGTTAAATGGCTAATAACTAAACGTATAATGCTTGGACCAGTGATTGGGAACGGTCAAACGTGCGAGGACTCGTATAATACGGTCACCTATTCATATACGTGGTGATTACTGAAAATTCTGCCTACAACTGAAGAAATTTATGTCCTATTTTCAGATTCCTATTTTAGTTGTCATGTAGTTTAGTCAGTAGTAAGTAATATAACATTTAACTTGTTTGAAAATTTACTTCTTTTGATTTTATCATAAGCACAAGACTATTTTAAAGTACTCTATGTACTCCATAATTGATAACACAAAGAAAATATGGCTACTGTTAACTTGAACGTAACATGGTCAACGAGATGGCGGTCAGTCTTACATGGATATCTTCCAGAAAGACATCGAGGCCTCTAATTGATGGTGGTATACCGTTTTATGAAACTGGGTAACTTACATCTGTCAAATACGTTTGACATGTGTAAGTTACCCAGGCCGGTGACGGGGAGCAGCGTGAAAATTGCAAATACATCTGTTACTGGGAGTTCCAATTTGCTGTCAAGCGTAGTCATCATAGTAAATCCTATCTCTACTGAGTGACGCCGTAAAGAAAAATAAGAAGAAAATACTATCTTTAGATGACATTCCAAATCTTTCTGTACGTACACGTTGATCTTAAAAAGTTTTTAACAAAGTAATTATTCAAATAATTGCCTAGACGCGGTAGACTGTCGGCAAAGAAAAAGTTAAGGACGACGCTTGTGTATATTTACACGAACCAATTCAAGCTACATTCGACCTCCCATAACTCAAAAGCTATTTACTTGTAATTTTACATGTCCCAGATAGCCCTCTTGAATGCCTGGAAAACTACAACTATAATTCACTTATAAACCATTTATAGTTTTTGAGTTAATAACGCCTAAAGACTGACATTTATGTTATCACTTTTTGGGCGCTTTTCCACGCGCCGGCACCGCCCCGGCTACCAGGGAAGCAAACATATGTAGGTGTGAGTTTCCACTTACTCGTATGCATGTATGAGGTAGAAGCACTATTTAAAAACGTTACAGTTGGGAAACGAATGTACTTGTGCAGAGCAACGTTGGAGGTATTACACGGGTACAACAGGGTGGGCAGGAGACGGGCCCACCTTCGGCTATCGCACTTTACTGAGCCTGATAGACAATACATACCATTGGCGCGAGCGTGTTTTATAGTACTTATTTAACTTACTTTAAGTGCCCTTTTTCGATAAATATCATATCTAGAATGGTGAATTACTGTTATAGTTATATCAGTTACTAAGTAAAGTTGAAATGACGGCCATCTTTGTTTCCCTCATTTTTCGTTGATAAAATTGTTTATCCGAATGCGAATACATTACATAATTAAATTTAACAGTAGAAAACTGAAAACATCTATAAAATGAAAGTGTCACGAAAATATTATATTTGGCAGTGCAACACTTGAAATGTTTTTTTTGTAGTAATAAAAATTGATGTTGTAAAAAAAGTTTTTTACAACATCAATTTTTATTAAGTATGTACATAATGTTAATAAATGATGATTAGTATTATATCCATCATCATTTTATTTAAATTTTCGCCCTGGTATACACTGGCCGCGTAAAAATATCTACGCGGACGGCGGCGGCATCGCCGGACATCAAAGGTGTTTTACAACTGTTAGGTCTTAAAAACTGTTGTAGAAGAGACTCCTTGAGATTGAGATTGAGACTCGGAATTTACTTTGGAAATTATGAAATGTCTTCTCGTTCATGCGGAAGTAGTTGAAACATATTTTATAGTGCATTTTCAACTTTTAAAATAGGGTATAATATGTTCCTTCTAGTTTCATATTTTTAAAATTGGATGAATTCAAAATTTGTCTTCTGCATTGAATATATTTTCGTCATAGATGTAAGAGATATAACAAACAAATACGTGGACTTGACGCGACTGACTGACTGAAAACTACGAATTATCTACATGAGGGTAGACTAAGTTATGATATGCTTAATTTCAACTATTGCTAACCTTATCAATAGGTTATTTTAATGTAATTCTTACAGTTTTTATAATAAAAATAATTAAAAAAAAGAAAACAATGTATAGCGTTAACCCAGGAAAAAATGGTTAAGGTTGTTTTTATTTCAGATTAATAACAGGATATTTTTTTAAATGATATCCCGTTAAACTTACTGTAACAACGTCGTCAGCGAATTCACTATCCCATACCATCCCGTAGTTTTGGAAAGATCCGACAGAAAAAAGGGAACAGGAAATGGACAGCACCCCTCTTCCTGATAACAACTCAAAATATTAAATTGCTATCCAACCCGCCCTCCAAACGTGGTGGTAACTTTGGCAAATATACCATCTATAAGTATCTCTATAAGAATCTCTATAAGGATCTCTATAAGTATCTCTATAAGGATCTCTATAAGGATCTCTATAAGGATCTCTATAAGGATCTCTATAAGGATCTCTATAAGGATCTCTATAAGGTTCTCTATAAGGATCTCTATAAGGATCTCTATAAGGATCTCTATAAGATAATCTATGAGGGAGGCCTACGTTCAACTGTGAACGAATATAATATTTAAAAATTTCTTTAAAGAAATGAATATAATTTTAGTTTCAAATTTTTACATTTTATAGATTTAATTTTATAATCACGATTATTCCAAAGCAATGTTAGCTTTCCGCCTTATCTCTGGGTGAAGGTTAAATTTTGAAGATTCTCAATAATTCGGCGTACATGCGTCGAAGACTTCTAATTACTTATTAAAGTTTCACACCAGTATAATCCCTTAGGAATTTTACTTCAATAACATGTACGAGTTTGGAAATGCTTAATCCGGTGAAGCGAGGTTCAGCCTACCGCTACGAAACCATGTCATACCTTGAAAAACAAGAATCAATAAATTATGAATTATGCAAAAAATATGCAATATTTATTTAGTCCTTATAAAGAAAAAAGTGTGTTTCTTCACTTTCTTTTGTAAAAGACTTTTTTATAAATGAAGTAATTGTGATATAAATGAAAACTTACTTGCTTTGATATTTTCAATTTTCTAAAGATTTAAACTTAACAAAGGCCTCGCCTTTAGTTTGCTTCATAGGTATTGGCCATAATTGTCATGCTTGTTAGTCGAATTGGTAACCGTTATTTTATTGGTAACCGTTATTTTATTGGTAACCGTTATTTTATGGTAGCCGTTATTTTATTGGTAACCGCTATTTTACTGGTAACCGTTATTTTTCAGAATTATCAGAAAGACGAGTTCGTTCGTTTCAGTTTCTCTCTGTCGACTCTGACGACACCCACGGGATGATATGTGGTACAGCCTTATGTTGCTACTACACGACAATTTCATTTTTTATTTTCGCTCAACAGCAACAAAGATGCATCACTTCCCTTGATTACATTATTATCTAAAAGCCAAAACGTGTCGCGAATAACGCACGCGAAAAAATCTTCCGAGGACTATCATAAAAGACGATTATGGGATTGCTTCCATGTAAATAACAATAGAATCTCTCGTTTACATCAGACGTAAAATACCCAGACCGTCTAAGCGGGTCAGCGTCTAAGCGTAAAATCAGCTAGACGATTAGTACTTCGGTTGTCAATCCGCTTGTTAAATACAATTACGATATTTACTTCAATGTGAGATGGTCCTTTACTGGCTGGTAAAGGGAATGAGAATTCATCGCTAGAGCAGTCAAGTTGAGAACAAAAGCAGCATTCTCCACGTTTGGCAGACACATTGGAGATGGCACAGTACAAGCCGTCTCACTTCTAATACACTGCTTCCCATCGCCGGCTAATTACTTAAACCGCTTTATTAAAAGTAATTTATATAATTAGTATTAATACTATAATCAGATTTGAACTAGTCTGTTTCGAAAATGAAGTCCCGCAGTATATTTTACTTTTTATATATGATAATATAGGAACAAAAATGTAAACTATAAAAATAACATCTGACAGAAAATGTCAAATTTCGCTAAGATTATGGCATTTTTACGTGGTAGAGCCACACTGCAGCTATCGTGGTTATAGCAAGAATGGGTCGGCTCGACCGGGGAAGGACCTTGCTCTCACAGAATACCAGCGTAAAATAGTAGCTTAAATAAACCTCTAATGATTATGTCAAATCTAAATAACGCAACATAAGTAGATTCCACTCAGGCAAAGCCGGGGCGAATCGCTAGTTTTAAGTAAGAATTGTCACTAACATTTTAGGGTGATAAAATACCTCGAATATTTGGTGGTTTTTATATTTAACATATTTTTTAAAGTTTTTTAGATTAGAAAACAAAGTTTAGTTATATGATTTATAACTATATGACCTTGGATTGCATAAAAGGAAAACACGATATCATGAAATTTTCTCGATAGAAAAAAATTGCAAAGTAGGCTCTAATTATTTACATTTCTCCATGACACCACAATATTCTTACGAATAATTTCGTGGAATTAATTTTAAGGCATAGTAAATAATCCTATCTAAGTTCTCATAAACCAGTTTTTTAATCCATAACGAAGTTTTGTTAAAATAAATAAAAATTTTGTTTGGTGCTTTCTTAGTTTTTTTCCGAGCGCTTGTTCGGTATGGCTATCTCATAATTTGCGTACTAGGAAGTCATTGCATCACTTTCATTTTGACACTCCGGCAGTCGTCCGTGAGCTTCACCGACAAAGGGATAAGCCACGTCCCCAAAAATTCGATTCATTTTCAAGGTATCCTCTTAAATGAAAATTCTGAAACGCTTGTTAAATGTCTATTTAACAGCGGCACGGGCAGTACGTATGATGACGATGGCACTGACGAAGCGCGCTCCACACGCACACTTCCTGATAAAAAGTAAGTGATTGTCTTCTTTACATTTGGTCTGATTAAAATATATTTGATACACATATATATATATATATATATATATAGGCTCAGCACCTACTGCTATTAGACAAGTGTCGATCATTCATTTCTCGTGACCGAATCATTCTAGTACATTTCGTCACGCGTACCAGTACATTCGAATCGATCAATCAAATTTATCATTTCGGGCTCCAGTACCCTACACCAAAAACAATTCATTCAGATCATTCGGGATTCGGTCGGTTTTCGACTCATTCACAATTCACACCAATCGCGAGTTAAAAGGGTTCCGTCAATTGTTTGTGATTGGTTGTACCGGAAAATTCAAAAACAGATGAATGAACCATCAATACTTTTAAGTGTACCAGCTCAAACGGGCGAATCATTCATAATTGACACATGTCTAACTGCTTGCTATATTTTGTGTTTTTCTTATCAATTCTAACATTGAATAATCGAAGAAACTCTTTTGTAAATCGCATCCTCCCACAACAACCTCGCTGACATTGTCTTGACGCTGAGTTAGCTGAATACGGTGATTAAACGCTAACCCCAGTCAGTAACTGACTTTTAAACTGGCTCGAGCTTACTGGCGTCAAAAAATATGAAACTATATATCTTTAAGTCTTGAATCGTTCTCATCAGACTTGGTCGCAAATTTTTGTGATTTTCCCGACTTAAAATGTATGGATCTAGTTCTCTCTAGGTCTGGATGACACTACAAATCATTTGAGTTGCGGATTATCCGTGTATTTAAACATATTAAAGTAATAAAGTTGTTTGTGCAATATTAGTTAAGTAATATTGCATAATAAACATATAGTATAAAATTCATGATGTGTACCGTAATACTTAAAACATATATTTAAATTAGGTTAGGCTTCCCTCCATAGTTATTATTATTTTAATTAAATTTGTGCAGATTTCTTTGTACTTTGTAAGACTTACTTTATATTTAAGGGATTTCTCCGATTGTCCAATATATGACACAATTTGTAAATGTAGGTACTTATTATATTCATGTTCATATATTCCACTGCTGGAAAAAGACCTGCCATAGGCACAAAGAACATCCCTGAGTGCAACCTGAATTTCACAGAACGAAAAAAATGTTCCATGATCCAAACTACATCTATGACCCGAAATAAACGAAATATGTATAAAAAAAGAAAAATTTGCAAAACTACCAAGTATAAAGAAAACTCAATTTATAGATCAGTTAGAAATACCTCAATGCTACTTGACAGACAGAATCACAGTGAGATTGAGAAGCGTCGTCGCGACAAGATGAACACCTACATATCAGAGCTGAGCGCGATGATACCCATGTGCGGCGCAATGGCCCGCAAGCTGGACAAGTTGACGGTGTTGAGGATGGCGGTGCAGCATCTGAGGTCCGTCAGAGGCGCTCTTTCTGCCAGCCCTCTGACCGCACGCCCGCGTCCAGCTTTTCTCTCAGAAAGCGAGCTGAATTCCCTTGTCCTTCACGCAGCCCACGATGCGTTTCTGTTAGTAGTGGGATGCGATCGCGGCCGTCTACTATATGTTTCGACATCTGTGAGCAGGACGTTGAATTTCGACCAGGTAAGTTTTATTTCTTCTTTACTTTTACATATCGTAAAATATCTTGACGACTTTTAACATTTGTCATTCAATACACATGAAGCTAGAACGTGACGAAATAATAAAACTTAATTGCGTATAAAATATTTTTCCTTAAAATATTACTTATTTATTTATAAGGTGCATCCACAATAACATATAACAAGTCTTATAAATTAATATCATGATCTCATATGTATACATATTATAGATATACATAACATTGTTAACATGGGACAAAATAAAAACAAAAGTTAGTCGGCAAATTTATTAAGGAAAACTGAATAAGACTGGTGTGGTTAATTAAACAATGCAAATAAAAAAACTATTTGCATAAACTTTTTAACTAAGTACCTAATTATTTATGATAAATATTGTCTCATTAATACAAATACATTTTTTCATATTTATTTATATTGTTATAAATCTAGATTCAATTTATTGCATAGATCAACATTAAATATATTTTATGAATATGCACCTCCACCCTCCTTTTTATGCATGCAGTGCACATTGCTACAGTTACTAAAGTTCTTGTGTATTTGAACTATCTTTTACGGATCTGGCCACTTTGTTTAAGTGTTTTTTTGTACTTTAAAAAAGAAAATAAAGCTATAACCGAAAACCGATGAGGAAGACAACGGTTTTGTATTATTACATATAACGTTACCGCATCGTTATCCAGAATAAAACAACTGTTTATATGGTAGAGCCACATCGCAACTAATTACAGTTGTAGCACGAATGGGTCGCCCGACCGGGGTAGGACCACGCTCTCACACAATATCAAAGTAAAATAGCAGCGCCATGCTGTTGTGTTTCGTATGGTGAGTGGAGAGAACCGGAGACTTTCTTTACTGGAAACGAGGCATTTCATCTTAGTCCACACGGGTGACAACGCATTTGCATTTTGAATCTTAATCGAGAATCCACTTACTATCAAGTGGACTGTGAGCTTCTTTGTCACCCCATTTTATTTAAAAAAAAAAAACAATTTTCATTGTGCTAAAATCGAATCACTGGGTTTTCGAACTCATTGGTCCATTTACCTACCCATTATAACCGTCACATTATCATCATTGCAGCTCGTAACAATTGCTCAGATGAAAATAGATCTCGTGAACGAGGAGAACTCTTGATAAAGAAAAAAAGCAGAACGGCTGCCACCTCTGTGGAGTCATTAGATGTCTGTAATTAAACTAGCTCTTGTCCGTCAATTCATAATATAGCACTAGATAAATTGGTGCTAGGTGGAAGAAATAATAAAGACGGCAGAAATAAAAAATACAGCCACTGTCGAGCACAAGTCTTATCTCATTTCTGAGAGTGTCAAGGAGCAATTAATCCGCTACGCTGCAACAGTGCACGGTGGCGGACTTCGCGTGTGTTCAAAGTATTTTATTTCTTTATACATCCACGTTTTCTCGCGATGTTTTTCTTCGTCACAGAGCGCACAATAAACCAGCGCTTAAAGTGACAATTAATAATTTCATTGGTGCGCCGGGAATTGAACTCGGTTTGCTGACGTACTGTTAAATCTACAGCGAGCATTTAGATCTTAATGGTTTTACGAACTAGACTAGACTAACTCTGACAGAATAGAAGCTCTACCAAATAGAAACTGATCCAAGGTGTTGTCTTTCTGACTGCTATAGCTAATATTAACCAAAGGCCCAGATATTACTCTTAAAACTACTTTACACCGCACCAGATAACACGAGCACTATACAGTTTGTTTTTAATTTTCCTTCCTCTCTCACGGTCGTCTCCTACCACACGCAAGAGAAGAAATGGGCTACGCTACGATCATGCATAATCTGTCTTATTAACTAATAATCTTAATCTAAAATTGTGATTTAAATGTTTCAGTCGGAATTACTGGGGCAGAGTTTATTCGACATTTTGCACCCGAAAGATGTTGCGAAGGTGAAGGAACAGCTCTCCTCATCAGATCTCAGTCCTCGGGAGCGCCTTATCGATGCCAAAAGTTAGTACGAGATGGCAGCAGTTTATGGAGTGGTATTATTCCGTGGTTTGCATGTTCTATTTTATTTTATTTATGTTCTTTTTGATAACATTATTTTTATTACATCGTTTTCGCCACTTTTGTTTCATAAAATGGCGGATTTAGTACGCTTTGTTTCACGATTATATCTTTTAAAGTGCTAACACTTTTATAAAATTAGATAAATCGGAATATTTCCAGTAGTTTTACTAGTTTTAGTCTTACTACAATTTTCTTCTCAGTAGTTTTACTGGTAAGACTACTGAGAAATTTTCTCGGAGTAGACATAACTGGTAAGGCCACTGGGGAAGAAAATTCTCAGTAGACATACTCTATAAAACAGATGTAATTTTTTATCACTAGCTCTCCTTACTTTAGTTTCTGCTTGCAAATTAATGTGTTCTTTTTGTAAATGTAAACGTTTTTGAACTAATTTGACTGATGTTTGCCTTTTTAAGATTAGTCATGTTTTCAATGGTATCTCTGTTTACCTATTGTACTGTACTAAAATACTAACTGCACTGTAGTAAAACACTATTTTGTTAAACAAACAGCCAAAACGCTACCTAAGACGCTTCTTTTCATTAACCGAAAAGGGAATATCTTGATTTTGGTTAGACTTGTAGCATTTTAAAAGATAACTGCTGGACACAGACCTCCCCATAGCTTGCCTTACAGCAGGGACATAGGTATGACGAAGTTGCCACGCGTGGCAGCTAGGTCGGCAACTACAGTTTTATGTTTTAGGTGGTAATTAGGAAGATACTGCTGCCCATCTCCTGATGTTTCTCTCTGTCGCTTTTTACGACATCCATGAGTCGATATGGCGTAGTGGAAATTCTTACATCGCCACTACAAGGTGAAATAGATCATAGTGATAAGTGGATGCTGTTGCCCATAGACTACATCTATCCTCGATTACGAACTAAAATGCAGATCCGTTGTCACCCGTGAATGACTCGTTTCCATTAAAAAGGTACTACGGTCTCCCTACACTCACTATATGGAACATAGCAGAATTGAGCTACTATTTTACGCTGGTATTCTGTGAGAGCGTGGTCCTTCCCCGGTCGAGCCGACCCATTCGTGCTACAACTATACTACTTATAAAGCTGCATCATGGCTCGTTGTATGGCACGGTTGCCAACCCGCTTACCAAGCGTGGCAACTGTGGCAAATATTCCCCCTATGAGACAATCTATGGGAGAGACCTTAGTTCCGTAGTGGACTTTAATATGTGGTAACGGTAACGGTTAATGAAGTAAATTGTTTTCTCTTTCTGTGTTATGTATGTATACCATTAATAAACGTTGCCATTTTGTAGTGAGCTCAAAAAATTGTCTCCTTTCGCTGAACTGTACCGATCATAAAGTAACTAGCTGTCTTTATAGGTTTTATTAAATATTTACCTGCGTATCATTGCCATTGTAATGTAACGAAGCCATCGAGGGCATACGAAGGTGTGGTCCGCTCACTTGCGATTATATGTGCAGCGATGTTGCCAGTGAAGGCGGACGTGATAGCTGGCACTTCGCGTCTGTGTCCGGGCGCGAGGCGGTCGTTTTTCTGCCGGATCAAGTGCCGGCCAATAGCCAATTCTCCCGCTGCAACCTCCACGACTGCCTCGGCCCCTCATCCTGCCGCCGTCCCAGTCAAGGAGGAAACTGATGACGACACCAAAATGAGGAAAAAACAGAACGAGAAGAAGTACTGTGTCGTGCAATGCACTGGTAAGTTCGTTGGTTAATAAACTTATAAAAAAATCATTATGGGTCTTAATTTTGACATCAATAAGTTTTTTCGTATTTTATATTTCAAGACAATTTTTTTAAGTTTAATTACATGTAATCATAATAATCGGGATGACCTTTTTCACCGTCTGGAAAAAAACAGAGTGTAACATGTGAATGCAGTAGAAGCCTATGGCACTGATATTTTAAGAAAAATAAAACCAAAAATTTTGGATAAAACGTTTGAAAAAATTTTTTTGAACTTAATAACAAAAAAAACTTAAAACGTACTTTGCCCTTTGCCCTTGAGCCTGTGACCCTGCGGAGTGACAAGGTCATGCCTTCTTTTATTATTTTATTGCCGTTCATAAAGTAGAATGAGTATGGTTTGAATTTCGATTGTTTTTAATGAATTTATTTATTTAATTAGTTCTCATAGAATACCAGAGTAAAATAGCATTGTAATGCTGCTGTGTTTCACATGATGAGTGTAGAGACCCGGAGACCCCTTATCACTGGAAACGAGGCATTCCATCTTAGTCGTCAGGGGTGACAACGCTTCTGCGTTTTGATTCTTACCGTCAGGTGGACTGTGTGATCGTTTGCCACCCTTATTCTATAAAATAAATGAATGAATATAAAAATGTTATTGTAATTTTTATGTTCATTATATTCCTTATGAGTGGTAGAGCCATGCTGCAGTTATATTAGTAGTATAATTGTAGCACGAATGGGTCGGCTCGACCGGGGAAGAACCACGCTCTCTCAGAATACCAGCATGAAATAGTAGCTTAATGCTGCTGTATTTCGTATGGTGAGTGTAGAGAACCGGGAGACCCTTTTACTGGAAATGAGGCATTCCATCTTAGTCCTCAAGGCTGACAACGCATCTGCATTTTGATTTGTAATCGAGGATAGATGTAGATGTCTATGGGCCGCAGCAACCACTTACCATCAGGTAGACTATGTGCTCGTTTGTCACCCCATCCTATGAAAAAAAATTACAATACATGTTTTTACTCCAGTTTATTAAAATGTGGCAACACTATCGTAGGCATCTTGCGTATCCTGCAATGTTTTCCATATACTATCCAGCTTTACCCGCGAGCCACTAAAACCGCAGTAAAGCTCGCTCTTCGATCAGAGCCTCAAAATAATTTTTATAAATTTGTTATCGAAACGAAATGAATTTCAAACACTAATCATGTACTTGAGTGGAATTAAAAAAAAATATATAGAAAAAATAAAAAAGTAAAATATATATTTCCCTGTTGGGTCTCCTTTCATATTTGATTAGGTTATAGTTGTAAATATGTACAAGTGTGTAAATATATACGCTGTAAATATAATAGAACGCGAGTAACCCGGGTTTGATCCCCGCCGACACCAATGATATTATTAATTGCAATTTTAAGTGCTGATTTACCACGTACTCGACGGTGAAGGAAAACATCCTGAGGAAACCTGCATGTCGGAGGAATAAGAAAAAAAATATTATTTCGAAGACATGTAAAGTTCGCCAACACGCATTGGCGCAGCGCGGCGGACATTTCCTTGCCCTAAAACCATCTCAGAAATAACAGGAAGCCTGTGCCCAGTCAGTGTTATCTTCTCGTCAGGTATACCTCAAAACCTGAAAACTAAGTTGTACAACCAGTGCGTGTTGCCAGTGATGACCTACGGAACCGAGACGTAGTCCTTCACTGTTGGCCGTATGAGGACGCTCAAAGTCGCTCTGCGAGCTATGGAGAGGGCTATGTTCGGGGTTTATCTATGTGATAAACTTAGAAATGAGGATATCCGCAGTGGAACCAGAGTGACCGACATAGAGCAACGGATTAGTAAGCTGAAGTGGCGATGGGCCGGCCATATAGCTCGATGAACTGACAACCCATGGGGAAAAAAAGTTCTCGAGTGGCAGCCTCGTACTGGTAGGCGAAGTGTAAGGCGAACCCCTACTAGATGGAGTGACGACGTCGATGGATGCAGGTGGTTCAGGACCGTGCTTTGTGGCATACCTTGGGGGAGGCCTATGTTCAGCAGTGGACTTGTGAAGGGCTGTAATGTGATAATGATGATGATGATGACTGTGACACCACGAGACTAAGCGACATCGAGTAGCTTTTGAATATTTGGCCAATATAATAAATATTAAGAAATATCACCATCCATAATCCTGCTAAAATAATTATTATATTTTTAATTAAATGTTGCCCACGCAATTCGTCGGCCGTAAATTAAATAATTACTAGAACTAGAGTAACCGACATAACCTAACTGATCAGTAAGCTAAACTGGCAATGCGCTTGGCATATAGCTCGAAGAACCGGCAGTCCATCATGATTACACGATATTATAAGACATGCAGAAAGATAATATATGTAGGTGGGTTAGAAATCAGTCTCTTCCTGTTCAGGCTACCTCAAGTCCTGGGCACCGATGGAAATGAAGGAGGGAGGCGCCGTCACCGGCGAAGCAGTTGAGGAAGAAGCAAGTAGTCTCTCCTGCCTCGTAGCTGTAGGACGTGCTGTAACCGATCTCACTCCCATTCTCATTCAGCCAGTGCCGACGCCGGCGCAGCCACCGTCTAGGCGCATCCAATATATCTCCAGACATGCCACGGATGGCAAGTTCCTTTTTGTTCATCAGAGGTGAGTAGATTTCTCTGCAAGGTGTAACTTTATTCTGCCTCTTTGTTTTTGACTAGACTTTAATCATTATTGTCCTAGTCGGATTTCTCGAGACGTTAACATTTGAATATTTTCGCAGCATTCGTTTTAACGTACTAAGATATACTAACGCAATAAAATTGAAGATGGGCCCCCAATACTGAACGTGATAGGTAAAGGTTGGCGAGTATTCGAATCCGGTAACAGCCTAAAATCACTAGGGCAATTGGTGATTAAGAAAAGAGACATATTCGTTTGAGAATGGGCCCACCACAAATTGTGACGAGAATTAATGAAATGCATGTCGATTTATTCCTTATAGTATATAGATTACAATAGTAATATTAGTTTTATCGCATCTAACAGGCATACTGAGAAATTAACAATTACAATATAAATATCACAATAACCTAAAAACAAACTAAAAGCGATTGTCTAGTAGTTTTTACCGGTGTTATAAGTTAAAATAGTGCACCGTTCAATAATTAATAGTGTAAAACAAAGTTGTAGGTAATTCAGCATTTATAAGGTATACTTTAAGATTGATGGAAAATCGTTTTAGTAGTTCCGGAAAAACATATTGCACGGATAAACAAACTTGATGTGGAAACTATTTTATATACGTATTGATTGATAAGTGAGTATTTAATTCCAAACAAGATTACATAGTTAAAGAAATATGAAGCCAAGATGACTAAGGAATAATTCCAAAACCCACCACGAACAATAAAAAAAAAAAAAAACAGTTGCAACGTGACGAACGTTAATGCCGTATAGTAATACCCGTACCCGGAAGTCTGACAAAATGGGGGTACCTATTAATACGTTTCGTTCCACGGTCACTTTGAACTGTATTATATAATATTAGCTTTTATAAATAAGATTAAGAACAAGTTTTTAGTGGTATCTCTTTTTAGTAATTTATACATATATAATAATTTATCGTTTTCACAAATATTTCTCTTTTTACTATACAAACTGCAAAATGTTTCGCTACACACATGTTTTTTTCATATTAGATCAGCCAGAATACAAATATCAAAACAATTCTTTTTTTGTCAGATTAAATGATTACGGTTAGATTTTCATGAAATCTTTTGCCGTTTACTATAATAAATTGGTATATTTTATTTATGTGTATTCTAGTTAAGTCTATTAAGTTACGTTAAATTTACTAGTGGGCCCAAAAACGATTGTTCTCTTTGAGAATTATAACTTATGATAGAGCATTCATTGGTTTACTAGTTTTTAAGCTATTGCATAGCTTTTATCGCGGGCTTTGAGCGCAGCGACCGAATCAAGAAAGTCCGTAACGAAAATAAACCTAACACCCCCCACTCCGAGCGGCACAGCGGTGCGGCGTTGACAGCCGTGCATCGTCTAACGTCGTTTCAGTTCGCCAGACTTCGGCACGGTGTTTGTGTGCGTGCGACTAGACGTATGCGTGTAGCTATAGTTTCAATGATAAAAATTCCTGAATAACCTACATCTATTGTAAGATAATAAAAATATTTTAAACAACATTAACTTCTCATTTATTCAATAAAAGAAAAAAAAATTATTTATCTATCACCACGCTCAAAAAGTGAAAATAAATAATTATAATTGCATAAGTTGATAAAAAATGCTTTGCAATAGCTTTACCGCGGCAGTCCCTGAGTGCCACACGTTAATTTTTTATTATAAGCACATTCTAAGCACGAGTTTAGTTACGATATTTGACAATACATGTTTGTTATTAAAAAAGTACTCCTTCGATGGCCCTATTCGATGTAAGGTTAGAATATTCTACACTGCCACCGCACCATCACTACATTTCTGATGCTATGGCAGAGTCTATAGAGAGTCAGAAAACGGCTAGTTTAAGACGAAGGAGTAACTCTGTAGTCTCCTTTGTTTAAAAGTTATCGGTCAAGTTCGAATATCGGGATGATCATCATCCGAAACTTACAAGCTATATTGTTTTAAAATTTCAGGGTGACACTAGCTCTCGGCTTTTTACCACAAGAGCTACTAGGCACAAGTCTGTACGAGTACGTGAGTGCGCCCGAACTGAGTGAAGTCGCGCGCACTCATAAGGCGGCCCTCCTGCGACAAGACTCCATGCACACACCCCCATACAGTTTCAGAAGAAAAGATGGCACCTTAGCGCGGATCACCACACACTTCAAGCCGTTCAGGTATGTTTGGAAATAGATTTTATGATTATCCCGTATAAACAAACTGTTGGGGATGTGAACTTATTGGTAGTAGGGAGAATTTGCATTTTTGTCGCGCTTAGAAGGCGTACGGATATAAGAGTATGATCGCAGTGGGTAACAACATACATATTCGATATTCGGCAGTTTTACTGAATATTCGTATTCGGCCGAATATTCGGCGAATATTCGGCTAAAACACCGTACATTCGTTTAAATAGTACTCAGTGTCCACTGTATTGAAATGTACGAATTGAGTAATGCCATGCCTTTCATAATTTTACTGTTGGAAGTATATTTTATTTATGGGCTAAATCTACTTGAAATGTTATGTTTTTGAGACACTGTAGATTTATTTTCAATTATAGCAAATAAAAAGCCTGATCAAATATTTTTGGAATCAAACAAAGAAACATTGCATACATAAGTGTACATTTCACTTTACTTCGGTCGTCAGTTTCTCTAAAATAAGTCGAAATAGTAGATCACCTGCCACTCTTTATTATTTATTTATCAATTTTCACTAAAAATAACTAACAACGAAATAACTTTTTTCCTCACCAAAATAGTCAAAACATAAACATATGCCGGCAATTTGCTCAGTACTAGATGATGCGCTAATCTTTTGACACCGCCGGTTGATATTCTGACACCGCCATACACGGTTACACAAAATAACCCAAAAATATTTTCTTTATTCAAAGAGTTTTCAATTTTATTGTGACCTCTGAAAGAAAGTTGTTTGCTCACATTATTAACTAATCTTTGAAAGACACTACAATTGTTGCTAACGTGCAAATTTTGTTTTGTAATTTATTTCTATACTACGAGTGGTTAAGGGGAATATTAGTAATTTTTATAGCATTGTTAATACACATACTTGTAAAAATATAGTTGTAGCATGAATGAGTCGACTCGACCGGCGAAGGACCAAGCTCTCACAGAATACCAGCTTGAAATAGCAGCTCAACGGTTTTTTACTGTGTTTCGTATGGTAAGTGAGTAGAGACTCGGAGACCCATTTTATTGGAAAGCTTCATCTTAGAGCTCACGGGTGACAAAGCTTTTGAATTTTGAATCGTAATCGAGGATAGATATATGGGCCACAGTAACCACTTACCATCAGGTGGACTTTGTGTTCGTTGGTCACCCTTGACCTATAAAAAATGTTACGTGGACATTATTATGCTGTTCATAAAAGTTGACTTTTACTTTTTAAGGTTTTTTTTAATATTTCCAATACAACGTTTGTAAAAGGTTTAGTTTTTGTTATAATTAATTAATATGCCGGATTTCGTTACTTTCTTTCGTATTGTGTTTTATACCAATGCTGATAAAATACCTATATCAATTTCAGGAATCCATGGACGAAAGATGTCGAATGTCTTGTAGCGAACAACACTGTGGTGACGGAGTCGTATGCGCCTCCACAGCATGAGACCCACGCCACCTACGATATGTTCAAGCAGCAAAGTGAGTTAATGCTAAACTCACGAAATCAGATGTGATAATCAAACCTAACCCAACCAGCTTTTCACGGTTTTAACCCTCTTTTTCACAAACACGCACGCATCTACGCACGCACTCACGCACGCACGTAGCATACTCATTGTGCAGTTCGCTATAAAACCTAACACTTTACCTTCCTATTTAAGATATTGTGCATTCAGAAATCACTAGACATGTGTTATTTCGTAATTTTTGCGAAGGCATCACTGGTTTAACCCCTCAATCCCCTTAAAATTCTCGTGCAGTCGCATGCACCCGGCAAACCCCAAGCGGTCGCATGCGACGCTAGCCAACCACCCGCAGCACTTAAAACCATTAAAACTTATATTTGGGGACTACTTTTTTTACAAAAGTAGTCTCTAAATATTAGGTTTAAAGTGCTGTGGGTGTGCGCGGTCGAATCCGACCGCTTGAATTTTGACGGAATAGCGCCGTGGTCGAATTCAACCGCTTAGGGGTTGAAGGGTAAAACGAAATAGTATTTTCTTTAAACTGCTGCAAGCTATTTTCACCAGTTTCAGTTTCTTATGAAACGAAAATATTGAGTGACTACGTTACTCGTCACAAGATTTACTTACGTTTGCATTTACATCAGAAACTTAATACTAACTCAGGACTGATTTAACTATAAAATTAAAACACGCATCAAATAATTATAATGAATAGTAATTCATGCGTATTAAGTTCATTATATTATGCAATGATTTAAAACATTTGCAGTCAACAAAGTGGACTTTTATATATTAATATTGTATTTTTTTATTTTTTATTACTGTTATATTGTTGTTGTTTTATTTAATTTTTTTTCGTCTTTTTACACTTATTAAGGTGATATCACGAAAATTTAGTGGTTTTCTATTTTATATATATTTTTTTAAGTTTTATAGATTACAAACCAAATTTTTGGTATATGGTTTTTAACCATATTACCTTGGATTTCATAAAAGGAAAATATGGTAACATGTAATAACGTTAGTTACATTTCTCCATGACACCACAATATTTTTACGAATAAATTCGTAGAATTATTTTAAGGATAGTAAATAATCATATCTAAGTTCTCAGAAACCAATTTTTTAATCCATTACAAAGTTTTTTTTAAATGTTGTTTGGCGCCTACTTAGTTTTTTTTAGAGAGTGTGCTTGCCATAGCTATCTAATAGTTTGCGTACTAGGAAGTCATTGCATCACTTTCATTTTGACACTCCCTCAGTAGTCCGTAAGCTTCACCGACAAAGGGATAAGCCCCCAAAACTACGATTTATTTTCAAGGTATCCTCTTAAACGTTCGAATGCGGAAGGAAAAACATCCGCAATGCACTTGCAACATTACTTTTGTTTCGTTTTTCTCTTTTCATTGCAATATGACTAGTTACAAAATCAGTTATTCGGCTACATGTCCCGTAGCCAGTTATTGTGAACAGTGACGCCTTGATTACAGTTTACGTGTGTAACTAACTAAACAACCCGTACGAAAATCATCACATCATCAATGTTATTAATGCCATTGAACCATTGATTTCCTAATAAGGTGCTCTTGTAAATTTATTGTTAATCTATCATTTATAAATTGTATTATATTAACCTGTGTTTGGTGTTTATCAATTATCATACATTTTCCACTTGAAGTATTAAAATAACTAAGATTTTATTTTTAAGGAGAGATTAACAGAGTATCAATAGGCGACAAACGGCTTTACAATAGTTCTATATAACCTGTGGTGCTTCTATTGCCGGTTTTTCTCCCTACCGGGAAATGTTACCTTATCGTTACGATGAAATTACCTTATCGTTTCAATAACAGGTTTCTTTACCTCTTATTGTAACGATAACGTATTTTTTTTAATTTATAAGAAAATCGCGCAATTCGAGCAAAATAAAATGGTTATTGACTAATCTCATTCAACAAAGTGTTATTCTGCTCACAGCTTAATGATTTCAGGGCAAACCAACTATTCACTGTTTAATATTAAAGTAAGTAGCGTTGCGCTATGTAGAAAGGCCCTAGCACCAAGTCATCTGATATAGTCGTTATATTTACAATTTACAGTCTGAAGACAACAGCCTGTCACTCTAATTAGCTGTTTAACTTTGAAAAGTTAAGTTAATTATAAGGAATATACCAATTTAATGTACATACTGACATATCACAAAATGGCGTTGATGGCAAGTCAGATTTATTGTTATAGTTGTTAATTGTTAATTAGAAAGCAGAGGTAATTTATAGTGATACAATTTTGTCATATTACTTTATGTTGTTTTTCGGTTGTATTTTATTTTCTCAACGTTTACTTTTTGCTGTTTTTTGTATTTTGTTGGATAATATTTTTTTATTATATCACTTATGTTACTCACCGGTTGTTTTATTTTTACTTCATTATAATATTACATAATATTTTAAATATATTATATATTACTAAAATTTTAAAAAAATTACTGGTAATCATTTCATTATTTTAAGCAAACTTGTCCACAGATTAGCTTGTTGTAGCAAAAATTCTTAAAATCACCCAAATCTACTAAAGGAGACGGTCCAAAATTGCATGGATTTTGTATTAGTAGGGAAATAAATTAAAATATAATATTAAACCACTTGATCATCCAAAACCACGTGTCTACCTTTATTTCAGTGGTATTAATATTTTTTAACGATATGGCACATGTATTGTGGTTGTGTCACAATAATTCTGCCAATGTCTATGCTCTGTCATACCTTGTCTTGAGGGTTCTCGGTGGGAAAGGAGTTGGCGGTCATTAGGCGACAAAGTGGCTAGAAACAAAACAACTAAATACACGAGTTATGGACAACACAATGTAGAACAAACATCTAGTTATAGGAGGGGAGTAGCCTGAGCAGGGAATAGAGAATTAGATTAAACTAAACCACAAAACACCAAAAAATGTAATACGGATAGATATCGTTTTGACGTTAGCTGTCAACTGTTACGAGGTTATTGATCCATTTATTGATGGCTATTTGAATTCTGAAATGCTGTGTTATCCTTATCACTAAACCAAAACCAAATCGCCAAAGAAATCCACCGGAAACACAATAAATGCATTCACGAGTTCGCAACTACACGATCAAGCTCGGAATAAATAAAAATATCACGCTACCCACATTATTTAAGCAAAATATTGCATAACCGTGCTTATGAGGGGCAAAGAGTATTTCTTTTTTAATATAGTGTACATAGACTTGGCCTGAAATGGACCATCTCCTTTGGTGGGCTCTATTCGACGACATTCGACGATAGCGAATTACATCTAATATAAAAGAGCAACAAGTGGTAAAATTAAACATTTTTTGCATCCGACTCCAATATGATAACTTTGACAGAAATGAGGGTGTACCGTGATATACTTAACACATCTGCGTACCTTTTTAGAGGGTACAGGCGTGATGTTATGTTGTGTAATTGCGTAAACAATGCATAGATATGCGATAGCGGCAATCGTGATTGATTTGCTGGCATTTATCGAAGAGTTCCGTTGTCTACCTCCGAAACTCATCATCAGATCTTTATGAAATTTTAATGAGACCATTTCGGAATTAACCACTTTCGAGCAAAAACAAGAATTTTGCGAAAAATGTATATGACGTAATTATGTCACAACATACATAAAAAAATAAAAACATCAGAATTAAGAACGTCCTTCTTTTGTGAAGTCACTTAAAAATAATATAATGTTCAATTAATTTAATACTTAAAGGTAGCCACGCACGCTAGGTTATAACCGATAGTTATGCTTGCACAGTTCAACTGTGCAAGCATAACTGAACGTATGTATGACATAATTTCTTGCTTGCGCAAGCAAAATTAAAAATATAGAAATTTTATGCCTGCAGTACACTACTCGCGAAGTTGAACGAAGTTGTGCAAAGACTTCGCTTCACTTCGGGCAACTTCGCCTCGCTTCCGGTGACTTCCGATCGTTGTCGGTTTTTTCCGCCCGAGTCAAAGGAACGAAGTTTCGAGCGCGAAGTGACCCTGTACATTACTCGGCTTACTTCTATACAGTTAATGTTGTGCTGTTAAATTTAAAAACGTTTTAGTTCGATCCAAATTGCTTAAGTTAAAAATGAATTGGTCACAAGAGAAAATACTATTGTTTATGGAGTTGTTCTTTTTTTATAGGACAGGGTGACAACCGAGCACACTGTCCACCTGGTGGCCTGATGGTAAGCGTTTGCTGTGGCCCATAGACATCTACATCTATCCTCGATTACGAATCGAAATGCAGATGCGTTGTCACCCAAGAGGAATAAGATGGAATGCCTCTTTTCCAGTAAAAAGGGTCTCCGGTTACCTGCACTTACCACACAAAACACAGCAGCATTACGCTACTATTTTGCGCTGGTATTCTGTGAGAGCGTGGTCCTCCCCGGTCAAGCCGACCCATTCGTGCTACAACTATACTACTAATATAACTGCAGCTCTCTATCCTCCAGGGGGAAACGGTAATATGGGACCTTTTTTTCATTTTTTTTTTTGCATCCAAATATACGCACATAGTTAAAATACGCAACAGTGCACAAATCATACGCAGCTGCCACTTGTACGTCCTCCATCTCGCCTAGCATGTGAGCGACTAGTACCTCGGCTGACCTTGGCGAATACTTCGGGCGAGGAACTTCGCGGGTAGTGTACTGCAGCCTGATATTTTTACCGCTCGGTTATGCTTGCGCCCGCATAACTGAACGTGTGTGGCAGGCGGGCTTCAGTCATACACAGCAAGTGCCGAGGGGATAGGTCATCGTTGGCGCGTCGTACGTCACTGCGCAATAATGTCATCTCACAAACGAAATGCAATTTTAGAAGAATTTATTGGAATATATAAATCGGAACCTTGTACATGGCGATTGAAGGATAATACTTTTGTAAAACTTTATAAATTGCATCGCAAGTGTCAGGAATAATTTTGCTTAGAGCTTGCGGCGATATCAAGGCCGAATATTTTAAGCATTCATATGGCCGTCCTGTGGCAAGGAATCTCAATGTAACAGTTAACCTCTCTTGTGGTAATATAGCGGTTCTCATAATGGTGTTCTGGCTTTTTAATTAATGGAGTCACCTTTGATAACAGCGTAAGATAAGTTTTTTCGTCCATTCGTAAATAATTACGGTAATCTTTCGGATAATATGTTAATTCCTTTACTAAGTTGACATGGCTGTATATTCTCCTCTTCTGTAAGCACTTTTTACACAACTCTGTACGGCTTCGTTGTTTAGTTTTTTTTTTCTTCAAAATTACGAATAATAACCCTATTGCGCTAAATAAAGCTATTGCGTCGACGTCAACCACCGTTGCCGGTGCCGTGATGGTGACTGAGAGCTTGTGCAGGTTTGTCGTTACGTGTATGTGCCGTATGAAACTTGGTCGAGCCTGTCGGTTTTGCTTGCACAGGCAATACTGACAAGCATAACCTAGCGTGTGTGGCTACCTTAACAATCTCGTAACAATCTTCCCACAGAATAATCACATGCAGCAAAAAGTTATTTATACTCTATCCACCCAAGAAAAACTAACTACTAGCCAATTCCACCAACCAATTTGACATTCCAATCAATTAACACTAACAAAACCGTGGAGCGGGCATCGATCGCAGGGCGAACGTGCAACGTTTGTTCGCAGACGGCGCAAGCACGTGTGCGTACGCGTGTGACGTAGCTGGTGCGCTTTCAGAGGCTGACACGGACATGCAGCGGCTGATCGATTCGCAGGTCGAGTCGCACAAGATCGGCAGCACCATCGCCGATGAGGCGCTTCGTCGGCCCTCGTGCGATTTCTCTCCCGACCTGTCGGCCGATTTGTTGCAGGACACCGCCTACAATCAACAGGTGTGTGTACATCACATTTCATACCTCGATCGGGCAGCTTTGCGTTAGTAGTGGGTCGTTGACGGCTCTTAGTTTTTTGAAACGTAAACGTCACCTATTCATAAAACACGAATATTGATGCGATTTTTCATTTTCTTGAATGAACGAATTGTATGCATTTGGTTTCGTTGTCCTAGGTAAGCGATATAAAAATGACATTGCAACGCGACTACTTATGTAGCCTTGTTAATAAGTTTGCGGCAGTAGTATAGTATATAGTATGAGGGTGCGTTGCAATGTATCCGTTTATGATACGATTTGATTTTTTTTATCTTGGACAATGGGCATATTAAAACAGTTAATTCGCCGACAATGTATAAGAATCGGTACGAATCTTCAAGTTTTGATACTTATTTATTTAGATTCATTTTATAATCGTACATCAAGAAGCTTCCAACAATCACTGACTACCTCATACTAATATACTTATTGTATTTGATTTTATATTTGATGATATATTGACCTGTCCAAACCAAAACATCACACTTTCTATAGCGTCAATTTTAAATTTTAGGCTCGAATGGGGAGTAGCGAAAAGGTAAACATAGCCTACCAAATGTTTGAAGAAAGTTACTCCGATGAGTGTTAAAAGCTTTTCTTTTTTTTTCACTTTTTGTTAGTAAACTTCTCACGATCTAGAAATTATTGGAATACTCGTATAAATTTCGCTTGCGCGGCCACATTTTACTGAAGAGACGTCAGTTGGCGCAACTAAACCAATTTTAATTCTAAGACATGCAGGTTTCCTCGACTGATTGTTAAATCGGTAGTAAATAACAGTAAGTTCAGTGAGTATGTAACACCGATTGCTTGTGTATTGTGAAACAAACACAATTATGACTATTTATTTGTCTAATTTGATACAGCAAATAATATATTTCAATATTTTCGTAGCAGGCACCGCTCGTCGATAACATCCTTACCGTGGACATGGGCAACTATACTGAAATCCGCAACAACGTGCCACTCAGCGTCGCAGGTGTGGAGAACTCTCCACCGCCAACCGGTCCCCACGATTGTCTTCTTCCTACAACACCTCCCCCTGCCTCCCCGCCTCTCCCCTCGGTAGGCCTTGATGGAAACGGAGAGGCTGCAATGTCCGTTATAATGAGCCTTTTAGATGTCGATTCCGGGCTAGGAGGACCAGTTACTTTCTCTAGTCTGCCTTGGCCTCTACCTTAAAGCAATTTTCTTGTAATAAGCGGTACGGCGTTGTAAGTGAGACTACAGTACAATTTTAGTTTTTATAAACAAGTAATAAGGTTGATTTTTGGTCTCACACCTTGAACTAAAGTGCTGGCAAACTGTTGTAACTGATCAACTTTTGAAGTCTGTATTGTTGTATTATTAACACATGAATAAAATAGGATATTAAAGGAAAAATTACGATTAATAATTTCGATTTTTGTTGAATTAAATATTTCGACATCTTATTACAATATTTTCGGTATTAAATGACGTCGGTAGTCATTTTTGGTATCACCTAATTAAATGATATTTACATATTTGATCACATGCAGAGAAGTTTGGTCATTTTGGTTCTATTTATATTCATTAACACGTAACTAAGAGTCGCTTTTATCTATTTTAGCTTAAGCATCAACATAATTGTTTTCATAATCATTGGTGTTGTTGTCGTAACGTTATACTATAACTGTATGTAGTTATTATTCCCTAAGCTACTATGTTCAATTGAAATACATTTTACCTACAATCGTAGTAATACTTCTTAACTGCATATATACACGAGAAAATATCTGTTGTGTTGGTACTGTTGCATTCACAAGACCGCACTTTAGGTTTTATTATATCCTAATGAATTAGAAGAAGTTGGGGATTTTTTTGTCTTTCTTGTAAACGATCACTACTTCCAGTACAATGTGATTTTGTCACCAGTCTGACAACGATAACAAGCAATATACTAGCTATCACGACGAAATAAATAAACAAACAATTTATTTGTAAATAAACCGACTTCAAAGAACTAAAAAGAATAAAATAATTTTCCTTTTAATAGTTTTTAAGTCGGCGCTTACCTCGAATGCAAATGCTATCTGAAAAGTACTTTATTCTAACCCAACTGCGGAGGGAATGTGTTCATCAACCTATGTTTGTTTGTTCCTTTGTGGCGCTCTAGACCAAACCCTTAGGCCGATTTTGATGTTTTGATGATTCTTACGTAAATCGATTTGTCTTAATATTGCGAATGTCACTATAGATATGACAGTAATTCTTAACTTCAATACCAGACCAGACGCTATGTTGCTTAAAAGAAAAAAATATATATCGACGAACTGTGTCGAGTGCGGTATCATTGATTAGGTATTTGAGAATCATATTTAGGTTGCTGTAGTCATTTCTCATTTTGAATTCCATTTCCATTTCCATTCTCGCTTAAATTTTCGAAACTTACAAAGCTGTGATAAAGTTCTTATATAATGGTATAACGGTAATTATAAGTATTTTTACGCAGCCGGGTTTTTCAATAAAAAAGTATTAACCTTACTTGTTTTTAGTCTTTGATTTTTATTGAAAATTTCATAACCCGCTCCGCCCATAGGGCGTAATTTATTCTACATTTTTAGGGTAATTATAGCCTATTTCACAATTTGTGAAGATATCGCGTAACTTACAAAAAATATATATTCGAATTCAGTTTATTTTTTGAGCTTGACCGAAAATGTAAAATGATTCAATTAGATTTAAGTAGACAGGCGAATGGAATACGACGTTTCTAATAATGTACTTCAATTACGCACTCTACAACATAAAATATATCAAGATATATTATATATTATATCAAGATAATGTGAGCTGGCCTTAACGTAAAAATCCTTTCAGTTTTCTCACATTTGCACGGATATTTTCGATGACTTGTATATCAATAAGACCAATACATAATATTATATAAAATTTCCAACGGAAATTACTATTTATAAGGCTGTAATTCGTTTATAATTGATATAAGTAATTCGTTAATATGTCATACGTATATTTACAACAAAATGAAAATTTGGTTCACCCTATTATTATACAAAGTCAATCAAAATTAATAAAAATATTTACAATAATTATGATGGGAAAAACTTAATTAGAAATTTGATAACTTGAAATTTAAAATGTGGATTAATTTCTAAATATCCTCATTGTACGCGCAAAACTTAAATGCGCCGTGTTACACGTGCACCGTCAGCTGTCACCGTTGGTGTGCCATAAAACAAAATATTTTCAAAAAAAATTATATAACCGTAATTTTTTTTTGTTTGGCTACTAATAAAAGTTTACAGCTATATATAGTGTATAGTAAATAAACAAAAACTTATGGGTTGCTGAAATTCACTTAAATACTAATAATAAATATACAACTAAATAAACAATGCTACAAAATAAATTACAACAAAAATATAATGCAATAATAACATTATTCGCAACTGTACGCGAACGTAAGTGATACGTGTAGCGTAAGCATGACTGAACATGATTATGAATGAAAAATTGAAACAATCCGAGTTGTAGTCGAATTTCGTCCACACCACATGACGTCCTGCACAGTAATACATACTTCAAAAGTTCAAAACCGCATTTAAGCTTTGCATGTACTAATTCTTGCAAGTGAAACGTTTAAAATTCAAAATACTTTGCTATTTGGTAATTAACAAATTGATTGACTAACTTGCTCAAGGAAAACCTTTAAAAAATAATTGTTATTCTAGAAGAGGATACTGCGGCTTCAAGTTTAAATTATTGAAAGCTTGATTAGATTAAATCTAACTAGCTCGTTTGATCGATGTGATATTTTTGCGGTGCTGGCAGTGGACGATTTGATTTATAATTATATCAATTCTCATTTCCTTTGTAAAAAGGCGCCGTTTCGTTATTTCGCACTATTTATTGAAAAGCTTTAATTTATTTTGTGGTTAGTAACACATTTATCTTAGTTATATTATTAATAATATGTGAATTAAAAAAAACATTTGTAATTAAGGTTGTTGTATTATGTTGAGTATAATTATTATTTGTGGAATAATAACCTTTTTAATTTTTATAAATACGGCATGTAAATATTTAATTTTAGTATTATATTTTAATAAAAAATAAATAAACCGAATTTTTATGGATGATTGGGAAACTTACCTTTTCCCAAAAAAAAAAACAAGGACCTATGTCTAAAAAATTCTGAGGTTATTAGGTTTATTATTAAGTTATTCTTGAGGATAGAAGCGCTCAGATTATTAGACGTAATAAAGCGAGTAGGTATAAATCAAATTAACAAAAAAAAACAGAGTTGGCGTCAGATGGTTAACGTCTTTGAATGCGATTGCACAGCTTGTACTTCTAGTAGTAAATAACTTGAAATTGTTTTAACGTGGCTGACGTTTATTAATATATATATATATATATATATATATATGTATATATATATAGACATATATATATATATGTCACAGTCAAAACTCTTAACCGGTCAAAACCACTTTTGACTGCGAAAATCAGTCAAAAATGGTTTTGACTGAGGCCCTTTGTCAAAAACAGTTTGACTAATGTTTTAATCATATTATCAGTGATATAAGGTTAAGGTGCCGCTGAGGTGGCCTTTGGGCCACCCTAAAGCCGCGTACATTATAATGATTTAAAGTATACTATTAAAATATTTTTTTAATTTAAAAATTCAAAAGTATTAGTCAAAAGTGGTTTTGACCAACGTCCTTAGTCAAAACTACTTTTGACTGATTTTTCAGTCAATATTGGTTTTGACCGGTTAAGTTTTAACAGTAAACATATATTAATTTCGAATAGTTTAAGAAGATCGAAACAATGAAATCACTAAACTATGTCTGATTGATTTACAAGTAAAAATAAATGATAATTCGTGTACTTTTTTCACATTATCGACTGTTGTCGCCATAGATTTATTATATAATATTATCCACTCAGTTTATACTAAATCTATAGTAGTCACACCGAAGTCTGTCGACTAGTGACTACTGGGTTGTATATTAGATAATAAAGGTTACAATTTCATTAATTTGAAAAAAGTAACATTTGTCGAATTCTACATAAGTAAATATCGCTAAAGTAACAAAAATTATAAAAGGTTACATTGTTAAGTAGTAAAATTTTTAATTTGTAAAAAAATACCGGTCACTTTCAATGACGATTTTAGTTTAGAAATACGATACGAATACGCCAACTCATCTGTCAGACAATGACAACTTTTTTCTATCAGGGTGAAATATTTAACAGATTTCACGGCGGGGGAATTTAATTTGTTAGGAAAATGTAATAATTATTATTTATGTCAAAAGAATGTATAATATTTGATATTAATTAGATTGAAAAAAGGATAAACCAAACTGCTTACAGATATCCTTTAAAAAAGAAAAGTAACAATTTTGGAAATTTTCCACCATGACAATATTGTAATTTTTGATTTTTATTGAACATAAGGTGAAATATAAAATGTAAATCGTAATTACAAATTGTAATTTTTATTAGATACGGCCCTGGCAGCTGGCATAGTTGTTAAGGAAAAAATATTTCGGTTCCGTTCAAATAAGAATTTATGGGTATAGGTAATATTTAGCCTTGTTGTAGTTTTAATCTGCAAAGTAAATGTTGTGAAGTCTCCTACCTCTATCGCTTTTTAAATGTTTCTGTTTTCTGTAATAGAGTTGTGATTTAATGTACAACTATCAAAATTGTTTCTCTAACACACTTTTATGAATCACCATTGACATTGACAACATTGTTACGCGTCTACTATCACATGCCAAGTATTATAAAGAGCGGGGTCAAATGGTTAACCGTTAGTTTATTTTTATAGGGAATTTTGAGGTTTATTGTGCATGACAGTGACGTGTAATAAAAATGGTATGTTATCATGTTACAGAAACTACTGAAAAGCGTAAATTCTAAGGTAGGCAGGTAGACGTAGGCAGAATTCCAATTTGACGAAAACCTCTAAATAAAGTAATAAATATTGTATATTGTATAACATCATGTTTTTTTTGTCAAAACTATTATGATATCTAAGTTTTAAAGTCTTGATAGAATTTACTTAATTTTGTAAAGTCCATACAAGTTACTTCAGTTTTCTAGATTTTGTAAAAACCTACGTGTGAGCTCTTATAGAAAACAGGCTAAGCGTAAAATATGATCGGTCAAAACTAAAATTGTGTACCTACTGAAGTCTATATTGGTATGGGTGTACTTTTGTATAGTTTATCGCCCTGTACAACTGTTACTATATTTTGATATATTTTTCTAGATTCTATTTAGTTGTATTATTTACAAAGATATTTATTGTAATGTGGATACGTTAAACAGATTAAAGGCTGAAACGGGTGTATTTCAATGATTCTGAACAAAATGTATACAAAAGTGGTGGGGTTAGGCTAACTGATGGCAGCAGAATGAGAGCAGTGGTAGGTAGGTGCAAGCGATGACCGGATTCCAGCGTAGGGAGGAATCATTACTAAGTTTTTATGCCTGATAAATATGTTTGTTCAGAGGTTGGAGACATCGAACATCTGTGGCTATTACTTCGTTACAGCTTATATGAATAAAAAGATGAAGATGTGCAAGATAAAGATGTGGAGGAAAAACATCAATTGAATTAAAAAGAAAGAATTTGTGATTTGGATGAAGAGTGTATGAAAGATTCGGACTTGGAGACTGTGGGATATAGTTATGGAAGGTATTTAAACAAGAGAAAGGTGAATGAAGTAATCATACTTTATGTTAGGATAGCGAGGTACTACTGCAAGTTGAAGCAAGGTAGATGTAATTCGCGATACCATCCTTTCGTTATACGTGGTAGAGCCATATTACAGCTATATTATAGTTGTAGCAAGCATAGGTCGGCTCGACCAGGGAAGGACCTCGCTCTCACAGAATACCAACATTAAATAACAGCTTGATGCTATGCTGCTGTGTATCGTATGATGAGTACATAAAATCAATTAATTTTTATAGACATCAAGACGAGTTTCACGTATTTTCACTATTAGGCCCCAAGCGGTAATAAACAGGTGTTATCATGTATGCATGATCTTTTTCTATTTTAATATTTTCTGCTCCGTCTCTTAAATATCTATCTCCATTTAGCTTATTGGTAGACTGGCAGAGAATGCCTCATGACATTATGTCAACGCCGTTTGCCAACCCGCCTGCGAAGCCTGGTAAAATCTCTCCATGAAGCAATCTATTAGGGAGGCCTATGTTCAACAGTGGACTGCTATAAACTGTAATGGATGACCGGAAGGAAGGATAAAAAGTGTAAAATGTAACTCATAAGGACTAAAATGGAATGCCTTTTGGTAAAGCAAAAAAAGGTTTCCGGTCACAAACTATCCGAAACAGAACAGTATTATGCTATGATGCTACGTTAGTATACTGTCTACGTTGATATACTTTTTATTGGAAAACCGAACCGATGATAATTTTTACTGAAATCGAGGTATTTTATCTTAGCCCTCAGGGGTGACAACGCAACTGCATTTTGATTGTTAATTGAGAACAAATGTAGATACTGGGAAACAGCATTAACTTACCATCAGGTGGACTATGTGCTGGTTTGTCACCCTATTAAAAATAACCATACCATTTGGAAGATTGACGGTCCACTATCGTGCTACTTACCGGAAATTTTCTTCCTTGCAGAATATCATTGGAGGATCAGTTACTACTAGCGATTTTTCCGAACGGATAATGCTAAGGGACCTTCAAGAAAAGAGATTAAAAACTTAGTTTTTTTATAGGATAGGGTAACAAACTAGTACACAGTCCACCTAATGGTAAGTGGTTGCTGCGGCCCATAGACATCTACATCTGTCCTCGATTACGAATCAAAATGCAGATGCGTTGTCATCAGTGAGGACTAAGATAGAATGCCTCATTTCCAGTAAAAAGGGTCTCCGTTTCTCTACACTCACCATACGAAACACAGTAGCATTAAGCTACTATTTTATGCTGGTATTCTGTGAGAGCGTGGTCCTTCCACGGTCGAGCCGACCCATTCGTGCTACAATTATACTACTAATATAACTGCAGCGAGGCTCTACTACATATGAAAAAGAGAAAATGTAGAGTATGTGTATTTAGGATGACGAGCAGGGATGGTAGGCATATTAGAGCGTACGAGCTACGAAAAGCGTAGGAGCGACATAAAGTAAGTGGGACCCTTTATTATGGGAATGTGTAAAAAAAGGCACGCAGGGCAATACACAATGATAAGTTAGTCCATATTTTTATGTATGGTAATGAAAGTTAGGCGCGACAGAAGAAGCATGAGCGTAAAATTAATGCTGCAGAAATGAGGTCATAAGTATGTTGAGAGTGAGATATTGTATGATAAGAGAAGTGTGGTTTGCAAGATGTGACCAGGATGCTTGAGAAACCAATACTTCGTTAGTTTGGTCATGTAAGAAGAATAAATGAGGAAGACAAAGCAAATTCATGCTTCAGGATCGAATGTCAGAATAGGCAAGGGTCGCCCTATGTGAGTAAATCGACTAAATTGGCGATATAATGAAAATGGGCCAAATTCAAAGCACCTTAACCGACCGACCGATCGAATCAATAGAAATACATTCGTTAATGATGACTGAAAACTACTGACCTCTATATATACAAGAGTATATATAGAGGTCAGTGCTGAAAACTGTTTCATTTTCTACAAAGTACTGTGATGTTATAGTTTTCCTATTATATTTACGACGTATAATATATTAATAGTTTTTTTTTTATATTTACCTTTAAACATGTAAAATTCACCACGAAATTTTATTTCATAGACTGATTCTACATACTTAATATAGAGCAGCAGTATTGCAATAGTTTCTATGTAAAACTCGCTTCTCGTTATGTACCTCTGAATGCGGGTACTTAACATTTCTTCGGCAAATATATTTCAGATGCGTAGCCGATCACATTCTAATATGTTTTAACGTACAGAGCGAGTGAAAATTATGAAGTTATATTGTCGACTTGTCGTTAATTAAACAATTAGTTTGGAAGATTATGTTTTGTAAATGGTGTTTTATATTGCTTTGCATCTCTATCATACACAATCATGTAGTTTAGCTTGGCAAAGCGAATGTACTGTTGTTGTTTTTGCAAATCTTATGTCTTGCTATGAACCTGTAATTCACGAATGTAACTATGACTGGAATGTAGTCTACCTTTTTGTTTGACTTTGTGTTAATTAAATAAATGTATGTACACGACAATTATTTTATTTAAGTGGAAGTGTTATTTTTTACATTTTTCTATTTACACAATATTAATATACAAATACGACCCCTTTTTATTTGTGGAAATGGGTATTAAGTAAGTATTTTTGTTGATTTTTGTTATGTAGCATATTTTAAACAATATCGGTAGGTAAGTCCGGTTAGTTAAGGATGGAAAAAGAAAGCCGCTTATTTTTTATTATGTTTATTGATTTTTATTAAAACATCTACTTAATTTTCTTACAAACCATGTGTATAAAATTGATTTTGTTTATTGCTAAGCGTTGCTTGCGAAATGTTTGATCTACTAAAAATGCCAAGTTGAAACAGTTCGAATCGCGTAAAGGCTTCGTACAGTGCGAGAGTTGTAACACTGAAAATAAATGCAATCGAAACTTTTTGTGTAAGTGTAGCGGTCTATTATTAGCCACGGTTTCTAGATATTTAAGCTACTTCTAACTATGTATTTTCAATCCATGACGTCACCATATTGGTTCGTGGTGGGGGGCGCTGGTGCGGGTGAAGGCACGGGCTGTCTCGCCCTGGTTACTCGTGGATCTGCGTTCGGATCAATTCTGAAATAAAATGATTGTATGAATGATTATAGTATCAAGTTGGTACATTATGGGACAGCTTTCTCGATCGCAGAACTAATTCCCTCACTCTGGTGGGTAATTCTATCTTTTTTTTAAGCATAACAAATGAACACACAGTCACACACACAGGTGGGTTCATGCTGTGGCCCATAGACCTACGTCTATCCTCTATTAATAATGAAAATACAGGTGCGTAGTCACCACTGAGGACTAAGATGGAATGCCTCGTTACCGAAGGTCACTATCGCCCATCATTCGCTGGAATTGTAGTCGCCGTTAGCGTATGAATTCACTACAATTACGTCGGTCAACAAGCCGGAGGCTCGTTAGCTAAGTAGCGGAGTGCACCGCGTGCTTGAGTTGGTATTTAAAAAAAAATTAGTACATCGCTCTCACATTTGTTAGAATGCCCAAAACAATTTAGGTATGATTTTGTTTTATATACATTTTATTACTTATATTAGGGTAGGGAAGGACCTCAGCCTATAACTAGAATTTCGTATTTAATTATATAATATATTACATTTATTCTATTCTATTCATCCCATCCATCCACTACAGCCTATAAAAGCCCAAAGCTGATTCCCGAGCTCCCCAAGATTGTTTCATAGGGAAGACTTTGCCATAGTTGCCACGCTTGGCAGGCGAGTTCGCAATCGACTTTTTGATTGTTTTGAGTTGTTTATCACTAAAACTGTCTCTCTGTCACCTGTTCCGACACCCACGAGAACCAAATCAAAATGCACGCGCGTCACGTTAAACTACCGAAACTTGAAATCGACCATAGCTCTCATTTCAAACAGTAATATTTTCTATGTGACAGCCTTTCACTCAATAAGCTAGGGTCATTATTAACTACTGTACGGATGTCACAGCTTGGAAGCGTGTAACACCCCAGAGCGAAAATCTAATTCAATACAAAATAGTGTATAAGCATCTGGAATAACATAACCCATCTACCACAATTTTGCCAGTGATGTACATGGGTAGCTCAGCGAATGTCTTTGTGTTAACTCAGTAAGCCAGGCGCAGTTTACGGCACCGGCTCAAAATTGCGCCATGGCGCAAAAAAAATTACACACAGCTACATAACAATGCTCTGCATTCTGCGAGCAACTCAACACATTAACACCCTTCGAATTTCCCGGTCCTGCGGTGTGCGGGTGCGCCAACACACTTTGAAGTGAGTTAAAACATCCTTGCAGTGAACTTATGTGTGACAACGCATCTGCATTTCGGTTTGCAATCGAGAATAGATGCAGATGTCTATGGGCCGCAGCAACCATTTACCATCAGTTGGACTGTGTGCTCGTTTCTCACCCTATCCTATAAACAAACTGAGTTGGCACAATTACGCGGCGCAGCGCAGTGCTAAGGGTGCACTATAGTTCATAAAAGATAGCTTGATCTCTGCGACAGCTGTCAGTAAAATCACGCCTATGAAGTCCTGAATTTCTTAGTAGTACAGACACTACCTGTCAATGTCATACTTTATACATAAAGTATTTAGATTTTACTGACAGCTGCCGCAGAGATCAAGCTATCTTTTATGAACTATAGTCACTCATTCTTTCATACAAACGTAGCCTGGCGATTACTCCACTGTTGATGGTGTACGTTCAAAATAAAAAAATGATTTCAATTTGTCTCATTATGTAGCCCTGTATGAAAACAAAAAAGTAAAACGAGAATATATTTAAAAATACTACTTTTAACACATCTTTGGGCGGAAATAAATACCATAAGAAGAACGAAAATGCAAAACAGTAACATATTATTAGATAGATTAGGTGTTCACAAGTGAAAATAATTTTATTTTAAACAGATATATTCAATAGATTTTTCTTGATATCCAGATTCCCAAAGGTCTGTTTATAAAATTTCGCGCGCTCGTTTTGTTGTAAATCATCATGCCTTTCGCTTTCACACATGATGTCGACTGAGATAGCATGCATTTTAACCGCGCACACCACTTAGTTCGTGCCATCGACTAGGGCCCCCTTAAACAATGATATCAGTGGAAGTGGAAGTAAAACTCAGCCATATACATACCTGTATTATCTGTATATTATTAATAACTAAGTAAAATCTACACAATAACATGTTTACATTTCAAAAACGCCACGAGGATAACAGGTAAACTACAACCTATTAAAATGTCTAGCGTATTGCAAATAAGCTGAAATAATATTTGGCAGCAGCATCTCCTAATAACAATTGGAAATAATAAAAACAAAACTACGATTGCCAACCCGCGTGCCCAGCGTGATATTTATAGCACAACCTTGAGTACTACGAAGCAAAATATGGGAAAGCCATTGTTTAACAGTGGACTTTGGCAGATTAACAAAGGATAAAGTGGGATTATTTTTAATTGTGTTGTGACAACCCTATATATTTTAACACTATTTTTTATGAACGTAACATTTCGGACGGTTAGCCTCTTGTTAGTAAAGTTGGTCAAAACGACTATAAATCAATAGCACGCTACAGACTACTATAAATTTCTAGCGCGCTATTAAATACGCTATGTTATAGCGCGCTATTTATAAGAAAGCGTGTAGGAGGCCGGCAAGCGCGTTAATATTTACAGCACGTTATATCTCTTAGCACGTTACATTACATGTCGTTCATTGGATAGATCGCGTGCTATATAAGAACATTATTTCGTATTATTTTAGACATTTATATTTTAGACTAAAATAAAATAAAACGGTAAGGAAAAACCAATGCACGCGTTTTCATACTTTTCAGGCTTACTAATTTCTATAATCCAAAAAATATTTTTAAGTGATGTACTATTTAAAATAGAATTAATTTTATTTTTAGAATCGAAATAAAATTAATTATAATTGATGTAAACATTATTTAACCTTAATATAAATTATAAATCAAATAAAGGAGTATTTGAAAGTTTATTTATTGTATTTATAAAAATCAATAATATACATACACTATTATATACACTTCTGTATCTATATTTTATTTACATTTAATAACATTAGAGAATAAGAAGCCTAACTTCTTTTGTCACAACTGTGTCCTTTGATCATTTATAAATATACAGTATACACTAACTAAACAACGTCTAATATTAAATTAGGTTGCGCGCGATGAATAGCGCGCTACGAGATCAAATTTTCGTCACACGTCCTCTCCCAACAGCGTTGTTGCTAGAACTAATTGCCGCTAGATACGAGGGTGGATTGAAAAGTACTCGGCCTAACCAAGAAAATAAACACATACTAAATCAGTTATATTTTTATTTTTCTACATAATCACCATCAAGTTCAATACTCTTTTGCCACCTCCCCTTCCAAGCATTTAGACCGTTGAAAAAAAATGATTCTTCCTTAGAGTGAAAATATGCGTCTACAGCTGCTTTGACCTCGTCGTTTGTCGAAAATCTTTGACCTCCCAAGTGCTTTTTTAGGTTAGGGAACAGAAAGAAGTCTGATGGTGCCAGATCAGGTGAATACGGCGGGCGCGGTAACAGTTCAAAGCCACAGTTGTGAATTTCAGCCATTGACTGTACTGACGTGTGAACACGGGCGTTATCTTGATGAAACAGGGCTTTTCTTCTGAGCATTCCTCGACGTTTTTCTTTTATTTCCTCTCGTAAACGACGTAGTAAGGTGCAGTAGTAATCAGAGTTTATAGTCTGACCCCTTTCAAGATAATCAATCATAATCACACCTTTCGAGTCCCAGAATACTGAAGCCATCACCTTATTTGCCGACAAAATCGACTTAGCCTTTTTAGGGGGTGGTGAACCAGGTCTTCTACACTGTTTTGATTGTTGTTTTGTTTCCGGTGTACAGTAATGAACCCATGTTTCGTCCATAGTAACAAAACGATTCAAAAAATCATCTGCATCGGCTTCAAATAACTCCAAACAGTCGCGTGAAATAGTCAATCGCGTCCTTTTTTGTTCAACTGAAAGCAGTCACCTCGCAGACACCTTGTGGAAACCCAACTCGTTGACAATGATGTTTTGAGTTCGTTCATAAGAGATGCCTATAATCTCGGCTATCTCTCTAATTTTTCCTTATTCTCCCATTATTAAATCAAGTACTTTTTTAATATTTTCGTCAGTAGTTGACGTCGAAGGCCTTCCAGAGCGGGGTTCATCTTTCACACTCTCTCTACCACGCTTAAATTCTGCTATCCATTTTTTGACGGATGAATATGACAGAGCACAATCGCCTAATGTACTGACCATGTCATCATGGATGGCTTTTGATGATAGCCCCTTCTTATGGAGGTACTTAATGACGGCACGCTGCTCGATTTGCTCCATTCGCGGAAATTATGTCCGATTACTTTGTTAATAAATTTATAAACACACGTTCGAAACACACGTTTCGAACTTCACACAATGAACTAGTCTGAACTGAACTAAATAATGTGGGTAGATTTGATTTTTAGAATTGAATGGATCTGTGTTAGGCCGAGTACTTTTCAATCCACCCTCGTATTAATACTTGATAGCGTCAAATCGCCATGGCGACTACTTACATAACACGCGCTATGTGTGAAGAGATAGCGCGCTATAATATGGCGCTATGCGCTATATTAACCACCATTACTTGTTAGTGGCGCGAGCGTCCACGCGTCTCCAATCTCCAATATATTGTTGAATGTCTTTAAAAATAACTTTTATATTTTTAAGTAAAATTTGAATACAGTTTTTATAGAGTATTGAATACAAAACAAAATATTAAGATCAACTGTTGTAAAGCCCTTTGGTTAATTTCAACGTAAAAATTCCTTGTTTATAGAATAAGCACCTGATGTAAAGTGGATGCTGACCATAGATATCTATATCGATCTTCGATTTAGAATCAAAATGCAGATGCGCTTTTACCTCTGAGGACTAAAATGGAATGCCTCATATCCAGTAAAAAGGTGAACTGAGCTGCATTGATGGAAATTATCTATTTTTCTTATTTAGCCACTCGAATGTCGGGGTCATTTTGGCCAATATGGCGCATCTGTCGAGCACTTTCCGAAGTACTTAGTATATAACAAGTATACTAAAAAGTATGTATATATATATATACTTAGTAAGTATATTTAAATCATATATCAATGGAAACGTTATTAAATAAGCTATCAAATTATGCATAACAGATATATATGTTATATATATCATATATATATGTTACAAATAGTTTGCTATCACTCGACGCAATTTTATGGCGTTTGACAGATGCGCATATTATTTGAGACGCCAGAATATGGCGATTGTACAGACGAGGGATAAAGTAAGGTTGAAAACGAGCACTATCCATTTGGCTAGTGAAAATTGTGGCCCATAGATTAAAAAAAATGCAGATGCGTTAACTGGATGACAGTGATGGAATTTCCAGTAAAAGGGTGTCCGATTCTCGTCACGCACCAAATGGCACAACAGCATATGTTGAAATTAATGCTGGTATTTATGACAGTGTGAGCTTTCGCCAGTTAAGTCGATCCATTCGTGCTTCAGTCATAATACATCTGTTGAAGGAAAAGAAAACTTACCTGTACGGATCCTGTCGGGATTCAGCAAACTCGCCACGGTTCTTACGGCGTAAGTCATCATAAGAGAGGGAAGGAAGTGGTGGTGCATTTTCTGGGGCGCTAATGTTAGGCACTGTAACAATTTTTTTTTTCAAATTATTGAAGTAATAAACAAACTTTGTCAGCTCCGTGGCGTAGTGCCACAGCAATGAGTTGCAGCACTAAGAGCCGCGGGTTCGAATCCCACACGAAATACGTAATTGTATGGCCTATAAATAATTGTGTCGGGTCTGGATGTTTCTCCTTGTGAAATTTATGTATGTAAACTACCCCAACGATACACAAGAGAAAATCCTACAGTAACGATTTTTTTAAATATAGGATAAGGGTGACAAGCGAACTCACAGTGGACTGTGTGCTCGCGACACGACTTAGGAATCTTCAAGAAAAGGGCCTACTCCATTTTAAAAGGCCGGCAACGCATCTGCAATCCCCCTGGTTTGTTCATGAGCGGCGGTTATCACTTTCCATCAAGTAAGCCGTATGCTCTTTTGCCCCCCTCTCCTATGAAAAAAATAGTAAGTGGTTGCTGTGGTCCATAGACATTTACATCCATCCTGGTTTGCGAATCAAAATGCAGAAGCGTTGTCAGCTGTGAGCACTAAGATGGAATTACTCTATTCCAGTATAAAGGGTCTCCGGTTCCCTTTACTCACCATACGAAACACACCAGCATTAAGCTGCTATTTTACGCTGGTATTCTGTGAGAGCGGGGTCGTTCCCCGGTCGAGTCTATATAACTGTATAATTAATATAGCTACAGCATGGCTTTACCACATAAATCAATTAAACAAAAATAAATACATAAAGATTTCTTATATTTACGCGAACATTGCACATGATTAAAACTACTTTTACGGATTTTATCGCGTTTATTTTTACTTTTTATTTTTAATTCCCGACGTTTCGGGCGCTTTCCAGCACCCATGGTCACGGGGGGACTGAGATGACTGACGTCCCGATGTCATTGTTAAACCCGGAGTACCTTCAGCTTTTTTAATTATTGTTTATGGTCCGATCTATGCAAAATGAACTGACTATGGCCTGAGGTCTTGCAGTGGTATGCTTGGGTTTAGTTTTAATTTTATTGATTATAGGATCCCAAGCAGGTGGTAGTACGCAGCCTCCTTCTCTATTGAAATTAGGATGTTTTTTAATTTCAATAGCCTCACGTATCATCCTTGGTAGGAATCGGTGTTCTTTCGCGAGGATTTGTGGTCTATCAAATCTGATGTAATGGTTGGTAATAAATACATAAATTTACAATCCACCTGTTGATAAGTGGCCACTGCAGTCTGTGGACATCTGCAGCTGCTTCAAACAAAAAATGTTACCTTTAAGAACTAAGATGGGAACTAAGGGAACTAATATCGCCCCATAGCCTGTGACTCCTAGTCCCTTCATACCGTAGCACACCAGAGTAGGTTCTGCTACTATGCAGTCAGAAATAGGAGTGGCCTAACCTACAGAGATGGACTACTAGGAAGAAAAAAATGGCAGGCGAATGAAGATAATAATAAGTGTAGACCTTTGGAAAACTGCAACACTAATGTCAGTAGTCTTAGGTTCAGATGACTTGCAACGGTCTGGGAAGCCATGGCAATCTGGTTCGGCAGTAATTGATACAAGTTCTATTTTAATCGCTTTTAGAAGCTAATGATGATCGAACTATGAAAATAACCTCTGTTTTTTATTATACACAGAAAAATACAAAGATGTAATTCTGCAAATTCAAAATTTCTAACATAATATACACTAGGTCTCGTTATCTAAGCTTACTAGTAATATTTTAATAAAGCAAAACAAAAAGTATCAGTTTAAACTTTGCAATATTGCATTGTACACATATATTAAATAACTTTTCTATGGTTACCTTTGTTATCTGGCCTATAAGAGTCATCACTGAAGAGCGGGCGATCGGTATCAAGATCTAGGGAGCTGCCAGGGCCAGCATCTGAGTAAATGTCGCTTGGTGTGGCTCCAAACATTGTTGTTGCTTGTCTGGGAGGTATTGTTCTGCATACAAAAAAAAATTTGCAGTATGAAACTACCTCCACATTTCTATCCTATTTATATGGGTTAAAAGTGACAAGTTATACATAAATAAATCTTAAGCCAGCTTTCACCAATTTTTAATAAACATTTAGACTAAAAGACCAATTAATAAAAAAAATTAATATACTTCAGTTATATTAGTAGTATAGCTGTAACACGAATTGGTCGGTTCGAACAGGGAAGGACCACGCTCTCACAGAATAAAAAAAGTTAAAGTAAAGTTACAGCCTATATACGTCCCACTGCTGGGCTCAGGCCTCCCCTCATTTCTGAGAGGGTTTTAGGGCAAGGCAAGGCTCACAGAATACCAGCGTGAAATAGTAGCTTAGTGCTGAGTGCTGTGTTTCATATGGTGAATGTAGAGAACCGGAGACCCTTTTCACTTTATCCAAGTCTATTCAACAACTCAGAGCGCTGCTGAAGGGAAGTGCTTCGTAGCATATTTAGAAAGGTAGTGATAATACATACACTATACTATAGACACCTAAATCTATCTCCAATTAAGAATCAAAATGCAGATGCGATGTCACCTATGAGGGCTAAGATGGCTGCCCCATAATATGTAAAAAGATATGAATGTTGTCACTCATCATACGAAACACTCTAGTATAATGTTTAATGCTGGTAATTTAGATTGGTGTGATATCTATAGCACAAGCCAACTCATACATGCTACAGCATGGATATAATTTACTCAGATCGAACCCACTTCACTACATTCATACAGTACTTAAATAGAATTTAAATGTTAGGGATGCATTATAATGCTATTTATTGTTTTTATACATAACTGAGTATACAATACAGTAAAACTACACAAAAACAGGAAGAATCAGGAATGCTCAACAACTTGCTTGGACTTGATTGTTGCATGGTACCATCTAAGTTGTACATAGAATAACAACTATCAACTGAAAAGGATGTTGTGACTATCATCATCTTAAATATATAGCGTATTTTAAATCTAAAGTTAACCGAAGGCCTCTTAGAAAGAGTTCCTCATAGGTACTTAGGGGAAGGATATATAGGGACTTGGGGATCTTCAAGAAAAAAGCCTAACACTTTTTAAAAGGCCAGCACTTCACCTGCATTTCCCCTGGTGTTACTTTTCATGGGTGGTGGTAGTCACTTACCATCATGTGAGGCTGAAGCTTGCTTGCCCTCTCTTCTATAAAAAAGAGATATCACTCAGGACCAGTCAGAAAAATCTATCAGATTCTTAGCAACCACACCTGACCTGCTTAATCTTGACCCGCAGAATATATACAACAATAAGCATATTTTACAGCTTACACGTTATGATCAGAGCAAAATTCTATACTTAGTGTAGTGAAAGACATGGGTGCATACAAAATCTTAAACATATTACAAATAAAATTAATTCAGATTCTGATTATCTACCCAGTTTTTCCATCTCGTCGATCTCGAAGAAGCTGCCCAATGTAACTGCCTGGTAAAGCCATTAGTTTTTCAGCGCAAGCTTGTTGGTACGATAACTTGCCAAGAAAATAACCCACAACAACTGCTAGGGTCATCTTTGGAAATGCACCAAAGCGAGGATTTGGTTTCAAGTGACCTGTATAGAAATAGAATCAATTAATAATGAAGTATAAAAGTCAAAGTAAAATAACATAAAAAATGACATAAGCATGCAAGCCTCTTAGCAGAAGAGTACTAATTTATTGTTTTGATTTGAAAAGTAAAAGACCAGGTAAGAGACCATTTCAGGGAGTTGGGTCTTTATGAATTAGTTGAAGGTGTGCATGTATTACATTCGTGTAATAGCATTTATCCTGGTGACTCACCAACAGCACAGTAACGTGATTTCTAACTCTTATACAAATAATATTCTATCATCTGCTGCTGTGTATCATTTGCGAGCTGTGATAGCGCAGTGCATAAATTTCACATAAGTGGAACATGCTTGATTTCCTTTTTTAATGCAACCGTTTTCTCCCGCGTACGACCTCTCTGTGGAATAGTTTAGAGATGTTGCATCTCTTTGCATTTTCTTTCGCATATACTATGGGGAGTGCTCTGAAGAATTGTTCGGATTAATCCCAGACGCCAAATTTCGTGAACGCACTACGCGGCAAATTCCCGATACCATCCACACCATCTGGATGCTTGGCGGTCCACGACTGTACGTTTCACAAGGAGTTTTCTTCCACGTACGACCTCTTTGTGGAATAGTTAAGCACCGGCGATTTTTCCGGACCGATACGACCTGGGGACCTTCAGAAAAGAGCTTACTCCTTTCTAAAGGGCCGGCAACGCACCTGCAATTCCTCTGGTGTTGCGGTTGATCATGGGCGGCGGTAGTCACTTAACATCAGGTGAGCCGCATGCTCGTTTGCCCCCTCTTCTATAAAAAGAACATTCATGGATGTGAAGAAAACAACAATGTTTTGAATAATTAAATGTGTCTCGGGTCAGGGGGTCGAGGTGCTTAGGGTTAGCGAGGGATGGTAGCAATGCATTCTTTAAGAAAGAACAATCCTAAAAAAATTTTTAGTTTTAATTTTAAGGAAAATAATAAGAAATCCTATATTTTTGAAAAGAAAAGTATTCACTGAGATATAAAAATACCTATTACATAGGATGGATTCCGACTAAATAGGAGTAAATTTGATCCTTAGAATAATTCCTGAATAGATCAATTATAATTTTACCATTTGCAATTCTAAGAGCAAGCTTATATGGGAACAGTTATTAAACCACCCTATTCCACAGAACAAATTAGTTATTCCTAGAATATATTAATGGGGTTCATACGTTTCGCAGCTGTTATCTGTCGGTGTTTTCAAGCCCATTTTGACAGATTATTATATGACTAGCGATCCACCCGACTTTAATGGCACTACAAAATTTAACACATTAAATTTTCTTTCATCGCTTCCAACTCCTGATCATTCATCTTTTGTCCTAAATCAATTTTCTGCTTGTGATGTTAAGGAGAGTACTCTATCCATTACTTTGTAGCGGTATGGAAGGAAAAGGGGAGATCTCCCGCCGGGCAAGGTGTTCTGCCCGGGGAGCGGCCAACACTCCGTGTGATAGTTCGGAGATGTTCTATATATACTGTTTATGATTCGGAATGTTGATAGCGCAATTTAGGCTTCGGTGTGTTTTCGCATGTGGCGGCGACGACAGCGCCGCTACATCACCCCCCTGCTCAGACCGGAGGTCGTTAGTGCAGCCTTGTTGTTGAAGAATGTGCAAGTGCTAGTGGATTGTCTTGTAGTCTGCTGTGAGTCGAGAAGAAGGCAAGTAATCTGCGAGAGTGCCGTGAAGCAGAGGCGAGCAGTAAGGTTCAGAGCCGTGCCGAACACTGTATGGCGCAGAGAGTAGCTTGAAGGAACAGGAAGCATTATTATTCCAGTGCTGCGATGAACCTTGTGAAGCTAGATGGCTTGCAGGATATGAAGACTGCAATTTATATCTACTCGGGAGCGAATGGGTGGGGTATTCTATGACGATGATGAAGCTTGAAGTTTCCGAAGGTTGTTTGGTTGCGTGTTCAGATCACGTCGGTTAGTCACCACTGTGGCCGAAGTAGGAAAAGGGGAGATCTCCCACCGGGCAAGGTGTTCTGCCCGGGGAGCGGCTCACACTCCATGTGATGGTTCGGAGATGTTCTATATATACTGTTTTGATTCGGAATGTTGATAGCGCAATTTAGGCTTCGGTGTGTTTTCGCATGTGGCGGCGACGACAGCGCCGCTACAACTTCGAATGCAATCGGCAGCGACTTTATCAGCCGTAATATGATCCTTCCGATTCTTGACATAATCATCCCAATACTTTGCGATATCCTCAACTCCTCGATTTCTGGGGGTGTTTTTCCAACAACTTGTAAAGAAGCTCACATCATACTACCGTTACCTAAAAAACCTAACCCTACATATTTTTCAGAATATCGTCCTATAACTATTTTGCCATTCCTGTCCAAAGTTCTCGAAAGCTTGATATATAATCAGCTCAATGTTTTCCTCCACAATCATTCCCTTCTAAATCCTCTACAATCCAGTTTTCGTCCTGGGCATAGTACTGCCACAGCCTTAGTCAATATTACGGAAGATATTAGATCTGCAATGGAAAATGGCAAGTTAACTATCCTTTCTCTGTTAGATTTTAGCAATGCCTTTAACTCAATTGATTTTGAAATTTTACTGGGTATACTTAGCGCTCTTAACGTATCTCCAATAGTGATTGATTGCTTTCGAAGTTACCTGTCTGGGCGCCGGCAATGTATTCGCATTGATGACACATTTTCTTCATGGTGTGATACCATTGCTGGTGTCCCGCAGGATGGCGTATTATCTCCTTTACTTTTCTCAATTTTAAATTTTATAGCCACTAAGATTACTTCGTCCTACCACCTTAACGCAGATGATCTTCAAATATATACTCATGTTTCTCCTAGTGAATTAGATGTAGCTATTAGCAACACCCCCCCCCCATTTTCCCCTCAATTAAAAAAAATAAATAGTGATCTTGAGCAAATATCAGATTGGGCAAAAACAGATGGCTTGAAGATTAACCCCCCTAAAGACTCAGGTAATTATCATCGGAAGTTCGTATATGATTGGAAAATCTAACATATCTCAAGCACCTCAAGTTGTTTTTAATGGAAATTTTATCCCTGTTAGTGAAAAAGTCAAAGACTTGGGAATTTATATTGACAGAAACATATCATGGGGTCCTCAAATACAGGAGGTTAGTCGTAAACTTTTTCCAGCTGCCCGATCGTTGAACAGATTTAGGAACTTTCTACCTACTGCCACTAAAATTGCGCTTGCTCAATCTCTTCTTCTCCTAATTGTGGACTATGCAGATGTCAGCTATCTTGATCTCACTGAGAAGCAACTTGATAAACTTGAGCGTCTTCAAAATTTTTGCATAAGATTCATATTTGGTTGGCGCAAATATGATCACGTATCTTGTTTTCGTAATAAGCTCAAGTGGCTTCCTATCCGTCTTCGCCGGAATGCTCATATTCTGTCACTTCTTTACAATGTTCTCTTTAATCCTTCCTTTCCTTCTTATCTTAAGGATCGTTTTGAATTCCTTCACTATTCCCATTCGAAAGCTTTGAGATCATCAGAGAATTTTACATTAAAAATGCCTGCCCATAATAGCAAATTTATGGAGAGGTCGTTTCGTATCCAAGCAGTCCGTCTATGGAATGCCCTACCTCTGTCAGTGAGATGCGCCCAGTCCTTACTTGTTTTTCAGAAACTTGTACACAGTCACTATCTTGAGTTTGTGCCATCTATATATGTACATTCGTATTTTTTGTATTTATTTGTTGTTTATTTCAAATTATATTATATAAAATATGGATATATTTATATATTGTTTCTGCATCACCAAACCACACAATTTACTACTTTTTGCGATTCTGTCCATCCAAAGATTGTCTGGAAGAAATCGCTTTTAGCGATAAGACCGCCCATTGTGATACTATTTTTTTTTCTTCTTTCGTTTAAGTATTGATTTGGTGTACAATAAAGAATTATCTATCTATCTATCTATCTTTACACGGGTGATTTCTGGATCTCGACAACCATCTAGGAACCCATTTAAACAAACACACAAAAAATTTATAAAAATTGGTTGGATTGTTTCAAACTCTATAATGCACATATGTAGATTTTTTTGTGTTTAGATAGATAGATGCGCTTTCCTCATTCATTCTGTATTTTAAAACCCCTAATAATATCAAGAAATAATACACACCGTAAAAAGGAATACAACGAATAACACTTTAAGCCCTGCAAACAACTCGACATTAGCACTAACAGCTATTTTAGCCACCACTATACGAAAAATGCAAATGTACATTATTAAACCTTTTGCACCATTTCATAACACAACAAAACCAGGAGTTACATTTGTTCATCATTAACTTTGTTTCTCTCATAAAGTTATTCCAAGGGTAGCTGTACTTTAGCTTGTATAGTAAAATAATAAACGACTTTATTTGATATTAAAATCATGGAATAGCTTACTTCTGGTATAGTTACTTATATATGAAATTAACTTTAATCAAATCCACTCCCACTCATAACCATTTTTAGTAGATATATTCAGGAATATCTTATCTTACCTTTCTATAAGTAGGGCAAGGAGTTACTTACTCTTAAATATTAACAAGTGATCTTTATGGGGTGTTATGAGGGTGACACGGAAAGGTCTTAGAAAATCAAAAACTGAACAAACTAGCAAGTTATTAGTTTTATGGGGTTGGTTATAGATATATATCCGGTACTTGATTTTAATTACGTTTTCAGTTTAGGAGGATTGTCAGGGTTAAGCTTGAACCTTTTACACAGTTTTTGGATGTCAGAAATGCGTGTTGAATTAATTACGATAAAAACAAATTTCACTAAAAATTGCTTATAACGAAACGCATATGTCAATTTGTTCTCGTATTATGAAGTAGACGCCCGGTACTTGATTTTTTAATTTTGTTTCCAATTTAGGAGATTCGTCAGGGTTAAGCTCGAACATTTTACACCGTTTTTGGATTTCGGAAATGCATTTTGACTTAATTACGATAAAAATAAAATCCCCTAAAAATTTACTAAACGCAAATATGTCAATTTGTTTTTTTTTTTAACACAGATACACTCATAAAAAAGTCACTCGGACCCAGATAATCCATTTGTGGCTGAAGATGGGAGGGACTCTTATATAACAAATTAAGTCGCAGAGGGGTTTTTCAGATCATAGCAGAGTTTAGGGCAAACTGACCGAATTAACACGCCCCGGCTTCACGTAGTCTTGTCTGCCCTACCCCTAGAGTATTTTTGTAAAGCCGTAGGCGCGGTGTGCCTGTGATTTGCTACGCAAGGGCGAGGGGGCTGCACTTCGCGCAGTGCCGAAGCCGTTGCAGAAGTAACTTTGTGTCAAAATTCCTGTGTAAAAACTGAGGTTATGGTTTTACAAAAAAATTATTACTCATAAACTATACATTTCCGCAAATGGGGAAGAGTAGGGGGGGCTTCTCCAGAACCCTCCACCTACACCCTCCCACTCCCACCCCCGTACGCGAGCACCGGATGTCAATAGTTTAACTGGTTTATTGTATCTTTTCAAAATACCATTTACATCAATACATTGGTGCATCTGAAGCAACCACTGAGAAAAGCACTTTGCCCACTCGAAAACGTGTCTCTTCGACTGCATTTTGAAACGCAGCCACTGCTTCCTCGGCGTCCATACGTTTTCCTCGAAGTTTTTCTTTTATTTTCGGAAATAAATAAAAATCGCAGGGTGCGAGGTCAGGGCTATAGGGCGAGTGACCCAGTAATTTCACGTCCGACGTCGCATAGGAAGTAGTAGATTGTTTGCTTAGTTGTGTGCGACAGGGCGTTGTCGTAGTGAACGAGAATCCTACTGCGAGGTCGTTTCTCCCTAGTTTTTCCCAAAACAAGTGGCAAGCAATTGTTAGTGTACCACTCTGCAGTAAATGTTTTTCGATCCTCTAAAACAATCGTTGCGTAATGACTTACTTGTCCTTCCGAAGAACGAGGCCACCATCTTTTTTCACACACTTCGACCTCTCTTCGCTTTTGTTAGCAACTCTTAGGAAGGAAACACCCAGACAGCAGACTGACTCTTAGTTTCTGGACCATAACAATAAATCGAGCTTTCGTCACCTGTAAGTATGTCGAACACAGCATTTGAGGCAGCTCCGTTAAATCTTTGAACCATTTCACGACACCAATCATCAAGACAGAGTTTTTGGGCTTCCGTCAAATTATGAGGTATCCACCGGGCACAAAGCTTAATGACCACTAAATGTTCATGAAGGATTTTGTGAACTTGACTCATACCGATGCCTAAGCTTGTCCGAATCTGCTGATAAGTCACTATTTCGTCAGTCTCTATCATACGCCGCACAACACTGACTGTTTCTTCAGTCGTCATCGTAGAAGGCAGATCATCGGTGAGATTAGTGTGACCACGTTTAAGCACAATAAACCAGTTGTAACCAGTGGCACGAGATGGGGCTTCATCGCGAAAGGCCAATCGAAGTCTATCATAACTTTCTTGTTGGCTTAAATGACATGGAAAGTCATAAAAAAATCATTGGACCAAAATTTTCTCACGTTAAATTCATGCTGACATGATACAAACAATCTTCAATTTGCCGCAAAATCGTAAACAAAAATATTGGCAAAGAGTTCCATTTTCAAAATTTGAACTTATTTTTTTATTATATCGTTTACAAGTGGCCAGTTCTGAAAACTTTCAGTGTCACCCTCGTATCAATTTCAATTCTACAAAAAGTGTTTAAAAACTTGCTACAATTATTTATGAACTTATTATTTACACATGAAAAAAAAGTTCAATGTAAACAATTATTCAATATATAACATAGATATACGTTGATGTTGCAAAATGCCACCTAGAGGATTCGTACTTAGTGATAAGACTTAGTGGTGACATCAATATGGTTAGAACCAAAAGAGGTTTTACAAGTCTCAAACACTTTAAGTGTTTGAGACTTGTAAAACCTCAAGAATGTGCACAGGAATTACATGACTTAATTCTTCCCTTTTCGGCAAGGTGTTCAGCTGGTATCCACCCCTTTGTTGTTGATATACTACACATTAAAACCAAATGGTTTGGTTCATCATTTAAGTACCTCATACAGGTATAATTGTTAGAATTTACTCAAAAATCTCACAAGCCAAGAACCATAAGAGCCCAAAACAATTTGTATTCGCTAAGAAGTTCAAGATACAATTAAATGAAACTGACCAGCCGGAGGGATTAAACCCAAAAGAGCTTGGAGTTTTCACGGATAGTTCTAAAACAAATGAAGGCGTAGGATCTGGAACTTTCTCTGAAGACCTTAATATCCACATATATACACCGCTGGGTACCCATAAAAGTCTTCCAGGCGGAATATATTGGTATCATCCAAGCGACCATTGCATTAGATGCTAGGAAGGTAAAAGAATTCTCCATCAGAATACTTTCCGACAGTATGGCAGTACTACAAGCTCTGAGTTAGAATGTGGTGAACTCAGGACTAATATGTGAATGCCATCAACAATTAAATGAGGTATGTAAGCACAACAATGTGGCTCTGTAATGAATTAAGCGACACAGTGGATCTAGAGGCAACAATGCAGCAGAGAACTGGCCAGAAGGGGTTCGGCTCTGGCGACTATAGGGCCGGGACCAATAATATCAATCCCCTTTGGCTATGTTCGTTCATTGGTACATAGAAACTTTAGTAATTTACACGCTCAGCTTTGGAAAAATATAGTAGACTGTAGACAAGCTAGGGAGGCCCTGCTTGAAATAAACAGTTGTCTAACCAAGGTTCTAATGAGACTGAACAAGCCACAGATCAGGATAGTAACAAGTGCTATCACAGGACATGGCTCTTTTAACAAACATTAATTTGCCATAGGTGTTACAAATAGCCAGCCCCTTGTGCAGGGCATGCATGGGGGTGGAAGAAACGGCGGCTCACATGTTGCTGACATGTCTGGAGGTCGCTTCATACAGGGCTAAACATCTTGGCATGCAGGGATCCTTCACTGAAGTTGCTTGCCACATCAAAGGACTGTTGAACTTCTTTGTGGAGATTTCATGGTTCGAATAATCACATTATTCCTGCCCACACACAAAATTCGCGCTTTGACGTGGAGTTGCGGAAAACAGCCCATCGTAAACTAAACTAATGTAAGTGCCTTCAAGGAGTCATAGGCGTTTTAGATATTTCGATATATACCTGATTTCAAATTTCAAAATCGATTTCAAAATCTGTTTTAAAAAATACGATTTCAGTAATGCTTAACCACGCCAATTCGTTTATGCACTTCGATTTTATTTTATAAGCTAACGAAACAACAAATGCAAATATTTATTATTTATATGTGGTAAAGCCATGCTGCAGTTATATTAGTAGTATAGTTGTAGCACAAAAGGTTCGGCTCGACCGGAGAAGGACCACGCTCTCACAGAATACCAGCATGAAATAGTAGCTTAATGCTGTTGTATTTTATATGGTGAGTGTAGAGAACTGGAGACCTTTTTTACTGGAAACGAGGCATTCCATCCTAGTCCTCACGGATAACGCATCTGCATTTTGATTTTTTTTAAAGCAAACAAACCCCCAAAACCAGAAAAAACAAAAGCCCCCAAAAAAACAAACGTAATCGAGGATAGATGCAGATGTCTATGGGCCGCAGCAACCACTTACCATCAAGTGGACTGTGTGCTCATTTGTCACCCTATTCTATTAAAAAAAATAATACAGAAACAGATTTGTGCGATTATCCTTCATGCTTTACTCTAGGCTTAGGACTAGCAAACAAGTTTTGTATGAAATGAAAACTTTACCAGTGCATTTAAAAATTGGCATATTTACAATTATTTCTAAATATATTTTTTATTTTGTTTTTTTGTTATTTTTATTTTCCTCGATAGTCAAAATCAAAAATATTTGAATGTTATATAAACTTACTCACTTATATATTCACTCACACACAATTCATTAACAAATTTTTACTTTCTTTTCTCTAAACTCTACTAACATGCAATAAACATCAGTAAATATCCTGTAATTCACTGATACAATTGACCAGCGTGGATCAAATTTGCAAACTAAGAACAAAAATAAATCATCATACAATCTCACAAATATGATCTTTAGCAACTTAGTAATAAAAAGGATATTGATAGCAAATTCAAAGAATAGATAATTTAAGTTTATGTCACAATAAGTAAGCAAACACCCAAACATGGAACCAAAAATTCATCAACGCTTAATCTCACAAAGCAAATATAATAATATAGTAATAGATTTGCATAGCAGACAAAATGAAATCTAAATCCCAAATTTCACACCAACTTTTCATTCCTTTCCATTCATTTGGTGGTAAAGATTTTAAGAGTTTAGCTTAGTTAGGTCAACTTTTGCAATTGGATCTTCTAGTTTGAGAAATCAAAACAAATAGATTTGATTAGATTGGAGATTGGATTTTAGATTTGTTTTGATATATCTGTCTTATGCCTACCTTCAAGGCATGAATAAATAGGTTTTTGTTAAGCTAAGTTAATGCTTTACATTCTTCGACTGCATAGCTTATAATAGTAAAAAAATATGTTGCCAATGTCTTTCACCAAATGTCGTAAAATTAACGCAAGATACAATATAAAAGAAAAAAAATTAGGTTGTTTCCAGTTTTGACTGACCTTTTTGCACAGCTAAATAAGTACCAAGGCCAAAAATAGTACCAAATGGTAATGACCGCTGCAGAAAACTCTCGGTGTTGCATTCAGCTAACACCCTTAACTCGTCCGGCGAAAATCTGTACTGCGCCTATCCGACAAAGTGTTATTTGTTATGTACGTATTTTTTTTCTTTATATCCCATAGTATGCACATTTAATCCCAATTCTCAACTTACCGGAGACACAGGTACAGCTGGTGGCTGTGTTGGCGGTTCGGCATCATTTTCATAACCAAACGATCTTGTATCATTCATTTCATTACAGTATTCCTAAATACAACATTTAAAAGGAATACAATTCTCAAAACCTAGATACAGTAATGAAAAATGGTGATAGAACCTGATTATGACAGTCACAGATCTCTCTATAGTATATACACATTAATCTATGCACAGATCTGACAACTGACAAGTTTATACTCTAGTTTATGGAGTGTAGAAGTAAGGAGTACAGACTGTGTATTTAAAAGTGTCCATAGAAAACCGTTAAATAAGGGTGGCGCCACTACAACTTCGGGGTAAATTTTAAAGAACGCAACGAAAAATATTAGTAGGGTAGACAACGTTGCCAACCCGAATTTTAGAAAATTAGTAGATTATGCGCTAGATGGTAGAAGTTGGTAGAATGTAAAATCCAAAATTGGCAGATCTACCACCTCAATTTAGAATATTTTTTAAGATTAAAAATGTAAAACAGCTCAAAAAAATTTTATTTTTGAAAACAATACATATTTTTATTGAAAAATTTTAAATTTTCTGCGCTAGGCTGCTCGTTGTTTGCTATGAATCTTTTAGAACACTATAATCCCTCTAGAGTCTCCGTGCAAATTCTATTTCTCTGGAAGGTTTTCATATTATTAATCAATCTCTCAACGTTGGCGCTAGTATGTGGAAGAGAATTCGCATAGCAGGCAAAACATTGGAGACTGGTCTCCTTTTTTAATGGATGAAACATGCTTCCAGATTTCTTCAGGTGTAGGATCCACATTTTTTTCTGTGAAATGAAATGTCGTGTTTCTGTTCAATTCGTTCATTATTTCTGAGAATAGCCCTAAAAATAAAAATGTAATGTATGTATATAAAAAAATATTCTAGAGTAGACAACATTAATAATTAATTATGTTTAACTTGCCTGGAAACTGAACTCCTAAATGAGCAATAGTTGTGACTGCATGTTTTTCAATGATATATTTAGGATTCATAAATTTAAGACATTTTAATCTTTGCTTTTCATCAAAACAAAAACACTGCTTTATTTGTTTTATACTCTCCATATAAAAGAGAATGCATTTTTTTATTTAAACTGTACTATTTCCATTTCATTCATTCTAGCCACAAAGTATTGTTTCAACAACAGGGAAATAACATTGCCACCAAGGTATATTTCTTCAATTGGTACATGGTTTTGTTTATTTTCATATTCTAAATTCAAAATTTTGTAATGATTTCTTATATTTACGCGAACACTACACATTGAAATAATACTAGTTTTTACGGAATTTATCGCGTATATTTAACTTTTTAAATACCCGACGTTTCAAACGCTTTACAGCACTCATGGTCAGGTGCACAGAACACCATACCATACATAGACAGAGAAACCTATAGACTATTGATCGGCGTGGCCTCGAGTGAGAAAGGACGATAACGAATTTTTAGGTTAGGTATACAATAATCTTTATGACTTTTAAACACATTTAGATAAAAATTTTAATTGTTCTAAGAACTGAACTGAACAAGATTCACCAATCTTAAGGTCACAAAACACTTTTTTCTCACTTAAACCAACTTTTCAACTCCTTAAATCGCTACGCTGTTGAAGTTGTTTGCAAACTCTACATTTGCTAAACAAAAAAACCGGCACGGAGAAAGGGACAAATAATCACACCGCTCTATCTCATTTCTATGCAAGACGTATGCATAAATCTATATTTTTCGTGTGCGAATGCGAAAGAAGGCGTCAATTTGTCTATAGGTTTCTCTGTCTACGATACCATAGCATACCATAGATTAAAATTTAACTTTGTGTAGATCGAAACAAAAGTTAAATTTTAATCTATGGTAACCGCGGTTAACTATGACATCTGGACGTTGAACATCTCAGTCCCGCCCGTGACCATGAGTGCTGTAAAGCGTTTCTGGTATTTAAAAAGTTAAATATACGTGATAAATTTCGTAAAAACTAGTATTATTTCAAAATTTTGTTCTATAAATCCAAGTTAAGATCCTTGCTACTAAAAAGTAGCAAGTATGAAAAAAATTTCATCTTCAGTCAGCTGCAATTATTCTAGTATAATAAAACATTCCACGATAGTTTTGTATGTCGTAAAAATTCGTTCATATCACAAATATAGTTTAGGACTTTCTGATTGCATTTCTTTATTAATGTCATGGAAATAGAGCAACACATAATTCAAAAAATTTAAGTATAGCTCTGTTGAAGAATCCATGGACTTCACATGGATGGTCTGAGCTGCAAGTAGCCTGTCATTCAAAACAGCATTTTGGAAGTATAACTTTAAAGCTGGAAGCTGTTCTAAAAGCCGTTTGACCACATGAAGTAGAGACAGCCATCTTGTTCGAGCTGTGTGTAGAAGTTTGTGGGGTTTTATATCCAGAAAGGACTGGAATTCTTTATAGTCACCCAGACGTTTTGGGCTTCGTTTATAGCCTGGACTCTATGTATGCGGGACCGCTTGACGCATCGTCGCATGGCTCACGAAACACATCGCCACGTCGCTCGTCGATATAAAAATAATTCAAAGTGGTGATATGTCAAACTAATTAATAAAATAGGTAGTTTTTAGGTCTAGGGTGGTAGATAGGTAGACTGAAGTGAAAATTGGTAGATCTACCAAAAAGTTGGTAGATATGACATTACTGAGGATAGACGACTTTTTCGAGGTTATATTTACTAAATAAAATTATTTTAGATTTTAGACTTACTGAGCAGTTTAGCAGCACACTTAAACCGTCGACAACAGCTAAGTTCATTTAATCTCAGTAGCTACTCCAGCGCTGTTGTGGAGAGTTTTTGAAGTGTTATTTACTGCTTAGAGATGATGGACACTTTTTCAACTATTCTACTATGGGAGTTGGTACTCCTTATTGGTACTCCTCGAAAAAGTCGTCTATCCCACTATATTTTGGTCTTCCGATCTGGCAAACCAAGTGAAAACCCCACAGAAATCTAAATATAAATAAAAGTCGTAAAAGCGCGCGAGGAGCGTTTGTTTCGGTAACCAGTACTGTTTCGGACGCAGAGACGTAAAAATGGTGTTTTGAAGCATATTCAACTGCGAAAATTCCTCCACAACTTGCAAATTTTCAAATAAAGGGATAACATTTCATAAATAAGTACTTAGGGTTTTAAATAATGTTATGTTTAATGAAATATACTTAAATAAATTTATCCACCTCCAGTACTACGATTGTCTCCGAAATTTTAATTGTTTTCACATTTCATTATACATTGATTCCTAAGCTAGTTCATGTCTACGAGTGCGACAGCTAAAATCAGCGATGGATTTATGGTATGGGCAAGAAACAAAATTGTTGCGTAAGTAAATTTCCTAGAACATGGCCGCAGGAGTCGAATGCAAGTCAGTTACGCGACACAACTATTTTGTATCGATAATTTATTATGTTTGGCTTACCTAGTTTTAACGAAAGGAGAATTAAATGTGATTTTTCGTTAAATATTGATTTACACCTTTCTACTTTTTTCTTTCTAAATATTTTATACCGTTAACCGTTTATCGGCGATTATCTGTTTGTTGGTACAGATAAATTTTTAATCAAATATATTGTAAGGATAAGTAATTATATTGAAACGATAGTAGTCAATTCGATCTGTAAGAAGCTGGGAAACTGAAAAGTAGCAAACAACAGAAAGTCAGTTACAGAACTTTAAAATTAATAAAAAATGATAAATATGTCACCCATGCATATATTTATTCGTTTGCTGTTTGTATAATGTTGTATTCATTTTATTTATACATTTGTTTATTTAATACAATGATTTTATTACAAGTTTCCAAAAGATCCGGTTATTAAAGATAAATGGATACATTTATTCTTAACGTATTATTATATCCCCTTTTATTTTCTAATTATAAAACGGCTAAAAGCTAAAGCTAAGACTAAAAGCTCTAAATTACTGAGACAATTTTAGTTAATTAGTTATATCTTGGTTTGAGACTCCTGGAAGATCAACATTATCAAATCAAGTTATCGAAACGTCCATTGCGTTGCACTGTGCCCAAGTGAGAGCGAGCGCGTAATGTCATTCTCTGTTTTTCGCACACTTTAATTATTGGACCGAGTGGCTACGCCTTCTGAGATTTTGCATTTTTATAAAATATTCCTTAACGCAATAGTTTATATAATAGTTTGTTGCATGAATGCTAGATATGTTTGTAGGCGTAATTGTGTATTTATTGTTTGTCTATGTGTGAGAGCTACGACCTGGCGACACGCGTAGGGCAATAGAAAATTGAATCCTATATACTTTTAATTAAAAAAACTTAAAGTGAGATACAAAAAAATACTGCAAATATTTAATATAATTATCATGCATAGTTTTCCTTTACAAATAATAAGTAAATTTATAATGATATAAATCTAACTAAATCTAACGAGGAGAATAAACTAAAGGTATAATATTACAGTTTAGTTTATTTTTACGTTTAAAATTATGTTTATTTTGTGATGATTATTTTATAAAAAAAAAAAACGCGAGTTTCACAAATGATTTACGAGTGTTGCGGTTAAATTAAATTCAACTTCAATTTATTAAATTTATTAAAGCTAACATATTTCATTATCTTTACAGCAATGAAATATTTGTAATTTCCTTTTTTAAAGTATACTTCAATAAAACATACTTAGATGGTATATGCAACTTTTTAATATTTAATATATTTCTTTCACGGTTACAAACATGAAATATATATCTATCGAAATGTATACAGATTGAAATATATAAGTAGTAATTTTTTTACTGAGTGTTTGGAATTCCACAAAAAATAAAGCAATATCTATTGCATCATCATAAGATATACTCTGAATATACTTAGATATTTAAATACCTTACTAGAATGTAATATATAATTTCAAATAGTGAAGAATCCGTGCTGTTGTATACGGGATGCGTTTAAAATACTTCAGTGTTTTTCCGGAACCAGACTTGAGTTTTGTGAATGATATTGTCGCATAACATCACCAAGATGACTCCCATCAGGCAAAAGTCGTAGCTTGGCGTCACAGTTCTTCATGTACGAAAGTCGACCACACACATGACCGAACAAAATTGCTAACATTACCTTTGGCACCGAACCGAAGTGGGGACTTCTGCTCAGGTGGCCTAGAAAATATTCATAGAAGTAAGAATAACTTTAAACGGACTTAAATAAAATAACTATACACAAATTCGAAAAAAAAGCAAAAAAAACTAATAACATTCTTACTTCCATGAATTTCCACATATTCTCAAATAATTTAAAATAAAAAATCTTACCAGTTCGTATAGCTGCATAGGTCATGGTAGCAAACAATGTACTAAAAGGTAAGCAACGTTGGTAAAAGCTTTCCTTGTCGCATTCCTCTAAAGCCTTTATTTCTTCTGGAGTGAATTCGTAATAGCGCTGAAACCAGAAAGGTTGTTCTAGTGTTACATGAATGATTTCTATCCCAAAACTAAGCATATTCAATTTCAGTAAAAGACAATGAACATTTACAACAATGTAATATATTTAAAAAACTTATGTAGACATAAATTTTATTGCAAATATCAATGGATAAACAACCATAATAAATTTTTCGAAAAGATCTTGACAGATTTTATCAAATTGCAACAATACTGTTTAGATAATAAGCTTTACATAAGTCTGCCTAAATGTAATGTAATATCTTTTACAATCAATACGCAGTAGGACCAGAGTGACAGCTATGTCGGTCACTCTGGTTAGTAGTTAGTTAATACAAGTACAATGTTCGTCGACTCACGATCCTAATAAAAAAAAAGTTTTTGGCATGCTCTGACCACGAATCTGCGGTCCATTTTTGCGTAGGATGCACGGTTCCGGAGATGTGCAGATCAATTAACTCTTATCTAATTAATATCCGGTGAGAGCCTCCACCGTCATTAGCGCTTCATTGTTCTTATCTATTGCTCATTGAATACCGTCATTATCTATTATTCGTCAGCGTGTGCGTCGGCTTATCAGTGCTATTGTATTATACTCCTTTGTTCCTATCTACAACACTAATCTGAATCATCAATAAAACACATTACCTAATTTTGTTACAATTTTTATTTACGAAATACAAAATCTTATTACTTATTATCTATAAAATAGGGGCGAAACATCTCATCCACTAAAATATCGTTGTACAATGTGTTCCCTGTAAATATACTCGTAAAAGTATGCATTGAACATCCCTGAAACTTATATAGCAAATACATTAAGCAATATTCGCCACAAACTGAAGTCCACTCATTCTGAATCCTATCAACATTCCAGTTCCATCTTTTACAATTCCTTTTTAAAAACTAGATGATATCGTACAGGTGCTCGTCCGTATGAATCAAAATATTGACCGACGTCATTCGTATCGATATATAAAGCTACCCAATGTGACCCTGGGTTATTATATAAGTATATTATCATCTGTATCCAAATTGCATACTATATACGTTGGCACGTGGGTGTACATGGGCAGTCTATTGGCAGCATAAACATTATTTTCTAGACTGGGGTTAATCTTTTTCAGATGTTGTTGTACATCTAGTGTATCCATGATATTACTGATATTAGTAGATTATTACAGTACAATCTACTCAATGACTAACATAGGAATGATCAATTATAGTGATTTCGAAATATTAAATTGCATTATTTTGAATTATACAAAAGTATTTGAGTCATCAACACACTGAACAAGACGCAACACGAAGTAATGTTGAGATAAGCAACAAAATGTGAGATAAGCTTGTTGACGCATAAAGTTACTATCAATTCCACTGCAGAAATTCTTTAGATTAGAATTATTACTTACTGGTACTATATAAGACCAAGCAAGTGCAGTCATGGAGTTAGTGTATGGTCGTTTGACCGCAGTGGATCTATCAATACTACATTTGTGTTACTTCAACGCATCAAAGGCCATGGATGTAAGTGTTTATTCTATTAACAAACTTACTTTTCTTTCTGTTATTTTCTTACGTGTGTATGATTTAGTGTTAACAAATTATATTTAAATATTGTGTGTGTATATGATTAAGCCGTGTTAGCTCAGATGGTTAGCGCAAGCTGTAAATTTCACAGTACGCGACCCGGGTTCGATCCCCGCCGGCACCAATTAAATTGTTAATTGCAATTTTAAGTGTTTATTCTATTGACAAACTTACTTTTCTTTCTGTTATTTTCTTACGTGTGTATGATTTAGTGTTAACAAATTATATTTAAATATTGTATGTGTACCACATCTACGAATACTAGAGTAGTTAAAAAATACTTTTTTAACAATGACAGTCATTAGTTGATCATTAGTGAATGTGATTCTGTTTACTTAAATTACAGGAAGACAAGAGCAGAAGGAAGAAATGGGATGATGGGAAGTAATGAAGCATTGTTATGTGAAGTTTATTGGAACAAACATATTTTTAGTCACGTGTAAATACTTTTAACATTTTGGATCAAAATGACACAAAATCTAAAAAATATTAGATACATCATCGACGGATTTTACATTACATATCCTCATAAACATTTTCAATGTAGAGAAATTGCTATTCTAGACGTAAAACTATCTAATAAAAATGATGCGTTAATCGATCATTATTTGTTTCCGCCAAGTTATCCTTTCAATTATTTGTCGCCAAAAGACAAAAAACTGTTCGTTATTGTGAAACACACGTGTACGGCATTCCATATTTTGATGCGACCGAAGAATTAAAATGTGCCTACAAACAAGAGAATCATTCCCATATTAAATTGGTATATTAGAAATTTGTACAAAGACGAAGTGATCGCATACAAAGGTGGTTCAACAGAAAAACAATTTTTAAAAATGTTGACGACGAATGATAGAATTTTTAATATTGAAGAATACAAATGTCCAAAATACAATGATTTGGTAAATGTCATTTTAAACAAATGTTATGTGTGTAATAATCATATATTTGCAAAAAATAATCACAAAATTTTACATTGTTCTTGTGACGAAGTGTGGGTTTTTTACAAGTGGTTATTGCTTGAAAATAAAATTTTCAATTAATCATAAATTTTGTTTGATTTACCAAAAACATTAGTTATAGTATACAATATACATATATTAATTGTTTACACCAACAATTTCATTTTTTATTTCGCCCCTTAGAACTTTAGACGTGTGTAATGTTTCACTTTATACATCCGTTTACTGCTATTGTGGCAGGACCAAGTGGATGTGGGAAGTCAAATTTTGTAACAAATTTCATAAAATCAGTTACAGAAATATGTGATTGTGATTTTAGTCAGATCACATGGTACTTTGATGAAATGCAACCTTTATATAATTTATCAAATGTTAACTATCATCAAGGAATTCCAAATCTTAATATGTTTGATGGTGAAAGCCCACATCTCGTTATTATTGATGATCTAATGAGAGAGTCCGATGGAAGAATTGTGGATATATTTACAAAAGGTAGTCATCACAGGAATCTCAGTGTATTTTATTTAACACAAAATTTATTTCATCGGGGTAAAGGGCACAGAGACATATCTTTAATTTCAAGTTATATAATATATTTTAAAAACCCTCGAGGTAAAACTCAAATAAGATATTTAGCACGACAAGTGTCACCAAGTCACCCAAAATTCATTGAAGATGCCTACAGGGATGCAACTTTAGAGGCACATGGATATTTAATGTGGTAGATTTAAAACAGAATACCAATGATTTTTGTCGTATCAAGACAAATGTCTTCCCATTTAATGGTTTCTGTACAGTCTACGTCCCCACAAAAGAGTTTAAATACACCAAGAATCAAACAATTCAAATCATTGCTAAATGATGCATCGTCGACTCACAACGCATAAACATTTGCTAAACGCTTTGCATACGCTTAAACCAAAATATCAAAGAGCATTACCTAAAACGTGTGATGAAGAAGAAATTAACTGTATTTGTGAGTGTATTCATAATGTTTTACAAGGAAAAGTACCTCTTAAAGATCAAGATAAACAAAAATTTAATAAACACAAAAATATACTCCGTAAACTAGTGCGTAAGTGTGAACATAAACTAAGAAAAAATATAATTATACAAAAAGGAGGGGCTTTCTTACCAATAATATTAGGTGCAATATTGAGTGGATTAGTGATTGAACTAGACAGTTAACATGGAAAATGCAAAGAAAATGATACTTATCGAACCTGGATTGATTGAAAAATTAAAACAAGAAAATAAGGTTAATAGTAATTTATCTCGAATAGATATTGAAATGCAAAATATTATGAATAGTAAGAGAGAAGACCGAAAGAAATGGATGTTATATTTACAAACACTGCAAAGATACCTTCATTTTATCGAAGAGGATCGTCAACCACTCAGATTACCAATTTATTCTGATATATCTAATGAAGATTCAAATAAGTCTAAAATTGGTTTTAAAAATAAAGATAGAGATCTAAAAAATTCAGTTGGTTCTGAATCTTTGTTGGAGGAGAATCGATTCATTAAAAGTAAAGAAAATGATGAAAATCCACTTTACACACCAGCTCAAATACTCAGTTTAATACCAAAAACTTATAATAAAAAGGGACAGTTATTATTAAACTTAGTTGAAACAAGTAAAAGTAAAATACATTTGGATAATGTAGGTACAGTCATAATTGATAATGAAAAAAATCCTGGAAGCAATATTGTTGATTTAATAAATGATTCACTAAGATCCTTAAAAAGAAGTGATCCAGTAGGGTGGGATAGATTTGCTGAAGCATTAAAAGATATTAAAGTACCACTTACTTATATTGGAAATCCAAAGAGATGTGAGTTTATTAACCAACTTCAAGCAAGAGATCTGAACAAACCCTCTGAGATTCAGTTCAAGAGTTTTTTACACCAAGTAGAGGAGATACAAAATCTATAACTAAAATAGAGTTTTCTACACCGAGCAGTAGAGATAAAAAGTCTACAACTAAAATACGTAAAAGGCTTGAGTGGGAAAAATGGACCTCGTACTAGAAGAAATTAACAGGATTTATTATGATCCATCTAATCCCGCTGGTTTTGGTAGTATTGATAAATTATCAAAAGCCATGAATGGTAAGATGAATAAAAAGCAAGTAAAGGAATGGTTAAAATCACAAGAAACATACACATTACATAAACCCATTCGAAAAAAATTCCCGCGTAATAGGTACATTCTATCAAATATTAATGGACTGTGGCAAGCTGATTTAAGTGATATGCGAACTTATTCTCAATATAATGATGGTTTCAAGTATATACTTTGTGTTATTGATGTATTTAGTAAATATGCTTTTGCAAGACCAATGAAAAAGAAAAACTCAGAAACAACTAAAGAATGTTTTGAAAGTATATTTACTGAAAGTAATTTAACACCTACGCACATACAATCTGATAAAGGTACAGAATTTATTTCAAAAGATGTACAAAAATTCTTTAAATCCAAAAAAGATTAATTACTATACCACTAACAATCCTGACATTAAGGCCAGTATTGTTAAACGATTTCAAAGAACACTAAAAATGAAAATGTGGCGTTATTTCACTCATAATAATACTTATAGATATATAGATGTTTTACAAGATTTAATATACTCTTATAATAACAGCTTTCACTTTAGTATTAAGATGTGCCCATGTGATGTAAATTCCAACAATATTATGACAGTTTGGACTAATCTTTATGATAGACGGTCAAACAAACCTTCTTTAGAAAATCCTAAACCAAATTTCAACGTGGGTGATTATGTTCGAATAACTAAATATAAACACGTTTTCCAAAAAGGATATGAATCAAATTGGAGTGATGAAATATTTATTATATCTTCAATAATTGATAGATCTCCATGGGTTGTATATACAATAACAGATTTACAAAATGAACCAATAGTTGGTACTTTTTATGAAAGAGAATTACAGAAAATCACTTACAACCCCACCTCACAATATAAAATAGATAAAATAATTGACACTCGTTATTCAGGTAACAGAAAAGAAGTATTAGTGAAGTGGAAAGGTTATCCAGATAAATTTAACAGTTAGATTTTAGCTTCGTAGATATGATAACGTTCAGCATATTTTAAGAGTGTTAAATGGTATCGGAGAGAACTTGAAATTTTGCTATGATAAAATAACAAAATTTGTGTCTATTTCTGTTTTGGATAAAAATATAACATCCGTAACATTATCACCCAAATTAAGTTTACAACTAGGTTATGAACCAAATAAAAATCTCTTAGAGAGAAATTTTGGAAAGTATCCGGCTAATTTACACTTAGGGTTACCATCTCAACTATTTCTATATTGCGACATTATCGATCCTCAGATTGTGGGTGATGAGTTATGACTCCTTTACTAAGAGTCATTTCATTAGATCCTACAAATACATTTATGGTGCAAATAAAATGCACGTTTTCTCTCAACCTCACTACTTACCTGTTATGCGAAGAGAGTTCGATACGTTGGAAATAGTTATAAGATCGAGCACAGGACAAAAAATACCATTCCAGTTTGGAACCGTGTGTATTAAACTACATTTCCGAAAATTATAATAATGAATTCTCTTCGTGATCATCATAAATGTCCATATGAAAATTATTATACACATCAACCTGCGTCAGGAGTTGGAGTAATTTATAAGGGTGCACCATACCAACGCGGTCATGGTATTGGGAGCTTCTTAGGGGGGTTATTTAGATCAGTTTTACCTGTACTTTCAAGTGGTGCTCGAGTGATTGGTAAGAAAGCATTAAGCGCTGGAGTAGGACTCTTATCGGATATGGTTCAAGCGCGTCCTATGGAAGCCTCAATAAAAGATCGTCTAAAGCAAGTTAGTACGAATTTAAAACGAAAGGCTGATGAGAAAATTGATCAATTTAACATGACAGGATCTGGGTATAAAACTAAAAGAAAACGATTGACCTCGTTCATTCCACCATTAACTGCTAAAGTGAAAGCTACGAAAAAAACTTTGTCTCAAACCAAAAAATATCAAAGATATATTTTCAAATTAAATATGTCTTTCCTTCATAATCATTCTTGCGAGTGCGTTAAGTCAGAATTGGATTTGTTTGCACTACCGCCTACACAAACTAGCTAATGGATTGTGGATTCATTATAAACCAATTTCATCTCTTGGTGATGGTGGACCTATCGAGTTTCGAGTTCCTGGGACATGCGATGACTACATAGATTTGCCTCATACATTACTCCACATAAAGGCAAAAGTATTAAATCAAGATTCAACTAACTTGATATCTACTACAATAGTAGCACATGTAAATAATTGGCTGCATTCACTTTTTAGTCAACTTGATGTTTATTTAAACCAAAAACTTGTATCACCACCTAATAATACCTATGCATATCGAGCATACATGGAAACCCTTTTAAACTATGCTCCTGCTGCTAAACAATGCCATCTTACTTGTAGTCTTTGGTATGATGATACAGCAGGAAAAATGGATTCTACATAAAAACATGGGATTTGTTAAAAGACACGAATTGATTAATGAAAGTAAGGAAATAGAAATGATTGGTCATCTTCACGGTGACATTTTCACCCAAGATAAATTTTTAATTAATGGTGTTGAGCGAAATGAGTGTTAAATTGTTGATCAAGAGAGAGTTAATTTAATTGCTGGGTCAAACGATGTAAAGTTTAAAGTTTGCATTACGGAGGCAACTCTTGTTCGACGAGCATGAATTAATCCAAGTTATTACTCGCACATCAAAAAGTTTTAGCTTCTACCACTGCTATATATCCTATTACTCGAGCTGAAGTAAAAGTTTTAACAATTCCATCGGGTGTTCAAGGAAAAACTCTTGATAATATATTTTTAGGACAGGTACCCAAAAGATGTATAATTGGATTTGTGAACAATTCTGCATTTAATGGTTCCCTTACTAAAAATCCATTTAACATTAAAAACTACGGTACGAATTCTTTCAGCTTATATATTGATGGTCAATAAATACCTTTAAAAGCTTTGCAACTATCTTTTAATAATAGTATATTTACATCAGCATATCATACTCTATTCTCGGGAACTGGTATTCACTTTCTTAATGAAGGAAATGGAATCTCTTGTGAACAGTATGCCAAAGGTTACTGTCTATTAGCATTTGACTTAACTCCTGATTTATCAGCCAACTCATCAGCTCATTGGAATCTCATAAAGCTTGGTAGTGTAAGATTAGAAGTACGATTTGAATCATCACTAATACAAACAATTAACTGTATAGTAAATGCTGAGTTTGATAATATTATTGAGATAGATAAAAACAGAAATGTTACTGTAGACTATAGTAGTTAAGGTTATAATGTGTTGTGTGTTAGATTTTATGAGTTATGTGTAATACATTTTGTGTGTATCTAACTACGTAAATCGTTATAAATTAAATAAAACAAATTGTATGCAATGTATTATTTTTTATTTCTTTATAAATCTTCTATTTAATCTAATACAAAACACTGTTCGAGTTTAAGGTTACATAGGACTCTGTCATTAGATCATCAATAATAACGAGATGTGGGTTTTCACAATCAAACATATTAAGATTTGGAATTCCTTGATGATAGTTAACATTTGGTAAATTATATAAAGGATGCATTTCATCAAAGCACCATGTGATCTGATTAAAATCACAATTACATATTTCTGTAACTGATTTTATGAAATTTGTTACAAAATTTGACTTCCCACATCCACTTGGTCCTGCCACAATAGCAGTAAACGGATGTATAAAGTGAAACATTACACACGTCTAAAGTTCTAAGGGGTGAAATAAAAAATGAAAGTGTTAGTGTAAACAATTAATATATGTATATTGTGTACTATAACTAATGTTTTTGGGAAATCAAACAAAATTTATGATTAATTGAAAATTTTATTTTCAAGCAATAACCACTTGTAAAAAACCCACACTTCGTCACAAGAACAATGTAAATATTTGTGATTATTTTTTGCAAATATATGATTATTACACACATAACATTTGTTTAAAATGACATTTACCAAATCATTGTATTTTGGACATTTGTATTCTTCAATATTAAAAATTCTATCATTCGTCGTCAACATTTTTAAAAATTGTTTTTCTGTTGAACCACCTTTGTATGCGATCACTTCGTCTTTGCACAAATTTACCAATTAATATGGGAATGATTCTCTTGTTTGTAGGCACATTTTAATTCTTCGGTCGCATCAAAATATGGAATGCCGTACACGTGTGTTTCACAATAACGAACAGTTTTTTGTCTTTTGGCGACAAATAATTGAAAGGATAACTTGGCCGAAACAAATAATGATCGATAAACGCATCATTTTTATTAGATATAGTTTTACGTCTAGAATAGCCATTTCTCTACATTGAAAATGTTTATGAGGATATGTAATGTAAAATCCGTCCATGTCGATGATGTATCTAATATTTTTTAGATTTTGTGTCATTTTGAACCAAAATGTTAAAAGTATTTACACGTGACTAAAAATATGTTTGTTCTAACAAACTTCACATAACAATGCTTCATTACTTCCCATCATCCCATTTCTTCCTTCTGCTCTTGTCTTCCTGTAATTTAAGTAAACAGAATCACATTCACTAATGATCAACTAATGACTGTCATTGTTAAAAAAAGTATTTTTTAACTACTCTAGTATTCGTAGATGCGGTACACACACAATATTTAAATATAATTTGTTAACACTAAATCATACACACGTAAGAAAATAACAGAAAGAAAAGTAAGTTTGTCAATAGAATAAACACTTAAAATTGCAATTAACAATTTAATTGGTGCCGGCGGGGATCGAACCCGGGTCGCGTACTGTGAAATTTACAACTTGCGCTAACCATCTGAGCTAACACGGCTTAATCATATACACACACAATATTTAAATATAATTTGTTAACACTAAATCATACACACGTAAGAAAATAACAGAAAGAAAAGTAAGTTTGTCAATAGAATAAACACTTAAAATTGCAATTAACAATTTAATTGGTGCCGGCGGGGATCGAACCCGGGTCGCGTACTGTGAAATATACAGCTTGCGCTAACCATCTGAGCTAACACGGCTTAATCATATCACACACAATATTTAAATATAATTTGTTAACACTAAATCATACACACGTAAGAAAATAACAGAAAGAAAAGTAAGTTTGTCAATAGAATAAACACTTACATCCATGGCCTTTGATGCGTTGAAGTAACACAAATGTAGTATTGATAGATCCACTGCGGTCAAGCGACCATATACTAACTCCATGACTGCACTTGCTTGGTCTTATATAGTACCAGAAATTAATAACTTTAATCTAAAGAATTTCTGCAGTGGAATTGATAGTAACTTTATGCGTCAACAAGCTTATCTCACATTTTGTTGCTTATCTCAACAATACTTCGTGTTGCGTCTTGTTCAGTGTATTGATGACTCAAATACGTTTTGTATAACACAAAATAATGCAATTTTATTTAGAAATCACTATAATTGATCATTCCTATGTTAGTCATTGAGTAGATTGTACTGTAATAATCTACTAATAGCAGTAATATCATGGATACACTAGATGTACAACAACATCTGAAAAAGATTCACCCCAGTCTAGAAAATAATGTTTATGCTGCCAATAGACTGCCCATGTACACCCACGTGCCAACGTATATAATATGCAATTTGGATACAGATGATAATATACTTATAATATATAATAACCCAGGGTCACATTGGGTAGCTTTATATATCGATACGAATGACGTCGGTCAATATTTTGATTCATACGGACGAGCACCTGTACGATATCATCTAGAGTTTTTAAAAAGGAATTGTAAAAGATGGAACTGGAATGTTGATAGGATTCAGAATGAGTGGACTTCAGTTTGTGGCGAATATTGCTTAATGTATTTGCTATATAAGTTTCAGAGATGTTCAATGCATACTTTTACGAGTATATTTACAGGGAACACATTGTACAACGATATTTTAGTGGATGAGATGTTTCGCCCCTATTTTATAGATAATAGGTAATAAGATTTTGTATTTCGTAAATAAAAATTGTAACAAAATTAGGTAATGTGTTTTATTGATGATTCAGATTAGTGTTGTAGATAGGAACAAAGGAGTAAATACAATAGCAATGATAAGCCGACGCACACGCTGACGAATAATAGATAATGACGGTATTCAATGAGCAATAGATAAGAACAATGAAGCTCTAATGACGGTGGAGGCTCTCACCGGATATCAATTAGATAAGAGTTAATTGATCTGCACATCTCTGGAACCGTGCATCCTACGCAAAAATGGACCGCAGATTCGTGATCAGAGAATGCCAAAATTATTTTCTTTTTTTTAGGATCGTGAGTCGACGAACATTGTACTCGTACCACTTCTGACACAGTGAGCCAGAACTGGTACTAACTAACTACTCTGGTTCTACTGCGGATATCCTCATTTCTAAGTTTATCACGCAGAGTAACCCCGAGCCTAGCCCTCTCAATAACTCGTTGAGCGACTTTGAGCATCCTCATACGGCCAGCAGTGAAGGAACACGTCTCAGCTCCATATGTCATCACTGGCAACATACACTGGTTGTAAAGTCTCGTTTTCAGGTTTTAAGGTATAGCTGACGAGAAGATGTGTCGTAATTTCCCGAACGCTGCTCGGTCGAGTTGAATCATTCGATTGACCTCTCGGTCAAAGTTGGACTTACCTAGTCGGACTATTTGTCCCAGGTAAACGTACTCGTCAACATCTTCAAGCATAGTGCTCCCAACAACTACAGGCGTAGGTGTGACATGGACATTAAACGTGATCTTTGTTTTATCCACGTTCATCTTAAGACCTATCTGTTGGGAGACACTATTGAGGTCATTAGGCATGGTGCTTAGGTCCTCCAGCGATTCTGCTATAAGGACTATTGTCGGCAAATCGAAACTGAATGACATACTCCATACTCGCCATTGATGTTAATACCGTATCCTTTCCAGTCCAACAGCTTGAAAACGTTTTCCAATGCAGCGGTGAAGAGTTTCGTGGATATAACGTCACCCTGGCATACACCTCTCTGCAGTTATCGCACTCTGGTTCTGTATTCGGATAGTCCTCGTAGCCCTACTGTACAAAAACTTCAGCACTTCGATATACCGACAGTCCACTTGGCACCGCTGAAGGGACTGTAGCACCGCCCAAATTTCGACGGAATCAAAGGCTTTCTCATAGTTAACAAACGCCAGGCAAAGTGGCAGATTGTACTCTTCGGACTTTACAATTTACCGAAGGGTATGTAAGTATGTGGTTTATGGTGCTAAAGCCTTTTCGGAAACCGGCTTGTTCGGAGGCTGGAAGTCGTAGAGTGCGAAACGATTGGTAATAACTCTCGAGAACAGCACGTCAACATTATTTATCAACAGTAAATACATTTAAATTAGTTAGCTTACACATATAAAAACAACACACTTGCTCCGCGGCGCGCTCATTGGTCAAATAGCAAATCAAATAGCGCGCGCTTCCCCGGCTTCCTGCGTCACAATTCCGTCCCTTTTCACGGAATCACTCCCACAGATTGCAGGAAAGCGAGACAAAAGATGTTACACATCAACATGTCCATTACTTAGTCGATACAGCACGAAACGTGATTAAATGAAATCCACAAAAATAATTTCCAAGTAATTTAAAACAGTTTAGCATGCAAATAAAATCGAAATGACTTGATAATTAAGTAATTTAAGTAATTCTTAAGCAGTCTTTTGTTTAATAAATAATTGTTTTATTTCATTATTCATAAGTGCGAGCGCTAGACTGCGTAATATATGAGATATAATATAATATTTCTTTACGTGGTAGAGCTAAGTTGCAGTTATATTAAAAGTATAGTTGCAGCACGAATGGGTCGGCTCGACCGTGGAAGGACCACGCTCTCACAGAATACCAGCGTAAAATAGTAGCTTAATGCTGCCGTGTTTCATATGGTGAGTGTAGAGAACCGGAGACCCTTTTTACTGGAAACGAAGCATTCCAGCTTACTCCTCACGGATGACATCGCATCTGCATTTTGATTCGTAATCGAGGATAGATGTAGATGTCTATGGGCCACAGCAACCACTTACTATTAGGTGGACTGTGTGCTCGTTTGTCACGCTATTCTATAAAAAAATTAATATTATTAATAATAACATTAATTTTTTATGGGGTATCTATATAGTTTTCTCATAGATTAATTTTTATTGTTATTAATATTATTAATAATAACATTAATTGTTTTTTCGCTTTAGACTATAATAATATATTATAGTCTAAAGCGATAATATATATTATAATTTCTTATACATAGCGCTGTTAATAACATTTACCAGAGGATGCGTCACGTTGTTTACACGAGGACATGCCTTTTTATAAACGTAGCAATCACAGTCCTCTACCTCATCTTTTGTGTTTTCATTCTTTTTAGTCCCGCTCATAACGCAGTCCTCTTCTATTTCATTATCGTGATAGGGTAGAGAAATATCCTTTTTTACATTTTGACTATTGTGGTTCTGCACTAAATTATTGCTATAAATTTTACTGTCAAGTTTGAAGGATTGGATCCATTGAGTACAATGAAAAACAAAACTTTTGTGTTATTTCATACCAGGTTCAAAAAAATTAGCACCTTTAATATTATCTTACAAATGTATACAGTCAAAAATTAAAGCACACTATGATATCTGGAGCTTAAAAAAATCGATTTTTAAGTAAGGTAAGTAAGGGTTTCTCCTGATTCTGTAATTACACGAATCGCATTACATGAATATAAACTCTTACTGGCTGATTAATCAAAGTTTTATCATAAATATGTCAATTTATCTAAACTGTCAACTTTTATGACAAATTCATAGTCAAGCTCGAAAATGTTGAAAATTTTGTATTTGTCAATATTACCTTTTTTCCAAGTTGCTTTATTATAACGTCAACGAAAAAGTGGAGAAACGTGGTGAAAATAGCGAGAAAAGGAGGCGGGAGTTAATTTTCAATGGTGCTCGCTTCTTGGGCAGTACTTGTAAGTGCCGCTTTAGTGGGTGTAGTGAGAGGTGCACAATACGGTGATTACGCCGCAGCTGAGATGCCGCATTATGGTTCGGAGGAGTATCACGAATCCGCTCGAGAAGCTGCTCCAGCTGTTGATGAATACAATGATCGCTCACCCGAAGCACCTGCCTCTCCAGATTACAAATATGAGGAGCATTTAAATTCGCGAACCGCGAATATGAAAACTGAGGACAGCTGGCAAAAATCAACTTTAAAACCGTCAAGAGTTCAAAGGCTGAACCTAAGAGCACACGTGGATCGAAATAAAATTAAATCAACTTTTTACCAGCGAAAAAAATCCAGGAGTTCTGTCAAAAAATCTGACATTATTGAGAAACAGTTGAGAAATGGGAGAATACGAAGTAACGATATTATTGATAAAGAGGAAGACTTTGTAGGTGACGCTAGGTATCAAGATCGATTTGAGGATGATAAAGTTTATACAAGAGCTACCACTGAGCGAGTTGTAAGACGAAAAGCACGAGACAGGTCTTTTGGAAGTCCTGAAATTGAAACTGAGAATGATGAATCAGAAGATGACGATGATGATGAAGAACTAAAAAATGAACACAGTCAGGTAAAGGATGTTGAATATTCTGTGAAAGAGGAATCAGTTGCTTTACCTGTAAAATCAGAAGAATCTAAACAGTTGGATACAAATGAGGAGACCGAAGCCTTTCGCCAACAATCTCCCATACGTACCGATGACGACCTCGTTTCTCGTTTAGAAGCCAAAAAATTAGACCAAAAGACAGAGAACCAATATCAAGATTATTATGACATGAAACGAGTTAATAATATTAAGAAGAAAATTACTGTCCTATATCGTCGAACAAAAGGTAAGAGGGCATCATTGTTAACTACATATCTTATACTTGCGATTCCATTTGCACAAAAGAGACAATGAAATTAAACAAATCTAAATGAAATATAACGTTTATAATATTTACTAAATAGTTGTTGCTAATCACACGATTATCGTGTGATTAAAAATAATTATTCATACGATATTCAGAGAGTTCAATTCTTTCAATATTATACTTTTTATCATTATGTTTTCGGGTGGCCGAAGAACCATCCAGCCGGACCTTAACCTCCTATCACTAATATTGCTAGACATGTGTAGTGTTCAGATATGGTGTATGTAATGTTCAATTGCCTAAAACTATTAAAAAAAATGTTGTTATTTTTTAATTTAAAATGTTTAAAAATGATCGATTATCGTATGAATAGACACTTTCTTACTAAATTCATCATAATTTATGACATGGACTGATTTTTAAAGATTCAAAGTTTTTTAACAATCCAGTCAATTAAAATCTGTTTCAATCGCGAAAGTAGATGTGTTTTTTAAGTTCTTTAATACTAAAGTGTCAAAGTTAAATAGTGGCTGATAAGAAGACTAACAATTGGCTTGTGTGTGTGTCTGCATAGCAAGAGCTACGGGTTCGACAACGTCGCGTCGGTATCAAGTGTGGACGTACCGACGCTCCTACGTGTTAGACAGATATCCTATCGCCACAATTAATGATGATGACATCCCGACCAGAACTACTACTATAATAAAAAATAAAAAAATTAATAAAACAAAAACTAGAATTAAGTCAGCTGTGACCAATATCACAGAGACGGTGCCACCTACGACTGCTAGAATAACGACTAAGGTATTAACAACAAAAATAATTACAACTTCAGCTAAATCTATTGAGAGTACGACTACTGATTTGTCTTTAGCGGAGAAGTCCAGATTGTCAATTTTAAGAAAAGCACAGCTGAAAGAGAGTTTGATGGATAAAAGTGCGACAGTCAAGCCACCAGTACTGATGCAGGTAACGCGGAAGATGAATACCGTGGTAATGGTCGAGCCGCCTAAACAGAATCTCAATATGAATCTGATGGGCAATTTAGGGGGACTAATAAGTGATTCACCCGAGCGTTTGGCTCGCGCTAAAAGACTTATGAGGCGTAAGTTGATAGCCGGAGCACGCAGTATCCATGATCTGACTGACAACTGGGATGAAATGGTTTGCGATTACTTGGACGTGACACAACTAGATGGCGCGATGAAAAATCATATTAGTACATCTCTCATTTTGCTAACACTGTTACAGCTTCTATTTTAAAGAGTACTTTGATTGTGTATTTTTTTACATCTAATATATTTCACTATTGTATATGGGCTTTTATACTGATTAAAAAAAATTACTGATATTTTTTATTAAAATATTTTACACACTTAAATACGCGGTGTTATTTTATTAAATAATCTGATATGCCTATAGCAAGCAAAAAAGACATTTGTTATTAATTTACTAATTGTAAATTTTGGCTTTACCTTTTCGATATTCTTAAATAAATATAGTACCTACGGGTAATAAGATCTAGCTGAGGGAAATGCGAATAAAAGTTTAACAAAAATATCCAATATGGTCTACAGATTTTAATAAAAATCATTGGCTTAATACAGTTTCTATAAAGTATGAATGAAAAGTTGCAACATTTGTCACAAAGAAAAACAACATTAAACATTTCTAAAAACCTTGCTAGTAGGCCTTATTTTACTACGGTAGGGTAATAAGGCCTACTGCTTTAACGAACTCAAATAAAATATACGTAATACATTTAATATTTGTGATTAATAATCACATGAATGTAGCAATTAAGATTTAAAATTTTAAAACAAATAAAAATTTCCTGGCATTTAAAGTCATTAGTGTAATCATGAACAAACAGACGAACAAACAAACTCGTCGCGATTATCATCAGCGTGTCGGTTGTTTCGAGTTGAGATGAGTAACGGTTGAGTTGAGAGTTGGGTCGATTGTTGTGTTGAGTGTCCTCCCAACCAAATTATTGCCACAGCCGCCAGGAGACTAGCTTATCTACGCAATACAGAATTTTAGTGTCCGAATGTATGCACAGGTACAGGTGTACTCTCTTTCTGATCACAACAATCAAAATGCAATCCGACATGGTCCGAAAGAGCTTAGGCACGGGACCAATAATTTACACATTATATAATAGTATCTAATGTCAAAGCCGTAATTCTTCCACACACTTTATCTGCACTGTTTGGATAGCTGAAACCAGTTCGTTTTCTGACTACTACATTAGATTAGTATTAAAAGAGTACGATTTATATATATTTATAACATTTAAAGTGATATAAAATATTGTAGATGCTCGTGTGTGAGAATGTTAGTAATGGAGCGGGTTATGCTGGCGGGATGTTAACTGGAGAGCATGCAGTAGCAGTTAGATGAGCAATAAATAACACTTCTTCAGAGTTTCTTCTTATTTATTTTCTTGATTCCTTACTCTTACATTGCAGGATTTGGAATTTTTTACCACAAAAAACGCCTCTTTTTTATAGGCAGCTGTGACCAATCAGAATTAATAGATTTTGCACACGGCACTAATGAATTTGCACACGGCACTAATGATTCCCGTCGACCAATCAGAGCGCAGAACGACCTTTTCTAAAGGAAATTTACAAATTTCTTTAATATGTGTGGTAAAACATACCTTACAATATTTTTATACATTCCTGATAATAGAGATAACTTATCTTTACTATTTCGAACATTAAACATTCATAAAACTCTTAATTTATGCTTGTACAAAATAAAAATAGTGGCGCGGTATTCCTTTGGTGTAGCTCCGGAGTAGCTAAGCTTTTTCCGCTATTAAGCGGCTGGCGTCGCTACTTGTATATTAATACAAGTAGCCCCGCCAGGCGGCAGGAATGCACAATGCTTATCATGATAATATTATGCTTAAGATTCTATACAGAATATATTTTAACTTCTTACTAAATTAAAATCTACTTTTATAATGAGAAATTAGATTACAAAAGTGATTAATTGATATATTATCGTTTTAAATTACTATAAAAGAAAAATAATTAAACAGATCATTAAATTTACACTTAAATATTAATATCTCTAATACAGCTCTTTAAAATTATAATAAGAGAAAGTTCTAATAAGTAACTAAACTCTTATTTTGTTTCTAACATTCTAATTAAACCTAAATAAGCAATTAGATTCATATTTTCGTTACAGACTTTGTTACTAACTTTCGTTACGCAATTTTAAAATAAGAATTGAAGCTAATATAAGTAATTAATTCACTTTCTTGGTATTAACGCTATTAGTCTTTATACTTAGTTTAAATCACAAATAAGAAACAATTGAGATTAAACGTTTAAATTCACTTGTCATTGCTAACACTTAGCTTTAGATCACAAATAAGAAACAATTGAGATTAAACGCTTAAATTCACTTGTCATTGCTAACACTTAGCTTTAGATCACAAATAAGAAACAATTGAGATTAAATGTTTAAAATTCACTTATCGTTGCTAACATTCTCCCCCACGGTGCGTAGCACTTCATCTTCTGGAGGCGACGGTTCTGCTGGTATCAGCACGATGACACGTCGAGTTGGACGGCGAAGTATTCCACCTGATGTCCGCACGTCCAGTACCCTGGTTCTTCCGTCTGATCCGGGATAGGTCTTGATAACTTCTCCGCGAGGCCATGAGTTTCGTGGTAACGTAGCGTCCACTATCAACACAATATCTCCTTCTCTTGGGTCTCTGGTTTCTCTCCTCTCGAGTTTCCTTGGCATCAGGAGAGGTAAATATTCTTTAATCCATCTTTTCCAGAAGTGGTCTGCGAGTCTTTGAGTGGTCCTCCAGTTTGCTTTTCCGATGAGCTCCGTGTCACTGAACTCTCCCGGCACCATCGCTCCGCATGATCTTCCCAGTAGAAAGTGGTTCGGTGTTAGGCTCTATTCGTCTACTGGGTCCATGCTGATCGGGGTGAGAGGTCTCGAATTGACGATATGTTCAACCTCTGTCATTAGCGTATGGAGTACCTCCTCGGGCGGGCTCTTCTCGTTGAGGACTACTGCTAGCGCCGTCTTGACTGTTCGTACAAGTCTCTCCCAGGCGCCTCCCATATTCGGAGCACCCGGGGGGATGAACTTCCACTTGATGCCTTTTTCTTGTGCGGCCTCTTCTAATTCCTTTTTTGCCCCGACGAAGTTAGTTCCGTTGTCGCTGAATATAGTTTTCGGGGTCCCTCTTCTGGCTGCCATTCGTCGGAGTGCCATGATCATTGAGCTAGTGCTAAGAGAAGGTACTAGCTCTAGATGTACTGCTCTAGTGGTGAGGCAGGTGAATAAAGCTCCCCAGCTCTTCTCAATTCTTCTTCAGATGGTGACTTGCATCGGCCCGAAGTAGTCTACGGCTGTGCAGGAGAACGGAAACTGATGATGCTGTAGTCTCTCGCTCGGTAGATCTCCCGTCGGGGGTATCTCTGGTGAACTCTTCTTTGTCTTGCACCATTGACAGCTGTGTGCGACCGCTTTTAAAGTCGCTCTTAAACCCAGGATCCAGAACTTTTGACGAATTTCGTTCATTACTGTAGCAGTGTTTCCGTGAAGGAATTTCTTATGATAGTATTGTATTATTAAACGGATTATTTTTTGTTTCCCGTCTAATACGATAGGATTCATCCTTCTTTCGTTTTGGTCGTGGAATTTCATTTTCCTACTCCTTAATTTGATTTGATTATGCGCGTGGCGGCGTGGTCGCTTTACGGCTCTTCTTTAATAGGTAGTGTGCAAAGGCAACCACTCTGGCTGTAGTGCGCAGCAGTCGCTCTCGATTTAATAGCTTTCCCGCTTTCCGGATTTAAAAGGATGTCTTCTGCTGCCATAGTTGCCAACGCCTCCTGTTTGTGCTTTTCTTTTGGCATAATGCTCTCTGGTTTGAAGTCGTGAAACGGCCATTCTTCTTCTGGTGGGCGGAGAAATGACGGGCCATTGAACCATCTAGCGTTGTGGTCGAATTCGATTGGGATTCCCCTCGTGGCGTCGTCTGCTGGATTCTCCTTAGTTGGTACCCATCTCCAGTCTTCTGGTTTGGACTTCTCTTCGATCTCGGCGAGTCGGTTGGCCACGAAAGTTTTGAATTTTCTTGGTTCTGACTTTATCCACTGCATTAATGTGCTGGAGTCGGTCAAATAAATCTTTTTTGATATTTCGAGCTCCGACTCCTCTTCAATTGTAGCGGCTAGTCTGCTTCCGGGTAAAGCCGCTTGTAGCTCTAGCCTCGGAATTTACACTGGTTTCGTCGGCGTTACTCTTGCTTGCCGGCGATCATGGAGACATGGATTTTTCCTCCGGGCTCGACTATTCTCCAGTAGACTACTGCTGCATAGGCCTCTTCACTCGCATCGGTGAATGTATGTAACTGTCCTTTTCTGCCTTCGTGTGCGACGCATCTTGGGATCTTCAGCCTTGTTAATGTTGATACTTTCTCTAAGTATTTCATCCAGGCTTCCTTTTGTTGTTCGTTAATTGGTTCATCCCAGTCTATTTTCTTTCGCCAGATGTCTTGGATTGGTTTCTTTCCTTGTATTAGAACCGGTGTTGCAAAACCCATTGGATCGAAGGTGGACATCACTGCGCTTGTGACTTCTCTCTTCGTTGGAGTTCTTCTGCCATCTTGCAGGTCCTCCGGCGTGTTGCGTAACCCGACGTTGAAGGCTAATGCATCTTCTTTCATCAGCCATCTTAGTCCCAGAGTCTTCTCTTCCTTGGTCAGTTGTAAAGAGTTTTCTTTATTGGTGTCTTCTACTTCTGATATTGCCCCTGAATTGTTACTGGCCCAACCCTTCAGATGAAAGTTTGCTCTTGCGTGGATGTCTTTCACTTCTTTAGATATCTTCTTTGCTTCAGTTGTAGACGCGAAGCTCTGCAGATAGTCGTCCATGTAATGGTTTCTCTTAATTGCTTTCACTGCTTCGGGATGAGTGTTCTTAAATTCCTCTGCGTTCTTATTCATTACGTATATCGCTGTTGCCGGTGATGACGCTGCTCCAAAGATGATTGAAGACATTCTATACTCTTCAGGATTGCCAGTTCTTCGGCTTCCGCGCCACAGGAACCTGAGACTGTCTCGGTCGTCCTCTCTAACTTTGACTCGGAGGAACATGTCTTGTATGTCGGCCGTGACGGCTACCGGTCCCTCTCTGAAGCGCAACAGTACTCCAAATAGCGATTGTAACAGATCTGGGCCCGAGAGCAAGGCGTCGTTGAGGCTCTTTCCTTCGTACTTGGCAGCTGCGTCGAACACTATTCTCAGCTTCTTCTTAACTGGATGCACAACAGCGAAGTGGGGTAAGTAGAATGTCCTTCCTTTGTTGGAGGTTTCTAGAGCTATCTCTGCGTATCCCTTTTCGATCAGACTCAGGATCTACTCCTCGTAGTGCTTTCTTGCTTCTTGGTCTTGATCTAGATTCTTTTCGATGCTACCAGGCGTCGGACTGCTTGATTGTAATTGTTGGGTAGGGTTTCGTCTTCTTTTTTCCACAGGAGTCCCGTTTCATATTGACCGCTTGGCAGTTTCTTTGTAGTCTTCTCGAGGGTTTCTAATGCTCTTCTATCGCTGTCGTTGGATGGCGACCGATTCTGGATCCCGAGAGATTCTAGCTGAAAGTGTTCTCGGACAATTGCTTCTATGTTTTCTTCGCCAGTGGTCGCTCTGCCATAATGAGTGAAGTTTACTGTGGCGGTTGCCTGTTCTTCCTGTTTCACATCCGTGTAACACCCACCCTAAGTTTGTTAGGGAGGCTACAGGATCCGACGGTTTGCCCTTCTTCAGCTTTCTTGTCACTATTAGTCCCCAATTGTCTTGGCCTATTTGTAGCTTGGGTCTCTCGGTGACGTAGAGGAGTTGGCTTTCAATTACTTTCAGATGCTCGCAGTTTCTCACGGTGTCCTTGTTTATGCATTGTTCAGACAGCTTCAGATCGTCGATGGTTCTTGCTACGATAGTCCTCTTTTCTTTTCTATGAGCCTCTTTTATTTTGAACTCGATTTTCTGTGAATTATCTTTTCTTAACACTTTCTCGCCGACGGTTCGATTGTAAGTTTTTGTTGCTTCCCTTCAACTCCGATTTTCTCAGCAATTGATGCGTCTAAGAGCGTGACCGTTGACCCTTCGTCTAGTAGTGCTAATACGCGAACTTGTCCTTTTGGGCCATAGAGGTTCACTGGGATCATTTTCAGGTAGGCCTTTTCTTCTCCCTTGGCGTTATGAATTGAGGCGACTTTTTCTTCTGATGTGCTACTGATATTTTTTGCTTCTTTTTCTATTGGTGCTGGTGGTTTGTCAGAATGCAAGACGGTATGATACCATCTTTTACACAGCTTGCAGACTGGGGCTTTGCAGTTGATCCTTGAGTGCTTGAATCGAAGGCACTTGAAGCATATCTTTGCCTTCTTGGTCATATCCCATTTCCCATTCAGGTTGGCTTCTTTGAACTTCTTGCATTCTAGTGCGAAGTGTTCTTCCTCGCAGAACGGACATGACTTCTTATATTTTTCTTTTGACGCTTCTTGTACCAAATGGACGGAATTTCTTATTCCTCTTCTTTGTTCTGATGATGCTTCAGGCGGAGCGAAGTCTCCGCACATGTCGGCTTCTGTTTCTAGGAACGCTTCGACGAGTAATAGCTCCTGAATTTCTTCATCTCTTCTGCTTCTGTGGTAGGCAAACCAACCGAACTTCATTGATGTCGGCATCTTGTCTACAATAACTCTCAGCGTTTCAGGTGAACTGAGATACTGCGATTTTTTCAGGGCTTTGATTGTCTCAACTGCGTTCTTTACTTTGCTCGCAAATATGCATATGTCGCTCGGGTTCTCGCCGACTATTGGGAGGTTCTTCATTTTTTCTACTTCTGCTAATGCCAGTGCTCCAGGTCTTCCGAATCTTGCTTCTAGTCCCTTGATTACTTCGCGTGGGTCTTCGGCGGTGAACAGCAAGCTTTGGACGGCTTCTCTAGCTTTTCCTTAGATTGCTATTCTAAGGCGCGCTAGGTTCCGATTGTTACTGAAAGAAGTGGCCATATCCTCGTATGATCTTTTGAAGGCCAACCACTCTTCACAGGCCCCGTTGAAGTGAGAGAATTCGAGGTGCTTCGGTGAAATGGTGTCACGTGACTTTTCGGATAGCTTTAGTATAACTGAAGCTAGTTCCTGGATGTCAATCTTCTTTTCTTCTGCCTCTATTGGTTTGTGGTTCTTATTAGGCATGTCTCCGGTCTTGATGAACCACCGCCCGACTTCTCGAGTTCGTTCGAACAGCTCTTCTCCGGCACCATCTTCTTCTTCTGACTCCGCGGTGAGAAGTTCTAATTCCGCTTGAGCAACTTTTGACCGAGCTTCTGCCAGTTCTAGTTCCCTTAATTCCATTGTCATTTTTGCTTGCACTTCTGCTCTCTTCCTATGTGACGAGCGAACGGAAAGTGTATCTGGATCGCAGGTTGTCTTCTTAGGGTTAGGCTGCTGCAGACTCTTTTCTCTGGACGTTGGTATGCTTCCCTCGTTCAGACATGTCTTCACTGCGATACTTTTTTCTTGAATCTGCGGCGTTGGATGACTCTCTTCTTGGTGAGGAACTGACGCTTCGACGGTGCGGGTCGGGGGGGTGGTATGGGTTACGTCCCCCGGTGTCGATTCCTTTCCGGCAATGTTCTTAGTAAGAAGTACGGGTTGTCTGTGTACGCTGCTGGTCAATCGATCTGATGTTGACGTGTTCGTAGCCATCGTGCTTGTAGATTACGTAGTACTCGGCGTATTCATGCTCCAATCCGTCGTACTGGTACCCGTAGTAGCGTTACTTTCACTCGTAGTCTTCGACTGCACTGATTTTGATCTTGTATTTGAAGGCATCTTCCTAGTTTTTCTTTAAACCCGATCCGGTTTTCGAAGGACCAATGTAGATGCTCGTATGTGAAAATGTTATTAATGGAGCGGATTATGCTGGCGGGATGTTAACTGGAGAGCATGCAGTAGCAGTTAGATGAGCAATAAATAACACTTCTTCAGAGTTTCTTCTTATTTATTTTCTTGATTCCTTATTCTTACATTGCCGGATTTGGAATGTTTTACCACAAAAAACGCCTCTTTTTTATAGGCAGCTGTGACCAATCAGAATTAATAGATTTTGCACACGGCACTAATGAATTTGCACACGGCACTAATGATTCCCGTCGACCAATCAGAGCGCAGAACGACCTTTTCTAAAGGAAATTTACAAATTTCTTTAATATGTGTGGTAAAACATACCTTACAATATTTTTATACATTCCTGATAATAGAGATAACTTATCTTTACTATTTCGAACATTAAACATTCATAAAACTCTTAATTTATGCTTGTAAAAAATAAAAATATTGGCGCGGTCTTCCTATGGTTTAGCTCCGGAGTAGCTAAGCTTTTTCCGCTATTAAGCGGCTGGCGTCGCTACTTGTATATTAATACAAGTAGCCCCGCCAGGCGGCAGGAATGCACAATGCTTATCATGAATATTATGCTTAAGATTCTATACAGAATATATTTTAACTTCTTATTAAATTAAAATCTACTTTTATAATGAGAAATTAGATTACAAAAGTGATTAATTGATATATTATCGTTTTAAATTACTATAAAAGAAAAATAATTAAACAGATCATTAAATTTACACTTAAATATTAATATTTCTAATACAGCTCTTTAAAATTATAATAAGAAAAAGTTCTAATAAGTAACTAAACTCATATTTTGTTTCTAACATTCTAATTAAACCTAAATAAGCAATTAGATTCATATTTTTGTTACAGACTTTGTTACTAATTTTCGTTACGCAATTTTAAAATAAGAATTGAAGCTAATATAAGTAATTTATTCATTTTCTTGGTATTAACGCTATTAGTCTTTATACTTAGTTTAGATCACAAATAAGAAACAATTGAGATTAAATGTTTAAATTCACTTGTCATTGCTAACACTTAGTTTTAGATCACAAATAAGAAACAATTGAGATTAAATGTTTAAAATTCACTTGTCGTCGCTAACAAATACATTATAAAACAAAACTAAACGAAAACGAAACGAAGAGGGAGTATAATAAGGCCTATAGTAAATTTTACCGCCGACCAAGTAGAAAGAAATTGACAAAGACCAAATAAAAAAAATTGACGACGATACGTTATTAAAATCTTTAAGATCAATAAAGCATTTATTCACAAAGAAAAAGATTACGATTTAGATAGCTAAGTTTAATATTACAAAACGTATCTAAGATTTTTTGGACTGATTTTTATTACTGGTGCAGTGCGCATCTTATGATAGATAATGCAACTCTGATGGCAGGACGCAGGAGAGCAGTTCGGCTGTAGGTTATACGAGGGCGGCACTGAAAATTTCGGGAATCAAGGAAGTGACACAACATTACTATTTGAAAACGTATTTATTGTTTTTCGAAGTATTCTCCGCAAAATTCGACACATTTTCCATACGATGGAACCAATCATTGAAGCAACCATTCCATTCGGAAGTTGGGATCTCCAAAATGGCCGTTTTGTAGGCGTCCACAGTTTCTTCAGGTGATGAAAATCTCTGTCCACGCAACTTATTCTTTATTTTAGAGAAAGTATAGAAATCATTAGGGCTTAGGTCGGGGCTGTACGGCGGATGGTCTAATAATTCTATGTTTTCTTGCTCTACAAACTCTTTTGTTCTGTGTGTGGTGTGAGAACTGGCATTGTCGTGATGGAGGATGGTTGCTTCTCTTTACAGTTCAGAAACGACCTGTGGCAAACAAATGCTAGCATACCATTCTGCATTAACTGTTCTTTGTCACTCAAGAGGAATAGTCGTAACATGGGCGGTTTTGGAGACAAACGTTACCACCATTTTTTTTGCAACACTCCGTGAACGAACAATTTTTGTTGGTTTTAACTCATTTTCGAACACCCAAAATCGTGACTGGTTTTTTGTTTCGGGTTCATACGCATATATCCAAGATTCGTCACCTAATACGATGTTGTATACAGCATTTGAGGATCCTGTGTGGAATCTTTCAAAAGTTCTGAAGCAGTAGGTAACGTGAGCCGCTTTTTGCTCTTCACAGAGCAAATGCGGTATCCATCGGGAAAACAACTTTTTTACACCTAATTGTTCATGGAAGATTATTTGTTTTTGACTCATAACAATTTCTAAAGTTGCCTGAATTTGGCGGTATGTCACATATCGATCTTCCTCAATCAGCTTACGCACAGCATCAACGTTTTCTTGGGTGACTGCAGTTTTTGGACGACCTTGACGGGGATCATCACTGAGCTTGACACGTCCACGTTGATATTCAGCAAACCAGCGATAAATTGTGGTTTTGGATGGGGTTTCATCACCAAATGCAGAAATCATCCGGTCTACACACTGTCTTTGTGTTAAACCACTTGGAAAGTCATAATAAATCATTGCTCTTGAATTTTCTCGAGTCAATTCCATTTTCTCAACGACTAAACGAGTTTGACAAAACCGTGTGACAAAACCGAGAATCTTTTTTTAAATAAATAAATGGTATTGGATTTTTGAAACCAAGGAGTTTTCAATTAAAAAGATTTTAATATGACAGGAACAGTGGAAATATTCCATTCCCGATACTTTTAGTGCAGCCTAGGTAAATGTCGTTATATTACACGATAATGTTAAAAATTGAACTAATTTTTATAAAATACTTCATATACAATAAAAATATCCGGTTACAGAAAAATTTTGAGAAAAATTTCTAATGGTAGAAAAATAGGTGATGAAGCTTACAGCATTCGATATTCTTAGTTCAGTATAAAGGGTCATTAAATAAGCAACTACTTACATACTAAAAGATTAAAATAATTTCTACATGATAGGTGCATTACTTGGAGCTAAGACATAGTGGCCCTTTTTTAATAAAATTTTCGGACCGTAGTTCTTTTAATCGGTGGGCTTATTTTTTAAATTTTTCCGATAATTATAGTTTAACCATGTAAATTCAGTAACGACCTAATATTGGTTTCAAAAACTTACTAAAATATGTCGCGAGTAATGACATAAAAAGGTTTTAACCCAATCTAAGGGAGACGATTTTTTGAAGCGCCGGAGACACATACTTGCAGTCAGACAATTTTGACATAAAATTTAGACAAAAATTATGGGTATTGAAATCTACCGTGATCAGCTTATTGTATTATCGTTGTACATCATTGTAGGTAAAGCTATTTTGAATGCAAAGACATTTTTTTGAAGGTATTTTAGATATAAACCCATTGAAATTATTTCGATGCTTTTAGGTTGGGATTTAAGATGGAAGCATTGGCTACGTACACTATCTGTTTACGGCCTTATGACAATGACAATAAAGCTATAAATTTAACTCAGCAGGTATAGTGCGAAAAAGCGAATGCCATAGTAAATATGATTTAATTGACCTCACTATCGAACTTCGGGTTCTAGGTTCGAATCCCAGTCAGCAACAATGAATTTCATTATTAAAAATGTTACATCTTTGGCCTGAATATTATCCTAACTTTAATAGAAGATAGTTATTTAGATATTAGAAACAGATGCTTAAATTTAATTAATATTTATTTAGATGACGGAATAGAGTCCCTTTGGATATTTTCAGTTCCGAATTTTTATTTTCATAGAAATTTAATTATGGTCATAAAGAAATTTGGTCATTTAACGGGTTCCCGTGTACTCATTAAAGGCTGGTCTACATTTTTTCATTATTTAGTAGAGATTTAGTTACCGTAATAGAACAAGTAAGTCTCATTAGTTACTATAGTTCGGATTTGAGAATAGTAACCATAATAAGGAAAGGTAATGAGAGTATCGTGCTCGAGCACATTTCATTATTATAAAACAAATAAAGAGTCAACAATGGCCGACCGTTTCCATTATCGTTCCCTTACCCATAACTGGTTCTTTCGGTCCTCTGTCAATTATTTTCTCCCTACTCCTTTCCATTCTTTCTTACTTTTTTAGAAATACTTTACTATCATTGTTGAGCTTTTGTGGAACTCTACCTCTCCATATCATCCGTCATGCTAGTAATCGGAGAGCAGGCGACGAATTTTGGGAAGGTCCTTTTGACAAGTTGAAATTGTGAAAAATATAATTGCTTAACTTGTTTTTTTTTATCTTTTAAGTTCGTTTTTATTAAAGGAATTTAACAAAATCCAGACGCTTTTGTCGGTTATAAAGTATTACCAGACCTTTTCAAAAATATTTAATTAAAATTCCCCAAAAAATATACTTTTGGCAATCCCAAATTTTAGTCATGTATTTATTAAGTAATTTTAATAATATCTACAAATCGGCCTACAAATATAGCGGTTTTAAACAATTCCCAGACGTGAATAAAGTATATAAATGAATACGACAATAAAGTCTTATACGTAGCCATAGATGCGAGAATCTATATATTAAACTCCTCGCACTGTGATTGGTTGTTGAGGAACCGCGCGTTCCAAGTACACTTCGGGCTCTGCGTTTACAACAGATTATTTTGGAGTAGTTAATTTTTTTTCTAAAGATTGAGAATTAATACAAAATTAAAAAACAAAACACAATAATTACGCTTGCCGCATATATTATGATGTGTAAAATTCAATAAATAGTATTTATGCCTTGAAAAAAAAAGAAAAATCAAAAAAAATTCATCACAAACTAATATAACCTTGAAGTATTTAATATAATTGTGACTTATTGAAGAAAAAGCATTTTATGTTCTTGCCAGCTTTTGGACTTATAAATCTCTTCATTCTTTCAAAAGTCTTGTTAAGGGGCTATAGAACCTCAGCTCAAACCTCCTTCCCCGCGCGTCGTATGCTATGTATCGACATGTTTGTAAACACTAATACTGTAAGTAGATAGGTCGTTCGATACTTATTTCATTAGGTTTATCATGTTTATGACTGTTTCTTTACGCCAACCCAGTAAACAAGCTTCAAGACGCCGATAGTTTGGGTAATATCTTTTTACAGTGAAAATAATGGTAATTAAATAAGCTCTGCTTTATAGTTAGCAGTTAGTATGCAAAGTTTCATGATCTAATTTAAAATATTTTATGAATACCAGCGGTTTATTGTTCAGTTTGGAGGTAAATTTGGATTTTTTTCTATCGAGAAAATTTTACGGAATCGTGTTTTCGTCTAACATAGTACTGAACATTAATCTTCAACTTTACCATATATTTATTTCAAAATTAATGCTGCAATATTTTCGGCATAACGGAGGATCTTGCTAAGCCATTTGACTTTGAGATAGTATTTTTACTATTTCCCCTTAAGACATAAGTACTTGGAACGTTTTTAGATATAAATCACTTAATACTTTTCATTTTTCGTAAATTATAATTCTTTATCATAATACCTAAATATCATTTGGACATAACTATATTTACATAGACTTAGGATAGTAAGTATATTTTAAGTCTATGTATATTTACATGCATTAACATTTTCTGTTGTACACCCACCTCTATTTTAACCATTGTTTGCATCAGTCCTTCTAGCAAAGGTTGTTTGGAAGTGATCACTTTAATGGTCGCCGCACACGGTCAGTTCAACTGATCATTCCAACTGATCATTTCAAACTAAAACTGTTGATATTTTTTTAAATATTAGATTTTCGATATATATATATATATATATATATATATATATATATATATATATATATATATATATATATATATAGGAATCTGGTGCTGAAACCTAAGTCACCCACCCTGCAGCCCTGATTTAGCTCCTTATGATTTCCTTTTGTTCCCAAGAGTCAAAGAAAAAATAAAAGGCAAGTTTTTTTCAAGCGCCGAAGAAGCCGTGGCTGCCGACGAAGAAGCGATTTCCGACCTGTCAGATCAAGACTGGCAAAAGTGTTTTCAGAGTCGGTTAAGGCGAATGGAACTTTGTATAGAGCATGATGGAGAATATTTTGTAAAGATGTAAAATAAATATTAATAGTATCTAGAATACTTTTTGTATATCTCAAAACTTATCGAATGTCCTACGTATTTCATAAAAACACAGTTTCAATGGAGTATACCACTCTCGAGTTAAGAAAACGTTCAATATTGTAAATGTCTAAATTACAATTTATATTATAGCACAAGCCTTATAAAGACGGCATAAGAGTATCTAGTACCACATGTCGTCTCGTGAATATCGTAACAGGTGACATAGAAAAACCGATACAAGAGCATGAGTATCTTCTAGATAACAACCCAAACTGCTGTCGCCAAACGTGGACTGAACTTTGACAGTATTCCTACGAGACAATCTATGCGGTTGTAGTGATGGTAATAATGAAGATCATGGTTTTTTTTGTGATAATTTTGGGGTATGATATGTTGAATACTGTATACGTTTAGTAGTGTCGAGTCCGTCAAGCGCTCTTGCACCATTGTAGAGGTTCCGAAGAGTTCGGAATTAGAATGTCCTCTACGCTGTCCTACGCTTGCTGGTAGCTACTCATATTATCGTTACCTCTAATTCAGGAGTGGTTATGCACTACCCGTCTAACCATTGGTTGCTATAATGCTCTTTTCTAGTTCGTTCCACTTTGAGCTGGTCGTTTTACTCAGTTTTTTATTTTGAAAAATTATACTTTATAGTGATAAAATGCAATAATGATTTGAGCAAAATAAAGAATTGCCCAATTAGCGAACCGTTGATTGATCCAACGACCGTAAAAATAGTTGTACACCACAATCGCCACAAACGTACGTGTACCCGTCACTGTGGTGACTAGATATGCATAAAAGTATACCGGAGAGTCTTTTTACTGGTAACGTGGCTTCCATCTTAGTTCTCAGGGGTGACGACGTATATCTACGTTTTGATTCTTAATCGAGAAAAAATGTAGATGTCTATGAGCCACAGTTTTATTTTGCCATCAGGTGGAATTTATGCTCGTTGGTCACTTTTATTCTATTAATATTAAAAGCCTTTTGTGTCCCTTCACATTTTTCAGAGGACTGTTTAATGTATAGAGAAGGATGTGTTTTACATATTCTGATCCCACTATGTTTCCCTTTACTGCTTAGGTGAGCACGTGGTAAATGTTTAAATAATTTGCTGCTTAACAATGACCTTTGAAAATTTTTGTTCAGATGTAGAGTCGCCGTCGTCTTCGTCGTCGACTATCATGGCCGCGGTAGTGGCAGAGAGAGAACTTCGAGCGCTTCTAGGAGGCCATCGACAACGAAAAGATGCACCCAACGAGGCCACAGATGTCTTACGAGACTTAGGAATCAATCCTTCGGTTGCCACACGTACATTGCCCACGTTTCCCCCAAAAGCCGTCGACGCGCACCTGATCGAAGAGTGGAGCGAATTCATATCACGCAATAAGGCGATGGATTTACAATTTTCGATGTATGTTGTTTTTTTAGTTGTAATAAACTATTTACAAAGATACAATAGACACCTTCTTTAGTTTAACGTTGCTTTGAAGTTTTTCATTGAAAAGAAGTTAATAAGATTGCCGTTTTAGCTGAGGGCCTAAGCGGCCGCTGTAAATTTCACAGTAACCGGGCGACCCAGATTCAATCCTGAATGAAATTGCAATTTTAAGTGCAGATTTATGAGTACTACGTGTTTGGTGGTAAAGGATAACATCGCGATTGAACCTGCATGTCTGTGAAAGTGAAAAAAAATCAAAGACGAAAAGAAAGACGTGAAGTCTGCCAACACTAATTGGGGAAGTGCAACGGACACCCTGCCCTAAATCCCTCTCAGAAATGGGAGAAGGCCTGTGACCAGCAGTGGCACGAGCTATATATACGTCCTTCTATATATAGTCCCCTCCCCCCTATATATAGGCTGTAACGTTACTATTATCTACGTAAGAGTGCTTGTGATACCTAACATTGAAACAATAAAAATAATACTAATTTTTACGGAATTTATCGCGTATATTTAACTTTTTTACCCGACGTTTCGAGAGCTTTACAGCACCCATGGTCACGGGAAGGACTGAGATGTTCAACGTCCAGCTGTCATAGTTAACCGCGGTTACCATAGATTAAAATTTAACTTTTGTTCCGATCTACACAGTATGAACTTATGGTATCATGGAGTCTTGCAGTTGTATGCTTGGGTTGGGATTTAATTTTATTTATTATAGGATCCCAAGCAGATGGTAGCACCCAGCCATCTTCTCTATTGAAATTAGGATGTTTTTTGATTTCAATAGCCTCGCGAATCATCCTTGGAAGGAATCGGTGTTCTTTAGCGAGGATTTGTGGTCTATCAAATCTGATGTAGTGACGGGGGGCGATCCTGTACATGTTCACAGACTGCAGACTTCACTACATCACGTCACTACATCAGATTTGATAGACCACAAATCCTCGCTAAAGAACACCGATTCCTTCCAAGGATGATTCGCGAGGCTATTGAAATCAAAAAACATCCTAATTTCAATAGAGAAGATGGCTGGGTGCTACCATCTGCTTGGGATCCTATAATAAATAAAATTAAATCCCAACCCAAGCATACAACTGCAAGACTCCATGATACCATAAGTTCATACTGTGTAGATCGGAACAAAAGTTAAATTTTAATCTATGGTAACCGCGGTTAACTATGACAGCTGGACGTTGAACATCTCAGTCCTTCCCGTGACCATGGGTGCTGTAAAGCTCTCGAAACGTCGGGTAAAAAAGTTAAATATACGCGATAAATTCCGTAAAAATTAGTATTATTTCAATGTGTAGTGTTCGCGTAAATATAAGAAATTATTATATTAAAACAATAATTTGTTTGTCAATAATCTGTGCAAGATTGTGAAGATAAGGTTCATTCGCTTTCGATTTTTTTGTGAATTTAGTTGTAGTACGAGTAGACATTAAATAACAAGTCATATAATTCTAGTATACCTAAAATACTAAAGCAAATAGATTCATACGTAGGATCTCGTTTTAGATCCGTTTTCAGTAAAGATAATGCAACATGAAACATTAAGACGCAACGAAGGTCTTTAATTCGTTTGTAATCAGTAGCGGAGAAAACTTTTTGAGACCTACGCAGGTTATGTAGGTAGTTTTTTTGCCTAGTCTAAAAGCAATCAGAACACGTGAAATGACTAATTAATTTAATTGATAGAATCAGGCGTTACTTCGCGGAAATTCATTATAATAAAGATTAATATCTAATTCGCAACCATCCGCATTAATTAAATACAATGATGTGTCTTACCTGGATTGAATAGCACCTCCCGCCCTTCCTCAATTGCGTGCACTAATCCCGCCACCACTATTCCTAGTATCACTACTCCCAACACCACGCCTCGTGTAGAGGCGAAACACGTGTCGATGGTGTGTCTTTCATGGAATAGTGGTGTTGGAAGTCAAGTGCCACGTGCCGGGAGTGGTGGTGTTGGGAGTAGTGGTACTGGGAGTGGGACTAGTGGTGGCGGGATTAGTGCACGCAATTGTGGGAGGGCGGGAGGTGCTCTTCAATCCAGGTAAGACACATCACTGTATTTAATTAATGCGGATGGTTGCGAATTAGATATTAATCTTTATTTAGACTAATTAATTCTTCGGTATACTTATTTTACAACGTTCCATAATTTCAGTTCAAGGGATTAAGTTCAATCCCGATTTGTTTAATTATTTTTACTAGACTAGTACCTACCTATCTAAATTTATTGTCAATGACCATGTGACTTTATATTCCCATTTATTTGTACAATAAATTAAATAAAAAGGAACACTGGTCAATAGTTAGATCGGAAGATAGTATGATATAATTATTGTAATACTTTTATTACATACATATTATGTAAAGTGTTAACAAGTGGCTCTATCTATCGCTTGCTTATTGTTGCGTGCGGCAACCGCTGGAGGGCGTTAGATGTAGCGCTGCGGATTGATTGCGGGGAGGCGAGCGGTGTGAGGCGACAGGCAGCGGCGAACAGCGACAGCGGGTAACGCGCTACATTTTATTATTTATTCGCCGCGCGATCCGCGGGCCGGAGGTCGCTCGTGGAGTGTGTGCGGGGCCGGCGTCTCCCCGTTTTGTGTTGTCGTATCGAATCCGCAGTCGGGGTTCTAAGTGACTATTATGAGCGACAGGGACAGGGCGTCGCCTTCCCTCACGGACACGCCGCTGAAGACGTATATAGGTCGTCACGACGACGACTACCCCCTCATAAACGGAAACGGTGAGTGCAATAGTAACTACCGGCCCGAGGGTCGAGGGTTTAATTAATCAACAGATATGGCTCGGAGTGTGAAGGGCAACATCACGCGCTTGGTCCGCTGGCTGCAATATAGAGCGTCGTGCTCGTGCACGCTCACGCCGCGCGCAGGGCCACTGGGTCAGCGAGTCCGCGTGGCGCTTTACCGCATTGAAGACGCGGGTTCGATCGACCCAACGTCAGCCCCTTCCCAAATTTCGTTTCTTTCTCATACATATTATCTACATTTGCAGATAACTGAAATTGGATTTACGATAGCTACTATAATGTAGTGTATCTCTATTTTTTCACGTGGTGAGGTTTTATGATGGTGAAAAGTGGTACAAAAGTCAGTGTATGTTAGAGGTACCGTGGTGCGGTCCATGACGTCGGATCGATACGAACTTAGGTCTCAGTTCAAGTAAGTTTCGGGGGGTGGTATTATCGCGAGATAACGGCAGATCCGCAGCCGCCGCGCCCGGTCGACTTCCGCAATACCAATAAAATTTTATTTACAGGATTAATAAAATATCTAGCCTTTTTCGGTAGTTTTTAATTTAAGAACTACGGTAAACCATGAATAGCACGAGTAAATCTGTTTGAAAATTTCAGGGATTTTTCAGTTGCAATTTTCACTTTTCTTTAACTAATTAGTGATTACAATTTTTTCAATAAGATATTACTTCATTGGTGAAGGAAAGGTGCGTTGAATGAAATCGTAGATAATAGTTAGAGCTACGGATTTCAACATCGCATCTTCATTGATTCATTTAGCCTACAACAAGTTCACTGCTGAACATAGGTCCCTCACATAAATTGCTCATAGGGGGAATATTTGCCATAGTTGCTATGCTTAGCTGACGGTTTGCCAACCGCAGTTATTTATTTATAAATGCATTCTCATACAAAATATCACCTTCTCAGTCAGACATTTTTCAATGTGCGTTGTTTTAATATTCTAAGAACACTAATGAGAAAATGTTTTCCATTTTACGATGTCTGAACGTGAATTTTAAGATTCGAAAACCCGGAAACTGATTTTTGTTTTAATATTTTTTATTTGTACTCATTAGATACCTTTACAAGTTACAATATACGCTAGTAAATTTTAAATGCGGCCCACAATGTTCCCCACGTAGTCTGTAGTGATAATGAGAAGTAATATATATATATATATATATATATATATATATATATATATATATATATATATATATATATATATATATATATATATACACTGCCCGCGCGCCTAAAATTTCTTAAGAATATACATTATTATCTTAAAGCAGTTTAATTACAATGCGTAGTTTTCATCCATAGCAAACATAATATCTTATCTTTTTAATTACTTTATACAGCGGCGATATGAGTACTCATACGACCGAATTCCGGACTTGTCTTGGTAAAATAGGTCGCAGCTAGAATAGGTTTAAACTAGTATGAAATACATCAAGGTGAGGCCTTGTATTGTCTATATACTATGTATAACTCTAGTGCTATTTGAGGAACCCCTGTGCGGATGTAGATCGCTGGCTCTCTGGACCCTCCACTGACACAATTACACAATTAGGAAGGCAATTAGTCACTTCCATCTGACGCCAAAGCTACGAGACCCTTTCATCAGTTCTATCTTAAAGCGACTGTAGCAACCCGCGCCAACATTGGAAAAATTTTGGTATTTGCCTTAATTTTATAAAATCGATAACATCATATCAATCAATGAATGCAGCACGAATGGGTCGTCGTGACCGGGGAAGGCACGCTTTCCCAGAATACCAGCTTAAAATAGCAGCGTTATGCCGATGTTTCGTATGATGGGCGTAGAAAATCAGAGATCCTTTTAACTGATGAGGCGTTTTTTATTAGTCTTTAGAGGTGATAAGGATAAGTGATAACTGATAACACATCCATAAATTTGATTCTTAATCGAGTATAGATGTATGTGTTTATGGGCAACAGCAATTCGGTGATCATGTGACTTTGTACTCGTTTGTCACACATGGTTGTCTTATTCTATTTAAAAAAAGATATAAAATAAAGTATAAATCAAATCTCTTGGCAACGTACGCTTATACGTTTTTATGCACTTGATTCAAGTGCTCTGACTTGGGAGTTCAGTGTCATTGAGCTTCTTGATATTAATAAAGATTTTTTAAGCGATTACTCAGTTAAAGCGATTTTATCGAGTTATGGCAACCAAATCAAGCTTATCCCGGTGCAAACCGGACAGGATTAGTGTTTGTCCATGTCCACAGTCCATGACCGGAGGTGTCTTCGTTAGGATTTGATTAAATTAGGAATTGTCTGTTGCTTGAATAGTAGAATTACTTGTACTTGAGTCGCGATAGTAGCTCAGGGTAAATCGCTCTTTAAGAGGATTGTGGAACTGTAAATTTTCATACAAAAAGCTATAATGTTTTCCCTCCTGTAAACATAGTCTAATTTTCATTATTTTTGGAAATGCTTTAGATATAATGAAAACTATGTCGTACGTTTTTATTTTAAGGAAATATTACGTACGATATAAACAATTAGCATCTAAACATCTATACTTTTGACTTAAAAATTTCCTCAAGCGATTTTTTATTTTTTTAATGATAGCTTCATTCGTTTTTCTTTTTTAGTAATTAACCAAATTACTAAAAAAGAAAAACGTATAGACCTAAATTGAGGTATACTGAATCTAATGAGACCAAAATTGTCTCATTTCGTAAAGGTATAGGGGGTGAAAAAGTTATCGCTCCAAACAATATTTTAAAAAGAAAATGTAGGCAATTATTTTCAACATTTGCAACTCTATCGCGCGACGGCGATACGGAGCGAGCGATGTGAAACAAATAGCATTTTGGAATACTTTACTCGCCCCGCGTATCAGCACTTCACAGTCCTCTTAAATATTTTTTAGTTCGAGTCGTGCCGGAACAAATTCTTTTTACTTAATTTTCCACGTGCGCGATGGTAAAGAAAAGCTTTGTTAACTAACCTACACGTCTCAGTAACTAAATTACATTTAGAGGGCGTGTGAAATTCGCCAACACGCATTTACTTAAACCTAAAGACTCTCCTTTAACATAGAAACTCTTTCGGAATTGGGAGAAGGTCTGTGGCCATCCCTTTTACCATTAAAAAATTATATACAAGTTATTAATGAAATTAATTATAACCTGACTGAATATATAAGTGAGACAATTGAACTATTTTATTCTTACAACTGTCATTTATAATTTGTTCATTAAGTTCTGTATCTTATCCAAAGAATAACTTTTCTGATAATTGAAAAATCGGCTCCAAGTCAGACAATAAATTACATTTTTACTACAAGTATGTACGTGGTTTCCATAAATAACATAACATAAACACTCACGCCTGTCACCCAGAGGGGTAGGCGGAGACTACAGACTTCCATTTAGCACGATCCTGACATACCTTTCTCGCCTCTTCCACATCCATATAACTACGCATACATGCTCGTCGGATTTTGTCAGTCTTTCCGCATTCATTCTTTCTACATGACCAAACCACCGAAGCATTCCTTTCTTAATCCTGGTCACCGCATCATCTTGCAAACCACACTCTTCTTTTATCACACAGTTTCTCACCCTGTCACTCAGATTCAGCCCTAACATACTCCTTAGCGACCGCATTTCTACTACATTTATTCTACCCTCGTGCTTCTTCTGCCACACCCAACTTTCACTACCATACGTTAAAGTAGGGACTAATACAGCACTGTGAACTGCCATACGTGCCTTTTTTGACACATTCTGACTTTTCACAATAGAGTGTAGAGCCCCATTTACTTTATTTCCTGCATTCACTCGTCGTTCAATATCCTTATCATATCTCCCATCCCTGCTGAATACACATCCCAAATATACGAACTCATCCACTTGCTCAATTAACTATCCTTCTATTCTTATTTCACATACCATTTTGCTTTCATCTCTTTCAAAAACCATCACTTTCGTCTTACTTGCGTTCACTTTCATTCCCCTTTCTTTTAATGACCTGTTCATTAATGTAACCATCATTTGCAACTCGGTCGCCGACGACGCAAGTATGACTTGATCATCGGCGTACAAAAGGCATTTGATGGTTAACTCACCCATTCTTAACCCGCATACTTCAACTTTCAAATTTTCCAAACAGCTGTCCATAAATAGGTTGAACAGCCACGGGGAAGCTACACAGCTCTGTCTGACACCTTTATGGATGCCAAACCAGTCCGAGTAGACCCCGTTGATTCTAACACAAGCACTCCCTATACAGAGACTTTAATGCCTGTATCAAACACGCGCTCAACCTAAATGCGTACAGCGTTTGCCATAACACATCCCTATCCACTCTGTCATAAGCCTTTTCCAAGTCCATGAACGCACAAAAAACTTTTTGGTTTTTCGCCAAAAACTTCTCCGCGATCATGCGCATGGAAAAGACTTGATCTGTACACCCCATTCTCTTTCTAAATCCCGCTTGCACATCCCAAGTTTCTTCATCAGTTTCTTTCATAACTCTTTCAATTAGTACCTTAGCATACAGTTTTCCCACAATGCTAAGAAGGCAACCGCGGTAGATTTTACAGTCCTGCTGTGACCCTTTTCCCTTATATATTGGGACTATCACGGCTTTGCACCAGTCTCCCGGTACCCGCTTTAGTTCCCAACATAAATTAAACAAGGTCTACAGCAGGCCTGCCACCACGTCCTCTCCAGACCTTAGCATTTCGAGTGAAACTCCATCATATCCGGCTGCCTTACCTACTTTCATGCTTTTCATTGCTTTCATTATTTCAGCTATACTTATCTCGCTATCTCTTTCATCTTCTTTCGGAATTTCTATTTCATTTAGTTCACACTTCTCCTCACTCATAAATACGCTTTCAAAATATTCCTTCCATCTCTTTAGACTCAACACTTCATCATTGAGAATACAGCCATTCTCGTCTCGTATCGCATTCAATCTGTTTTGAAAGTCCCCTGGTATTTCTTACGAGTTTCCAGAACATTTTAATATTTGCCTGGAAGTTATCCGATATTCTTCTATCATTCTTATCCGTTCTTTCTTGCTTTTTCCTTTCAACTAATTCTTTTACTCTCTTATTTGAACTTTTAAACTCTGCCTTTTTTCTTTCATTCTCATCATTCTTACCGCCAGAATTACCAGCTTTGGTCGCTAGTAAATCTAGCCTTGCTCTCTTCTTTGCTTCAACTTCCACACGTACCTCATCATCCCACCATAACGTATTGTCTTTCCTTTCATTCGTTCTCTTAATAACACCACATACGTCGGTAGCTGCATCCACTAAACCTTTCTTAACATTATGCCACACATTCTCCAAGTCTAACTCATTCACACACAACTCATCCAAATTACTTATATTTTCTCTCAGTCTGCATTTGTACTTGTCTTTCACATCTTCATCTTGTAACCTCTCAATTCTTATACGCTGTAACGCAGTGGTATACACAGATATCCTATGCCGCCAACGTCTGAATAAACCCCTAATTCGGCATAAGACCAGGTCTTCTTTCCATAAATACTAGCGTAAAAATTGATGTAAATACTACTTTGCCGTCCTTGATTAATTAGGTACATTATACATACATATTATAATAATAATACTGTCCTCCAGACCGAATTTCGGTCATGGCGGCCAGTCTCAGCGGAGACTAGCCACCGGCGCAGGACAGGATAATAGTGCCCAAGTGTACGTGCAAGCACAGGTGCACTCTCTATTCCATCACTCTCATATTCCGTTGGGACGGTAAACCGACGCGACCGGAGAGAGATCAGGCGCAGTACCAACGGCTTTACGTGCCTTCCGAAGCACGGGGGTGATATACCGCCAACTTCCTGACTCCGGGCAGCTATTGAGAATTTCTTGACGAAAAAACACCAATAATTAATTTTTTCGATTCGAACCCAGGACCTCATGATCAGTAGTCGCGCAACTACAACCACTAGACACGAGGCAGTTGTATAAATAGTAGTAGTATCATACATATCATATGAATATATTATATTTTCGGTCATTCGTATTTCGTCAGAAGTATTTCGTTCGACGTCAGTTGTACGAGTATACTCGTATACGTCAATCGTTGGATGAATGACTTACCATATTGGGAAACTATCGAAAGCTTATTTTGGCCCACCTCGGTGATAACCCTACCCTATCTTAGTATTTTTCGCCATCTGATTATGTTTAAATAATTGTTAATTGTGGTTCATATCGTTATTTCTGCAGTTTTTATAATCTAAAATTTTTAATTCAGAGTTAACCTACTTTTAAATACACACTAAATTAGATTTGTACGTGGTAGAGCCTGGCTGCAGCTATCATTGTTGTATCAGGAATGAGTCTGCTTGACCAAGGAAGAACTACGCCTCGACACTTTTTGTGTAAAATAGCATCTTAATGCTGCTATGTTCCCTATTTTGAATGTGAGGAACCGGCGACCCTTTTTACTGGAAACAAGGTATTCCATCTTACTCCTCAAGGATGAAAACAAATCTGCATTATTCCTGATCGCGGATAGATATTGAATGATGTGGCCTATAGATATCTACATGTCTATGGGCCACAACATCCATTTACCATCAGGTGTACTGTGTGCTCGTTTGTCACCTTTATTATATAAAAAACCTACCACTTCCGCTGGTACCGCATTGGTTTATTAATCCTCAGGTGACAACTCACTTGGTTTGAAGTTGGTTGCAGATTTCGCTGAACTAAAGTTGTTATTTACCATGAACTGTTTTTGTCCCGTTTGCCATTTTAGTTTTGTGAAAGTAGTCGAAAGGCCAAAGCATGCACAGAGATATTCTAGTCACCTTTGTTTTAAAGTAAATAAAATTTACGTGTTATAACTTATTTTGCATGTGATTTATAACTTCCTCATCATCCACAGCAACCAAATGCTATTTGCACACTTGCTGTAACAATATATACTCTTATGAATCGTTTAATTTAATGATGCTCTGTATAGGGAATCATAAAGTGTAAATCTGCGCGCTTACTAAATGCCATCAAAAATACAAAGGAAGCGCGTTTAGTTCTAATTAAACGATCTCTACCGGTTATATATTAGTTAGAAGCGTTTAATTCGTACGTGGGCATTTCGTCAAATCTCGGCATGGGCCGTGAGCGTATGTGCTGGCAGCGAGCATTACGAGCAACTCTTGCCCTGGCAACGTGCTGTTCGGAATTCGACTGTCTACAATGCTCAATTTAACATCGCACGACGCCGTCACGGGGCGGCTCATCCAGCGTCAATTCAGAGTTTCATGTTTTGTAATTTAACTAACGTTGTTTGGTAATTTTTTGTAATTTTACAATGTAAAATTTTGAGTCCTGACCATATTACGTTAAACAAATTTTTTGACATTGTGAAGTTTGAGTTTAAGCTCGTGATTGTCTGTGAATACCGTTTTGAAACGACAAATAATAAATCCTACGTACAGGTTCCGTTCTCTCACAATGGCCAATCATCAAAGTAAAGTAAATGCTTAGTCTAATCAATACGCTGTCATTTGAGTCATCGTGATTGAAAACAAGCTTTTATATTCTGTGGAAATAAATGACTATTTTAATATAAAATAATAACATAATATATATTACATTCTATAATATGTTATTATTATAGAATTTCATCTATTACCTAACTTTTAATCTGGAATAAAAATAAGCTTAATTAATATAAATAATAATGTAAGGAATAATATAAAACAATGAACGAAATGAATAAAACCCTTCTGATTTTTGTAAATGACATTATGTATTTTGGATGGAATTCATTTTGGTTCGTCGTGCAATGCGGCATTCCGTCTTAGTCCTCAGGTGTGACTACGCATCTGCGTTTTGATTCTTAATCGAGGATAAATGTAAAATTTTCATTTTTTCTAAATTGTATTGAGACAAGCTCTACATAGACGTAATCCACGTAGTAATTCTAGTAATAGTTGTAAATAGTTGAGTGATTAAAGTATATTAATCATATATATATATTATATATATATATATATATATATATAATAAAAAAAAAAAAAACAAAAAAAAAAAATAATATATTATATATATATATATATATATATATATATATATATATATATATATATATATATATATATATGTGGATGCTGTGGCCCATAGACATCCACGCATCTGCATTTTGATTATTAATCGAGGATAAATATCCTCGATTAAGAATCAAAATGCAGATGCGTTATCACCCGTGAGGACTAAGACGGAATGCCTCCTTTCCAGTAAAAAGGTTTTCCGGTTCTCTACAGTAGTTATGTGAAACACAGCAGCATTAAGCTGCTATTTTACGCTGGTATTCTGTGAGAGCTTGGTCCTACCCCAGTCGAGCCGACCCATTCGTGTTACAACTACAATATAGTTGCAGCGAAGCTCTACCACGTCTAAAAGTAGTGTCTGTTGTAACATTGAAATACCTGCGTTTAATTGAGCTGAGTGTGTTATTTGCATGTTGTGAGTAATTTATTTTTAGTGTTGTAGTGTAGTATATGTTAGAGAAACATAGCCCGTAATTCCACTGGCTCTCTAGTCTCCATACCCTTCAGAACGGATAGCAAAAGTGCAAGAACTGCTATTTAACGGTCCATCTCAATGTTCCGGTATGATAACGAATACGTAGCCTTCTCTGATTGATGATAGCTGCTGGCGTACATAGACTACATTAGCTACTGACCATCTGGTTGTTTGCGGGTTTGTTTATTACCATAATTTTATTTAAAAAAATATTGGTGCCAGGTGGTGGATAATAGATGAAGTAGAAGGCCAGCCTTAACGACTCTTGCTATAAAGACCGATTTACACTTCAACAAGTACAGTAGCGAGTTTAGTTACAGGACAGTTGACAGTAAACGGTTAAGTGGGCAGTAGCGTTCAAACAATGTCTTCGTGGCGAGTTTGGTTAAGGACATTTGTTCATAGAGTTCGTTAGAGTATGACGTTTCAAGACTACAGAATTTTTTCTGGTTTTCGTTTAAGATGGTTCTAGAATTACGTCTAGAATTAAATGATCCAGTCAGAGAAGTATTAATGGTTGTTGTTAAAGAAGTTTTTAAAAATTTTCGTGAGTGCAGCATCTCGAGCAGGTTTAATTTTACAATTTGAACTTCTACTATTATATAAACATTCGTGTTCTAAATACTCCTGTACGAATTTATACGTGTTATCTTCCGTCCATTTTATTATTAAAACTCAATATAAAACGTATAAATATTCAATAAACACTATCGTACAAACTTTGTGGCGAGTTTCATTATAAAAGTACAATTGTACGTTTTGGCGCGCAAACGTTGCGTCCTGTCAACTTATGCACTGAGCTAAACTCGCTCGTTTACACGAACGGCGAGTTTAGTTGCGGGTGGCGGGAGACGCGCGGGAGGGCAGCACTTCGCACTTAACTCGCCGAAAAATAGCTCGGCCGGCTATCCCGTTCAACTTAATCGTTAACTTGCTACTTAACTCGCTTATTGCCGTTCAAACGAGGTTCAAACTTAACTCACCAGGTTCGCAAGTTAACTCGCTACTGTACTTGTCGAAGTGTAAATCGGTCTTAATGCAGTGACTCAAACTTAACTTGCATCAGGCGCAGGACAACGGCTTTACTTGCTTTCTGACTCCGAGCTGTTACTTAGAATTTCTTGACAGAAAAACTCAATAACTGAGAATTGGCCCGACCCGAGATTTGAACCCGGGACCTCATGGTCAGCAATCGCAGTTACGATCACTAGACGAACAGGCAATTGCAATATCAGACGATTTGCACCATTTGACGGTTATCTCTGAAGACTGAGATGGTATACCACTCAGCCGATAATTATACGGGCTCTCTATAACCTTCAGAGCGGAACCCAGCAGTGCTGACACTGCTACTTGCTGGTAAAAATATTAAAGAGAGTGGTACGCAGACACGTACCCAGACAGCCTCCTGTACCTAGAACGAGGTCTACCATTTAGAAAATATGTACCATAGTAAATTACGTTCTAATAACACGTCGTTGTTGCGATGAAAATCATGTCAAGCGCCATTTTGCTCTCTATTTATACTATTAGCCTCCAGGTTCATTCGATTACGGATTACCTCCGGTATCGAGTTTAATGGATTACCCGTTCCTTTCGCTGCACTTTTATTTTATAGCAGCGCGAACGGATATTGTCAATTTATGTTATGTCATCAACATCGATTCCTCTGATATTATATCTCAATTTTATCGCGTTTCGATTAAATTTCTTCTTTCTTATCAGCTAGTAATAGTCCGAAACTGGACATGAACCAGACTACTATATATACAAGGAAAATATAAACCTTTTTATTGTTGGACGGATTTAACAAAATATCTCTCGGCGGCTAATTGGCGATTGTAAATCCAATTTTTTCTACATTCAACGCTGTTTTTATCCGCCGTCTATGCGTCCCACATCTAACGAGATACGAGAGATGAGATGGTATCTTGACCGTGTAGTGGCGGTGATAGAATATCCAATCCCCGGTATAATTCCGTGGGTGTCGCAAGAGTCGACGGAGGGAAAGAAACAAATAAATAGGCAGCGAAAACTAGAGAATAAAAAATGCAAATGCCAACCTGCCTGCCAAGAGTGGCAACTATCGCCCCTAATTATATATATATATATATATATATATATATATATATATATATATATATATATATATATATATATCCTTTAACGCGCAAGTAATTTTTTTTTGTAATTTAATAGTTCTTGTACAAAAAATATATTTCATATAATAACAATGTCAAAAAATGTGAAATAAAGCAAGCGTTTGATGCATGTTGAGTATTTTTAACATTACGAGACATGGACTAAATTACATATAACTGGGTACGTTAAGAATACTCAACGTTGCCCGTCACATAGTGCCATGTTTTTTGTTTTTGGTAATGAGTTATAGTTTTTAATAGCTATCTTTTTAATGGTTATTGGTTTAAATGTAATGCATTGGGTCTTTCGTGTATTTGCTTGTTATTGTTTTCATACTTCAGACCACGACTAGGCGTATTATGGCTTTGGTGCCTCCTGCATGCGCCCCTTCTGATAGTAGCAATACTTCAGAAGATGAAGACCAGGTTCCGAAATTACTAGAACACGTTGAGGCGAATGACTTATCCGATTTTAGTTCCGAGCCAAAATCAATAGAGTCCTCTTTAGAAAGGCTAAATATCCTGGACGATCTATCTGATAATAGTAACTCCAATATCCAACAAAATCCAGAATCTCCCATATCTCCTTACGAAGAAGATACAGTCCCATAGACTCCACTTATGAATGGGATATTTAGACCGGGGTCAGAGTTACTACATACCTTACCTACATTAAATTCGCCACTTTTATCTGCACTTCCGGAAAATACAAGATCGATTAAAAGAAAAGCTATCAATAGACAAAAAAGGTAAAAAAATATATCCACAAACCTCTTAATTTCAAATGGACAAAAGGTAAATTTAAATATGCAGGAACTGTTGAAAACCTGTTTCAATTCAGCACACCTACCGACAATAAATCTCCTCTTGACTACTTTTATTCTTTTTTTTTCGCAAGATATTATAGATCTAATAGTGGATCAAACAAATTTATATGCTGTACAATGTGGAGGGGGGGCAAACGAAAGGCATAAATATATCCAAAGATGATATTCGTGACTTTCTCGGCATAACCATTTTAATGGGAGTAGTGAAAATGCCATCTTACAGGGACTATTGGAGTCAAACGTTAAGATATGCACCTATTGCCGATGTCATGCCCCTGAAAAAGTATGAACAAATTAGAAAATACCTCCATTTTTCGAATAATATCGATGCAAATGATGACCGTTACTTTAAAATACGTCTTATCCTCGAGAAAATAAGACATAACTGCCTATTAGTTGAAGAAGAAGGAAGGTACTGCATCGATGAAATGATGGTACCCTATAAGGGCACTAGGGCAGGCAGCCGCCGCGCCGGCAGTATCTGCCAAAAAAAAACCAAAAAATGGGGCTTCAAAATGTTTATACGGATTTTTATATATATATATATATATATATATATATATATATATATATATATATATATATATATATATATATATATATATATATCCTTTAACGCGCAAGTAATTTTTTTTGTAATTTAATAGTTCTTGTACAAAAAATATATTTCATATAATAACAATGTCCATAAAAATAATAAAAAAAATATTTTGAAAAACTTTTTTTGAGAAAACATATGTTAATTATAATACGTAACATCACGAAAGATATAAAGAATTAAAGGTATGTAGAGACGTTAAGTATTTTCAACATTGCTCTTTTATGGATGATCAAAAATAAAACGAATACATTAAAATAAAAAGTTTACTGTTTTACATGGAAGTTATAGAAACAATTTCTCTTACTCACTAAGCATAGTCTCAAAGAACATTTGATATATTGCATATTTGTGAAACCGTTTTTACAAAATTTGCACCTACTATAGGAAACAAATACTGGCAAATGCCCAGTGTTATCGTATCGTACATCATCAGGTGGTCTCGGAGCAGATGGTAATTGAATTTGGGCAGCAGCATTATTTTCCTTATTCGTATCTTTGGGAACTCTGTTTTTTTTCAATAGTTCTGTGCATACATTATATATATATATATATATATATATATATATATATATATATATATATATATATATATATATAAACAAACATAACCCGGGTTCGATCCCCGCCGGCACCAATGAAATTGTTAATTGCAATTTTAAGTGCTGATTAACCACTTCCTGAAGGAAAACATCGTGAGGAAACCTCATGTCTGAGGAATAAGAAAAAAAATATTTCGAAGACATGTGAAGTTAGTCAACACGCATTTGGGCAACGCGGCGGATACTTCCGCCCTAAACCCCTCAGAAAGAGGGGAGGCCTGAGCCCAGCAGTGGGACGTTTATAGGCTGTAACTTTACTGACTTATATATATATATATATATATAATATATATATATATATATATATATATATATATATATATATATATATATATATATATATGTACACGCCCGCGCTGAAATTTCTTAAGAATATGTTATCTCTTTTGTATGCTTCCGAAAATATAGCCATGTACCACCTCTTGGTTTTGAAAGAACTGCGATAAATTGCGATTATCGATATATCGATATCGGCCAGGTCGACGCCCCCATGTGCAAGTTATATTGTTTTATTATTTGAGGACAATCAACTTCTGCCCTTGTCTTAGTATCTTTCGAATAACGCTTGATTTTTTCAATAGGGTGCGAATCCATAAATGAACTAGCAGGCACAGTTTTACTGTCATGCCATTTTACAACAGCAATTTTATTTTTATTGCAAACCACTTGCTTGCTTGAACCCCTTCCTTTTTTTGCCAAATTTTTATCTGTAGGTAGTTTATCTTCACATCCTCTCAGTCTATTGCTTCTAATTGTGCCCAAGCTGAATAATCCGTACTCGTCACGTAAAAGATGTATCAATTCAAGTGACGTAAAAAAATTATCAAAGTATAAAATTGCAGGTCTTTTCTGTATAGTCTTCGCAAGAGCCAGAACCATTTTAGCCCCTAAGCCAAGGCTGTTTTATAGTTAAATGAAATGCCCCTAAAAGTATCGTCACCACCATAGGGCAAAAAATTAACATAAACATAAAATCCTAAGCATAAACATTTTGAAGCCCCATTTTTTGTTTTTTTTTTGGCAGATACTGCCGGCGGCTGCCTGCCCTAGTGCCCTTATAGGGTACCATCATTTCATCGATGCAGTACCTTCCTTCTTCTTCAACTAATAGGCGGTTTTGTCTTATTTTCTCGAGGATGGGACGTATTTTAAAGTAACGGTCATGATTTGCATCGATATTATTCGAAAAATGGAGGTATTTTCTAATTTATTCATACTTTTTCAGGGGCATGACATCGGCAATAGGTGCATATCTTAACGTTTGACTCCAATAGTCCCTGTAAGATGGCATTTTCACTACTCCCATTAAAATGGTTATGCCGAGAAAGTCTCGAATATCATCTTTGGATATATTTATGCCTTTCGCTTGCCCCCCTCCACATTGTACAGCATATAAATTTGTTTGATCCACTATTAGATCTATAATATCTTGCGAAAAAAAAAAGAATAAAAGTAGTCAAGAGGAGATTTATTGTCGGTAGGTGTGCTGAATTGAAACAGGTTTTCAACAGTTCCTGCATATTTAAATTTACCTTTTGTCCATTTGAAATTAAGAGCTTTGCGGATATATTTTTTACCTTTTTTGTCTATTGATAGCTTTTCTTTTAATCGATCTTGTATTTTCCGGAAGTGCAGATAAAAGTGGCGAGTTTAATGTAGGTAAGGTATGTAGTAACTCTGACCCCGGTCTAAATATCCCATTCATAAGTGGAGTCAATGGGACTGTATCTTCTTCGTAAGGAGATATGGGGGATTCTGGATTTTGTTGGATATTGGAGTTACTATTATCAGATAGATCGTCCAGGCTATTTAACCTTTCTAAAGAGGACTATTGATTTTGGCTGGGAACTAAAATCGGATAGTCATTCGCTTCAACGTGTTCTAGTAATTTAGGAACCTGGTCTTCATCTTCTGAAGTATTGCTACTATCAGAAGGGGCGCATGCAGGAGGCACCAAAGCCATAATACGCCTAGTCCGCTCCCATTGTGGTTTTACCTTCAATAACCAAAAAAAAGTACGCAAAACCCAAATAACCAAGCAAATACACTAAAAGAAATTCGCATAATTTCAAACAAACCCAAATGCATTACATTTAAACCAATAACCATTAAAAAGATAGCTATTAAAAACTATAACTCATTACCAAAAAAAAAAGCATAAAAACACCGTATAAAACAGCATTAGTGTTACTCTATGTGACGGGCAACGTTGAGTATTCTTAACGTACCCAGTTATATGTATTTTAGTCCATGTCTCGTAATGTTAAAAATACTCAACATGCATCAAACGCTTGCTTTATTTCATTAGTAAATGCAGTTGGGGATGCAATAATAAGATGAAAACAAAGGTTAGTTATTTGCAAATACAATTATAGCAAAATAAATGTACAAATCTTATGACATTCGCGAAATTCAGAAATAAATTACCTTACGGTCACGCATTGCTGCTGCACCCGACGCCATTTTGCGGCTAAGTATCAAATTTTGACGTGTGACGTGTGAGATACTTTTTTTTAGCTTGTCAGTTTGTTTGCCTCTCCGATTGTAAAGTGTTACCATATAAATAATCAACAATTTCTAACAAATAAATATTTTTATTAATAGTTGAGTATACTTAACATTGCGAATTAAAGGGAAAAAAAAAAAAATACATATATATGACCGCCTCGTTGGTCTAGTGGTTGTATTAGAGCGAATGCTGATCATGAGGTCCGGGGTTCGCATCCCGGGTCGGGCCAAAAAAAACAATTATTGAGCTTTTCCGTCAACAAATTCTGCCCGGAGTCAGGAAGTTGGCGGTGTCTCACCCCCGTGCCTCGGAAAGCACGTAAAGCCCCTGGTCCTGCGCCTGATCTCTCTCCGGTCGTGTTGGTTTATCGTCCCATCGGATTATGAGAGTGAGGGAATAGAGAGTGCACAGTGTGCTTGCGCATACATTTGGGCGCTATAATCCTGTCCTGCGACATTATATATATATATATATATATATATATATATATATATATATATATATATATATATATAGCCGACTATCAAATTATCTACGTCAGAAGCAATCCCATAGTGAATTTTCGCTTATTACTTAAACCGCCTTCCGACCATTAAATACTAAGTCTTACCGCAAAACCAACTTGAAGTATCCCAACCTGTTCTATATTATATATAATATTTAAGTCAAATTAACTAATTGTGTGGCTTGGGATATTATAAATACATATTTTAGACTTTCTTCTTAAATATATATAGGTATTATTGATTTGCAGATACACTAATGTACACATCATCATACAGATCGTTTTTTGAATGCTCTTTTTAAATCCCTTAGCGCTCATCTTGAATCTCATTTTCGTAAAGGGTTGAATTACGCCATTGCTACTATTTACCTGGTATTCTGTAGAGGTGTCCTTCCCCGCTTTCTACACTATACTACTATATCCACGTAGATAACTTATTTGATGTTTATTTTTATTTATACATTTTTAAGGCATACCTCGTAATAGAATCACGTGGTAGAGTCACGATGCAGCTATATTATGGTTGTAGTACGAATGGATCGACCCGACCGGGGTTAGACCACACTTTCACGGAATACGAGCGTAAAATAGCAGTTTAATGCTGCTGTATTGCGTATGGTGAATGTAGAGAACCGGAGATCCTTTTTACTGGAAACGAGGCATTCCATCTTAATCGTCGAGACTGGCAACGAACCTGCATTTCGCATACATATATACATATAATATACATATATATATATATATATATATATGTATGTATGTATATATATTTATATATATAGCCCTTAAGGATAAAGAGTGGGATTAGATATGGCGGCTCGTATCGTCAACAAGTACAGTACCAATAGCGAAAACCCGCTAATAACGATATATCGTTATAACGTTAGCTAATTCGGATAATTGGAAATTTTCTATTTATAAGAAAATATTTGAAGTGTCATCAGAAAGACTCTGCTACCCATCTCCTGGTTCATTTTCTTTCACATTTTACGGCATCCACGATATAGGGTAGTCAATATTCTTATACAGCCACTACTATCGTATGTAGTTGTTTGAAAGCCATTACACCCCAATGTAAAGGCGACAAGACATGGTTAATTTTTAACGTTAGTTGTATTATAAATTATCCCAAATAAAAGCACAATAAACTATGTAAATTGTTCGTTTATCGTTCATTAGTGACTTACGCCGGCTTCAATAAACATTGAACGAAAAATGAAGAACGTAAATACAACATCTAAACGGGAAATGTGTGAAATATGTACAGAGTAGGGAAATCTGGATATTTCCCTACTCTGTACATATTTTCCTTTCAAGAGGTTGTTTTTACTGTCCCATATAATGTACTTGAAATTACGTTCAACACGAATGAACATCAGCAAAAAATCATTCACTGACAATGTACCCTCTAACGTCAAAAACATCCAAATCATGTACATTTAGTGTATTCCTGTCTTTAATTTTGCATCAATTTAAAAACGTGCCTAGATATGTTGACTGGCACTAATACTACTATATACTATATACTACTATATATAATGATCGACAAACTCATCTTCCCTGTACATATATATTTCATAAATAACTATCAAAATTAATCGTCGTGTGCGAATTAACTAAAAAATCAACGCAAGTGGTAGAAAGAAACTTTATTATCAGAAATTGAAGTTTCATTTATATTTTTTGCGCGTTCATATCATTATTACATTAATAACAGCCGTTCAAATGTCCATCGTTGAACGTAGACCTCCTCCATATTGGCTTATAGGGACGGAGGAAGTAGTGGGAGGTAATTCTGGACTATTTTCAGTATCATACGGAAGGAGTCCTGTCACCTTGTGAGGAAATCTGCTTAGGAACCCGTAAGGATAGATACCAACCTCATACACCAATGCTGTCTTCAAGTAGCAGTGTTTGAAGCGCTGTGCCGGTGTGAAGGGTAAAGAGACAGTGTAATAGGCGTTGAAGAATTCCATCTTAGTCCTCAGTGGTGAGGCAATGACGGGTTGTGTCGAACTCGCACCGCCTAAAACGACATGGTGTTCCACCTTCACCGCACATAAGGCAGGTAACACTTTCGCCTTCATCTGTGGTCCCACTAGCGCTGAGTGCCCCCTGACGACTTCTCGGAGAGAACAACTTCTTCCAATATGGTCAGGCGCACTAGAACAACACAAGAACTGCAGGTGTCCATGGAATGCAGAAGCTGCTTACCATCAGGTGGATTGTAACTTCGTTGGTCATTTCAGTTTTTTTTAACAGACGAACGTCACTCCCACACTAGGATTTTCTCCTGAATCGTGGAAGCAGTTTACAAACTCAAATTACATTAGAACAAACTTTCAGAACCGGAACAATTATTTGAAGGCCATAACAAATACTTGTTCCGTGCGGGATTTGAAAACACGGCCCTCAGCGCTGCAATTCATTGCTAAGCGACTGCGTTACGGTGGCGTCAGTTTAATATATATATATATATATATACATCTTGATTCTGCTCCAGTCTTTATATCTTTTTTTATAGGATAGGGTGACAAACTAGCAGACAGTCCACCAGATGGTAAGTGGTTGCTGTGGCTTATAGACATCTACATCTATCCTCGATTACGAATCAAAATGCAGATGCGTTGTCACCCGTGAGCACTAAGATGGAATGCCTCGTTTCCAGTAAAAAGGGTCTCCAGTTCTCTACACTCACTATACGAAACATACCAGCATTAAGCTACTATTTTACGCTGGTATTCTGTGAAAGTGTGGTCCTTCCTCGGCCGAACCGATCCATTCGTGCTACAACTATACTTCGAATGTAACTGCAGCATGGCTCTACCACGTACAAGATATATCTGCATCATTTTCAAAATACTTTTAATAATCTTAGTCGCTCTTATTCAACCGTTGAATTATTTGCATAAAAGCAAAAGCATAAGCATCACGTATCTCATATCTAACGCGATAACATGAAAGGCAGAATATGTATGGAGGTGGACTTTCGAGGTCACTGCATTAATCTCGCTGATGTACCCGGACAGCTTTATCGCTACTGCCATCTTTCTTGAAGTAGGTACCTAACAGTTTCGTGAAACTTATTACACGATACGTGGTCTCGGCTGGACGTTGTAGTGTACCTGAAAGAAAACGCTGTACATAAGACCTTTTCGACTATGTTATAAAAGTACAGTCGACTTTTACGTAAATAGTCTTTGATCACTGATTTGAGTGCCAATAATTTCACTATAATCTATATTAATATATCAATCTATGGTAATATTAAAATAATCTGAATATAATCATCAATATCTAATCATAGAATATCGGAAACGGCTCCAACGATTTTAATGAAATTTAGTGTGTAGGGGTTTTCGGGGGCAATAAATCGATCTAGCTAGGATTCATATCGGATAGGAGGAGGAGGATAGATAGGATCATTTTAAGAAAATGTCGTCTTATTCGTGTTTTCAGGCAATGAAACTGCGATAGTATGATTAGAATACGAAGATAAATTTTGTCGGTACCTAACAGGTTATAATAGCTCAAGTGGAACATCGGGCGGGAACGAAATTAGAAGACACTGGTTTGAGTCCAAGATGTCTCGGACTCCGACTTTTTTGTTTTTTTTCAAGTTCCTTCTTTTGTGAGGAAATCTATTATTTGGAGTCCTTTTTAATATATATATATATATATATATATATATATATATATATATATATATATATAGTAGTAATTACATTAGTAAAGAAAATATTTTTTTATTTAAATAATCAGTTCAGTTTTTTTTTAAATAATGTAGATAAGATCGAAAAATATTATTTATATTTCATGTAATTCGTATCTAAATATAATTTCCAAAAAACACGATTCACAAAAAAAATACCGAGCAAAGCTTGGTCATCCAGGTACTTATATTAAGATAATTAACCATAGAACACACACAAATAACCTGTTTTTTAAAAAAATGTCTGTCTGCATCCCGGCTAATTCTTGGAATGGCTGTAACGATTGCGCTAAAACTTAACGAACGAATAGAGGGCAATGCCAGGAGGGATATTTTATTCGAAAATCTTGGCAATTTATATTGAAATAAGGAAAAATCTAAATAACGCCACCTAAATAGTTCCTACCGAGGCGAAACCAACGCGCGTCGCTGGTCATATATTATATAAATAGTAAATAAATAAAGTTTACGAAAACAACTACGAAAAAAATGCACTCATTTAAATTGAAGAATACGAATCAAAAAAACTGACAACCTTGTTACTAGATTCACAGGTATGGTCTAATGTAGTATGTATTTCTATTTTTATTCTTAAACAAATATACTATACTTATATTGAATTAATATAAAGGTACAGTCTTTATTCGTCGCACCCCTACGCACAGGCTTATTCATTTGTAGAAGGGCCCATCGCGCTGCCCCATCGAATCATTTTTCCTAATTTCTCTGATAAATAGGTTTGCTCACAATGTTTTCCTTCACCGCCGAGCACGTGGTAAATCAGCACAAAATTGTACTTAATTAAATTGTTTCGGTCTCGTCAGAATTCTTTGGGTAGTGTTAGGTTAACATCAAGCGAGGACTGTAAAAAATACTTGTCTCATTTTTTTATCAAATATTCCAAACTTTCTACAGCAACGGGATTATTTCACTACATACAAGATGGAAAAGTTATCGAACAAAATGACACATATACAGGATGTTAGTGTAAACACCGTTATCCAAACCAGTGGTTTGGTTTCACTTATAGTTATAATTTAAAAAAAGCGCTATTTTCTTTCATAAAATTTAAAAAGTTTCTGTCCGAATGCGCCCGACTGACGTAATCACTCTAACGGCGCCTCTACACGTTGGCCAACACAGTGGCGAATGTAGTGGCCAATAGCATTGGCCAACGTGTAGACGGGGTGTTTGGGCTTCATTGGTATGTATTGGAACGATGGCCCGCAAGTTGGCGCGAGATCCGTGTGGTGTCGGTTTTTTACAAAAGATCAAAGGATTTTTGGCAGAGTTTGGTCACCGCGTCCACACGTTGGCCGCGAGTTTAGTTTGCTACAAGCTCCCAGAGTGATTACACGCATCTGATTAAAATTTTATATTCACGCTTTGTAGGGTGGATGACCCAATTACCAGTCTTTAAACATTCCTAATACTTTAATTAGCGCGATTTAATTATTTTTAAACATTTTTTTTAATCGATAAGCTATTTATAAAAAAAAATAATGAACATTTATTTACAATCAGATTATTACGAGAACAATTTTAAAAAGAAAAAAAAATGAAGCACGTCGTTTATACGTGGTAGAACCATGAAGTTATATTAGAAGTATAGTTGTAGCACGAATGGGTCGGTTCGACCGGGGAAGGACCACGCTCTCACAGAATATCAATGTAAAATAGTAGCTTAATGATGCTGTGTTTCGTATAGTGAGTGTAGAGAACCAGAGACACTTTTTAAAGGAAACGAGGCATTTCATCTTAGTCCTCACGGGTGACAACGCATGTGCATTTTGATTCGTAATCAAGGATAGATGTAGATAGATGTCTGTGGGCCACAGTAACCACTTACCATCAGGTGAACTGTGTGCTCGTTTGTCACCCTATCTTATATAAAAAAGCGTCGATTTCTTATAATTCAATCGTGCAAGTTTTCGAATCATCATCATCATTACAGCTCTTCACAAGTCCACTACTGAATATCCTCCTCCAAAGAATGCCGCAAAGCATGGTCCTGAGCCACTTTGCTTGTCATGAGTTTTTCATTTATGTTCTAAGTTATAATTAGTACCTATTATTAAGTCAGTGTTAATTATATTTATTGCTATTGTTTTTATCTTTCTCAAAAAATAATTAAATTACCAAATAAATTATAAGGTGTTTTTTATATACATCAAATGTCTGATAGAAATGCAAGTACATATTTTGCTAAACTTTAAAATCAAAACCCAATTTTAAAACATAGACTAATCGATTATAACTCCTTTAACTTTAAAATAAGTTAAGTTCTTATTAATGGTATTTATTCCAGTTTATGATGCATGTAAAGAATAAATAAAGCTAATCGTGTATCGTATTTCTATTTACAGCTCCATTAATATCCACTATTCTTTTATAATTATTTTATAAAAACGTTAACCCCACACTTGGATTTTCTCCTGTATCGCGGAGGCAGCTTGCAAACATAAATTGCACAAGGACACACATCCAGACCCCAAACAATTATTTGTAGGATATACAAATACATGTTCCGTGCGGGATTCAAACCCGCGGCCCCCGGCACAGCTACTCATTGCTAAGCCACTGCGCCACGGAGCCGTCGTTCGTCCGCACATTGGCCCGAACCGAAGTAAACTGAACGACCTTCCAACGTGTGGACGCCGTCACCAACTCTCGGCCAATATATTCGCCACTACATTCGCCACTGTATTGGCCAACGTGTAGAGGCGACATAAAGATCACCGCCCGGGACAGCTACCTACACAACATTTCCTTAAAACACAATAGGTACACATAACCTGTGATGTAACTTTTCCTTCATAGTTTCATCCTAGCTTAGGGCAGGCAAAAATTGAGGAATTAAGGAAAAATTGAGATTTTACTAAAAAAAAATATTGATATTTTTCATTGAATTTACGTTCTATAAGTAAAACCAAACCACTGGTTTCAAGGATAACGGTATTTACACTAACAACCTGTATATTATAATTAAATCTAATTAAACTGAAAAACAAATGTCCTGAATTTGGATATAAAATACGCAGAAACTTTTCCCCGACCTTTAATAATATATAAACTTACGAGTATATTATATTGGAATATATTTAATATGTGATGAAATAGATTATAATATAGGATGCATTTAAGCAAATATCCAAATTATTATTGGAAACAGGATTACCTATTAGCAGCTTAATTACACCTCTATAACCTCATAAAACACATTGTGTATTCATCAACTTATTCATGAAGCTCTGATCTATAACGCTTAGAATTAACAACGGCGTCTAAAGCCAAAGCCGTCACTGTCAAATGATATTCTCGTACTGGGAGTCAATAATGTCTAAATTGATACGAACAGTATGTTTTTTGAATGCACAGAGGATATTGGATGCGCGTCTTGTTTACTTCGACTATTTCACGTCAACGTTAATAAAAGTTTGCACAAAAGGGCCCGCCTCGATATAAGGTAATATTGACCTTTGCCAGTCACAGTGAAAATTATATATTCTTTTGACGTGAATTTGTGAACGAACGAACGGAATTTCAGCTTGTATTTAAAAAATCAATCTCAATTACTATTATATTATGTACATACATTAAGTTATATTTTAAAAATTGAAACTCTTAGTATGTTATAAGAGGTGACTAGAGAAAAAGTCGGAATGATCGCATGGTATATGGCCGTATAGCCATCTAGTATATACTGAATAATAATTATTCTACAGGATTGTTTAGTCTGGTAGTCTGGTAGGACGGCCATCTAACATGCTGGAGAGAAATCAGAGCGAACGGTTTTATTTATTTTCCAAGACGCAGGGTTGAAACATCTCCAACTTCCTGACTCTGGGCTATTACTGATAGTTTACAAATCATATTGGAACTCCAAAGTAGTATTCTTTGATTTCTTATAGTTTGACCGGTAGAATACGTTTTACGGCATTAAGTAAATAAATAAGTAAAATAAAATAAATAACTGATCTTTAGCCCGAACTGTAATTCGAACCCGTGACCACATGATTAGCAGACGCGTTTACGGCTTCTAGAATCTAGACCAATTACATTTAGTACTCGACCACTAATATGCCTGCTAGACGTGGCGTTTGTGGTAAGTACTCCTTACTATATTACGTAAGAGGCAACAACAAGCGAGTAGAAATTATTAAAGCATTAAGTGTGCTCATTTTGTTTACAAATTGTGCGTAAATATCGTCATTCTCTAATGGCAAATTTATGAACGCTCCTTTCGCTAGTAATCAAGTTAATTATTAACGGGTAGTTAAATTTATTTCCCGCACATTAAACTGTGATCAGTTTTGCTCCACAATTATAAATATTTATGAGGAATAATTAGATAAATTTTATTTAAGTGTGGTAGAGTCACGCTACCGCTATATTATCGTTGTAGCATGAATGGGTCGGCTTGACCGGGGTAGGACCTCGCTCTCACAGAATACCGGCATAAAATAGCAGCTTAACGCTACTGTTATTCGTATGGTGAGTGTGCCCATTTCACAAAGGTATAATTGGGCAAAAGTGGTAGAAAAAACAAAAAAAAAATATTATGGATGACTTTGAAAGAGACATTAATTTTGACTGCATTATTGAAAATCAAACAATGACAACTCAACTAATTGTGCTGATAGTGATTGAATAAATTTATTTTTAATTTAGGTATAATCTTAAATTTTTATAACTGTGCCTTTAGAAATAAGCAGTACTACCTAATAACAAATACATAGAAACTGTTAAATCTTGTGTTTTAAATTATCCGAATTTAATTTATTCTGGTATTATTAAAACCAAACAGTGAATGATTACCAACTCTAAATAATCGATATCGATTTTTTTAAGAATCGAATATTGTACGTTCCCATTTTTTGGTTGGCATGCCTGGTGCAATAAGTCTGACAACTGTCAAAATGTATTTCTTAGATTTGGTTGACTATACTTATATTATTTCTCTATAGCCGATGATAACAATTCACAAGTGTACTGCACCTGCAATTTACTCATTAATAGCTGTTATCTATTTAAGGATTTGAGTGGAGGTCCTCGCACAGGACAACTCAACGCGTTAATAATTCTCACAGCGGCTTATTTAGGTATACTTTACACGCGCTATTGAACTCACCAAAAGAATCTAATTAACCGCAGCGATATTAATTTAGGAACACACAATTATTAATTCAAATAAGGTTAAAGGTACACCGCTGAACACAAACGTCTTCCATAGAATTCTTTAATAGAATAAGGGTGCTAAAGTAGCACAAAGTCCACAAGTGATTGTAATTAGATGCTGTGGTCCAGAGACATCTACATATATCCTTGATCGAATCAACACGCAGATGCTATTTTACCGCTGAGGACTAAGATGAATGCCTCGTTTCCAGTAAAAAGATTTCCAGTTCTCTGCACTCACAGCTGCAATCTCTGTGAGATTGTGGTCCTTCCCCGGTCGAGCCAACCCATTCGCGCCACAACCATAATATATAGCTGCAGCTTGCTCTGACACGTAAAATTAATTGCCTCATATATGTTGTTACGCTTAACGAACGCTTTAGTAATAGCAGTGTTTTTTTTTCAGCTGTTTATCAAGAAAATCTGCTGTCCACCTCCCGGTTCAGCTTGTCACTGTCGCCTTTTACGACACCCACGGGATTATATGGGGTAGTGGATACGAGTATTATTATACCGCTACACAGTTTGATTTTTCGAAAAATTTAGTCAATTTTGATAAAATACACTAGTGGTTCCTTCGTAGATCTTTGTTTATCCGTGGACTTGTGATGAGCTGTACTTAATTATAATGATGACAACCTTGTTACTATTACCACAGAATAAATAATAGCTATCACGTTAATAACTCGTGCTTAATGTCTAGTTTTTATTAAGGTATCATGAAATAATTTGATTCTTAAAGGTTTCATAGAGATATGGAAGTATTTTATGAATTAATATTGACTACTAGCGATTCGCCCCGGATTTGCACGGGTGATTTGTGGATCTCAACAGCTGGATGTAATTGCGAATCTAAACCATCCATGGACCCACTCAAACGCAAACAAATTGGAGCCATTTTCGAGGTTTAGCAAGACTAACGGAGAGCAATTGATTTTTATATATAGAGGTCATATTTGTTACCTATTTAATTATAAAATCATTCACTTCAACAAATTCACTGTCAAGTTTAATGTAACGGTATATTTTACGTGGTAGAGCCACGCTGTAGCGTTTTCGTTGTATGTTGTGGCCGAATCATTTGTGTTACAGCTATGAATGCTTTCATTACGAATTGTTCTTGTATGTTGTGGCCGAATCATTTGTGTTACAGCTATGAATGCCTTCATTACGAATTGTTCGGCTCGACTGGCGTGGGACCACAAAACATCAGCTTGAAACAGCTGAATAATACTGCTGTATTTCGTATGGTGATGGTAGAGTAGAGAACTGAACACCCTTTTTACTGGTAACGGCAATCCATCGTAGTTGTCAGAGGTACGGCGTATCTGCATTTTGATGCCCAATCGAGGATAGATATAAATGGGCCACAGTATCCACTTACCATCAGGTTGGCTGTATGCTTGCTTGATATCCATATTTTAAAATAAACGGCTTCATTACCTGTAGTTTTTTTTAGAAAACCCTGTAAGAATTATGATATTATCAAAAAGTGGATACTCAAATTTTTAATAGAGGTTCAGGTTCTTTTACGAATTATCCACTATAATAAATTATTATTATTCACTATAATATTGGATTACATACTTCGTTATAATTCTTACCTTTATATTTCTCTCATTATTAGTAGGTAGGTAATGAAAATGAAGAGTTAATCATTTATGAAAACATTCAACGAATATAATTATTCACCGTAATGTTTTCCATGGCAGTAAATTCATTACCTAAATAAGTTTGACATTGACGCTTTTTATTAGTAAGTACGTCACGGTTATGTCTATAGCGATAAAAGAAGTTAAATTTGTAACAAAGTAGGAATTGGTATGAATTTTATTCGGCGCCAAATGGAAACATGTAGAGTTTGTTTACTTTCATGAACATGGAAACATTGATTTTATTATGAATTTGTAATTATAAAAAGTGAGAGTGTGATAAGTAGCGACGTCAGAGAATCTATTATACCATTTCACCCCGTGGGTGTCGTAAGAGGAGAGGAGTGTCTATCTATGGGAAATACCACAAAGTGGTTATATCTTCCGATAGATGGCGGCCATCTTGTTACCATATAAGGACTCGCGATCTCAAAGATGCGAGGCGTCTATTCTTAGAGTAATTACTAACATATGGTTAGATCCAGGAGGGAGAGACCGATGTCTTTTACGGGCTGGTGGCGAAAAGGAGGAGAACTCTTTTACGTGTTAAAGCTACGCTGCAGCTATGGTTGAAGCACGAATGTGTCAGTTCGAACGGGGTAGGACCACGCTCTCATAGAATACCATCGTAAAATAGCAGCTTAATGATGCTATGTTTTGTATGGTGAGTGTAGAGAACCGGAGACCTTTTTTTACTGGAAACAGAGCATTCCATCTTAGTCCTCAGGGGTGACAGCGCATCTGCATTTTGTTTCTTAATTGAGGATAATTGTAGATTTCTATTGGCCGCAGCAGGTGGACTGTGTGCTCGTTTGTCACCCTAGTGTATAAAAAAAACTGTATAAACATGTCAATGATAAAAAACAACAAAATTTGATTTTTCATCATGATGTGCAAATAAAATGAATTTATTTATTTTAAAATGGCGTAATTTACTCCTTATTAACCGTTGGAATCCACCATTTGATTACTGCCGTAAATGACTTCTAGCACAAGCATAGGGGATATTAGTACATATCTAAATATTATTATATTTCTTTTTGTAGCAACTACACTAACGGCTAGATTTCTAACAACATATGAACAGGGATATTATGTTTCTTGACGAATACTGTTTCAAAGTGAAAACTACGTAACTTGTTCCGGAGGTCTTTGATCAGTTTCGTGAAAAGAGATTCACTACACCTGCTTACGCAAAACGTTGCTCTAAAGTAGGCGTTCAAAGCTATTGTCTGTAAATGCATGTACGCACTATCTGACGGCGCTCGTTCCATGTGGGTCGTACACATGCACGGCGCGTGTCGCTATAACGCGCCGGCGTGTGCGTTTGCGTCCGCATACACGCCTTTGTTTTTTTTTTATTTCAGTTCTATTTAAGAAACATCGGCTATTGCACATTGAGCCTAGGAACGCGCGTCGCGGTCCCTAAATAACCCAAACATAAATGCTACTCTAAGGTCACTGGAGAAAAGGCTTTGTCTATTTTATTTATTTAACACTCGCTTTTTCCGCGTATTATCTCGCGCAGTCTACCGCTTAGCAACATCATTAGTCTCCGTATCAAAATTCATAATTAAATACGGAGAGTATCAAAATTATCAAAATGGGATACTTATGGAATCATCCCAGTGTCGTTCTGTCTGTCACATACGTTTTTCGTAGAGACTATTTCACAGAGATGATTTTGAAATTGGCATATTTATAAAAAATAATAATTAATAACTACTAATTAGTAATTTTAACATTACTTTTATACTTTTCGAAATAGGGATTAATTTTAGTGAGTTAAATGTGTAGCTTTAACATTATTTTTGAAGATCATCATGTGAATAATCGAATAAAAACTCTTCGAAACACCACTTCAAGGATATTTCTTCTTCTTAAGATGCCGTCTCTTTGCGAAAGTTGGCAATCATTAGGGCGATTTCAACTTTTGAGACCGCTGCTCTAAACAGTGATCTTGTGCTCTTCTCAAACCACTGGCGCAAGTTCTTCAGCCACGATATCCTTCTGCGGCCAGGCCTCCTTCTGCCTGCCACTTTCCCCTGAATGATAAGTTGAAGGAGTTCATATTTTTTGGTGTTACGCATCACGTGCCCAAAATATTCCAATTTCCTCCTCTTTATGGTTGTAAGTATCTCTGTGACCTTGCCCATTCTTTGTAGCACGGTGGTGTTTCGTACGCGGTCTCTCCAAGAAATTCTTAGCATACGTCTGTACACCCACATCTCGAACGCTTCCAGTTTTTTAGACATGTCTTCTGTCAGCGTCCAAGCTTCTTCACCATAGAAAAGTACAGAAAAGACATAGCACCGCGCTATGCGTGTTCGAAGAGAAATACTTAGGTTCCGGTCACAAAGAACTTTCTTCATTCTCGAAAAGGCGTTGCGTGCCTGCTCTATTCTGCATCGTATTTCGAGGCTGTGATCTCCTGTTTCGTCAACCATTGTGCCTAGATATTTGAATTTGGTGACCCGTTCAAGACCCTGACCATTTAGGGATAAAGACGTGGTAAGCTCAGGCTTATTTATACGGCTTATTACCATATACTTCGTCTTATTGGCATTGATGTTAATACCGTATTCAACACTAACGGAAGCCACTGAATCTACTAACTTTTGAAGACCCACAAGACTATCGGCGATTAATATCGTGTCGTCTGCGTACCTAATGTTACTCAACAATTTGCCATTAATTGATATGCCGTCTTGTTATTAGTGCCCTGAAAATATGACTTCAGCATAAATTAAACAGCAAGGGTGACAAAATACATCCTTGTCGTACGCCTCTTTCTATGTCAATGTATGACGATGATTTCCCGTTGACCCTTATATTTGCACGCTGGTTCCAGTATAAGTTTTTTATGAATCGGCGGTCGTTGAAGTCTAAGCCAATTTTCTGAAGTATTTCAATCAACTTGCCATGTTGAACGCGGTCGAAGGCTTTTTCATAGTCAATAAAGCAGACAAACAGATCTTTATTCGTATCCCAACACCTTTGTACCAGCACTTGATAGCCAAAAAGTGCGTCTCTAGTTCCCAAACCGCTTCTTAAACCAAACTGAGTATATGATAGTACGGACTCACATTTTGAGTAAATTCTATTTCATCAAGGAAATTTAATGTTACCTATTTAATGTTTTGTATTTATTTTACAGTTACAAAAAAAATCTTCGAAAATTCCATAACTTCATTGTATCTTCTACTGGATCTATGAAAAATTCTAAATCAAGTTGTAATATAAATAATCGATTGAAATATATTATACAGGCAGTTTTTTTTCTTCTTTTGAGTCAGTACAATTACCGGTTTAGAGAAGTGCCTTTTCTAAATCCGTGAATATAATTTTCCTCATACTTATAATTAAGTTATCTTTTTCCTTTTTTCTTTTTCCTTTTTCCTGTAACATTCGCTATCTTCTATCCTAATTATGGTACTTATCCTAAAAATTCCGTTAGTTTGCGTATATTAACTCACAAACATTAAAAACGGGTCGGACACAACTTTTTAAAGAACGATGTTGATAAACAAGCACACATTCCTTCTGATGGTAGATGATAGATCTAGTTGTCTATTTGCCACAGCATCTATCCTCGATTAAAAATCAAAATGTAGCTGCATTTTCACCTCTGATGACTAAGATAAAATGCGTTGTTACCAGTCAAAACTCGCCGGTTCTCTTTACTCGATGTGTGAAACACAGTAGCATTTAGCAGTTTTTTTACCTTGGTATTATATGAGAACGTGGTCCTTCCTCATTTGAGCCGACCCATTTGTACTGCAACCTTAATATAGCTGCAGCGTGTATGCACATACGGAATAAGCTAGGGCTATTATCGGGACATTAATAAAACGTTTTGGTACTTGGTGTCATTAGTCTTTACGTTAATAGTTTTTGGACGGACAGGATTTTGTGGTATATGTGTTTTAAATAAAATCCTTTAAAGTTGTGAGTTTTGTTATATTTACGAGTAAGTATATCCCGGTACAAAACACGAGCTGTGCAGTAGGTACCTACATCGCGAAACGTAACAAAATACAACAAACAGAACCCCTTCCTTTTTTGAAGTCGGATAGTAACATATTTCTTATCATATTAGCAGGCAGGGATGATGGCAATTTTCATCATCTATGATCAATGAAGACGTTTTAAAAATTTTACGGAACGAAATTTTGCGGACTCCCGAGGGCAAAGACAAAATACTGCCCGTAAAAAGTTCTCCAACTTTCGTCACTAACTATAAAAAACCAAGCAATATAATACTGCTATTTTTCAAAGCTTTCACTCGACCGCTTTTCAATTTGCCAAGTATTTCTTTATTGTGCACATTGCATTCTATCTTCCATTATCTATATGGGAATTTGAGAGCAAAACAGTTGCTGAACATAATATTATATACTACTAAGGTATTCAATCAAATTGTTGCACTAATATTAATTTACTGTAAAGCGATGCGATCACTGCCAAACTTGCCAATAATGTTCACCAGTTTGTGTACAGGTACGTAGTACAGTTATTTATTCTGTGGTATAGGTCTGACAATTTTCGATATGATTATATTTTGAACTATAATGAGTCCTGCTAGGTATTCTGCGTTAGAGCTGGTAAAACGCACTTACCTATAGCTTATTAAAAAAACTATCTAATCTTGACTTAAAAGTAACACATGTTAAAGCATGTAATTTATGCTACATGCAGAAATTAACTGCTTTATTCCACTATCAAACAACCAGGCGATGGGCGGGCCTTCACCGCTTTGTTGTCGATCTTCGACTTGCTAAGATTTTTCGTTATGCGTAACAGCAAAGGAGTGAAATAATTTGCTGGCGTCTGTTTTTCCAACCAAATCCAATCTAAGCGTCTTCAAGGCAAGAGTGTGAATAGGCTTTTGTTAATCTAAGACAGTGCGATTTACTATCTAGTGCTACATTATAACTTACCACCAGGTGGAATTGTAGGCAATACACTTGCTTATTATAGGTAAAATGATAATAATAGTATATTTAAGTGCTGTACGAATGAAAATTCAGTAGCATTCTATTAAATTTATAATTATATCAGTTAATTACTCAGTTTGTTCGATTGGTAATTAAACGAAGTAGTTATTAAACTTTTGTAGATGAAGCCTAAATTAAATTATGAAGGCCAAAGTTGTAAAATTTTACCTATGGTTACAATAATTTTTGAAAATTAGTATCGAGGAATCACAAATTAAAAAAAAACATTTAAAAAAACATGCGTGCAGCTCACACGCGACAGAAGTGAAACCTTCAAATGAAATTAAGTAAATATAATAATAATAAAAAATTATAAAATACAAATACTTTAAATGATTTATTTAATATTATAATTTAAACTACAAGTTCGGCATAAAATATAAGAAAATTTAATTTTATAGTAAATAAATGAAACAATCGTTTTAATATACAGAAGCGACAATAGCCTAATGGCAGGGTGCGGACTGCGAACTCTAAAAGGTCGTGGGTTCGAATCCGCCATTCGACTACTGGCGTGAACCACTCGTAACACAAGCAATTTAAGCTTACCACGAGTGGTTAAGGGGAATATTAGTAATGTTTATAGCATTGTTAATATTCTTTTTTTTTAAATACATATTAGACACCGATATTATATTACTCTTTTCGATATACCTTATATAGTACTTAATAATTATAAAAAGATTTATATCAATTATTTTACCTATTACGAAGTTGAGGTTTGGCCATTCTTCACTGCTTGTTTAATCCATAGGCACTAGGGAATGCAAAACCGGCCCAAATTAAACCCCGATTTTTCGGTGAAACCGGTTTGAAAGTAAGATTTTCTATTCTTTGTATACATTAATGTTTTCAATTATTAAATAGATACGTACCTATTAAAAGGAAATACATATTCAAAACTTCAACGAAAGAGCAGAAATTTATTAAAGAAAAAGTTTAATGAAGGGTTTATATATTTAATATTATTATTAGTTCTACTCTCATTTAAAAACGACACAACAACGGATCAAATTGAATCTTTGCAAATATATTGACAAAACGAATGAACATCGATGTCTGTTGTTTATTTTCATCGGTATAAGCTTATACAAAACAAAGTAAAAGGCTGTAATTAGGTTAAAATAAAAAGTTTCAACTCGCGCTTATTTTGTTTCGTTTAATTTTAGTACTTTGAAAATTGTAAATCAATTTACAATAAACCAATATAACTGCAAAATTTGAATCTAATCTAGCATGTAGTTACACATTACATTTGTATGCGGACTCTTAAACGTTTTTAGTAAGAAAATGAAATCTTAAGAAAGTAAAGCATCAAGAGTGAAATCATTAAGACGAGACCGTATTTTGTTGCAGAAATAACCAGCTGTCGAAAATGCACGTTCTGATTCGACACTTGTGGGCTCCACAAAAACTCGTCGTCCATCGCCATTCTCGTGTAATGCCATACACATAACACCGTTTTTTCGGTTTCCAAATTTAGCGCAGATAAAGATGGTTTAGTACAGCTCTTTTTTGGTTTCAATTAATGCAAAAACTCCTCTTTGAAATTTTTTGGAAGTAGGAGTAGAAGAAGCAGTATTGAAACCTCTGATGTTCTGCCAAAGTAATACTATCGTCATCGTCAGTGACCATTTTTGATACGATAGATTTTATGAAATCTGCGGTTGGTTTTTGAAATATAGAATCACTGTCAAAAATAACTGAAGAGAAATACTTGAGTGTCGTCTAAATATTTCAAACCAACTTGTATTAAAAGGTATCTCTCACCTATTCTCTTTCGTAATGCTGTCTGCAGTTCAAAAACTCTGACTGCCGTGAATACTTGACAGTTTTCTGAACATGCATTTTAATGCAGTGTCAGCTGTAAGAAGAGTTGCGTCATCTAAGCACAAGACTTCGACAACTCCTTTTACTATTTTGAGTGCTTCTTTTAAACGATCTAGAGAGGCAATTTCATCGTCTTTGAATTGAATATCCAATTTTAAGGCCAGCAACGCTTTCTGTATACACTCATAGAGTACTAAAAATCTGTCAACCATATCGCATAACGAACTACATCTCGTTTTGCAGTCCAAAATCACACATATTTCATGGTCAAACTTCTTGTACGTACTTTTGAAGCATGTCATCATTTTTAGTGACAGGTTTTCTAAAAATTTCACAAACCGTCTCACTTTTTGAATCAAGTCTTCGTAGTATTGATAACAATTACTGGAACTGGATCTTTGTCTATTTTTTGTCTCAACTGATACACCGTCTTCTTCATCATCACTATTAGAGTTAGATGGATTATCATTTTCTGCTTCAGCATCGTCGTACGTTGTTACAGCTACTTGATGTTTTTTGTTGAGGAAAGGCCTGCAATATCATCTTCGAAAAACAAATAGAACTAATGCAATCGCTTCTTTAAAATATTAGCGTACTTTATTGACGTGGCTGATCCTTATTTAAGTCAGATGAATGCACATATTTTTGTTCATGTAAATAACAAAAAAACCCGAAAAACCGGAAACGTGAAAAAAATAACCGGGTTTTTTAAATAACTCAAATATTCCGAAAATCCGGTTTTTCAGTTTTCGGGTAACCCGGTTTGCATTCCCTAATAGGCTCACGACATCTTCATACCTACCTTGTTGAACAAAACGCGTAAGCGACGCCGTTTCGGCGGCGTTTACAACTTTTTTCTCGCCAATGCCCAATGCTCGCGAGAAAAAAGTCGTAAACGCCGCCGAAACGGCTATAGATAGTCTATTATGCTTCCTATCTCATTTTCTCCCACATTAAATCATATGAAATTATGTGTCTGTCTCTTTTTCGTTTCATATACTTTCAAATCCACAGATTTTAGAGGGTAAAAGTTACAGCCTATATACGTCCCACTGCTGAGCGCAGGCCTCCTGTCATTTCTGAAACGGTTTTAGAGCAAGGAAGTGTCCGCCGCGCTGCCCCAATGCGTGTTGGCAAACTTCACAAGTCTTCGAAATATTTTTTTTCTTATTTCTCAGACATGCAGGTTTCCTAACGATGTTTTCCTTCACCGCCGAGTGCGTGGTAAATCAGCACTTAAAATTGCAATTAACAATTTCATTGGTGCCTGCGGGGATCGAACCCGGTTTGCTCGCGTATTGTGAAATTTACAGCGAGTGCTAACCATCTGAGCTGCCACGACTCATCATCATCATTAGGGGGTAATGGTACAACGATGATAAAGAAGTTTTCACTTCAAAAGAAACATTTTTTCTAACTTTTTGTCGCTACGTATTATATTTAAATGAAATCACTGTTTAAATGACTAATAATATTAATTTATGCATGTCCAATATATGTATCCTTTGTTAATTTACATAAATAAATAAGCTGTTTAAATATTAATAATCAATTATTTTAGTAGTTTAAAGATGCTGCATTTTATTATAGATGGCGTTGTTTTAAAATCCGAGAAATATAGATCGTCAGTGCTTTTCTTAAAAAAGTTATTGTATAATATACATAGTACCTATGTATAATGTATGTATAATGATATATGTCTAGTATGTATAGTATAATAGAACCACTAGCAGCCCGTATAGAAAAAAACTTCTAAATAAAGAAAAAACACAATCCTCCGAAAACTTCTAAAACTTATTGATTTTGCTTCAGTGATATATAAAATCAATGCTAGGGCATTTTTACGGAAATATCAGAATTGTAGTCATAACTTTCCTACAGATTTAATAGTGTATCGATTATTTAACGCAGATTAAGTAAAGTTCAAAGTACATATATATTTCAATGTTTACTATCTTGTCGTTATGCAGGTGTGTATCTCTTGACAACGTGACTTGATGCGTACTACCATTTTTAGGGTTCCGTAATCAACTAGGAACCCTTATAGTTTCGCCATGTCTGTCTGTCCGTCTGTCCGTCCTCGCTTAATCTCTGTGACCGTTAGCACTAGAAAGCTGAAATTTGGTACCAATATGTGTATCAATCACGCCGACAAAGTGGTAAAATAAAATATGGAAAAAAATGTTTTATTAGGGTAGCCCCCCTATATGTAAAGTGGGAAGTGATTTTTTTAATTTCAACCCTAACGTGTGATATATTGTTGGAAAGGTATTTAAAAATGAATAAGGGTTTACTAAAATCTTTTTTTGATAATGTCAATAATTTCGGAAATAATCGCTCCAAAAGTAAAAAACAATGTGTCCCCCCCCCTCTAACTTTTGAACCATAAGTTTAGAAAATATGAAAAAATTCTGAAAAGTAGAACTTTATAAGGACTTTCTAGGAAAATCATTTTGAACTTGGATGGAAACAACAGTACCCACTACCGGGAGCAGTTGCAGGAGCGCGAACATAATGGATACCCACCTTTAAACTCATAAGTGGGAACACTTATTGTGACGGACGGGAAACTACGGAACCCTACACTGGTACAACGTGGCCCGACACGCTCTTGGCCGGTTTTTTATATAAGTATATGACAATGCCGTCAAGTGAAGACGAGGCTGAGATATCTTACATTTACAGACGAAATTCGAATAAAAAATAGATTAAATCTAGTGTGTTTTTTAATGCGAGTAGTAAAACGTGCCGATTGACTACAATATATATATATATATATATATATATATATATATACATATATACATAAACTGTATATAACTGTAGGTAGAGATTTCGGACTTCCATTTGGCACGATCCTGATATCCTATTAAATATATATATATATAATCACCAATATGTTCGATTCTGAAGCATAAATTTGCTTTGTCATTCTTTCTTTATTCATTTTTTCTACGTGCCTAAACTACAAGCATTCCTTTCATAATCCTACTCATTCTGTTATAAGACTATTTCTTATGCCAATATACTATTTTGACAGATGTAGGTTTAAGCGATAAATGACAATGAGTTATAAAGATGTTGCAGGGAGACATTGACATGGTAATGTAGTGCGTTTGTTGTACATATCGATGTCATATGACCATTCAGGAAACGATCTCAGAGCGAGCCCACATGGTCTGTTAAGGCGTCTCTGCTTTGCCATAATGTGACACACGCACTCGCACAAGAAGCGGAATTATGCTGCATCGCAACGCAACCATGCAACACAATTAAGTGCTTCTAGCGCCTGAACTAGCGCTCTTTTATTTATAGCACGTTTAAGCGTCTAGCGTTAAAGCTTCCACCGTTTCGATGTGCATTTCGTGTTTTGAAGTCCCTGAGCAGTGCCTTGCGGTGTCCTATATAAAAATTTGTGACATGACACGGCGTTGTACTACATGTAGACGCGATGCAACGTCGAGGGGTAATGCAAGTATGTAATTTAGCGCTTCAAGTGCTGTTTCCAGCGTTTTATTGTCTACACTGCGCTGCGGGAATTGCCACCCAGTGCAAAGTCTAACACCGGATTTCGCTACATTCGGTGCCACCATAGACATAAGAATTGCATATTTCTATGGACGCCACTCATTTGGTGGTGCGTTAAATGGACGCAAACATACCCTCTTAAATGTCTATATGTATTGACACTGGTTAGTTTTTTTAATAGTTTGTATTAACTGCATAAATAACATAAAAAATACATCAAATTAAATAAGCGTCTACGCAAAGCAATATTACATTTTTAAATATAAAAGTATAAATTAATAACATCGATAATAAAAATTTAAACCTCGTATACAATGTAGGAATGACTGTGTAATGACTATTTATATTTTGGTACATGCGATAGTCGCATTAATGTTTTCTTGCGGTCCCAAAATACATTCGTTTAAAAATGTGGTCTAGTTGGAACGTGCTAACACTGTCAAATATGTCACAGATTTACACCAAGGTAACTGAAAAGAAATAACAAGGAAATGAACGGTTTATATTTCCATGAGTTCAAGTATTTCTTGATTGATTGGCTATGCTAGGACTGCAATGGTTAAATATTTCTTTTAATCGTTTTTTCCAATTATACCGTTGGGTGAACTTTGTGTTCTCTTGTTATCCTTATGCTACATAGAAAATTAAGTTACTTTTACAAAATAAAACATCAACAAGTTTTTAATACAAATAAGGCTAATTGTATACAAAATTTATTGGGTTACAGTGAATGGATTAAAGAGTCGAGGGAGGACAAGATTGGATTATCTATATATTATACCTGATTATGTTCTTTCGGAAAAAGGCATTCAAAGCCCTCTTGGCAGGCGTGCTTCTATAAATAATGAGGAAAGTGCGATAGAGAAAAGATTTTTTTATCGATTCATTTCACAATTTCCAGCGTAAAGATGCCGATCGCTAACGTAGTCCTTTATAAATTATATACTAAATAAATTTAAATACAATTTAATAAACTGTATCTATATAATCGTTGATGATTCTTTAAGTTCAGTTTTATTTTAGGCAGATATAAAATATACGTGGTAGAGCCATGCTGCAGTTATATTAATAGTTTAGTTGTAGGTTGTAGCACTTATGGGTCGGCTCGACCAGGAAGTGCCACGCTCTCACAGAATACTAGCGTAAAATAGTAGCTTAATGCTGCTGTGTTTCGTATGGTGAGTGTAGAGAAACGGATACCCTTTTTACTGGAAATGAGGCATTCCATCTTAGTCCTCACGGGTGATAACGTATCTGCATTTTGATTCGTATGATGATATCGAGGACAGATGTTGATGTCTATGGGCCACAGCGGCAACCACTTATCATCAGGTGGACTGTGTGCTCGTCTGTCACCCTATCGTATAAAAAAGATATATTTTTATAAGATTAGAGTAAAAACTATCTATAAGTCTACTTGGTACACCACATGAGTACCACATTTCAAACAATGAAACATTATAAAATTACATTCTTTTCTGTAATTTTCTTCTTGAAGTTGGTTGCAGGTTGGAACTTGCGATCATTTGTCACTTTAAATTAAAAAAAATGACTCGTAGTAAAATTGTAGATAGTTTCTGTAAATTATTCTATGTACGAGAGTAGTGCCGAAACACCAGTAAACATTAATTGTACTAAAGTTCTAAATAATATAATATTAATTATCTTAAAAATTTATTGGTCTTTCTTTCAAAATTATAAATAAAAGTTGTGTATTTTAAACTTTGAAATAAGCACAAAGTTTAAAACGATTTCGGTATCTTATTGGCGGCCTTGGATCAACTAAAAACGAATCTGCGATGTCATTTTAAGATTATTATAAGATGCGGGGTATTTTCGTTATTTGTGTTAGTAACGATAATGGCGGGATTATAGCTGAAGCTTTGTGTCTACAATCATTTTTATAATAAGAGCTGTAAAAAAACTGATTTTATTGTGGTATTATGCATTGTGCGGGGAAAATTTATATGTGGTAGAGCCATGCTGCAGTTATATTAGTAGTATAGTTGTAGCACGAATGGGTCGGCTCGACCGGGGAAGGACCACACTCTCACAGAATACCAGCATAAAATACTGTGTTTCGTATGGTGAGTGTAGAGAACCGGAGACCCTTTTTACTTTAGTCCTCACTGGTGACAACGCATCTGCATTTTGATTTTTAATGGAGGATAGATGTAGATGTCTATGGGCCGCAGCAACCTTTTACAATCAGGTAGACTGTGTGCTCGTTTGTCACCCTATCCTATAAAAAAATGCAGAGTAAACCATAGTGATCGTTCTATGTTTGCTCCCAAATCTATTATTAAGAGACTAATTTAGTTCTTAACGAAATATGAACATTGAATAAGCACTGAATATTTCACGGTTATCTCTATGTACTGAGTTGTGAGGGAATATTTGATTTGATTCTATTTCTTATTAGTAAGTATGTTTCGTGTCCAGATTGTTGTCATTAATTTGGGAACTCGGAAAACGTTTTTTTTTCTGAAAACTTGAATGCAAAAATATGCTTAGACAAATTTTCATGATTAAATGACGGTGAGAGGGCGCAGTGATTTATTCATTAATTTATTAAATATATATAAATAATATACATTATCAATATGGTACTGAAAGGAGTCTAACCAAGTAGATAATGTTTATACAAAAGTATTTAATAATAAAGCTTAATTAATTTATGTTATCAAAATATACAAACCTTTAATCAATTAATGACGTAAGAATATTTTTTCCTTGTGATGAAACGTAAACTTGGAAAGTAAAACATTATTTAAAAAGAATATTTCAATCCAAAATGTTAGAGCCATTTCCGAGAAACCAATTACAACTCAATTATTTGACAAAAACACGACTTATTTTTAAGTTAGGATAATTATAAGTTATGAATTGAGTTTCAAGGCAAATACATGTAAAATTGTTATAGGTAGAGGTACATTAGTGTATATTATTCGAAACAAAAATGAAACATACATGAAATGTCGTGACTTTTGAAGAATGGCGTTTTCAAACGGCGATCACCTCAGATATGCAGTTACGCGGACGATGGCCTTTGCCTGTGATGCGAATGACAATATACTCGTATCATACGAGTACTAGATCCGTGTGATAACATATTATGGCTCTCCATGCTATTGTATATAAGCAAAACAAACGCATCTCATATGTTTCTTCTATTATACCTATTTTTTCCTACTTACTATCTCATTAGTCGGAGCCTTTCACGGATGAGTTAGTTTCTCCCACTTAGGATTACTCTTAACCGCAGTGTGTGTGCCTGGCGGAGCGGGCGTACGTTCGCACACTGTCACACTGTGCACGTACATGTCGAACCACATCCAAAGGACGACCGCACTCGTGAATTGCAAGAACTATACTCACGTACATGTCGAACCAGATCCAAAGGTCGACCGCACTCATGAATTGCAAGAACTATACTCACGTATATGTCGAACCGGGTCCAAAGGTCGACCGCACTCATGAATTGCAAGAACTATACTAGAAAACTCAGATAATTCATAGATCTGATAATAATGTCGTATCACCGTCTATCGAAGGCTGCAGTCTTCATAAAATTCTATATGTCGATTCTGACAATGGTTTTTGGTGTTGAGTTTTAGAGTTGATAAGGGCATTAGGACGAAGAATTGTGCGAAATACACGTTGATAGTCGGATAAGAATAAATGAGAGAACGAAGTGGAGAATTTTTAAATGCTTTACAACGAAAATAAAACTACTTATAAATAATTGTTGGCGGTTTCCAAATTAAAAGGAAAATAATCTCTACATTACAGGATTAATCGACGGCTACAAATAATCGGCTGTGCAATGTTCGGGTAGTTAAAACACGTCTTTAAAAATTTATAACAAAATTGAACAACTACTACATGGTACCAGTGATGAAATATTATAGATATAAGACGGGGTTCGCTGCTGACCGTACTTAAGGTCGCTCAGGGAGCTAATGAAAGGGCTACGCTAGGAGTTTCTCCGCTTGATATACTACGCAATTAGGATATCCGCAATAGAACCAGAGTAACCAGTACCTATAGCTTAACAAATAGTGTACTGATTTGACAGTGGATGGTAATATAGCTCGACAAGAAAAATAAATTATACATTATTATGAATAATTTACATTTGCCACAGTTGCCTGGATGGACGAGCCGGCTTGTAACCGCTGTTTTATAATATAATAATAGTTATCAGAAAGATGATGCTGCCCATTTTTTAATTTCCCCGTACCTATCGCCTCTACGACATCTACGGGATAAATTACAAAATAAATTATCGCTGACTTAAACTATAGGAGTATTTATTAAATTCATCGCTTTTCTTACGTGAAATAACGTTTTACTTTGCGATAGTTGTTCCGTACCTACATTGCGCTGCGTACCTACATTGAATGATGGCAGCTAATCCCGATATTAAGCTCACGGTATACATTTTGACAGAGTTGTAAGAGGCATGAACAAATGTTATTTTTGTCATTACGACAGTGTTATCTTAGTAAAAACTTTACTTTTTTTCTCTATCTTAATTATATTTTAAGTCTAAACTAGAGAAACCTTGACCTGGATACTTTACGGAGACTAGGTTTTTTTATTTCTTAAGACAGTCTTAACTCGGTATTTTACGCTGAATTGACTAGTATAGTACAGTTACACAGGGACTTAGCGCTTGCTGTAAAATTCACCGTGCCTAAGCACCACCAGGGTTTAATCCCTGCCGAAAACATTGAAATAATCAATTTTTAATTCTGAGCTACTGCGATCAGCGGTGAAGAAAACATCGTGAGGAAACCTGAATGTCAAAGGTATAAAATATTTTCAGAGTGTATGAATGACTAATTATAATTACATAAACTTTTCAAAAACGATGTCTGTGCCCAACTGAGGTACGTAATTACTTTGTATTTTTTTACTTACGTGTTGTTACCTTATGGTTACTTTTCGTAACATTTACGTGGTAGAGCCACGCCGCAGCTTTAATATGGTTGTAGCACGAATGAGTCGGCTCGACGGGAAGGACCACGCTCTCACAGAAGCTTAATACTGCTGTGTTTCGTATGGTGAGTGTAGAGAACTGGAGACCCAGAGACTAGAGATAACAATTTTTAATACATAATTGAGGATAAATGTAGACGTCTATGGGCACATACCATCACGTGGACTGCGTGCTCGTTTATCAGTCTTATTTTAATTAAGAAACTTTTTAATAGTTTTTATCCTCGAGCTTCTAAATATTTATTAACTTCACATTTTGCAGTGTGCTCCGACGGATTCTATTTACGCGTATAGATAGTCATAAAATTATATCAATTCTGGTTGATTTGTTAACACTTTACTGTAAATATTTCATGTATGAAAGTATTTTATAATATTTTGATTTTCGTATCATTATGCCCTCGCTGGAACTGTTGCGTGTTGATGACATACATTACGTAGGAAAAATACGACTCCTGGAGTAACATTACTCGCTTGCACCGTCCGCGATATTGTTTGTAGGTGCTGTATCATGATCATGTAGTATAAGGAAATTTAATATCGGACGTGTGCAATTCGAATGATGGAAAAGCCGTCGGGCTGAGAGGGCTCCGACCGTTTGAAACGTGACTTGGATTTGATAACGATCAGCATTTGAAACGAAAGACGTACAAGCAGAATATGATTAGGTCCGTGTTACCATTTATCCTTACCAATCGGCACACTTCAGTGGATTCTTAAAACACTTGAATTTTACGTTTTGTAAGTTTTGGTGCTATTTCTCATCCCGATATTTGAAACATAACAATTTTTTATAAATACAAAGTATATATATATATATATATATATATATATATATATATATATATATATATATATATATGCTTAATCAAAAAAACTGTGCACATTAAATAATAAGTAAACACCGCATGCTTAGTGCTCACAGCATTTCCTACAAACCTTTACCAAATAGCTAGAAATTTATAATACAAAATTAAAAAATATTGATACAAAAAAATTACTGCAGAGAAAATATTAATGTTTAGATAAATGTTGTGCTGAAAAACGTTAAAAGAGTCGTGGTGAATAGCTGCTACATTATTATATGTAAGTGTTTAAAAGTCCGCAAATTCTGGTCCGGTTCGGGTATTGGGGAATTAAATCCTAGTGCAGTTCCAAGCAAGGGGCGGCGAATGAGGAGTAATGAATTTGCGAGGATCTCTACTTGGGATATGAAAGTTAAATTGACGTAGTAATAAATTTTAAATGAAAGTTGCAAATCCAAAATGCCCCGGCGTTTTGACAGTGAGACCATTTTAATGGTATTAGTGGTTACTGTAGCCCGTATATCTGCAGCCAACTTTAAGTAAAGAACGCCACAAATGCATTGTCACAATACAAGGCAGTTATTTCGATGGCACAGACAGACACTCCAATTTTGTTCATATGTATAGATTTATAATATGCTTATTATGCAAATTATAATTTAGAAACTAACGTACAAGTTTAACACACGTCAATACATTTCACGATAGAAGATACGCCTCTATATAAAAGTGTGAACCGATAATTTACGGATTACATTGTAAATGTATGTAAAGACAGATTATTCGATCATAAATAAAACCAAGGACATAGGCCTACAGCTTTGGCATCATAATAACAAATGCTTAGACGTATAAGTTCTAACTGAATAATATAGCATTATTTTATTGGCCAGTACTTTCAAATTTAGACCGAAACGGATAATATCTTTTATATACTATCTAGTGTGTAATACAGAGGACGTAAATATATTACTTTGTTATATTTTCTTGCTATTATATAAGAGAATCGTATTTTAACCTTACTTTTTAATTATTAGATCGCATAAAGCAATCTTTTGACTTTTACATTCTTTTGTTCTTTGGCAATTATAATCAACGCAGTCGGTAGTACAATTACATTCAGAACTACTGCCGGCAAGAATCTATCGAAAACAAAACGAAAATTTTTCTTATTTTGTTTCGTGCATTCACGTAACAATATAAAAACACATCCCGTTTTCGAGAGATTTAAAAACCACATTTCACAAGTGGAACCCGAATTATTTGAAGCTTAATGCTGATGTGTTTCGTATGGTGAGTGTAGAGAACCGGAGACATTTTTTACTGGAAATGTGGCGTTCTATCTCAGTGGACTATGTGCTCGTTTGACACCCGTATTCTATAAAAAAGGCACACATACTCACAAACAATAAAATGCCTTCCTAATAGGGGTGCGGGGGCGTGGTAACTGTGGTAATATTCGCCATAGTTACCACGCTTGGGGGCGGGTAGGCAACAGCAGATTTTTAATTGTTTGTTGTTATTGAGAAGAAGAATACGAAACCTATCCAATTGCAGAGAGGTAGTAAGACAGGGTGACGTTATATCCCCGAAACTTCACCGCTGCATTGGAAGACGTTTTCAGGCTACTGAACTGGAAAGGATACGGTATTAACATCAATGCCGAGTACATCACTCACCGTCGATTTGCCGACGATATAGTCCTTATCGCAGAATCGCTAGATGAGATAAGCACATGTCACAGCTATGCGGGTAGTTGTTGGGAGCACTACGCTCGAAGTTGTTGATGAGTATATTTACCTGGGACAAATAGTCCGACTTGGTAAGTCCAACGGATTAGTAAGCTGAAGTAGTCATTGGCTGGCCTTATAACTCGAAAAACATGAGTATATTTACCTGGGACAAATAGTCCGACTTGGTAAGTCCAACGGATTAGTAAGCTGAAGTAGTCATTGGCTGGCCTTATAACTCGAACAACCGGCAATCGATGGGGAAGTGTAGGGCGACCCCCACTGGATGGAGTGACGACTTGGTGAGACATGCAGAAAGTCGATGGATGCAGGTGGCTCAGAACTGCGCTTTGTGGCATTCCTTGGGGGAGGCCTATATTCAGCAGTTAACTTGTGAAGGGCTGTAATGATGATGATTAAGAAGATGCTGCTACACATCTCCTAATTTCTTTCTGTCTGCTGCCTCTTACGACGGGCACGGTACGTTATGGGTTGGCAGATATTCTTGCACCGCCATTACACAGTCGGTATTCACTGATTTCTTAATTTGGGCGATTTAGCTGTAACATACTCGTACATGAATTTTTGTGACTTGAATATAGAATCACGAATATAAGAAGTGAGAAAAAAATTTGTTCACGGTTAGCAAAGGAAACCACGATTGTCATATATCAATCCAAAATAACTCTTATGTTATTTTCTTATTTTCTGTTTTATTTAAATATGAAATTTAAATTTCGGAATTTCACTCTTACTATAAACAAGAAACGGAAATTGAGACTTTATAGCCGATTTACACTTCGACAAGTACAGTAGCGAGTTTAGCTACAGGGCAGTTGACAGCAAACGGTTAAGTGGGCAGTAGCGTTCAAAGTAGAGTTTAGTTGAAAACATACAATTTTATATTTTGAGGGTCGAACGCGAACACGTTGCGTACTGTCAACTTATGCTTTTGATTATATACCTGTCTATATAATCAAAAATTTATGCACTGAATTAAACTAAACTCGTTCACGTTCACACGAACGGCGAGTTTAGTTGCGGTTGGCGGGAGACGTGCGGCAGGGCAACACTTCGAACTTAACTCAGAAAATAAACCGGCCAGCATCCGTTCAACTTAATTGTTAACTTACTACTTGACTCACTAATTTCCGTTTAAACGAGAATTTCTACTTAACTCGCCAGGTTCGCAAGTTAACTCGCTACTGTACTTGTCGAAGTGTAAATCTAGGTCTTTAGTCTAGTTTAGTTATATTAAGTAATAAATAATTGTGGATTATGTCACTTATTGATAGAAGATACGTGTATACGATACGGTTTTTGAATCTGGCGGAGTGTGTTAAATTCTCTCCATATTATTATATCTTTCTTGGAAATTTCAACACATTTCTTGGAAAAGGCATTCATTAAAAAAATATACACATGTAATTATTCCTGCGCCTGTTTTGAAGCTACATAACTTTACCGCTCACCATCTCACCTTGAATACTTTGAATATTTTTTAAAGTTTAAAAGAAATGTTTAGGATATTTTAAATGAAAGCAAATATTCTATTTAATTTTTATGTAAAATAGAATACATTGTTTTAACAATAGTTCATGTATATGTAAAACTTTACTCAAAAATATACAGACTGGTATTTCGGTGGTTAAAAATCAAAGGCCATAAAATCCTGTCTGTCCGAAAATTAGAAACCCAGAAAGTTCACACTCTACGGATTTATTAATACCGCCACGTAAGTCATTAACGAGTTCCAAAATGTTTTAACTGCAGAATTCTCACAGAAAACCACCGTAAAATAGTAGTTTAATGCTGCTGTTTCGTATGGCGAATGTAGAAAACGGGTGACCCTTTTTACTGGTAATGAGGCTTTACCCCTGAAGACTAAGATGCTCTCTTTTAGTCTTTAAAACGCATTTAGATTTTGATTCTTAGTCGATGTGTATGCTTATTCTATTGGAAAATACAACATACAAATATTTATTTTATGTCAGAAAACTTCGCTGGCGTGCACCGTAGACTCAACAATTCGCCTAAGTATCGTCGTTATCGGGTGAATATGTAAGACAAACATTTTTTTTTAAATCTATATAAAGTAAAGAAAGAAAATAATCCTGATCTAAGTCTTCTGCTTTATTGCTTTTTGACACATTTGACACTTTTACTTTTTAATGTAGTGAAAAACGTGTCAAGTGAAATTGTTTGGGAATAAAATAAAGTAAAATAGTAATATAATAACTTACATGGAGTTATGTATAAAAATTTGCTATAAAAACCTTAAAAACAACCTGATAAACGTCGGCCTTTTTTGTTAACGTACGTCATATGAAAGGATAGAACAAAGAAAACCGTTTTTTATAATCCACGCGAGCAAGACTGTATATCGTAAAACGTATCCCTAAAGAGTAATAAACATTGCCAGTAATAACATATTCAACTATCTTTGGCGTTTTTGCGTTATTTTGGCGTTATTTAAAATACGCTATGGTCAAATAAGGCTGTTTTAATTGAAGCAGCACAATATTTATATTATATTGTATTAATACTTCAATATAACGCTAATAAAGATGAATGTTCGATTTAACATATACCTTTGAAATATAGCTGTATCAGTTTGCCGTAGATTGTATATGGCTCAAATTCATCATTTAATTTTTGAGAGGCATTTTCATTATTGACGGACCTACGTCAAAATAAAAAATAAGGTACGTGAAAGTAATATAGTCACCAAACTAGAAGAAAGGCGGAGACAAAAACACAAATTCGTACATACTATAACTAATATATTAGGAAAATAATTGCAAACAACCTTTGGAGATATTAGGAACACTACAAAAATCAACTTGAAAGAAACTAACTACACTATACCGTACTAAAATCGACTAAAATATTTACTATAATTTCAACTGTCAAAATATATTGACTGATGAAGAGCTGCCGTATCAAAGAGGCCATCTATGCAAACTAGGCTATTAGGTTTTGAGTTATAAGAAGTGGACCATATTACCTTCACGTACTATAATGCCCGAGGGTATGTGCAGAACATGATGTGCACTCTCTATTTCCTAACTCATAGTCCTATGGGACGGGCATCCGACACAACTGACAGAGAAAGGCACGGAGATAAAACACCGCTAACTTCCTGACCTCGGGCTGCTGATGAGAATTTTCAGACAGAACCATAACTGATTCTAACCTGGGACCCGGGATTCAAATCCAGGAACCCGTGTGTTGCAGCCGCGCTTATGAACACTAGATAAACGAGGAAGTTTCTTACTCTTCTGTTATTTAAAGGATTTGAGCTCGCCGACTTCAATCTTTAACAAAAAAACCATGATTTTTTGGTTTTTCTTTAATACCTAAAGTTCAACTGCAAAACATGGGCTTCAACTTTAATTTCCGATCGTATCCGATTGTAGCCGATTGTAGTACCCAATTCATTTCGTACCTTCGACGCTGCGGCCCGTCGCCGCCGACCTGGGTATATTGCGTTTGGCGTAAACGAGACCGTTATACGGCCATCTTTCAGAAGCCACAAGACCTTGCTGGCACATTATTTAGGGCTGATTTAGCAATCGTCGTATAGAATTTATCTATCAAATAAATTAATCCTGGCTAAATATAAAAGTTAAACAATTAAACTATTTTGTTGTAACACAACTGTCATTTTTAATTTGTTTATGTTGTATTTCGTTCCATGTATTTTAACCTATGTATAAATTTAATCAGTGACGAGAGATCCTTCCCAGCTTTGCAATTTTGGGTCCAATAGAGTTTTCAAACCATCCAGGAACAAACTCAAATACACACAAAAGAAATCACCAAAATCATTAGAACCGCTTTCGAGTTTCAGTGAGACTTACGGAGAGCAATTGATTTTATATTCAACATGTAACAATAACCCTGTGATTCCCGTTTAAGTGCGTTATCAGAATCAGTATTCAAATGTATAGAAATAATTTTTTAGTCAACTCGACCATATTTTTTTAAATTTAATTTGCAAATTGTATGTGGTTTTATTACTCTAAATTATCCGGCGAGTAAAATGATTGACCAAAATCTCACTTTACCGATGCGCGTGTCAGTTAGAAATAATGAAACAAAATAAATTTTGCCAATTTTTTTTAAATCAAATAATTAAAAAAAATTTTTTTTTCATTGGTCAAGTTTTCTGAAAAAAAGTTATTTGTTTACGTTAGAATACTGATTCTAATAACGCACTTAACGGGACCCACAGGGTTTTTGTTACATGTTGTATAAGAGAACATTGAAAAATCAGCTCTTAGTAGACTTTTACGATGCACATCGGTTGATTGTATTGTACGATTACGAAATAACCATACAATACAATCAAACATATAATAAAATCGGCGACTAAATGTTGCTGAAGGAAAACATCAAATTAAGTTCGAAACGATAATGTGAGGAAGAGAGTGCCTAGCAAATTTACCGTTAATTTATACTAGATTATAGACAGTACGTTCAATTTGCAGTATAATTACAGCATAAACGTACTGTCTAGACCGTATAGACAGTACGTTTATGCTGTAATTATGCTGCAATTAAAATATTGCTTACACGAAATGAAATTGAGTAGTTACGTAATTATGTAAAGCAAAAGAAACGTTGGAAAAACGCTCTTATAAAGGTTTGAAAACGCCCCCGTAACGAGGATAGTTTCATTCACGATCACTCTTTGTACTGCAGTCGCCAGCGCCAATTAATTAATTAATGATTTAATCAAAGACGTAGTGTTTTTCTTTTTAACTCACGCCAGCTTCACCGCTAGTTATGAAAAAACGAAAAAGATTTAGTTTAGTTAAATTAATGTACATTATCGAAAATTTGTATTTTATTCTTATTTCTAATCTTATCAAATTTTCCTTGTTCAACATAATTGTGTTATAGTTAAGTACTGTAGTGACGGTAATTAGATGTTGTGGCTCATCATCATCATCATCACAGCCCTTCACAAGTCCACTGCTGAACATAGGCCTCCCCCAAGGTATGCCACAAAGCACGATCCTAAGCCACCTGCATCCATCGACTTCCGGCATGTCTTACCAGGTCGTCACTCCATCTAGTGGGAGGTCGCCCTTCACTTCGCCTACCGGTACGAGGCTGCCACTCGAGAACCTTTTTTCCCCAACGTTGTCGGTTCTTCGAGCTATATGGCCGGCCCATTGCCAATTCAGCTTACTAATCCGTTGGGCTATGTCGGTCACTCTGGTTCTATTGCGGATATCCTCATTTCTAAGTTTACCACGCTGAGAAACCCCGAACATAGCCCTCTCCATAGCTCGCTGAGCCGATTTGAGCGTCCTCATACGACCAGCAATGAAGGACCACGGCTCAGTTCCATATGTCATCACTGGCAACACGCACTGGTTGTACCATTTCTTTTTCAGGTTTTGAGGTATACCTGACAAGAAGTTGTGGTCCATAGACATTTACATTTATCCTCGATTAGTGATCAAATTGCAGATGCGTTTTCACCCTTGAGGACTGAGATAGAATGCCTCGTTTCCAGTAAAAAAGGTAACCGGTTTTCTACACTCAACATACGAAACACATCAGTATTAAGCTGATATTTTACGCTGGTATTCTGTGAGAGCGTGGTCTTACCCCGGTCGAGCCGACCCATTTGTGCTTTAACCATAATATAGCTGCAGCGTGGCTCTACCACGTAGAAAGTGACGTTTAAGCTATGACCAACAAATGATGCGTATGGTCCACGAAAATAACTGTTTATGATTCTCTTTTAGATATCTATACATATAAATGAAATTCAAGTGTCTCTTCGTAACATCGAAATAACGCCTTGCAGTAAAATTAAACTCCAAATTTTGTACTTCGACAAATGAAAATATACTATACAAATGATAATATGTAGTGTGTTGATTCATATGATCGGTACACACGGTCAGTTCAACTGATCATTCCAACTGATCAGTTCAAACTAAAACTGTTGATATTTTTTAAAATATTGGATTTTCGATACATCTATCATTATAAATATATCAATATCGGAGTTTCATATATAAGTTTATTTATCGATATACGGAAAATCTGATATTTAAAAAATATCAACAGTTTTAGTTTGAACTGATCAGTTGGAATGGTTAGTTAAACTGACCGTGTGTGGCGACCATATGAATCAACACAATATGTATTTTCATTTGTATAGTATATTTTCCTTGTTTAGTAGTTTGGTAGTTGGAATGATCATCAGTTGAACCGACCGTGTGTGTCGTCCAATACTCTAATTTTGTGGGGTCCCTGCGTCCAGTAAGATATCAATTACACTGCTCTGTGAACATGACAACAGTACTCGAAGTCATCCTTTACCACTGAAAATGTCTTGCAATTGAAGATCATATTTCATAGATGTGACCCATGTGCTACAATCACTTTTATAAAAATAAATATTATTATTATATTATTGGGGAGTGAGTTGAGCATGCCATTAAGATATGAATAACTATTTAAAAAATTGTCTATCTGCCTGTTTTGGACTAGTGTTCGGTGTGACTGTACCAATAGTAATGAAACTTCACGAAAAGATAGAGTGCAATGCCGGAAATGATTACCTACGGTATAATTTATTTGAAAAACTACGAACGATTTTTTTAGGAAAAACAAAAAATTGATAAAATAAATGGTCTCGTTATATTAAACCTAAATAACACAATATTTATACAACCAACACAATCCAAGCCAGGGTGGGTCGCTACTTTTAATAAGATTCTTCATTTTTTATTACTTCTTCAATTTATACTGATTGCTCAATCGGCGTTGTCATTACAACTATTATATTGTGTTGAATTTTAAAATTACACTAACTTCCCTAGTAATATCAATAGAAAACACTTACTGAAAGTGTTAACAAGCTTGTTTTATGCCATTAGACGAGCTATAAATAAGCTGGTGGTATTTATGTTGTATGAATTGTGATTCGGTTTTCATCCATTTTCGGATGTCTGAATAATATGAAAATTTGTAAACGTTTTAAGAATCAACGACAATACAATAATTTCATGACAACGAACTAGTATTCTCACTGGGGCCATCACACCTCATGATCAATTCGTGTTGTTAATTTTTTACTCAACTACTATTACGTATGACTTTTTTTAAATTAATTCGAATATTTTTTTTAAAAACGTAACCCTCAAACTAGGATTTTCCTGTATCATGGAAACATACATACGTACTATAGGCAAGGGCAAACATCTAAGATTCGGACGGAACAATTATTTGTAGGTAAAAGTAAAGTAAAGTTGCAGCCTATATACGTCCCACTGCTGGGCACAGGCCTCCCCTCATTTCTGAAAGGGTTTCCGTCGCGCTGCCCCAATACGTGTTGGCGAACTTCACATGTCTTCGAAATATTTTTTTCCTCATTCCTCAGACATGCAGGTTTCCTCACGATGTTTTCCTTCGCCGCCGAGCACGTGGTAAATCAGCACTTAAAATTGCAATTAACAATTTCATTGGTGCCGGCGGGGATCAAACCCGGGTTACTCGCGTTCTGTTATGTTTACAGCGAGCGTTAACCATCTGAACTACCACGGCTCCTCCATTATTTGTAGGGCTTACAAATAATTCGATATTCGAACCCGCTGCTCTCAGCGCCGTAGCCCAATGCTAAGCCGCGTAGCCGCCAAAATCATCGCTTTCGTATTGTTTGTAAATGTAAAAACAAAGTATATATTTGTGTTTTATTCTCAAGTGTGTTTTGTTTCGTTCATGAAAAGTACTGTGGTACTTTGTGATACGTTTTATGTAACATTTAGACGGCGAGTTTCCCTTTGTTTTTAGAATGACTGAAGACGAAGACCGATATAAGGTTTAAAGATTAAGATGAGTTTCTCTCAAGCTTTTTCATAACATACGAGGTTTGGTTCTATTTTAAATTGAAATTTTTAAGACACAATCAAGGGAATGATGTGTCTGGAATGATGTGTCTGATGCTTTGACAAATCGGTCAGATTTCTCAAAGAGCTTTCGAAGGTTTTTCTATTTGCGATCGATAAAGATCCATCTTGTATAGAATGTCGTAAAAGACGACAAAGGGAGATTAAAATAGGAAATGGGCTTGAGAAGTTCTATGAAGCCTCCATATTATTTGGCTTCATAGAACTTCTATAGGCCTATGTTCGGCAGTGGACTTTTTTATGCTGTAATGGATGGTGTATGGATGGAAAGGTCAATCTCAATGTTAGTTGTTCATGACAAAATAATATGTTTAACAAACTTATTATTTGTCTTAAACATAATCTGCCTTATTAATAAAAATTGCTTATTCCAAGCTTAATTCGAAGTTAAACTTGGACTAGTTAATCTCAGAGTAACTGACTATTTACTTCGTTATTACAATGTTATTAATAAGCATGGAGTAACCTCGGACTAACTATACATTCCTTACGCCGGGATTAACGCTTGCGTTATGGCAACCCACTTATTTTAAAAGTAAAAAGAGTGAGTCAGTGAATGATTAGTGAATGAACTCTAATACTTGATGATGACATTAGAGACAGTGACAAGCAATATTTTGAGTTTGACAAGAGATAAGTGTTACGTGTTGTTCCTTGTTCCTCGTGTTGTTTTCGGACTCGGTGGAAAAACTAAGTTCTAAATAATATAATCATTTTTAATATTATTTGTAACGAAATTTTAGAATTAAGAAAAGAGCGTGAGGGGCAAAATTAATTAAATAACCATTTTTGTTTTGTTTCTGGGGATAAATAAAACCTTTTGTACGTGTAATTATTGTATATTTATTTTTAAAAAAATCGTTAATAAATGCTGCCCGAACAGAATTTCCTCTAACGGAGTTATTTACTAATTGTGTGACTGATATATTTTCATCATCTCCTTATACTACATCCTCAAGCAGATCTTGCTTTTGCATTGCAATGTATATAGTTTTGTATGCTCTTATTTAGTATTTAGTCCTCGCAGTAAACACCGAAACCTTTGCTTCCCTCCAAAGCATTGTTCTACAGTGTAACGGGGCCACCAGATGTGCGACCGGTTGTACATTCTTCCTTTTGTTTATTAGGACGCATGATGGGAGCGAATAAATAAGGAGTACAAGCACAACCAGAATCTCCGAGAAGTCTGCCTTTAAATTCTGACTGTTCAAACGTTTGTTTTAATGCGACTTTTTTTAAATACTCTTGAGTCATGTGTGCTGCCTTGCCAATGTGCCACTGTATCCATGAACTCTAAATTTGCATTTGACACAACCTGGAACAAAGCACTCAAAACTTCTTTAATATGAAGTAATAGATTGACGTGATTGTATTGAATCTGAGAAAATAACTAAGTACCTATACGGCAGAGATAGGCTAGCTAGGTGCTATAAAACTTACTTTTACATTTATTGAACTGTATCCTTTCCTGTTTATGTAGTATTGTCCGATGTTTCCAGCGACTTTCGGGATTAGAATATGTAGCAATCAATAGCCCCAATCACTTGTCTAAATCCATATAATGAATAAAAACCTGCAATCACTTTGTTCTGATCCACATCACTTCTTGTCATTTTAATCCTTTATGCTGTTTTTCTTACTAGTGCTTACAACTTATGAATTTAACACGGGTACCAACGCGTGTAAACGTACGTAAAGTTTTACGAAATGTCAAAATACGCGACAAGTCTATGCTTACTCAGTCGTTAAACTAGGTACCACCAAAGATTAACTTTTATTCCGAGAGTAGATTCGGATTAGTTTACTCCCTCCTTACTCTATGTTTATTAATACTGAAATTAGATATTTTAAGCTTTAAACTAGGAGTAAAGTTAATCTTGCTCAAGTCTGTGTTTATTAATAGGGCTGAATAAGTATAACAGGATAAACAAAATATAGCCTATACTAAAAATTATATCAACGTTAAATCTACTATTTAATACGACATATCAAAATTATTCGTTGAGATGTTGCGAAATTAGTCTGACTTTATTAGCACCAACGATCTAATCGCATCAGAAAGAAACACAAGACGACGACATTACGATTAAATATCAAGAACATTACGTTGCCGAATGGTAAGGTAATGTAAAATATTTTCGGATAAAGTATAAGTAAAGCTTAAGGCCATGTATTCCTGCAAAAGTAGGCATTTAGCGCTGTCCCGACCGCGCACGAATTATTTCGCGCGGACGGACTCAAAGGCAGTGAACTTGCATGACCCAACCAGCAACACAGTTTAGAAATAAGCAGTAGGAAGACTTTTTTATTTGACTTTACAAATGCATTTTTTATGATCAAACTTTTTTTTATTATAGCGATAAATTAGAGTTAATATGAAAAATAGAAAATTAACAACCAGTTCGCTTTTGATAGGTATTTTGATAGGTAGGTGGTACTGAATGTGTAGAGAACTGTTTTTAAGTTTCGTGTGAACACACGCAATGCTAGGGGAGAAAGTCAAACTTACAGTGAAATTCATAGGACGCGTTTGCAAATCAACCAAAATTAGGGTGTTTTTCGGTAGATTTTGTGACAAAACTACAAGTGGAACTCCTAGACTAGTAGAACTAGGTGTGCCGAGTTTGGGTTCGTTTTGTTAGTTACAATGAGACCTTACCACCGGTCTTGATGGAGTGACCTGAAGGTGTAATTCAGTGATTACAACTGGAACTCCTAGACTAATAGAACTAGGTGTGCCGAGTTTGGGTTCGTTTTGTTAGCTACGATGAGACCTTACCACCGGACTTGATGGAGTGACCTGAAGGTGTAATTCAGTAACTACTGCTGGCATTTCTGAACGAGTAGAACTATGTGTGCCGAATTTGGGTTCGTTTTGTTAGTTATGACGAGTCCATACCCCCGGACTTGATGGAGTGACCTGAAGGTGTAAATCGGTGATTGCAACTGGAACTCCTAGACTGGTAGAACTAGGTGTGCCGAGTTTGGGTTCGTTTTGTTAGTTACGATGAGACTTTACCACCGGTCTTGATGGAGTGACCTGAAGGTGTAATTCAGTGATTACAACTGGAACTCCTAGACTAGTAGAACTAGGTGTGACGAGTTTGGGTTCGTTATGTTAGTTATGATAAAACCTTACCACCGGACTTGATGGAGTGACCTGAAGGTGTAGTCGCTAGTCTAGGAGTTCAGTTGTAACCACCTGATTACACCTTCAGGTCAATTATCATAACTAACAAAACGAACCCAAACTCGGCACACCTAGTTCTACTAGTCTAGGAGTTCCAGTTGTAATCACTGAATTACACCTTCAGGTCACTCCATCAAGACCGGTGGTAAGGTCTCATCATAACTAACAAAACGAACCCAAACTCGGCACACCTAGTTCTATTAGTCTAGGAGTTCCATACTTAACAAAGTAATTTGATCATTTTTGTTTAAAATTTAGCATTTACTAAAGCTCTCAAAAATATCGTAATGAATCGCATTTATCTGTAGACGTAACAATAAAATCATCGTACTCCCTCGAAATAATTGAACTTTTTACAGCCAGATGCTATGCTACAATATGTCGAAAAACAAATATGATTCGTAAAATGACGTCGTTGACTTTTTTTAAATAAATACATTTTTAATAACCCTTTGTCAATTTTAATACACATTTTTTATAGAATAAGGATGACTAATGAGTATACAGTCCATCTTATGGTAAGTGTATGCTGTGGCCCATAGACATCTACATTTATTCATTCAAAATGTAGATGCATTGTCAGCCTAAGGACTAAGATGGAATGTCTCACTATCAGTAAAAAGGATCACTGGTACTCTACAGTCACCATAAAAACATTGCAGCCTTAAGCAGATATTTGACGCTGGTATTCTGTGAGAGCGTGGCCCTACATCGCATGTCTAGCCGACCCATTCGTGCTATAACTAATGTAGCTGCAGCGTGTCTATACCACGAATCTCCACGATCTCAGTCAAAAAATATACCTATAAAATGTATTTCTAAATTTTGAGCTATTAAATAATTTAATAGATTTAAAAAAAAAAACAATTGTTTGTGATATTTGTGAACAACAACTGAACAATAATAAACTACTGTAACAACAAAACTTTTCTGTTTATCCAAATTTATTACCGCGAGGGCGAAATTACGATTACACAAGGAAATAAACAACTCATTCACGACGTGTAGGTGAATGAACGGTTCTTTTAATTACTCAAATAGCAAGCGTTGGTTCTAAATTTAGAATTTCAGTTCATTCATGAATTTTAGAGCCCATGTACCGTCACGTCCATTAAAAATATATGAGGTTTATACCTATTCAATTTAGAGCTCTAATATTATCGAAATAAATACAAAAATACACATGAATTCATTAACCGAGTTAAAGAACCGAGAAGGTTATATAATCGACTCATATACTTTCTTATGTAAATTCATTGTTCTCCAGTTTATCGGAAACGACAACCGATTTCAATGACCCTTCTTTCAGTAAAGTATTCTAAGTAAGAAAATTCAACTCATGGCATCGGTTGGACAATATGTGAAAGTTGTTGAACTTGTGATATTGCTGCTCTGAACTTCACTCGGTTGGTGTTATTAATTTATTAATTATTGTAACATTCAAAGTTATTATATAAAATAAAATAAATTTCATTTTATTTTATTTTATATAATATTAACAGTAGATACTAAAAGAGTGATATAAGTATATTTAATTTAAAATTAATTTCTTCTTAAACTATATAACTTGTGATATAAACGTCGGCAAAAAATTAAACTAAAAAGTGTAAAATAATTTCCACATACGTAAAATAGCTTTGGAGGTAAGGGCTTCACTCCTTTGGCATTTTTCTTTTTGATTTTTTTGATTACACTATGTCGTAGCAAGTTAAACAGAAAATAAAGTCAGTTTTAACTTTATTTAAATATTCATTTTTATGGTGAATAATGACTTTTTCGAATAGGGCTCTTATTTTCGTATGTAATCAGTTATACGGAAATTGCTAAAAAGATGTAATTGATTCCGACATAAAGTGTAACCATCCCATTTACGCCAGAGTAAAAAATAGATATGCATATTGTGTACTACCTGCTGTATGATATGATACCTGCTTTCAACGGAGGGTCACGTCCAGCATCTAGCAAGAAAAATTACTATATAGGTACTATTACCATCATCGTTATAACTTTTTGGATATTAATGTTGAACCTTGCAACTATTTTGATATTTGACAAAATGTATTTAACTTTTTCTGAAATTTATTCTTGTATTTATTTTAATTGATACCCGCTCGCTTCTCTGGTCGCTCGAGATAGATGATAATAACGTACATATAAAATGACAAGTATTTTTCACTATGGGACTATCATAAAATCCGTTCTAATTGAGCGTCTACATTTAGAAATGAGTAACTACACTGAATTTTAAATCAAGTGGTATTTCGCTTATATATGCATTTTTACAAGTTATCTATATACAAGCACACACATATACATATATATCAGGGCTGGCAACACATTTGCTCTTTGATTCTTAGTTGAAGATAAATGTAGATGTCTATGGGCCACAGCATCCACTTACCATCAAGTAGACTGTGTGCTCGTTTGTCGAATCGATTCTATAAAAAATATCTGAATCGTAAGATACGGACTTTCCTTTGTTAATAATGGAATAAAGTTAATGATGCAAGAAAAATATACACACCTATATATGTAATTTGTTATAAAATTTTAATAAAGAACGGGAATATAATGTAATGAAACCCTAACTTTACCTGTGCCTTTAAATTACCGTGTAGTGTCGGTTTACACCGATACTCTACGATACCGTGTAGTGTCGGTTTACTACGATATTATTGTAGTGGATATTCTTAAGAATACGTACTACAATAATATCGTTCCGTGGGTATCGTAAGCAGGAAACAAAGCAGGATATGGGCAGCAACGTCTTCATAATAACCCTCTGAGGCAATCTTTTGGGAAGATGTATATTCTGATGTGCACTTTTGAAAGTCCACAATGCATGGTTTTGTTAAAATGCCTTCTTTAAACACAGTCAAGAGTTTTTTCCGGATACTAAGTGTACACTCGAATAATGTGGAGATAGTGTCCGAGCACTTAAATTCTTCTTGTGTTTCAAATGATAAACCGTAGTACTGACAGGATTTGCGAAAGTTTTAAGTACGTAGTTTCAGCATGAGAATATTTTAAATTATCTAAAAGCGAAGAACTCTGAACTGCACTACGTGTGTATTATTCTGGAAAGAGAATGTATTGCCGAATAAAGTACTTATTCTTGATAAACTTTCATAAAAGTTAATACGAACTAAAAGGAAAATTTAATTCAAAAGCTTTTGAAGTGGGATCTGTTTTATCTTCGATACACAATGTCTTAGTAACTACTTCAAAGGCTATTAAATTATCTAGAAATAATATCATACCCTCAAAAACAACTACGTATATACACACATACATTACAGCCCTTCACAAGTCCTCCCCAAGGGATGCCACAAAGCACGGTCCTGAGCCACCAGCATCATCAGCATCTTCGTGATAACAGCAATAGTACATTAAAAAACTGCGTTTGCTAACCCATGACGAACCCAAGGCATGACGAACATCCCCCCATGAGCAACAACACAACAACTACAATGTCGGCTAATTATTTATATTAAAATTTCTTCGCCTGTTTTTCCAACCGTATGAGTGCATTACCTACAAAAAAGACGAATTGAGAACTTTTTTGAATTGACTTGAAATAAATTTTCTCCAGAGGTAATTTGTTAAAAAAGAAAAAAGGAAAAGAAAAAGGTTAGGTTCGCTGTGCACAGCTGTTGCGGCTTATGGGTGTCCATCGCTTCTTTGTGTGCTGATTAATAATATTTCAGACGTATACGTAGATGTATATAAAAGATTACTTAGATACGGCTCACCAACGTTAAACGCTTAGCAAATGCTGAAAGCGTCTGACTGAAGCGCCGTGGGTCTCAGGTTCGAATCCCGCACGGACCTAGTATTTTATTGCCAACAAGTAATTGGATCTGGGTCTGAATGTTTGTCTAAATGAAAGAGTATAGTAATATCCGAGGACTGACATTATCGAGCGGGTCTCACAGATCACAGAGTAATGAAACACGAAATGATCCATTTTAATGATCAACCTGAATGAACCCGTTCGTAAGACGATCCAATACTTGAGTGATCTAGTCACTAGGAATGAATTAATGACTGTATAACTCGTAGGTATGTCCACCATTGTTACCAAATACATTAATTCTTTTTCTATATTACCGGTAAAAAGTCCAATAATAAACATTGACCTCTCCCGAAGTCACTTACTTGTTTGTCTGTCGTTCCGAGTAGAATTTAGTAATAGGTTTAAAACTAACTTCTAGATGAGCTGGAAAATTTAAAATTTGAATATAGCTCAAATTCGAATGATAACGCAAGAATATAAAAAAATGGTATAATTACTACTTTGGATGGTTGAATATCATTAATCACCTTGGGTGTTTCAAAATATTTGATCACCTCGACTGCTACCTTCCTTTTGACGTTATCTGAGGTCTGGAGGGACTGTCTGAGGTCATTGACGCAACAACCCGGCCCGAGTATTTTTTTAAACATAGCTTAATATTTAAATTATTAAATATAAATTATACCAAATATTGACAACAAACGGAAAATTAGAATAATAGATCTAGAAATAAGAAATTTAATAAAACTATTATTTACGGATTTTATATTTTATATTATCGGATTTTAACGCTCCGGGAAGTCTGCAGTCTGCGAACATGTTCAAGATCGTCCCCACCATTACATTAGATTTGATAAACCACAAATTCTCGCAAAAGAACACCGATTCCTACCAAGGATGATACGCGAGGCTATTGAAATTAAAAAACATCCAAATTTCAATAGAGAAGATGGTTGGGTGTTACCATCTGCTTGGGATCCTATAATTAACAAAATTAAACCAAAACCCAAGCATACCACTGCAAGACTTCATGATACTATAAGCTCGCTTTGCGTAAATCGGTCCAAAAATTAATATTAAAAAAAAACTGAAGGTAGCCGGACTAACTATGACATTGGGACGTCAAACATCTCAGTCCCCCCCGTGACCATGGGTGCTGTAAAGCACCCGAAACGTCGGGATAATAATAAAAATAAATTAAAGTAATTAAACGCGATAAAATCCGTAAATAATAGTTTTATTCAATGTGTAGTGTTCGCGTAAATTTAAGAAATCATTATAAGAAATTTAAATTTAAAACTGCTACTTATGTTTGCTACAGTCGTGAAAGCTCAAGACCTTATCGCCCACCGTAAGCATCGAGTTCAATCGTTCCGCGAACACGTAATCGAGTAACGCGTTGCCTATTAATTGTTCCATAACAACTTAGATTTGAGAGAATGCATGTGTTCAGCAGTTTGAAGTACAAATATTTCACTAAATTCTGAAAATGTATGTTCGAGTATATTGTATTAAATTTAATGATTCGGATATCCATCTACTGACAGCAGGATTTATTTCTTAAAGAGTTTTTATTTAGTAACTATGGGCGTTCATAAAAATCGACATCAATTTAAGAAATGTTCTCTTCTTTTTTCACTACAATTCAATAGAAAGAAGCAGATATAGAAATAATGAATACTTTATTTAAGTAAGGTACGTGAGAGTAATATGGTCACCTTAACCTTTGCCGCCCTATAAAATCAAAACTAAGAGGAGGATATAGACAAAAACTCAAAGTCGTATACTATAACTAATATATTAAGAAGAAAAACGAAACAAACTTTGGCAATAATTACGAATACTTCGAAAAATCAAATTTAAAAAAAAAACTAACTACACTACGCCATACTAAAATCGACTAAAACATTTTCTATAATGTCAACTGTCAAAATGGCGTCGATAAAGCAGCGCCATTTTGAGCCTTTATTATTTTATTTGATTGACAGCTGAAGAGCTATCGTATCACAAAGTCATCTATTATATATATAAGGCTATAGTTTTTGATTAATAAGAAAGTGACCATATTATCCTCACTATAGACATTTTTTTAAATTAATGTTATTACTGAAAATAGATTATTGCAAAATGCAACTACTGGTACAGAATAAATAATAGTACTACGTTCTACGGGTAAATGTTTTAGAAAAAAAACTGCGCCAAACGAACTTTCAGTCTACCTGATGGTACGCGCAACCAACTTCAAATAATGAAGGCTACAGATACTTTGTCTGCTCTGAACACTAAGCTGGAATGTCTAACAGTCTGCAATATATGTTGGCTCCCTATACCCATTAGACCGCACTGTTGTTTGGCAGCAGGTAAAGATTACAGGATTGTATCTATCCAGACGAATTATTTGGCAGCCTAGGTGTCCTGATACCTAGTATAACTATACATTTTAATTTAATATATATTTTTATTTTAAATTTTGATTTAATATCAGTAAAAACAATATGAGTTTGAGCGTTTAGTTAGCCACAATCCGGATCACAGTGTGTCAGAAAAGCCTGGAAATATTTAGTTTAATGAAGTGGAATTTATGGAATTCTAATACTTAGGGCATTAGAAGCGTACGCAACCTCGTTAGAGGTGGCTTAGTAACATAATTAGATCAATAAATTTATATTAAAAGGAGTTAACTAAGTAGAAACAAGTTAATTAGTTAAATTACTTTTTAACTATAACCGATTACAATTTAAAACAATGGTCAATCCTTTGATTATATAATGTCTTTGCAGCTTTGCAAATAACACCTCAAAAAGTTAAAAAGAGCCATATTGAATATTCTATTTCATTTATATACGTGTAGCTATGGAGAGATAGATCTACGCTCGGAGTTTTTGTGTGATAGGCTTAAAAATGAGTATATCTCCAGTTTGTCCAAAGTGCCCGACATGCCGTAACGTCCAGCAAACTGAAGTGTTAACGGGCCGGGGCCGACCATATCGCCCGAAGAACTGATAAACAATGGAAGAAAAACTCTTAATTATTAACCTCGTACCAGTAAGCCAAGTGTAGCATGGTGTAGGGCAGACTGTAATCGCCCACTAAATGTAGTGTCGCCGTGGTAAGAGATGCAGAGAGTCGATACACGCAAGTGGCTCGGTGACTGTGCTTTCTGGCATTCGTTGCGTGAGGCCTCTTTTCAGCGGACTTGTTATAAATAAATATTTGTTTATTCACTCCACTAATTTTACATCATAATTCGTAACTTACACTATTTAAATAAAAAGTTCCATTAATTACACTGAGAGGTTAACGTCGGCAGTCGTACTAGTGTGAACTGTGCAACGGCTGCCCAATATAATGATGATCATTATCAAAATTTTTATGTTTTTATTCCGAGAGAGTTCTTATGATATTCGTGGACAATATCTGAACTGTCAACGCTGGGTGCGTTTGGCAGAAAAAAGCGCTAGCAAGCGCTTGTAAGCAAAATGGCGATCGTAAGCGGTAAGCGCTGTCAAATCGTAAGTAGCTATTTTCCTCCAGGACACGAAGTTAGTTTTAACCGGGGAACCTAACCCAATTTAAATATATGTTTGTAAAGTATTCATATTAAAACTTACCAATCATGAATTTTTAATAACATGTATATGTTTATTCATGTCATTATTTTACTTAAAACTAATATTGCACAAAAAAAAATTTATAAACTCTACTTCAAAACAAACAAATTAAATAAGCAAAATGGCGGATTGTGTCAGCGCTACTGAAGTAGCAATCGTGTCCTGGCCGAAAACTATTTCAGCGCTTGTAAGCGCTTGCTAGCGCTTTTTTCTGCCAAACGCACCCATTAATATGATAAACTATTATAAACATTATTATGGTGCTTACCAATTTATATCAATGTGTGTTGCAAAAGTATGGCTGCTAGCCAGTCTGCCAACCGTGCTACGGCGATTTCGCGACACGTTAATGAAGTCGTAAATCACGTTAACGAGACGTGTAGTGTGTGATAATGTCAAGGGAATGGTCTACTTGAATCCGCGTTTTCGGTTGTTTTACCAATTATTGTCACATGGATATGACGCTTAGTTTCCCCGTATTTGAATTTGACGTTACCAATAAAGTATAAAAATGCCAACAGTTAGTGTAAAAATTAAATAGTAGTTTTTTCTTAATTTTAAACGATTATCAGCCAGTGCTTAATTACTATTCTACTGATGGTAAGTAGCGATGTATATTCGAAGATGACAACGTACTTCGAATTTGCCTGATATTAGCCTGCCTCTATTGTTTTATTTCTCATTGATTGTCACTCTATTATTATTATTACGACATATTATTATAATAATATTATTGTTCCCCGCGATTTTATCCTCGTGAAATTTATTAGGATTACGATAGGATTTCATGGGTTTAAATTATTTTTGCGCCGAACGCTATTTCTTTTTCTAAAATAAAAGTATCATAATTTATAATAACAGCTATTGCCAGTGAAATTCCCGTCACAATCGGTCCAGTTATTTCGGAGATTAGCCGCAACTAACAGACAGACAAAAATTTTAAAATTACTAATTTATTTTGGTTTAAATAATATACCTATATATACTTTCATATGCATTTAGTATAAAGCTGTTTTTGACATCATAAACAGACACTTGAATTTTATTTATTTGTGTAAATTAGATGGTAAAAGAGGTAAAATATAACATTCATCTTATACTAAGTGGTAATTTTATAAGAAAAATCCGTAACAACTGTCGGTTATATTGCTCGTAAGAGGTTAAGAAAAGAAGACCAAGTAGTAAATTTTTAACGAGCACCTAAATAATAAAACGGTTTGTAAGCAAAAATCTTATTCCCTCTAACGGGCAATTTACAAGCGCAGTCAATCGAATCGCACAGCAAAAATTAAAGACCCCGCTTATTTTTATAACGCCTCTCGTATAGCTCATATCACTTCACATGTGTCGTTCGAAACGTTCATGTTTACAATATATTCACTGATACCATTGATCTCAATATTATTGTTGAATATTTCCTGCCAATAAATTCATAAGTCATAAAGGAATCTCTTAGAACATTGCTTTAGCGAAATGTTTAACAAAATAAAAAGAAAATAGATACACATGCTGCAAATATATTACGTGGTAGAGCTACGCTGCAGCTATATTCTGGTTGTAGCACAAATGGGTCGGCTAGTCTGCAGTAGGACCACGCTTTTAACAATACCAGCGTAAACTAGCAGCCTAATACTGCTGTGTTTCGTATGGTAAGAACCGGAGACCCTTTTATATTGGAGACTAGGTATTCCATATTAGTCCTCAGGGAGTGACAACTAACAACGCATCTACATTTTGATTCTTAATTGGGAATAATTGAACATGTATATGGGCCACAGCATCCGCTAAACATCAGGTGGATTACGTGCTCGTTTGTTACCTTTATTCTATTAAAAAAACTTTTTTTTCTCTCACACATTAGGATTTTCTTCTTTATCGTAGAGGTTACACAGGAACTAATATACAATATAAAACAATCATTTGTAGGCCATACAAATATTTCCGTGCAGTGTTCGAACTAGTGGCCCTCAGTGCCGCAACTTACTGCTGAGTCACTGCGCCACGAAGCCGCCAATATACTGGGTTACTGGGTAACCTTTTTTACCGTCTGGAAAAAAATAGGGTGTGACATGTGAAGTGTGAAAAAGTAGAAGCCTATGCCACTGATATTTTACAAAAAATAAAAACATAAATAATGAATAAAATAAAAAAAAAATTAAATTTACTTTACGAACGGCAAAAAACAGTAAATTTTGTAGGCATCTTTGACCTTGTGCGATGTGCGCAGAGTCACAGGCCAGGGGTATATAATTTCAATTTCGATACATTTTAATTAATTTATTTATTTAATTCAAAACAGTGCCAGCTTCTACCGTTCACATGTTATAACCTATTTTTTGGGTAAAACGGGCATCCAGTAAACTTAAAGGTTAAGATGTCACTTTTAAAAATAGGTTTTTGATTTATAAAACTATACTGTTCGTAGTTATGAGGTCGTATCGAGCCTAGTTTGTAGCTGTGACAAGAATGCTAGTTGTTCTGTGTTATTCATCAGGCCGTCATTCAGTCAGTATGACCACTAGACCCAATCGCAATTGTACAAGGGTACGCTCAAACACAGAGAGTTTCATCAAGCGTGTAGTGACTAACTACAGATGTTTTGTTCGATTAATTCACTTTAAGCGCTCTGTTTGAGTGTTGGAATTGAACACGCTACACATCACGTTGCAGCCATATTTTTCTATTGAGCTACTGAGCCATCAGTTATGTTACAATTAATCAAACTTAATAAAAATTAAACCAAGATTTTTAATTTTATGACGTACCTATGTATATGCACATTCCAAGGCCCGGTTTACATTTTTAGAAGTGCGAATTTTATTCACACTTATCACTTGTCACTGCCTGTTCACAAGCACTAAGCGCTTGTCATTTGTCATTTGCACTTGCCACTCGCACGTGTCTCGTCTCAAAATGTAAACCGGACTCAAGTCATACAAAACCGGATAAAATAATTATTTAATGGAGAATCTTCGTCTCATCTAAGATCAATTGCATTTGCCTTGAACCGTATGTGTTAAACACATTCAATCGGCTAATGCTGTAAAGGCTGCGGGCTCAAAGCTTTGTTACTCAAATGATTTAGTACCGTGCCTCGTAACACCAATGGACAAAGGGTAGTATCAACTATCTGGCTGTATTTTATCCATAGCCTTGAGTTCGCAGAGGTAACATAATTTTCAGCTGATTTTAGCAGTTTCGTATATCGGGATACATATTTGTTTTCATCTTGTTTATTACGCAACTCCCTTTTAACTCTTCTTTATAGCCATTTCTTATGTTTGCTAATTTTTATGTTTGTACGATCACTACACATTTAAATAAAACTAGTTTATATGAATTTTATCGCGTATGTTATAATATGTATAACTTTAATCTGGAGGTAACCGTGGTTAACTGTGACTATGGAATGTCGAACACCTCAGTCCCCCCCCCTCGTGACCATGGTGCTAAAAACGTAGGGAATATAAAATAAGTAAATACTATACGCGATAAAATTCGTAAAAACTAATTTTATTTAACTCTTCTTTAACTTAAATTTCTTCAGTATTCCATATATATATAGCACTAACCCATACGTAGTATCTTGTTTAAATGTTTTAATTTTTTATCATTTTTTTTTAGATTGATTTAAAAAAGCTATTGTAGTAAAATATGCTTAAGGTATATTTGTGCATATTATTATTTCTGACAAAATTTGAAAACTGTATGTATGTATCACATTATGTGATTAGTTGGTTCCGCGAGTTTTGGATCAAGTTTAGTTGACGCCAGTAAGTTACGAGTCGATAATGTTTGATATTGTCCCCGTGTCTTCGACATTGTACCTCAGTATTTTATTAGATTTATCACATAAGCACTATATCAGGCTAGCTAGCCAGGCAGGTAGCTTGAGACAAATGAGTTTGTGGTTTTCGAGTGAAAACTTGCGCCTCTATAATAATATCAGGTGGCAAGATATTTGTGGTAAAGGTGACATAGGAGTTAGACAACAGAGAGAGTCAACTTTGACTAACTGGAAAATTAACAGGAAAATTCACGAAATCATCATTTCGTATTCCCATGTTTCCTCCCCCAAAACCGAACCGGCTTTAATGTTTTTGTAAAAAGAACATAAGAAACATTGTAGCTATGTCCGGTTTTTTTATGTTATAATTGAGCAATTTTAGTAATTTTGAAAGGTTACTAGTTTTTAAATTGTTTAATTAGTGGAAAAAAGCATATAAAACATAGTGACATAGCAGTGTATCATATATTGTATCTTAAAAAATATTTGCTTTAATGTAATTCATCCATCATCATCAATCATTCATTCTTCCAATCTACGGCTCTCCGAACAGACGAATACGTGTGTATTCCGTTTAATGGTGCCTTATTATTAATAATAATTGAACTTCATAGTTGGATGTTAAATTAAGCGCATTACTGACTCTTTGGAGCGCTCCTCGCTCCATCTTTGACTATCTCTTAAATTATTTGAACACTGTTCGATAAAACACTCTGCGATAAGAAAAACTGGGCGAGGCGTGTAGTACGGCCCCGCGATTGGGCCCTATTTCTTACTGCAATCTGTTTCAGATTTTGCTTTGGAATTTCGCTAAATCCGAAATGATGATTTAATACGACCTATCCTAACTATTATGAAGCTTCGGAATAAGACAAATTTTCTCAAGGAAACCTGCCATATTTTGGTATCAACAGATTTTTAACCACATAGCTAGACAAACTGTCACGTTTGTCACTCAGAGGGATAGGCAGAGATTACAAACTTCGATTTGACAATATCCTGACACACTTCTCTCTTTTTTATACCCACCTATTCCTTATATCTACGCATAAATGCTTGTCGATTAAGGGTGCTCTTAATTGGTCCGTTTTCAATATATCGCCAATTTGGTAAATAAACATTCGTCTAGGGTGACCCTTGCCGAGTCTGCTACTATATATTCCTAATTAATTACTTACCGAGTAGTGGCGGGTTAAAGATATCCATTACTACTACCCTATATCATTTATATATTTATTATATTTATTTAAACTTTATACATCACGTATTAAATACATGATCAAAAGGCGGACTTAATGCTAAAACCATTCCCTGCCAATCAACCTTAGGGCAGTGATAGAACTACAAAAGCGGTTACAAAGAAATTATATAATGATGTATAATGATACATCATTATCAAGTACCCGGATGACCGACGTAACAGTAGACGCCTAGATTTTTAACACTCAGTATAAGGTATGATATAATTGTCAAACGTTACAGACGGAACGCAACTGACGTTATTCCCCGGGTGTCATAAAAGGCGGCAGAGGGAAACACGTCAGGAGATGGGGAGCAGCGTCTTCCTATCGACCAAAAATAAAAATACACTGTGGCTGCCAACGTGCTTGCCAAGCGTGGTAACTATGGCAAATATTTCCAATATGAGGCGCCTATGTTCAGCAGTGGACTGTAATAGGCTGTAACCTGTAACAGTTGCCTATATGACCAAGTGGCACCTTTGCCGTTGTTGCCATGTGAGTATTTTGCGTCTGGCGTAAACGTGACGGTATACCGTCATCTATTGAAAACCTTTGTTCCCCATATAAGCTTACGACACTCACGTGACGAAATGAGGCGAAGTGAATTCCCTTACGCTGTTGTGGCGGCAGTTTCTATAAAAAAAAATAATTTAATAAAAACAGACGCATATCAAACAGGAGCTGTTTTTTATACTTGTTATCAATCAATGTAGTAATATGTTGCAATGGGCGAAGTCTAACAAAATACCGGATATAGAAGACATTTGAGTTTATTTTTCTGACGCTGTATATTGTACGGTCAGAATTGATATTCGATCGAGTCGTTGTATGCAGATTTTTATTTAAAAAATATTTTGATAAAAATTATGCACTTAATTTTTTCCATAGTTAATTAAATCAGCAACTGACTTTCCAATCGATTACAATGTAGGTAGTACTTTAAGGTAAGAATGATAAATCACTTAGCGTTTTGTTACGCTAAGTGGGTGCACTTCGTTGTCTTTTCTTTCTTCTGCTTTTTATTTTGTCACTTTCGGCTGCTTCTCCACATAATGCCATCAGATGGGATACTATCATACTAGTCAAATACTGGCTCATAGTGGTAAAGTCCTAATGAGCATGCATATATATATATATATACAATATGTAACGTAATTACCGCGCACCCTCAGACACCCCAATTAGTATATTATGTTATAATCATAATACATACACTGAATTTTTAGTTAAACATTTTTATGCACTGATTATTTATCAAATTAGTTATATTAATTCCGGAAGAATGTTGTGGTCACAGTACAAATCCACGAACGCAAAGACTTTAACGCTTGAAATAAAGTTAATTTTTCTTCATTTCAATTGAAAGACAGAATTAGTAATAATACAAATAAAACTGCACTCTTAAAAGTCTTATTGCCTTAAGTTACAGTCTATTTCAGTTTGTTTTGACGGTACAGATTTAGTGTGACTGTAATTTACGTAGTTTTAATTATTTTTGGGTTAAAAAATTACCTATAATAAAAATGATATGAATCGATTCAGTAAGCGATTCTGAACAAACTACTTTCTCAAAGTGCGTTAATTATGTTACATGTTGTATATATATATAGGTATATTTAAGATCATGGACATATTTTATTTATGTGCCATAGACTACCTAAAAGTAGCGTTGTTTATTTTTAGAACTGAGTAATATCAGTATTACTTGAAGCCTCGTGTCGGCTGTGGGGAAGGGGGATTGCCGGAGGCCATGAAAATCGGTATATCTACAACTCCTTATCCAAACACACTTAATAATATATTGAGATTGGAGTGTTGTTGCTTACAAGACTAAATAACTTCTGAACAGTAAATACTTTGCTCTTTATAAAGCGGTGCGGCGTAGCGATGAAATTTAGTTTAGAAATATTATAATGAAAGAGTGAAAGTGATTCAAATGTCGAAGTTATTCGAAAGAGAAAGACGAAACAATTTTTTATGGAAATACTTTAATCCGTTTAAGTTATTTTATTGTTTTTTCCAATTTCACTTTTTTCATTTTAGGTTCTTCTTATTATCCATCTACCGTGGTTTTCATAATTTATTAGCATTTCCAGATGTAAGATTTAGAATTGCGGTTTTATGTAGTAATTAACTTATCCAAATTAAAGTAAAATAACTGATTATAACTGAAATATGAAGCCGTGGTAGCTCAGTGGTTAACGCTCGCTGCAAATATAACAGCACACTAGTAACCCGGGTTCGATCCCCGCCGGCACCAATGAAATTGTTAATTGCCATTTTAAGTGCTGATTTACCACGTGCTCGGCGGTGAAGGAAAACATCGTGAGGAAACCTGCATTTCTGAGGAATAAGAAAAAAAAATATTTCGAAGACATGTGAAGTTCGTCAACACGCATTTGGGCAGCGCGGCGGACACTTCCTTGCCCTAAACCCTCTCAGAAATGAGGGGTTGCCTGAGCCCAGCAGTGACGTATATAGGCTGTAACTTTACTTTACTTTACTGAAATATGACATTAAAATTGTCCTTTAAAAATTACAGTGAAATAAAGTATTATTATTATTAGGGATATTTACATAAGTATTATTTAATGATTTCTTATATTTACGCGAACACTACACATTGATTAAAACTACTTTTACGAATTTTATCGCGTTTATTTTACTTTTAATTACTTTTATCTTTAATTAAATAAATAAAAAAGCTGAAGGTACTCCGGGTTTAACAATGACATCGGGACGTCAGTCATCTCAGTCCCCCGTGACCATGGGTGCTGGAAAGCGCCCGAAACGTCGGGAATTAAAAATAAAAGTAATTAAAAGTAAAATAAACGCGATAAAATCCGTAAAAGTAGTTTTAATCAATAAGTATTATTTATTATTTATGGGGTATTTATATAGCTATCGCATCTAGTTGGGCTGAATAACTATACATATAAAAGGAAATGATAAATATACGTAAATATATATTAGATATACTAACATAAATAATAAATAATACATAGATAAATAAAAGCCGAGGAAAAGGAGAAGCCGAGAGACCAAATGGCCGAGGGTTAGGGGGAAAGGGAAAGAACACGGCGGACGATGCGGGCGGTATCGAGGAGCGCCGCCTTCTGCATTTGAGCCCGGAGCGGTCCGTCACGAAGTCCCAGTCGCCTCAGATGACGCGAGAGGCTGACCGGGATCAGCACATTCGCAAAGACGACTACAGGAATAATTTCGGTCGGCAGACCACTCCACATGTTAGTCACCTCGTGAGCCAGATCCACTAATTTTTTCCAAGTATTCTTATTATTATTATTATTATTGAGGTACGGTTGTTTTCACATCTAAATGGTAAAAAAGATACAATAAAATAAATACTAAAAAAATGCAATAAAATGTTATTATTCTGTTTTCAAGTCCGTAGTTGTTCTAGGTTACTTGTTTATCCAATCTCTTCTTAAATTGGTTTATGGTTTGTGCTGATATCACTTCTGATTAGTAGATTGCGCCGTTTTCCGTCATTACTTTTACACAGATTAGATAATAGTACAAGAGCTTTTATACAAATAAAATATCTGTTAGCGTGTGTATGCGTAAGTATGCGTATGTGTGTCATATTCAATATGTGGTCACTGGTCAGAAGCCTGTATGCGTTCTTAAGTCATAATACTTATACATAAGTAAAATGTGTATTATTAAAATAGGTTAGTAATTAATAACTTAATTAAGAATATAAAGTTTTCTTATTGAAAATAAATCGCATAAATTATATAGTTCGATGCTAGGTAATCAATAAGGCTTATAAAACGCAACTTTGATTAAACATCTTTGAAAATGTTCGAAATGTATCTTTGAAAATTCTTTGTGATAGAGCCACGCTGCAGCTATATTATTACTAACTTAATTAAGAATATAAAGTTTTCTTATTGAAAATAAATCGCTTAAATTATATAGTTCGATGCTAGGTAATCAATAAGGCTTATAAAACGCAACTTTGATTAAACATCTTTGAAAATGTTCGAAATGTATCTTTGAAAATTCTTTGTGATAGAGCCACGCTGCAGCTATATTATTAATAACTTAATTAAGAATATAAAGTTTGCTTATTGAAAATAAATCGCTCAAATTATATAGTTCGATGCTAGGTAATCAATTAGGCTTATAAAACGCAACTTTGATTAAACATATTTGAAAATGTTCGAAATGTATCTTTGAAAATTCTTTGTGATAGAGCCACGCTGCAGCTATATTATTACTAACTTAATTAAGAATATAAAGTTTTCTTATTGAAAATAAATCGCACAAATTATATAGTTCGATGCTAGGTAATCAATAAGGCTTATAAAACGCAACTTTGATTAAACATATTTGAAAATGTTCGAAATGTATCTTTGAAAATTCTTTGTGATAGAGCCACGCTGCAGCTATATTATTAATAACTTAATTAAGAATATAAAGTTTGCTTATTGAAAATAAATCGCACAAATTATATAGTTCGATGCTAGGTAATCAATGAGGCTTATAAAACGCAACTTTGATTAAACATCTTTGAAAATGTTCGAAATGTATCTTTGAAAATTCTTTGTGATAGAGCCACGCTGCAGCTATATTATTAATAACTTAATTAAGAATATAAAGTTTGCTTATTGAAAATAAATCGCATAAATTATATAGTTCGATGCTAGGTAATCAATAAGGCTTATAAAACGCAACTTTGATTAAACATCTTTGAAAATGTTCGAAATGTATCTTTGAAAATTCTGTGTGATAGAGCCACGCTGCAGCTATGTTATTAATAACTTAATTAAGAATATAAAGTTTTCTTATTGAAAATAAATCGCACAAATTATATAGTTCGATGCTAGGTAATCAATAAGGCTTATAAAACGCAACTTTGATTAAACATATTTGAAAATGTTCGAAATGTATCTTTGAAAATTCTGTGTGATAGAGCCACGCTGCAGCTATATTATTACTAACTTAATTAAGAATATAAAGTTTTCTTATTGAAAATAAATCGCTTAAATTATATAGTTCGATGCTAGGTAATCAATAAGGCTTATAAAACGCAACTTTGATTAAACATATTTGAAAATGTTCGAAATGTATCTTTGAAAATTCTTTGTGATAGAGCCACGCTGCAGCTATATTATTACTAACTTAATTAAGAATATAAAGTTTGCTTATTGAAAATAAATCGCACAAATTATATAGTTCGATGCTAGGTAATCAATAAGGCTTATAAAACACAACTTTGATTAAACATCTTTGAAAATGTTCGAAATGTATCTTTGAAAATTCTTTGTGATAGAGCCACGCTACAGCTATATTATTAATAACTTAATTAAGAATATAAAGTTTGCTTATTGAAAATAAATCGCACAAATTATATAGTTCGATGCTAGGTAATCAATAAGGCTTATAAAACGCAAATTTGATTAAACATCTTTGAAAATGTTCGAAATGTATCTTTGAAAATTCTTTGTGATAGAGCCACGCTGCAGCTATATTATTAATAACTTAATTAAGAATATAAAGTTTGCTTATTGAAAATAAATCGCTCAAATTATATAGTTCGATGCTAGGTAATCAATAAGGCTTATAAAACACAAATTTGATTAAACATCTTTGAAAATGTTCGAAATGTATCTTTGAAAATTCTGTGTGATAGAGCCACGCTGCAGCTATATTATTACTAACTTAATTAAGAATATAAAGTTTTCTTATTGAAAATAAATCGCACAAATTATATAGTTCGATGCTAGGTAATCAATAAGGCTTATAAAACGCAACTTTGATTAAACATATTTGAAAATGTTCGAAATGTATCTTTGAAAATTCTTTGTGATAGAGCCACGCTGCAGCTATATTATTACTAACTTAATTAAGAATATAAAGTTTTCTTATTGAAAATAAATCGCATAAATTATATAGTTCGATGCTAGGTAATCAATAAGGCTTATAAAACACAACTTTGATTAAACATCTTTGAAATGTTCGAAATGTATCTTTGAAAATTCTTTGTGATAGAGCCACGCTACAGCTATGTTATTAATAACTTAATTAAGAATATAAAGTTTTCTTATTGAAAATAAATCGCACAAATTATATAGTTCGATGCTAGGTAATCAATAAGGCTTATAAAACGCAAATTTGATTAAACATATTTGAAATGTTCGAAATGTATCTTTGAAAATTCTTTGTGATAGAGCCACGCTGCAGCTATATTATTACTAACTTAATTAAGAATATAAAGTTTTCTTATTGAAAATAAATCGCTTAAATTATATAGTTCGATGCTAGGTAATCAATAAGGCTTATAAAACGCAACTTTGATTAAACATCTTTGAAATGTTCGAAATGTATCTTTGAAAATTCTTTGTGATAGAGCCACGCTGCAGCTATATTATTAATAACTGAATTAAGAATATAAAGTTTTCTTATTGAAAATAAATCGCATAAATTATATAGTTCGATGCTAGGTAATCAATAAGGCTTATAAAACGCAACTTTGATTAAACATCTTTGAAAATGTTCGAAATGTATCTTTGAAAATTCTTTGTGATAGAGCCACGCTACAGCTATATTATAGTAGCACGATTCGGTTCGACCGGGGCAGCTCCACGCTTTCACAGAATACCATCGTAATGCTGCTGTGTTTCGTATGGTGAGTGTAGAGAACCGGAGACACTTTTTACTGGAATCGAGGTATTCCGTCTTAAGTCTTAGGGGTGACAACGTATTTGCATTTTGATTCTTAATCGCGGATAAATCTGGATGTCTATGGGCCACAGCATCCACTATCAGGTGGACTGTGTACTCGTTTGTCATCCAATGCTATTAAAAAGCATATTGCAAGTACAAGACTAAAATATAATGAGAGTACAGGTAGCTTACTGTGAAATCTTGTAATACCCGAATTTTGACAGTATAGGTTCTAATTCTAATCATATGTTACGATTTAATATGAAAACCAGATCATAGTAGGTTTTTATAGTCGCATTCGGGGTGTGCAATAATAACACGAATCATATAGTTTAAATTTCCATAGAATTTTTTTTAATACTGTAGTCGTGATTTAGTTAACACAAGACTCTTGAAACGTCACTCCGAGTAACGGATTAGTTAAATCTGTACCGTTATCAGGTACTATCAGTGCGATAACGCCACCGTCGTTCGCTGCGATATAATATAGGACGAAAGTCGTCATAGAGCGTCTTGTCCGCATGTGACATTCAGTATCACTTTTAACCACGTGGCTACTTAGGTTACATACATACTTAGGTTACACGTAACACTTGAAGGAATAGTAATAAAATTATTTCATTTCCAAATAATTTATCTTAAATTCGTTCAAGCATATGGGATATAAAGGGCGGAATTTTGCGGACGAATGCATTATAACATTTTCTACTGGTCTATCTTGATTATGAAATGTAGCTCGTTATAACAAAATATTAATTCGTACGAATCTAGAAACTAATCTCAAGAGGTTTGTATGTGTATTGAGTACAACTAAATGAATTTGATTGCCGACGCCGACTTCATCTAACTTGTCTAATATAATGTAAGTTTATATGAGCGTGCTCGAAGATGTGGTAAATATTAACGCGACACTATTATGTTTTAGGAAATATTATATACAACACATAGAGTAGGTTTAGGTTAACGACCCTGTGGAATTTTCACATTATTCAAACAAAGAAAAAAACAACCAAAACTTAATATTAACTGTAAAACTAAAATCATAAACGAAAAAGAACACACAAAATTTCTGGGAATTTGGCTGGACGAAAAAATGACATGGAATAAACATATTGAACACATAATAAAATAAAAACTATGCACTACGTAACCTTATAAAAAATACAAATCGTGAAACAGTCATAACCGCCTACTATGCATACGTCTAACATTGAAATATGGTATAATATTTTGGGGAAATTCTCCAAAACGCGAACTAGTATTTAAAGCGCAAAAGAAATGTTTACGAACAGTATGTCAGTTGCAGGTTAGCGATAGTTGCAAACCGCATTTCATTGATCTTCACATTCTGACCCTGCCATCTTTATATATATTCGAAGTAGCTATGTTTGTAAGGAAACATTTTAGCATATTTGAAAACGCTAATAATAAACGACATAGGAACAAACTACATACAAAACCTCATAAAACATTCAAAAAGTTTCCTGGGTATGGCTCCTAAAATTTTACTAAACTCCCAAAAAACATCAAAGAAACTGATAATATAGACAAATTTAAGAAATTTCTTTCGAGTTTTTTAATATATAAAGCATACTATTCTATCAACGAATACTTTGAAGATAAAATGAATGTTTTTTAGTACCTACAATAATAAATGGACGATTTATTTATTATATGTTTATATTTATGTAATTGTTAATTAAGATAATAATTAATGTCATTTCTAAACATACTAATTATAATTGAAATTGTTATTTTATTAAAAATTAATTTTCATATTGCCAGGTAAAGATAGTGATAAACAAATATTTGTATGCCTTTGTAGGCGAAACATAGCGTTACTTATCATACCTTTTCCACCAAGTTTGTAACTTTTTACCTATGTTTTACAAACAAATTATTTGATTTGATTTGAAATCATTAATTTATGATTAACATTTAGAGCTTAAAAATATTTAATCAATACGAATTGATCATGAGATGTGATGATCCTAGATTCTAACTAAGTCATAGTTATGAAATAATTACATTGTCATCGGTTCTTGATACGTCTGCAACATTTAAGATTATATAGACGTCTGGTAGTGAATGAAAACTGAGTCTCAAAATTCCATACACTCATTCATTCATTTATCCATTCCCTACAGCCTATCAAAGTCGACTTGTAAACATTGGTTTCCTCAACAGATTGTAATACTCAAATCCACCCGATTTTTTTGCAGCTTTTTTAGCTTCAGTTGCTATCAGAACTATGCTACTGCCCATCTCTTGTTCCAGTATCCGTCTGTCGACTCCTACGACATCCACGAGGTTATACTGGATGACCTTTTCACCGTCTAAAAAAAATAGGGTGTAACTTGTGAACGAAGTAGAAGCCTATGGCACTGCTATTTTACAAAAAATAAAAACAAAAATTTTGAATTAAACGTTCGAATATTTTTGAACAATTACTTTGCCCTTGAGCCTGTGACCCTGCGAAGTGACAAGGTCAAGGATGCCTACTAAATTTATTGTTTTAATGCCGATCGTAAAATAGGGTGGATATGATTTGAAATTCGATCGATTTTAATTAATTAATTCATATAATTCTAAAATTTCGTTTTTATTATTTGTAAAATATCAGTGCCATAGGCTTCTACTCCGATCACATGTTACACTCTATTTTTTCCCAGACGGTAAAAAAGGTCATCCAGTACAGGACCACATTACGTCTCACGTATAAACAGGTCAAGTAAAAGCTTGTAAAAAGATAGGTAAGGGAAAGTCTGTGCAATGTTTTAATTTAATTATTTTGTGTTATCGTGGCTTCCTTATAATCAATATTTTTGGGCCATGTAATACATATATAGTAGTAAGTAAGTCGATCAATTATGGAATCCAGTTCAGTGATTAAGTGTACAAGCTTCGAATCCATCAAAGTCTGGTGAGCCGAGGCGTGTTTACCTGCGCCCGCGTGTTGCTTGTCGTGTTTACATTAACTCATCATGGTGGCGTTGCCGTCGTTGCCAAGTGGGTAATTCGATTTTTTACTAACAACACTCAGATTTAAGTTTAGAACGTGTTTGAATCTAATTGTAGTAAGAGAAGCGCCCTTGAGCCGTGGTAACCTAGGTGGTAACTCAATTTTCGATATCTACCGGAAACAATGAAATAATTGTTAGTTGCGATTTTAAGTGCAGATTTACCACATGCTCGGCGGTGAAGGAAAACGTCATGAGGGAAGTTGCATGCCCAGGAGTTTGTGGCATCTTGAAGGACATTTCCTTGCCCTAAAATCCTCTCAGAAATGAGAGGAGGCTTGTGCCCATCTGTGGGACGTAAATAGGCTGTAACTGTAACTTTAAGAGAAGCGCCAACGGTGATTCAAAATTCAGTTTGTATATACCCAGTCTGTAATACTATAAAGAGTATGGACTATGGACGGTGTAATTATTGTTTTTTTATCATGCTTTACATTAGTTGTCTGTATGTCTATTTAAGTATGTAAGTATTTTATTGAGTAAGTAATTTATGGATGATAATAACCCCTGGGAAGGGTGATGGCTACCATGCTATTTCCAATGTGTTAACTGTTGTTAATTGTAACATACTCGTACACAATTGTAAGCTGTTATTTTTTTTAAACAAAGGTTTCGCTGAGTTTTTTGCTGATTCTTCCCAGGCTTAGAGCACTCAACCCAATGGTCAAAGTTCACAGGACAGAGGTTTTTTTTCGAATCAGAGGTAAATTAAAAAAAGTGACTTTCCATAAGTATTTTCTATAGTGTATATTGAATAAAAAAGTTTCAGTTTCTATATAAAATAAATGTGTTAGAATTTTATAATATATAGTTCACCTACCACAACCTAAATTATTTGCAATTTTGCTGGAACCGATGATAATAAAGTAATTTTATGACTATCTTGTATAATCACTGAGAGCCGTGTGGATCCTGACTATGAATGTGTGTTGTTTAAGTATTTTTAACTGAGTTCCAAAAACAAAAAGTTACAATAATCGAAGCGTATGTTTTTATATATGTCTATCGATTGAATAAAACTATTATTTACGGATTTTATCGCGTTTAATTATTACAGCACCCATGGTCACGGGGGGGACTGACCATGGGTGCTGTAAAGCACCCGAAACGTCGGGATAATAATGAAAATAAAGTAATTAAACGCGATAAAATCCGTAAATAATAGTTTTATTCAATGTGTAAGTGTTCGCGTAAATTTAAGAAATCATTATATGTCTATCGATTTCTCGGAAACAGCTGAACAGATTTCAGTGATAAACTCATATAAGTTTTAAGCAAATTTAAGAAAATTTTATTTTGTTATAGCTGTTTAGGTGGTTAGTTTATATTTCTGTATATTTTGCATGCCTACTGGTAAAATATGGCTGAATTCACTACCTATATTTCCATGTACTGTACCCATATTTGCAAAATAAAATATCTTTATCTTTATCTTATCTTTATCTTTAAAAAGAAATTTTGCTCTAAAGGTATATATATATAATAGAGGATAAAATGAGAAAAAAATAAAATAATTTACACTTGATAGCTTGTGAATTCGGGACCGTAATTATTCGATAGTCGTCATTAAAGTATGAAAGTTTAATTATATTAGGTATTACTTTATATGCTTGTGATTTGGAATAACCCTATAATCATATATATTCTTATATGCCCTGATGATTTATAAGGCAAAACCGGTTGGTTTTATAATTAGTATACTTAATAATAATTTAAAATAAATATTATGAAGTTAGAAAGTGTTTATAGCATAAATTATATTATTTTAAGAGTGCATTAGTGTCCTTGGATAGTCGAACATGTAGAAAAAATGTTGAATATGCAGTGAATGTTACCGCTCTCGGATCGGACTCTGCATACGCGGAACTTTTCCGCTCCGACAAGATGCGGCGTAAATCTATACAAATGAATAAAATTGAGGTGTATGTTTATGATGTAAAAATTACATATTTTTACTAAATGCATATTGAAGTATATACGGTACTTATAACAAAACTTGCCGAACAAGGCACACGTTGTCCTGCCAGTTATATAGGTTGTGTTCAACAAAGTTTTTTTCTTTTAGCGCATGCATTTATTAATTGCCGCGCTTGATTGAAGAAAAAACAAATGAAATCAAAAAAATTAAATTTTGTTTGTTTCTAACAATTTTTTTTTGTATTTATTTTTTAGGTTATAGTTATAAATCTTCTCCATTGAATAATACTAATAAGTATATAAATATCAATTTCATGGTAATCGATGAAATAGGTTTTGAGTTAAACTATTTTATATACACAAACATCCTCTTTTATATGTATATAAAGAGATAGACAACAATTTAAAATATTTGTGTGTCAGTCTGTTTGCTCTTGCTAATCTCTAAAATGGCTGTACCCATTTTGACGGAACTTTCACTGGCTATAGCTGATGTTATAAGGAGTAACTACAGCAAATTTTATTTTAGAAAAACAATTAGGATTTCGCGCTATAAAATCAAAAGCCATGAAATCCGACCGTAATAAATTTCACGCGGACGAAGTTACGGGGTACAGCTAGTTTATTATATAGCTAGGTTATTAGTTATCATAAATGTAAAAGTCTCTCTCTCTCTCTCTCTCTCTCTCTCTCTCATATCTATAAAAGAGGATGTTGGGGTATATAAAATCTTTTAACTCAAAATCTATTTGATTGATTATATACTTGTGTAGTTTTCAATGGAGAAGATTTATATTTAAAAACTAAAATATATATATATATATATATATATATATATATATATATATATATATATATATATATATAGAAGAGAGAGAGAGTCACCCTGCGTAGTGACAAGATCAAAAATGTCTACTAAATTTATTGTTTTATTGCAATTCGTAAAGTGGGGTGGATATGATTTGAATTTCGATAGATTTTAATTAATTTATTTATATAATTAAAATATTTGTTTTTATATTTTGTAAATTATCAGTGCCATAGGCTTCTACTCCGTGTAACACATGTTACACCCTACTTTTTTACAAACGATAAGAAAGTTCGTCAATCAATAACAAAACAAAACGGACGATTGAACGTTTTCTTCCTCCACTTGTTTTACGATTAATTCGTATCTATTTTGGAAGTTTGTTTAACCCACATTAACATTGAAACCACTATTTGCTTCGACACGAAACAACAGCTGGTAGCTAAAAGAACATAAGCATAGACATCTTACTTTACGTTCGAGTTTTTAATTACATAATATTTAATTAACACATTATGTTATTTATATATTACACTGGCTCGCACTCGCAGCTCCGCTCGCGATTACCGACAAACTTTTTATTGGACCATGAATTAAAAAGACTGTTATTTTGGATAGACTAAAGCTGTTTTAAATATAGCCCACGTCCTTCTGGTTTGTCATATATAAATATTTCCAATTTTCATAATGATCTCTTCAGTAGTTTGAAAGTGATTGAACCACAAACATACAAACAAACTTTTACATTTATAATATTCGTAGGATTCATACAATTAGACGATAGCACGACTTATAATTACACCTGTTTAATTCTTTTGGATTCGAATCCGAGTCGAATGAACAAAACATGGATTTACTTTTTCGTTATTGTGACTGTTACGTATTATTTCTTTGTCTAGGTACGTATTATTTCTTTGTCTAACATTGACAGTTGTGATACTAATTTATGATAGTACTACCTCTGTGTATTTGGTAACTTCGAGTTATATTGACATTGTCGCTTTGCTGTGGCTGGCACTGCTGGCCGTATGAGGACGCTCAAGGTCGCTCAGCGAGCTATGGAGAGGGCTATGCTCGGAGTTTCTCTGCGTGATAGACTCAGAAATGAGGATATCCGCAGTGAAACCAGAGTGACCGACATAGCCCAACGGATTAGTAAGCTGAAGTGGCAATGGGCCGGCCATATAGCTCGAAGAACCGATAACCGATGGGGAAGAAAGGTTCTCGAGTGGCAGCCTCGTACAGGTAGGCGTAGTGTAGGGCGACCCCCCCACTAGATGGAGTGACGACCTGGTAAGACATGCAGGAAGTCGATGGATGCAGGACCGTGCTTTGTGGCTTTGTGGCATTACTTGGGGGAGGCCTATGTTCAGCAGTGGACTTGTGAAGGGCTGTAATGATGATGATGATGATGATGTGGCTGGAATTGATCAGGGCGGCAACAACAGTGTTTGCTTGTATATTTGTTTTACTAGTAACATGTACTGTTATGTTCATGATGTTTATAATTTTATTCAACGAGTATATGTATCTTCTTCTTTAACAGTCCTTTTAGTAGAGAAAGTAAAGTTATATTTATATACGTCCTACTGCTGGGCACAGGCCTGCTCTCATTTCTGAGAGGGTTTTACGGCAAGGAAGTTCCGTCGAGATGGTTGTTGGGCAGGAAAATGCTCCAATGTGCGTTACCGAACTTCCACCTAAGTCCTCACGGATGACAACGCATCTGCATTTTGATTTATAATCGAGGATTGATGTAGATGTCTATTGGCCACAGCAACCACTTACCATCAGGTGAACTTTGTGCTCGTTTGTCACCCTATTCTATAAAAAAAATATGTCTTCGAAATGGTATTTTTCTTCGCAGGTTTGCAGGGTTCACAGGGTTCTACACAGGACTCTACAACGTAATAAAATTAATTAAATATAGTTGCAGTTACACTATGTATAATATATCTCTCTGATAGGCACACACCTTCTTTCATAGTTGAGTTATGCAGTTATAAATCCATCGCGCTTCTCCAGTGCGTGTTTTCGGACTTCACATAATAAGATTATTTTATTTATCTGACGTGCAATTTTAATCATATTGTTTTCCCTCACCGCCGAGCACGTGGTAAATCAGCACTTAAAATTGCAATTAACAATTTCATTGGTGCCGGCGGGGTTCGGACCCAGGTTACTCGCATACTGTAAAATTAGAAGCAAGCGCTTTTTTTCCTGAGCTATCACGGCTCTCACTGTAGATTTGTCTTGATCGTCGCTTTTGGTAGGCGACGACGATGGCACTGCCAGAAGTCTTGCACCTTTTAAGTTGCTACCTGTCACAGATCTGAGCACTTTCGGTCTGGCGTAAGCGATTTAGATTTTTTAAGATTTTTCTGGGATTTCCCATAATCATCTCTTACACACCATAAGGCACCATTGGACATCGTGTTCTGGCGATGTAAGAATATCTACTACCCCGTCTCGTCTAGTGGGTGTCATAACAAACTTAGAGCAGTCAGGAGGCAAATCCTTAAGTTAATGTTTTGAATTGACTTCTTGTTTTTTTTTTTTTGAAAATATTATGTTCATAATAGTTAGGGTTACAGCAGAGTGATTTTGTGGTTGATGGGCAATTAGGAACCAACCTCCGACGTCTTAATTGATTGAGTGTATCGTTTTTCTGTGAAATGCGTTAAGCTACATAGTGGAAGCACCTAAATCATCCCCCAAGGGAGTCCATATATTAATTGAGAATTCCAGTGTTTATCAGCTGTTACTAAGAAAAATGAAACACTTATAAATTTCCGCACAGTTAAAAATAAACGAATAAATAGGTCAATTTGAACCTGTAACAATCGGTACGAACTTCACTGTCGAGGTTTCGAGCAACCGGCGTATATTTTAACGAGCAAACTTTGGGAAAATGCACGTCAGTTATATTGTCAAGTAGACTGGATGGTCTGAGAGAATGGCAGTACTTTTGTATATCCGTAGCTACAAGTTGTTGAAGCACAGGTGTTAAATTCTACAAACTAAAATAAATTTGTCGGTATTCATAATATGGCACTTTGCAGCTCTATATTGGTTTATTTATTTTATATGATAAAAGTTCCTACGAATATCTCCGGTACCGTGGCCTTATTACAAAAACAAGTAGTCATTATGATTGTTTGATTGGCATGGTAGCGATATTTGAACTACCATTCTTATTCTTGAAACTAACGACTTTTATTCTACGACTAATCTTCTCTCGCCAAAGTAACCTTTTCTACTTTGTTACGTTCTCAGAAATAAGATCAGGCCCATGTCAGGACCTACTTAGCGTGTTACCTAGTAGATTGACTATGTGTGTAATTACTATAAGAGATAAACTATTGATTTACACGAGCACACTCATAAGACTTCATAGCTAAATCACAGAGCTTACGAACGAACCAATAGCCAATTTGTCATTTGACAGCAAAAAGTACAGAACAGTTTTGTTTATATATTGAAATTGATATTCTATTGTTTAAAGTATCTTTAAACTTTACATTCAAAGCGATTTGAAAATAATAAAAAATGTATGAAACATTTCATAAATGTACCATGAATGTGAATGAAGAATGCAAAATTGAAATTGGCTTATATATCATTACTATCATCATTTCAAAGAATAGGTAGATAAACAGTGTTATATTACCAGAACATTTGCAAAACTAGGGTTTTGATTGTTTGCACAGTAAAGCAGTCGAAATGCTGAAAATAATTACTGATATTTTCTATGTGAAAGTTTGTTATAATATTTGGATGTTTGCTTCCCAATTAAGCATTAATGGCTAAAAGGATTTGGGTAGAATTTGAGATATGCGATGCAATAAAGGTAAATTTGTATCTATGCAGTCGTAGACCGGTAGCAACTATCGGATAAGTTTTAATTAAATGAAATGACATGTACATATAAATCAATTTGATTTTATGCACATACTTCCTGTAACGTGAACACTGTACCGGGTTACTTGAAATGGATGTAAGTCGTTTGACTTTCGCTCTGTGTCGGTATTTTTATCCGATTTCAAAAAAAGGAGGAGGTACTCAATTCAACTGTATGTTTTTTTAGGCTACGGCAGAACTTTTTCTAGGTGAACCTCGGTGAGTGATGATTATTTTTTTATTTGAATGCTGATGCTTCTCATGTTGTTACATATAAAGCTGATCAAGATTTGACCGATAGTTTTTGAGTTATCCTTAATAATGCGTATTAAATTGCATTTAACTACATTGATGATGTTCTAATTTTATTTATATTGAAGTCGGTTGTACAAAATGTTTAATTTTACCATTTGTCTCTTATTGAAAATCCTAATCGAGCGTCCCGTTGGTCGTGGTTATCTATTTTAAGTTCACTTTGAAAGAATGCTGACCTCGTTCTAAAACTTGTGAAAAATTCTTCTACGTTTACTAATTTATAATTTAATTTATTTTATGATAAATAAATCTTTCAAATAAAGGATCTTCTTTTTTAAATGTTTATATAATGTTCTTTTTCATATTATAGCCAGTTATGGTCATTGTGCCTTTAGAGAAGTGCTGGTACCTTTATATCCTATCAAAGTCAGTAGATACTTGCCATAGTTGCCATGCTCTAAAGGCGGGTTGGCAACCACAGCCCTTTACATTTTATTTTTTCCTTCATTTGTCATTCAATAAAAGGCGTACTTATTGTATATAAATACTATGTATCTACTAACTTTTTTTGTAGAATAATGGTGACATATGTACATATGTCACAGATTAAGAATCAAAACGCAGATGCGGTTCTCTACACTCACCATACGACACACAACAGTATTTAGCTGCTATTTTACGCTGGTATTCAGTGAGATCGTGGTCCTTCCCCGGTCGAGGCGACCCATTCGCTGGGCTGACCCATACACTATAATATAGCTGCAGCGTGCCTCTAACGTATGACACGAAATCACGTTTTTATTATTTGATTCTAAATATAACTAAGTACAGTTTGGTTAAAAATATTGCTTATTATTAAATAATAGATGGACGTTTACCTTATAAATTATAAATAATAGCTAGCGTTCGAGCTTTGCCCCGCGCTAGAAGTTTTTTCCCTAAGGTATGGATTACACATATCTACATAAACTTATGTAACGACTACGTACTTACTTCTACTACGTAAACGAAAGTAAAATGTTATATAAACAAATCTGTGACATGGTGCTAAAAGGGCCAAAGTAAGTTTTTATTCGACATTGCACCCTTACGCCCTTTTCGCACACAAATTTCATATTTTTCAATAATATGGCTTCAAAATCTCATTTCTTAAAAAAAAACGTACGTTGGTCCTTTTAGCACTAGGTCACAGAATTTTTTATCAAAACCAGTTATAATATATATATATATATATATATATATATATATATATATATATATATAAAAAAAAATTTCATAAACCTCAAACATATGCCTCTCTGCTAGATTGCCTCATTTCGCGATAGTTGCCACGCTTGGCAAGCGGACTGGCAACCGCAGTTTTTTCATTATTTTGAGTTCTTATCAGGAAGATGCTGGTGCTCACCCGTTGTTTCATATTGCCTCTGCCACCACTTACAATATCCTCGGGACGACATGGTGTAGTGGATATTGTTACACTGCCTCGACACGGTTACACTTAAAGTATAGAATTCATAAATACAGGTAAATAATCATATATTGTACGTCATTACATGCTAACATAATAAACATGTAACTTCGGATAAGTAATAACTTTATACAAATCTCAAATTTCAATAAACACTGATTAACCGATTTTTATTTGTTGCGTGCATTTTTGTGTCATCGGACGCCATTTGTTCTTACTGGAATTATTAAAAAATCCTGAAGACTGTCATTAGAAAAAACCAAGATAGCATCTAAACACGTCACGTCAACTTTTTCAAATTTTAGACTAATAAACCCAATCCTTACGGTAAAACTAGAGAGGGTTGTACTTTTCTCTTTTTATTTAATGCTGACCCATGCATTTCATAGAGAGTAAAGGAGCCGTATAGTCTATAATCTGTGAAACGGTCACCTGTACCTGCGAATAGGAGGGAATGGGAAGGAGCTGCGTAAGCGTACCAATAAGGCACTGTAACTTAGTTTGCAGAGGTGATATTTTTGGCATTAAATCAGTACACGTCCGTGTTGTCGCTACAAGGCAATCTCATTTTATTGCCATCCTTTTTCGTAACATCGTGAGCCATTGCGTTTCATTTATTTATATAGTATTGTGGTGGTATTATTATTGTATATATGTTAATATTTATTTATACTATCATGTACATATAAGAGGCGGTGCAGCAAATAATCTAAATAGATAGGATAAAAAATTATACATATACATGCGTAGACATATATATATATATATATATATATATATATATATATATATATATATATATTATGTGTGTGTGTGTGTGTGTGTGTGTGTGTGTATGTCAAGTGTGTATGTAAGCCTAAATACATATAAATATTATCTTTGCACACAAACATGAACGGTAGTTCAAGCTTGAAACGTTTTTTTTCACATATTAACTGACTTGATTTTTAAAAACAAACTTGTATTTCGATTTGAAAACACGTAGTAATAGTAAAATAATAGTATTAATAACTAACAGCTCATACAAATTAACAGAAAAAAGATCATTCAAAATTTTAAATATTTAAAGTTGTTACCCAATTCTCATTTTTCGTTCTTGTAGTGTTCCTTGCCCAAATCCGTAAAAGACCTATGGACTTATGTCGTCATAGTTTTGTCAGTCTGTTTTTCTGTCTGTCAAATAAGTTTGATTGAAATTTGGCATAATTATAACATGTGATCAACTTACCTCATACAGACGTGAGATTATAATCCAACATTTCCGAGTGATTTTAGTAAGGCGGACTTTATGTTTACTTGTGAATAACTAGAGTGCTCTCTCTGATTAATATTTCTCTTCTAATAGTTTATATAATATATCTTCTTATAGTTTACGTTAATAGTATAATATATTGGTATAAATATAGTACGGGGGGGGGGGGGGGGTAATATGGTTATCTGGTTAGTATAGTCACTTTCTTACTATTCAAAAACTACAACCTTGTTTGCGTAGATGGCTGTGTGATACGATAGCTCTTCATCGGTCAATCAAATAATAAAGGCTCAAAAGGGCGCTGCTTTATCGACGCCATTTTAACAGTTGACATTATAGTAAATGTTTTAGTCGATTTTCGTATTGTGTAGTGTAGTTAGTTTTTTTAAGTTGATTTTTCTAAGTGCTCTTCATTATTGCCAAAGCTTGCCTCCTATTATTTTCTTAATATATTAGTTATATCATACGACTTTGTGTTTTTATCTCTGTCTTCCTCCTAGTTTAGGTTTTATAGGGCGGCAAAGCTTAAGGTGACTATTACCCACACGTACCGCTACTATTTCGTGAAGTCATCAAAAAGTCAGATGTCAAATAAACCTGCTTCACGGCTAATAGTACTTTCAGGCTCTGCCCTCCACCATCTCCGACACGTTAACGATCCCACCTGATCCCCGGTGCCGGGAAAGTTTCATTAAAAATACGCGATTCGTTTACATTGCCTAACTTTACGTTTTACATTGCTTTTTAATCGGAAGGTTTTTAACAAAGAGGTTTAGAAACAAATAATTAAAACTCTTTGTTTGATTTTTTAAAATCTAGTGACATTGTAGTCAGCAGTCGAACTGATGCAAATACGAGACACTTGTAACCAAATTCAAATAAAAAGTTAAAAGTGAAACAATTTAAAAAAAATTATATTTTTAATATACCAAGTTTTTACGTAATATTATTGCATTGTTATCCGAATTTGAGTTATATTCAAAATTTCAAGTTGTCAGCTCATCTGGAAGTTAGTTTCAAATCTATTACTAAATTCGACAACGACAGACAAACAAGAAAGTAACTCAATAAGATTGTGGTAAATTGGTTGAAAATGGACTATCACTCCTGAGGGTTAAGATTAAATGCCTTACATCATTAAATTATCCTGGTTCTCTTAACGGTTTATCCGGCTCATGAGTGAGTACACTGCTTCTTGGCGCTTGAAACGACCGGCTTAAATATAGTCTAGGATGAGCGTAAAGCTAAAAGATACATAAACTACGATGACAATGTAAAGTTGGTGACAAATTTGCAATAGCCTAAAAGTTAGAAGCCCCTCGAGGAAAAGTCCGCATATACAAAATTTTATTATTATATTTATATTTTTATTTAATATAGATTACAAAGAATAGATATTAACAGTCATTTTTTTACATTTACCACTGGTTCGGAAAAAACCTCTGGCCTCGGAAGAACCAGCAAGAAACACAGCGGGACTTTTTTTTTACAATATATTACTTATACAATTGTTACGAAAACATTTAGAAACCAGCAATCGGAGCCGAGAAAGAAGAAACAAAAAAAAAGGAAAAAAAAGGGCACCAAAAAAAGCATGGTAACGTACACCCCATTCCCAGTGGTTATGATCAATCGCGTACTCTTTAGTAATATATTACCCTTACTAAACAATTTTTGCTTAATAAAAACGAAACATTTTATAGGCCTGCAAATTTTCTGGGACTTTGTTGTAAAAGCGTATAAATTACCATGGAGGAATAACTCATTCTTTGGAGTACTCGTAATTGGTAACTGTATAAGCAGAATAGCCGCTACGAGCAAGCACATTAGTTTGTATTCAGATGTGTTTGATTTGATTATGCACATGAACACGCTTTAAATACGAAAGCTAAGATCGTTTCGATTACTTTGAATTTGACTTGTTTCGATTCCCTCTTGAAGTTTATATTGAACAAATGAAAAATTTGAATTGAAAATTTGCGTCAAGTGTGTATAGAGTCGTCAAAATGGTTACTATATTGTTGGTATTTGACCACGATCGTACTTCGACCATCATGATAATACTATGACTGTCAAGGTCCTTTATTTACTTGAAGCTTTGTTGTCTAGTGAATGTTATCGATTATTAGGTATTATACAACAGTATGGAAATAGCAAATGTGATTAATAAGGACCGATAGAGAGTTGTAGACTACTTTTTAGTATTTTAGTATTTATCTAAGTGACAAATATAGTAGGCATATGATTTTCATAAGCATAGTTCCATTGCGCGTGACCTTGACTTGGTCAAAACTAATCTCGTCGGTCTCTAATTTAAGGCACCTTGTAACCAGCCTCTAGATACTCAATAGCATGTTTGTAGAAAAATATTACATGACCACCTCATTAAAGCGTTTCGTATGGAAAAGTCTTGTGTATATTAACTTTATTTAACTGTATTTTACGGCAATATACAATTTTTTCTACACATCTATGGCTCTGCTACTAAATACTTTTATAAAAATGCTAAAAACGTGGGACAGACAGAAACATTTTGAACAGAAGACAGATGTTCACATGTTAATATAGTAAGTGTTTTATACGTGGTAGAGCCATGCAGAAACTATATTAGTAGTATAGTTGTTGCACGAATGGGTCGGCTCGACCGGGGAAGGACCACGCTGTCACAGAATACCAGCGTAAAATAGCTTAATGCTGCTACGTTTCGTATGGTGAGTGTACAGAAGCGGAAACCCTTTTTACTGGAAACGACGCATTCCATCTTAGTCCTCACGGGTGACAATGAATTTGCATATTGATTCGTAATCGAGGATATATGTATGACACACTGGAGCTATAATACAGTTGTACCACGAATCGGAACGGCCGAAAAAGGAACACTCTCTCACAGAATACCGCTGTAGTGATGAGTGTAGAGAACCGGAGAATAATCCGTCAGGATAAATCATCAGGTGTGACAACGCATCTGCATTTCGATTCGTAATTGAGGATATATGTAGATGTCTATGGGCCACAGCATCTACTTACCATTAGGGGCAATAGGCAATAAAATAGGCAACCTTTCGAAGTTTTACAAAATACCTTGCAGAGAGTGTTTGCGAAAATTGCTTGATTTATATTTTTCCTCTCCATTCCATCTACCAACACCCCTTAGTTGCCAACGTCCCACGAATTCTAACGAAATGGTTTACTTCGTCGTTCGTAATGCGTACAACAAGGGAGTGAAATTATTTGCCAGCATCTGTCTTTACATCTGATTATCATGTGGATGTCTTCACGGCAAGAGAGAACAGGCAGTTCTAAGCTAGGTCAGTGGCTGAATAGAATCTATTAACAATAACACCTCCTTACTAATAAATTAACAATTATTACAATATATGAATTTGATTGAAATATCTTCATTTAATCGATGTATAAAATTAAAATTTCGTTTTCAAATTTACCAGTGTTTCGAAATTGGTAGAGCCAAGCAGCAGCTATATTATAGTTGTAGCATGAATGGGTCGACTCAACCGGGGAAGGCCCACGCCCTCATAGAATAACTGCGTAAAACAGCAGCTTAATAATGCTGTGTTTCGTGAGTGTAAAGATCCGGAAACCCTTTTTACTGGAAACGAGGCATTCCATTTAGTCCTCAGGGGTGACAACGCATCTGCGATTTGATTCTTAATCGAGAATAAATGTAAATGTCTATGGGCCACAGCATCCACTTACCATCAGGTTGACTGTGTGCTCGTTTATCGCCCTTATTCTATAAAAAAATTGATTAATCTGACCGTTTTTCTTACGTTTGTGGTACGTAGTACCACAGATTAATAAATAGTTTACCAACACAGTGACAGTAGTTTACAGTGAACACGATATACTTCCTTACAACCTGAAGTTACATTGTCGTTGAGCTGAGAGTCATTAGCTGCGCCTAGCGTTGACAGATCGTAGTATATTTAGATGTCATCAGTCATGGGATAGAACAGTATCTAATGTCATACCTTGGGTATTTATAGTCCATTCTAGTGTTACCCGCGCCATACGTCGCGTCTAGTCCGACAAACTAGCCGCTGGCTGCGTAGATATAAAAATATATTTCATAATATATTATTGTAAATTAATTTATCTATTTATTTATTTCATCACTATTTTGTTTCTAGCTTTATTGTTATCGCCTTAAATAAAACTGGTTACAAAGTCCGTTTGGCATTCTGTCTCAGTCAACCTCGGGCGTAAAATATAATTATGGGCGCAAAAAATTCTTAATGTATGTTTGTGCATCACTATGGTGTCTACCAGTTTTTTTTATTTATTCTTTGAACTAGCTTAATGGCCACTATATTATATTTGAAATATATCTCAAATGAAAAACATCTGATTTCACTTTTTTTCTTTTAAATATTTAAAAAAGAATAATTTTGAAGGTATTTACTCTTTTTCTCCTTTAACTTTTTAAATGAGAACGTTACGCTCTCACTAGGATTTTCTCTTGTATTGTTCAGGCAGTTTACGAACATAAATGGCACAATCGGAATTATTTGTAGACCATACAAAAAATACTTGTTCCGTGCGGGATTCGAACTTGCGGCCCCCAGCGCTACAACTCATTAGTAAAGCACTGCGTCACGTAACCGTCAAATAATATTATGGAGAATATGCCAACTTCTTCTATAAATGCCAATCTTTGATACCGCAATCATCTCGAACTGTTTAATAAAGGGAACTACGGTTTGGCTGCCTCGTTGCTTGTAACGTGGCTGTTGATCATGTGGTCCCGAGCTCGAATCCCGAGCAAGACCAAAAATCTGATATTACATTTTTCTGTCAAGCAAATCTCACTAGCAGTTCCCCAAGTTAGGAAGTGAGAAGTGTTTCTTACGGTCAGGCGCGTTTCCCATCCCATCGGAATGTGAGAGTGCAAATATGCTTTAGCACAAAATCGTGCTCTATAAAACTGTCCTGTGTAGACGGCTGGACTGGCCGATGTGATTCAAATTCCTGTGAAATTCGGTCTGGAAGATATCATGATTTTAATTATTTAGATTTATAAATAAGTCGACTGCAGATAATTGTGGGAACGGTACACGTTTCAGTCTTTTGATCAAATACCTTTTACTTCCGATACTTCAAACTACTTTCTTAAAATTATTAATAAGTAACAGTAATCATAGTACTGCAGTATTGCAGCAGTAATCATAGAGTGGTTGACACACTTTGGCACTGATGGCTTCATTAATTTCTTGCTAAAGGCAATAAAGCGAAATAAATCAAGGGTGGCGTTATACTACGGCGCTACATGTTGTTTGCTTGAATCCCGTACGGAACAACTATTTTTAAGTGTCCGCGGATGTCCGTGTATGCTTTCTACGATACAGGTTTACATTTGAATCAGTTTTAAAATTTTTGTAATCTTAAAATTAAACATGAAATTACTAAAATTATTAGTTACTACGCAGTACCATTACGGACATGGTAATTTGTAAATAGACGTTAACTATCTTTATCTACCATATACATGGAATTGATGTTTCTGTAGTAACGAAATAACTGTATGTTATTGGGCAAAACGGGTTATTCACATTCCATTAAAACATGAATAACCAATTTTAATAATTTTGTCTGTCTTGTCCTTCTGTTTGGCTAGACTACTCGAAACGGCTGCATCGATTCTGATGAAACTTGCCGAACAGATGGAGAGCAAAGCCAGTAGTGGTCTAAACTGTCTAGGCTATATTTTATCCGAACAACATGTTTTTAAGCTATTGCATAGCTTCTATCGCGGGCCTTGAGCGCGGGGACCGAATCCAGAAATTCCGTAACGAAAAAACCTCACGCTCCCCACTCCGACGGACACGGAGATGTAGCTTGAAGGCCGTGCATTGTCTAACGTCGTTTCTTTTCGGCAGTCTTCGACACGGCGTTTGTGTGCGTGCAACTAGACGTATTGTACGACTCTACGAAGCTCGCACGAATCGAGACGAGCTGCTCCGAAATCGGACGAATACATAAGCAGCTGTTTATGAGAAAGTATATAGGTGTATAGGTATTTATGTACAACAGTGAATAGCTGTACTTGTAAAATTTGTGTATAAAGTGTTTTGAATATGAATGAACAAAGTGCATTTATTATTTATTTATTTAATAAAAGAAAAAAATTGATTTTTTTTCTTATCGGTCACCACGCTCAAAAAGTGTAACTTGAATTAATATCAAAGAAAAAGAAAACTTCATAAAAAAATAATTATAATTGCATAAGTTGATACAAAATGCTATGCAATAGCTTTACCGCGGCAGTCCCCGAGTGCCACACGTCTTTTTTTTTTTTTGGAAAAAGAACGGAGAATTGATAAAATAAGTGGTTTTTGACTATCTTAAATATAAATAACACCACGCATATAGATCTTGCCCCGGCGAAACTAGTAATAAATATGAATAATCAACGGTGTAATATGTAATTTCGGATTTTATTCTGCATCGCCGGAGGGTTTTACTGCACTGAAATCATTTGCATTGCGCATTATAATTTTAACTTGCGACCAATTTGAAATTACACTTGATTTGTGATATTCTAATCGTTATTGTTTTACGTATCGCAAATATTCACATCACATTTTGGTGGAAAGATTTTGGATCTATGTTCGCTAATCGGCGTATGTGTGATAAATGTGGACTACTGGGAATTTTGAAAAGGCCTATCAGTTTTGTTTTTAGTTAACTACCTACTACACTAGATAGCAAATAACAGTTTAAGAAGAAAAAATCGTTACCTCTTCAATAAGATTTTCGCCTGTTTGGTGGCGTTACATACATATATTGTTCATGGACAAACATCCTAGTCTGAAACACTTGTAGGTCATACAAACTAATCGAATAATGAGTATAAAGTCATTTCATAATCAACACGTTTTGAATATGAAATAACTTTATACTCATAATTCAAAACGTGAAAATCCATTCTAATCGTTTTATTTGTTTTACCTTCTTAATTCCGGAGTTGCTTTGACTTCGTGGGAACTATTCATAATACATTCGAAGGGTCGCTCGACCGACGTCGTGTCGCCGACGCTGACACCCCCTTGTTACATTAAATATGGCCCCCGTGGATGAACTGGGCCGTTGTTACTCGAACGTAACCAAGCTAAAGCTTTTAATGAATTTGATACACACTGTTTGTCTACTTCCAGTTTTCTTCAGTAGTAAAGTTGAGAGTCAATAAAGTATTCTTTGACTCTTTTTTATAAGCTCAAGGTCGTTCAACGGGATGTGGAGAAGACTATTCTTGCAATTTCTTTACGTGATAGACTTAGAAATTAGAATATCTGCAGTAGAACCGACATACCCCAATGGATTAGTTAGTTGAGGTAGAGATGTCCCGAATATATCTCCAAGAACTGAAAATCGATGGGGAAGAAAGGTTCTCAAGTGACAACCTCATACCGGTAGGCGAAGTTTAAGATGGCCCCAGACCAGATAGAGTGACGACATGGTAAGAGATACAGGAAGTCGATGGATGCAGGTGGCTCAGAAGCGTGACTTGAGGCATTCGTTGATGAAGTGACTCTTATTTACTTGAATTTTATATTAGTTTAAATAGTTTCGTATTTTGGGTTGGTTATTGAGTGACACTTTGGATTGTAAAACTTGATATAGAGGGTGCATGTACGTAGATGGGTGCAGATGTATGTTTTGAGATGGCTGTTCGTAATGGCTGATAATCGTAACATCGTGCTTTTGTGTAAGTATCCTGAGAGATAGTCGTTCGAAGTGTAGCGAACGCGCTTTACAGATCATAGCCTTAAGAGAATATAGTAAGTCAGCTCAAATTCTAATTTCGCCCACTTCCCCGCGCGTCGTATGCTATGTACCGACATGTACTGTACTGTAAGTCGATAGGTCGTTAGATACTTATTTCATTCGGTTTATCATATTTATGCCTGTTTCTTAACGCCAACCCAGTCGCTTCTTATTTTTATTACGGTTATTTCCCATTTTAATTTTACGTTGTCCTGTTGCCTAATGTGTATTCTGATCGTAAGCGACACAACTTCCCCCTTCAAAGGCCGAAGCGAAACTGACCGGGCGGCAGGAAACAGGAATCAATCTTCAAGGTGCCGATAGTTTAGGTAATTTCTTTTTACAGTGAAAATAGTGGTATTTAAAAAAAAGTAAATAACATAAGCACTGCTTTATAGTTAGTTCAGTTAGTATGCAAAGTTTCATGATCTTATTTAAAATATTTTATGAATAACAGCGGTTTATTGTTTATTTTGGAGGTAACTTTGGATTTTTTTTCTATCGAGAAAATTTAACGGAATCGTATTTTCGTCTAACATAGTCCTTAACATTAATCCTCAACTTTACCATAGATTTATTTCAAAATTGATGCTGCAATATTTTCGGCATAACGGAGGATTTTGCTAAGCCATTTGAGGTTATATTTTCCTGAATTAATTATGATTTTTTTAAACTGAAAGTATATCGGTATAAAATATTATAAGTAAACTGTAAAAATCCTTGACCTTTGACCACAAGGTACGAGATATAATAAAAGATTTTTATCACGATATTAATCATCATCATCATCATATATTTCGTTAGTGGTAGAGCGACGCTGCAGCTATATCATGGGTCAGCTCGACCGGGGAAGGAGAACGCTCACACAGAATACCAGCGTGAAATAGCAGCTTAATGCTGCTGTGTTTCGTATGGTGAGTGTAGAGATCCGGAGACCCTTTTTTACTGGAAACGAGTTATTTCATCTTAGTCCTCAGGGGTGACAACGCATCTGCGTTTTGATTCTTAATCGACGATAAATGTAGATGTCTATGGGCCACAGCATACACTTATCATCAGGTGGATTGTGTGCTCGTTTGTCACCCTTATTCTATAAAAATGTTCAAGGTCGTTAGCAAAAGCCCACTGTCAGCAATGGGTTTCTCTCGTTATTAACACAATTAGACTCGTTCGCAGTACCAGACGTCTACCATCTTTAACTCTGCTTTCCATCGCCTGTCTTGATACGAATGATGTTACGACCGTTATACGGTTACGTTTTTTTTTTTGGTACTTTTGATATCTTTAGAATATAATTGGATGGATTGTTTGTTGTTGCTAATTTAATGATTTAATAATGATTGATTTTGATGTGTTAATTTTGTATATAATTTCTAAGAATAAATAAATTTGCATGTCTCCATTAAAGACTTAGTGTGTATGCATAGTATTTAATAGTATATCATGTAATATACATACTAAGTAGCAAATAAATAAATAAATAAATAAATAAATACGTGGACCGGCGTAAAAGGATGGTATACCGCCATCTACCGGAGCTCATAATTTCTCTGACATTAAACATGTTAAAAATTAGGTAATTATCTAAGATCGGCGTTATACAATTAAGTATATCAATTATTTTTAAAGTCCCTCCCGCTCTCTTTCTTAATTTGTGGCTGACCGCTAACATCTTAGCCGCAGAGGTGATATAATATATTATTATCAATGTATTGTGTTGGTATTAGTAACGTATTAAGGATACACTTTACGAGCTACTCCTCGCAACTTCGTCCGCGGGATTGGATTTCGTGTCTCTTTCTCTAAAATAAAAGTAACCTAAGTAACTCCTTATAGCATCAGCTATTCGCCAGTGAATGCCCCATCAAAATTAGTAAAGCCATTTCGGAGAATAGCCGGAACAAACATACAGACAGATGAAAATTTTATTTTTAACTATATTTACCGTCTATACTTCCATATGCGTTTGGTGAAAAGCTGTTATTTTGACATTATACAGACACTTCCATTTTATTTATTTGTATAGATTTTATGACATTTCAAATAGCCGATCTCTTACGACATCAATGACGGATTATTTACTATTTACTACATTTGGACTTATTCCGTCACCACTTAGTAAATAGCATAATATGCTACAGAAGGTAAAATCTAACTGCGTTTATGGAAATCTGACTAACTCTTAGCGTTGTATGAAAATCTGAAATCCCTGGAAGGAACTGAAAAGGTCGAGGATAAATGCGATAAATTTAAATGAACTTAACGATAAACATACAGCAAGAATACATTATATAGTTTAAGTTACGAGCGTTATATATAGAGCAATATTCAGCCCAGATAAATGAAATTACCGCCTAAGAAAGGGCCAGACCATTTTCTAAAGTTACGGTTGGAACTGAGCATTTGCTAACGTTTGCAAAACCAGATATCTGAACAAGCGTTAGTTTCAAGCCACAGTTTATTATAATGGGTAACTTGAACTTTTATAGTTCAAATATCCGGTATCTAGACCATATTTGAACTATAAAAGTTCGATAGGCAGAAGTTATAGATAATGGTTGCGTTCAACAAAGAATTATTTTTATTTTTGTTTTATTTTATTTATGACAACGAACACTTACAGAATATACCTTAATATAAATAACAATTTACAAATAACATGAGTAATTATGTAATATTAAGTAATATTAGAGTAATATTAAGAGTTCCCTTGTCCGCGAAACAGACACAATAGTTAAACAATAGAATTTTTTTTATAAAAAGAATATTAACAAAGCTATAAACATTACTAATATTCCCCTTAACCACTCGTGGTAAACTTAAATTGCTTGTGTTACGAGTGTTTACATACATACATAATACATAATACATAAACACTCACGCCTGTCACCCAGAGGGGTAGGCAGAGACTACAGACTTCCATTTGGCACGATCCTGACACACCTCTCTTGCCTCCTTCACATCCATACACCTACGCATACATGCCCGTCGGTTAAGGGTACTCCTAATTTGGCCCGTTTTCAATAAATCGCCAATTTGGTCGATAAATTTTCGCCTAGGACGTCCCTTTCCAACTCTTCCATTCACTTCTGCAACATATATTTGCTTTGTCAGTCTTTCCGCATTCATTCTTTCTACATGACCAAACCACCGAAGCATTCCTTTCTTAATCCTGGTCACCGCATCATCTTGCAAACCACACTCTTCTTTTATCACACAGTTTCTCACCCTGTCACTCAGATTCAGCCCTAACATACTCCTTAGCGACCGCATTTCTACTGCATTTATTCTACTCTCGTGCTTCTTCTGCCACACCCAACTTTCACTACCATACGTTAAAGTAGGGACTAATACAGCACTGTGAATTGCCATACGTGCCTTTTTTGACACATTCTGACTTTTCACAATAGAGTGTAGAGCCCCATTTACTTTATTTCCTGCATTCACTCGTCGTTCAATATCCTTATCATATCTCCCATCCCTGCTGAATACACATCCCAAATATACGAACTCATCCACTTGCTCAATTAACTCTCCTTCTATTCTTATTTCACATACCGTTTAGCTTTCATCTCTTTCAAAAACCATCACTTTCGTCTTACTCGCGTTCACTTTCATACCCCTTTCTTTTAATGATCCGTTCATTAATGTAACCATCATTTGCAACTCGGCCGCCGACGACGCAAGAATAACTTGATCATCGGCGTACAATAGGCATTTGATAAATAGGTCCATTTCCTGTCCATAAATAGGTTGAACAGCCACGGGGAAGCCACACAGCCCTGTCTGACACCTTTATGGATGTCAAACCAGCGTCCGAGTAGACCCCGTAGATCCTAACACAAGCACTAGAGTCCCTATAAAGAGACTCCAATGCCTGTATCAAGCCAGCGCTCAACCTAAATGAGTTCAGTGTTTGCCATAGCAAATCCCTATCCACTCTGTCATAGGCCTTTTCCAAGTCCATAAACGTACAAAAAACCTTTTGGTTTTTGGCCAGAAACTTCTCCGCGATCATGCGCATGGAAAAGACTTGATCTGTACATCCCATTCCTTTTCTAAATCCCGCTTGCACTTCCCAAATTTTTCCATCAGTTTCTTTTATGACCCTTTCAATCAGTACCTTAGCATACAGTTTCTCACAATGCTAAGAAGGCTGATGCCACGGTAGTTTTTACAGTCCTGCTGCGACCCTCTTCCTTTATATACTGGGACTATCACGGCTTTGCACCAGTCTACCGATACCCGCTTCAGTTCGCAGCATAAATTAAACAAGGTGTGCAGCAGGCCTGCCACCGCTTCCACTCCAGCCCTGAGCATTTCGAGTGAAATTCTATCAACGGCACACCTGCTTTTATGCTTTTCATTGCTTTCATTATTTCATCTATACTTATCTCGCTACCTCTTTCCTCTTCTTTCGGTGTTTCTACTTCACTTAGTACACACGTTGTCTCCTCACTCATAAACACGCTTTCAAAATATTCCTTCCATCTATTTAAACTCAAAACTTCATCATTCAGAATATAGCCATTCTCGTCTCTTATAGCATTCATCATAGGCTGTTTTGAATGTCCCCTGGCAGTTCTTACAAGTTTCCAGAACATTTTAATATTTGCCTGGAAGTAATCCGATATTCTTCTATCATTCTTATCCGTTCTTTCTTGCTTTTTTCTTTCAACTACTTCTTTTACTCTCTTATTAAGATGTCTAAAGACTGCCTTTTTTCTTTCAATATCACCATTCGTACCTCTAGAACTAGCAGCCTTTGTTGCTAGTAAATCTAGCCATGCTCTCTTCTTTGCTTCAACTTCCATACGTATCTCATCATCCCACCATAACGTATTATTTTTCCTTTCATTCTTTCTCTTACTAACACCACATACTTCGGTAGCTGCATCCACTGAACTTTTCTTTACATTTTGCCAATATTCTCCAAGTCTAACTCCTTCATACATAATTCATCCAAACCACTTATATTTTCTTTCAGTCTACATTTGAACTTGTTTTTATCACTTTCATCTTGTAACCTTTCTGTTCTAATACGCTGTAACGCAGTGGTAGACACAGACGATCGATGGCGCCAACGCCTGAATAGACCATTAATTCGGCATAAAACCCGGTAAACTCTCGTATCTACCACTGCGCCCCTCAATCTTTCATCCACAATTATGAAATCTATCATGCTTCTATCGTCACCTCTTTCCCAAGTATACATGTGAATCCTCTTGTGGCGAAAGCAAGTGTTCGTCACAAAAGGATTCTTTTCCATACATACGGTGAGGAGACTTTCACCATTCTCATTTATACTTTCATCACCAAACGTTCCCAATATCCTTTCATAACCAAGCCTCCTGACCCCAACCCTTCCATTAAAATCTCCTAGCATAATAATATTTTCATTTCCCTTACACTTCATTAACAACATCCTTACCATTTCCCAAAACTGCTCTCGGATATAAGTGGGCTTAGATATGTCTGGAGCGTAGACCCCTAACACAAACAACTTCTTTAAGCCCACTTTCATTCGTATCCATAGCAGTCTTGGGCTTACACATTCATACTCTTTCACACATTGGCCCATTCTTTCTGAAAGGATGATACCTACTCCCTGGCATGCCCGCTCGATCTCGTCTACACCAGACCAGTATGCGGTATACATGCCATGTGTAGTGACATCCTTCCCCTTCCTTTTCGTCTCATTTACGCATAACACATCTATTCCTCTATCATACACATATCGCATACTTCATCCATTTTATCATTCATTGCCCACATACATTCAACGTAGCCAGACGGGCCTCTGCAATCCACTTTTCGCCTCTCCGAGAGACAGAACGTGACGGATGGCGAACCTCGTCGCCGGTTTTCCTCCCGGAGATTCTTCGCACCCCTGCCCCATTAATGGGGCGCCGGGAACTCGGGGCCATTTCTTTAATTCGATTCCTCATGGTGCGAAATGGGGTGGTATATTTAACGCCGCTACCACGGCGTGGAGCCGAGTCTGTGGTACGGCTTGTCGCTCATTTAGCACCACCCGGGGGACACGTGTAGGGTGGGCCTAGGAACAGGTGGTTAAAGCCTACGGACGCGAGCGACTTATCCCCCCGCGAGTGTTTATTATATATGATTATAAATGTTCATATATGATTATATGATATGTGACATGACAGCGATAGGGTTATATTAGTATAAAACAAATTCAACATTTTGAGTGAATAAATACAGGAAGATTTCAAAAAGAAACAAAAAGTAAAAATTAAATAACAATAAACAATTTGTCTTGCGAAATATTTTAATAATGTTGATTGTGTAACAATATAGTTGTATTAAGGCGACATCGTGAAAAAATGCACCTCTTTTCATAGAATAGTATAGGACTATGACACCACTAACGAAAGTGGGATTTTGATATAGGTAAATTCATGTCTTTATCTTGAATTTGATTGCTCAAAAACACGATTGTGTCATTGTGAATCGATCATAATTATTTGCGAAAACACCTCTAAAAATCACTATAGTTGAAATTACAACGAAATCATTTGATCTATATGCTTGGGAATCACTCAAATATATTCATAACATTAATATTCATAATTTACTTGCTCATCTATATATATATATATATATATATATATATATATATATATATATATATATATATATATATTAAAAAATATTTTAAGGTTCTGACAATTTCTAAGCGCTTTTAATCGTCGCGCGCGCCACGCAATTTTAGACCTTATGACGGGGTTTGTTCAAGTTTTTATAGAAATTATGAATTCACTCGAATCAGTACGGCGATAGCGTTTTCGATGTGTCGTCTTAATATAGTATGGCTAAAATTAAATAATTGAATAATTGTTTCAAATGTGTGTTTAGAAACCACTACCACCTACCTGTACGTTACAAGAGCATTTCATAATGTGGGTAAATACATTTAAAAAAGGGGGCATTTAAATGTTCAATTAAAAATATAAAAAAACTTGTGTTTGTAAAAAGTTATTGGTTAATACAACTATAATTGATTTTAAACTGGCGATCCACCCCTGTCTTGCACGGGTTATTTCTAGATCTCGACTATAGCGCTGTCTACCGGGTCCAACTGAGTTTTTGAACTATCCAGGGAGCCAGTCAAATAAAATACACATGAAAAAAAAATCAAAATCGGTCAAGCCATTTTCTAGTTTTTCGAGACACGGATATCAATTGATTTTTATATGAGAGATTTAAAAATGATTTTTTATGTAATTAATGCTTTATAAAGGTAATAATATAATTATTACCCTTTTATTGATCCGTTTTACTATGTTGTTTCTGCCTTAGATTTACACATTTACACATTTTCACCCTCTTATATAATTCTACCGTCAATGAGGCTCCGCTCACCAGATGTCGCTAGGTGACACTGAGGTTAAGTTTTGTTACACAATTACACTTACAATCAGCTGGATTCTAAAATAGTTTATCACTTTTATTTTATAAAAATAATAAAAGAAATGTACCTAGGGTCACCCACTTAATTACTTGTCCGGTAGTTGGCCCGTGGTATACACATATGAGTACATTACGATCCCGGCTCCTCGAACTACTATTGTGTCCCTATATTCCTTCCGGTTTAGGCGTCATCATTCTATAACCTTTTCCTGATATATTTCTCGTAAATATCCTATCCGATTTCCCAATATTCTCTTCCATGTAACGTTCCCTTTCTCTACTATATTGATAGCGATGTAGTCATCGAAAATTGAGTTAAAATATCAAATGCGGCTAGCGGGCTGCGACATAATCTTTGTAAATATGCCCAGCACCGCAATTACTAACCTGGATATTTGATTGAGGTGATTATGTCATAACCCCTATTTATGAGGGAGGCGTACATTCAGCTTTGGAATTTGGCCGATTTATGAATGGATTGACGTATTTGATTAAAAACTTATTTACGTAAATATGAAATGCATTAATCCGAAAATATTTTACTGACTATTATTTTGCTTAATTATACTCTTTCGTATTAGAAGAACTGTTTTATTATTTTTAAATTACATACATAAATGCATCAAAGGCAAAAATCTAATCGTCTTGGCACATATGAAGAAAATGTAACTTTAACAATGTCGTATATACATTTCAGCGAAATTTAAGTACTTAGTACGTAATAGGACCATCCTGTTACACAGTATATTAGTTGGTTCCATAACAAACAGGTCATCATGTTCGTCACACCATGCAATGTTGCACATAATACGTATATGTAAAATTTTTGTGCAGTAATGTTTCAACCCACAGAAACAAAAATTTATTCAGATTTTATAGATAATTAGATTTTTTGGCGCTGATGCCTTCTTATCATGTTAATTTTAAAGAAAAGCAGATCTTGGTGTTACTAGTCATTTTTTAGAAGTCTCATACTTGGAAATAAACTGTAGAGTATCCTTTGGATCGTTTCTTCACAACAGGATCCAATTGCAATATATTAAGTACTAATTAATGGAGTGACGACCTGATGAGATATGCAGGAAATCGATTGATGCAGGTGGCTCAGAACCGTGCTTTGTGGCGTACCTTGGGGGAGGCCTATGTTCAGCAGTGGACTTGTGAAGGGCTGTAATGAAGATGATGATGAAGTACTAATAGGTTTTGCACGAGTAATTAGAATCAGATACCTTATTTCTAGTATCATAACTAACTGCAGTAAGAAATGAAATGAAGTTAATTCTATTTATTGTTTCGATTTAATAAAATTTAAACATTTGGTCCTCTAGATAACTTAATAAACTTAAAGCCAGCGATCATTATTATGCTCAGAAAAAATGTTTTATTACACAGTGTGTTGAAATGTACGTGTTTAATGGCGAAGAAAAACACCGTGGGTAAACCGATATGCCTAAAGAATAAAATATTTCAAGACCACGTAAAGTCAGCCAACATGCATGCAGAGCAGTGAATTTGTTGCTCTATAGCTCTCTCAGAAACGAGGGGGACTAGACTGGACGCATATACTCTGTAACTTATTTATTTTTATAGAATAGGGGCAAACGAGCATGTGGTTCACCTGGTATGGTAAGTGACTACCGCCGCCATGAACAACTGCAACACCAGGGAATTGCAGGTGCGTTGCCGGCCTTTTACAAAGGAGTAAGGTCTTTCCTTCTAAGTCTTTAAGTCGTATCGGTCCGAAAAAATCGCCGTTGGTAAATGATTCCACATAAGGATTCCATTCGTACGATAAAAAAAACTTCTAGTGAAACATACAGTGGTGAACCGCCAAGCATACTGATGGTATTGAGGGTATTGCGAACTTTGTCGCGACGTTCGTTCGTGGAATTTGGCGGCTAGGATTAATCCGAATAATTCCTCAGAGCAATCCCCGTGGTATATGCGATAAAGGATTCAATCAAAGGGATGCAACATCTCTTCGTAGCGCCAGTGAATCAAGGCGATCGGAGAAGACTCCGTCATCGACAATTCGAGACGCTCTGCGACAAAACAGCGTCGGTGATAGCATGCAGCCTTGTGGAGCACCAGCATTGATAGGCCTGTAATCAGAACATGACCGTCTACCACGACCTTGATGTTCTGATCTGCAAGAAAGCTGGTGATCCAATTGCGTAATTTATCTGGAATTCCATAAGATGGAAGCTTCTAAAGAAGCGCTTTGTGCCAAAGCCGATCGAAGGCATTCGCAGTGTCCAAACTAACCGCCAAGGCCTCCCCCTTGGATTCGACTGCCTCGCCAAGGAAGATCACCAGCTGAGCATCCATGATGGAAACCTTACTGGCGGTAGCTAATCAGCTGGTGCTCCTCAAGATATCGCATGAGTTGGAAGTTAATGATGGACTCTATTATTTTCGATAACAAAGAGGTGATAACGATAGGCCTGTAATTGAATGGAACTGAGCGGTTACCTTTTTAAATGTGCACTAAAGAAGTTTTCCACGAATTTGGGACTACGCCTAGGGAGTAAGAGTACCAGAAAAGTTGCGTTAAAACCGGTGCCAACTCTGGAGCACACGCACACGAACACACTCAGAACATTTAAAGAAATTCCGTCAAACCCATTCGACTTGTTGACGCACACGCAAACACAAAGGCACTGAAACATACTGACCGTCGCGTGTGCGGTATGTCTGCAGACAAGTTAGGCCACATGTAAACTAGCATGCAGTGTCTAAAATACGTAATAAATTCACAACAAAGTCATGCCCTAATACCTATACTTTGAATTTATTTTTCAGAGGTCTTATTTTACTAACAATTGTAGATTTTGACGTTCCTAAGAGCTTCAAATAAGCCTAAATTAATTAAAAATATTTTGAATTTTAATTTGAAAATGAATTATAACAAATTATTAGCAGCGACTAAAATTTGATGACCATAAGACCTGTAAATAATTTTAAATTTATTAAAAATGGAAATGAATTTTGACCAAATATTGGCGGCGGCTAGAATACAGGACCTGCAATAAACCAGCGACGCTTTCTAACCACTAGAGCACACGTTCTTTCAAAGTATAGATTATATAAGCACTTATGGAATACTTACAAACTTCCGACAAATTGCTTCAAACTCTGAACTAGTAACTGGAAATTTTACCAACATATTTATATCCCAAATGATCGAAACAGCCTTAAGTAGGAGCGACGCTGCTAAAATCCTTTAAAGATAATAGTTTCAAAATCGTTTTTGAAGTAGGTCTCAGTAAAATTTATAGAGACAAGATCTTGGGACTTACTAGATAATAAAAACTGATATTAGAAATTTCTTGAAGGAATTAAAAATATTTAAATACGAACCCATAGTAATAGTAGTAGAATTTCCTGTATTTAGTATTATAAGCCAGTATTTGACTGCAGTCCCACCAATAGAATAGAATAGCATATTTTTGTTCAATATAGATTTTTTTTATAGTATAGAGGGTACACGAGCATGGGGCTCATCTGATGGTAAGTGACTTCAGCCGCCCATGAATAACTGCTTTACACCAGGGGAGTTGCAGGTGTGTTGCTGGCCTTTCGAAATGACTCAATAAGAATTACATATATGTGCTTACATGTAATTCTCATCGAGTTGATTTTTACTTTACCAAGCGGTAAGCGATAATAAAACCATAGATGGTAATATGCATACATGGAATATCGCGACAAAGGGGCGGAGGCCTACCGATCATCTAGTTGTCCGATGGCAGAAATGGGAGGGAGGAATCAAATATAATTCCTGCTCAAATTCTCCGTAATTTATCCTATTATACTCCTAGAGGCAGTCTAGTTTACGCTCTCGGCTGATAGAATTGGTTTCAACTAAAATAGGAGTCTCATCTCCACTGAGTTCAACGCTGCTAGTTCGTATTGTATCATCAGCCTATATATGACGACAGTACTTCATGCACGAACAGATTTGCGTTTTGTATAAGCTAGGAACCTGTGAACGCTGTGATTTACTGTACCAGTTTCTTTACGGCTACTTCGGCTTTTGATTCAATGAACCGATTGATATAACAATTGAAGGCAGTCATTTTACCCAAAGATACGTCCAGGAAATTACCAGCCAGGGTGTGCGGTGTCCTTTTTGCAGTGAAGAAATACACTTGTGTTTAAGAGGCGTTGAATCTTATAAGATTGGCTTCGCCCCATTCGGTGGCTGCCTGCAGTGAGGGATCCACACTCTTAACCATAGCATCCCTTTCGGACTGAATTAGATTTCGATTGGGCTGAGCATTTGACTGGTATCGTTCAACAATTATGCTGTCGTCTGCATTCCCATAGATGCCTGGACTAACCAAAGCAAAAAAGAATATGCAGCGGAAAGAAAGTGGCGAAGAGAACGGACCCTTAAGAAACCCTGGCATAAATCGTCATTAGCTCATACAAGCAGCTTTTAGCTACCACCCGAAGAGATCGTACACTCAAGAAGTCATTATCATAGCTGGATACAGGCGGTCCTCGAAGACTGCCACAGAGCACACTACTGAGCTAGGAACATCCATCAATTTCCTGCATGGTCTTCATCAGGTCATCAATCCATTACGTAATGTCAATAACAGATGCAGCTAGTAATGATATGTGTATTCTTTCTATCTCTAGAATTAGAGCTTAATTTTTATTTTCATACGTAGTAGGGCCACGCTGCAGTATGTATGTATGTAATCAGTAATGAAACAGAGGTCAGTAATGGTCAGAATATGATGGTCACATGGTTAATTTCAACCACGTCGATAACTTTTGAATAATTGGTAGCTATAGATTATACATGAGCATAGCTTGTATGTAGAGCTACGCTGCAGCTATATTATGTTGTAGCGCGAATTGGTCGGCTCGACCGGGAAAGAACCACGCTCTCACAGAATACCTGCGTAAAACAGCAAGTTAAATTGCTGTGTGTCGTATGGTGAGTGTAGAGAACCAGAGACCTTTTTTATTGGAAACGAGGCTACTCAGGGGTGGCAACGCATTTACATTTTAATTCTTAATCGAGGATAGATGTAGATGTCTATGGACCACAGCATCCACTTACCATCAGGTGAACTGTGTGCTCGTGTGTAACTTTTATTCTATATAAAAAAAAGATTGAAGGACCAAATTAAATTCTTCTGTAACAATTAAAATAGGACTTATTTTTAGACCTTTAGATGAAACTCAAAAAGTATTATCCCCGTTTTTGAAAAGATATGTATCGGAAGTAGCTTCATTCAGATATATTGTTCTCAGATTTATTGCAATAAACTGATATATATATATATATATATATATATATATATATATATATATATATATATATATATATATATATATATATATATATATATAAATATTTATTTTATAATTATAAAAATAGTTACAAAAATATACAATTATATAAAAACTTAATTTACCTTAAATAAAATTCAACATAAATGCGACTATATTAACGACGCTCACTCCTCCTCAATTAAACTGTACATAGTTATTAATTTTCATTGTTCGTTTTATAGACTACGATATAAGCAAACAACCTTACCTAGCAGTAGACGACGGAAAAAATAGGAGAAAATAACGAACAACAGTACGTAATAAAACGTCAATAAAATGAATAGATGAATATGTAGCCAATTCAACTTACTACCTACGTAATTCAATTCACTTAGAGCTATTAAGAAGTTTGTTTTGTTTATGTAGTTACACTTTCCTATAGTTTACAATTTTTAGATAAGATTCTTTGTTGTTATTTTGAATAATTCATAATTAAGTTTTGTGGTAATGATTGTGTTTTCATGATAGACAAAAAAATTGCTAATGATCGAAATGTCAGTTTATTGCAATAAATCTGAGAACAAGATATCCGAATGAACATACTTCCGATACAAATCCTTTCAATACTTTTTAGATTTCATTTAAAGATATAAAAAAGTAAGAAAATAAACTATTAGTTTCGCAAAAAATTGTATAAGATCCTATTTTCATATGTTTCTTAAATTACAGAAGAATTTAATTTGGTCCCTAATTTTTATATAGAAAAAGAGTGATATACGAGCACACAGTCCGCCTGATGGTAAGTGGATGCTGTGGTCCATAGACATCTTCATCTATCCTCGTTTAAGAATTAAAATGTAAATGCGTTGCCACTCCTGAGGACTAAGACCTTGCCTTATTTCCAGTAAAAATGGTCTCCGGTTCACCAGGACCACCCACCATAAGAAAAACACAGAAGCATTAAGCTGCTATTTTACGCTGGTATTCTGTGAGAGCGTGGTCCTTCCCCGGTCAAGCTAACACATTCGTGCTACAACCATAATATAGCTGCAGCGTGGCTCTACCACGTCAAAATAACCCGTTTTTATAATATTAAACCGACAACGAGCTAACAAACTCCTGATATTATTGGTGTACCTTTATACCCCAATATTTTTGACAAAGGGAAACCCTTGGACACCTGGTACCAATTTCGAATAAGAAATGCCTTAAAAAATTTGGATGGACTCTTACATTCTAACAAATACCGCAGCGGGTGCACTCAAGCTTGACGGCAAAAACAGTGGTGGTACGAACCCGGGCTACATAGAAATGCAAATTTATAGAAATACAGAAGGGAAAATACTATTTTAAATTTTAAGCGTAGATTCAAGAATTCCTAAAGTAAATAATATTGTTATTGTCTCTTTGCAGAATATTCAATGCGAGAATAGACAAAGTATAAATGTAAACAACGTACGTAATACTCTTTTTTTACTATGGTACTATCTGATGAAGTTTTAAAGCATTATAAATAACAAATGAAATGTGGTTCATACATAAAGTTCATTATGAACTTTAACTTACAAGACGACTATGACTATTATCATATTATCATCAAGAAAATAGCCTACTGGTTTCTAAAAAACCAACAACTCACTTGCCAGCAAGCATTCCCCTGGTGCTGGAAATGTTCATGGGCGACAGTGAACACTTAAAATCAAGTGAGCCGTGTGCTCATTTGCCTTCTATTCCTGTAAAATATATATACTATAAAATGTCGGCGTAAACAACTTCAGGGCTTATCCTTTTGTCCAAAAGTCGTTTGCGGTTATCTTATGGAGACTTTGATCTTATATTATTTAAAATAAAGAGTTCTGTCTTATTACAAAACATCGTTTGATAGTCGTAGTGATAGTCTCGGGTTCAAACTACGGTTCGAGAAGTGTTTTTCACGGATATAGTCCCTTAGCCACGGCGCTACGGTAGTCGCAAAATTTGATATTTACTGTCACATTTAGTGCTTAACATTTAAGTCCGCGTATTTTCTGTGGGGCTTCTGTTTTGAAAAAGACTAAACCTTAGATAAATTAGTAAAATAAGTTTGTAAAATAAATAAATGTGTATCATTATAACCTGGAACTATTTAAAGCAATAGCTACACGAAGATGATCCAACTTAGAAATAGTGCAAATCGCATGTATCTTTAATGGCAGGTGTGGGTGCTGGGGGAAATGGGGGAACATTAAAAGCACTCAGCAAGCTTTGTGATAGGCATCTATCGTAAATGCATTTTTTCTTGGAACTCTTTCTCGAATATTACATTTTCGATATAAGACTGAATTTGTTGTGCCCGAATAAGTTCATAGTACCTCTCTGTGAATGATATAATTCTGTCCGAAGGAGCAAACTACATTTTTCTTCAATGTTAAAAAAGTCCAGAAAGTGTCCGAATGTGTTGGCATATTTCACGTGTTCGGAATATTTTTTATTTCTTCTGAGAAATAGAAGATATTCCGAATATGTATGCAGGTTTCCTCTCGACGTTTTCCTTTACCACAGACCTCGTAGTAAATCAGCACAAAGAAATACTATTACCGATTTCATTGGGGATCGGTAAATATAATTTTTATTCACTGCATTTAATTTCTTTTTTAAATACTGCATCTCATTATTATCAATATTCATTTATACCAGTCCCTAAGAGCCCCTAACATTGTGGAAAAGAGGATTAGCAACGATGTTTTGAGTGCACTGACGGTACTTTAATATGCTTACCATTAGCAGTTTCTTGTGGTACGTAGAAGATGCAATCGGAATATTTTAGTACGTAATAAGCTAATAAGTCTGTGATGTACGTATAAATCGGTGCAGAATATGAACTCATATTCTGCACGAATTTATATAAATCCAACAGAATCAATCTCCGACGTAAAATCTAACTCAATGAAGAAATAATTTCAAGATAATGGCTAACCTCAACCTGTAATTTTATACATTTTATTTTTTATTTCAGACAGAGCCCATATGAGTTTTAAAATAATTAATATTATTGATAGGGTTGTTAAAAATTCATTAAAAACTATAAAAAGAACAGAAAAATTCAATCAAATGAAAAATCAATAAACCATTGTGGGATAGATATACACAACAACATTTATACCGTTATGCTGCTTGTAGAAGTGGCAAGTCCCATGGATCTGCAAATACCCCAAGAATATTGTAGGTATTGTTCCATACCATGGCGGCCCCAACAGTGTCCTCAAGGCATTGGATACGTAGAATGCCTGTTCACTGGGTATAGCTAACCCACAGGGCGAATAATACGTAAATTAACTGTTTTAATTAAAAAAGTAATAAAGTATTGTTTGGCCCATTGTGAAGCTGGCTGTGTCCTAATAGGTGAGCAAGCGTGACCGACCCCGCCGTTAGACACCAATCGATGCATCCGATCCTGTAATTTATTGCGCTGCCGTGATCCCTCCACGGGCTATGAGTGAATTGCTGCATTATTACAAGTCAAGTACGATAAAAAAATAACCGTTTTGCATATTAGTATAGACAGTGGTACATTTCAATGCCAATTATTAATGATTGATTAATGAAATGGATAAACGATCCGTAATTTACGATTATAAGGAAAAATTACCTTATGGATTACAACGTAATTCTTTTTAGTTCAAATAAGAAAAAAACGTTTGCGACCTCGATGTCGGATTAAGATAAAATTTAAATACAAAAGTTTAAAATTTTTGATATATTTCATCATTAAAATCTTACATGATCTGAGTTCGAACCGGCCATGTAAGCCAGGTTGGTTTCTTTTACTTTTAAATTAGTAAAATATTTTAGTACGAAAGGATCGAATATTTAAAATAATTTTATATAGAAGAATTTTAATAATTATAGTAAATAGATTTACATATAACTATTTTCTAATACTTCGTAACGGCGGGAAATAAAAAGTTAAAATTAAACGCGATAAGCTACGAGTATGATGTCCTAGAATGCCGAGCTCTCATGCTCGGCTGTAATCTCTACCTACATGTTTCGGTTAATCTACATGTTGTACCTTGCTTCTATGCTGGGAAATAAATTGGCTCCGTTTATTCCAGCTTATAAATTGGCTCCATAACATCTTGTTTTTTTTTATAGAATGACAAACGAGCACACATTTCGCCTGATTGTGACTGCAGTTACCCATAGACATATATCCTCGATTAAGAGTAGCAGCGTTGTCACTCCTGAGGACTAAGATGAAATGATTCGTTTCTATTGAAGAGTCTCCAGTTCTCTTTATTTGATACACTTATTTTTTCATTTATTTCTGCAAAAAATTGATAAAGCTCAAACTCAGCTATCAGTCGATCTTCATTTAGCTTGGCTTTTTATTTGTCGCAGATAATTTCGGTCATGAACCATAATTTTGTTTTTGTATCATGCTTAGTCATGATGTCCTACTCAACAAAGTAGGTGAATCGGTATGATAATATTGTAGGCAAACAAAAATACAGCTTTACCAATATAACTACCATTATCTCTTAAGTCCATAGTAATGGTGTTATTTCAAAATAATATTAATTTGAGCTAGTTGTAAGGCAAAAATTACGGATCTTAGACTTTTTCGATCTATGTTTGATATTTGGCGACCGTTTGTCTTGTATGTCAGAACTAGCCGCGCCTTTAAAAACACCACCGAATCCAACATTTATGTACAAACGCAGTTTGTTTGAGTTTAAGTTTTCGTTGCGGCTGTTGGTGTCTGCTTGATCTGATATGCATCATATCGCTGTCCTCACAAGCAGCACGAAGTGAGAATTACGGCAAAAATCCACCCATGAGGCAATACTCGTATTATGATTATAATTATTTTAATTTATTTTATATTATTATAATCACACAAATTCGGCATTGTAGAAGTAAAAGTACATTAATATTCATAAAAATCACAAATTGTAATGAGGGAAAAAAGGGAGTAATAAACGTATTATTGGAGTTACATAATGACCGCCACACACCTACATTCGGAATCACTCTACAGAATACTAGAGTAAAATAACAGATTAACGCTGCTGTGTTTCGTATGGTGAATGTAGAGAACCGGAGACCCTTTTTACTGGAAAAGAAGCGTTCCATCTTAGTCCTCAGGGGTGACAATGCATCAGCAATTTTTTTCGTAATTAAGGATAGATATAGATGTCTGTGGGCCACAGCAACCACTTACCATCAGGTTTTTTTTGCGCCCGAAGCAATTAAGGGCAACCTTCCGGTAACTGGGGAGGGAGATGGAGAATGCTCATAGCATACCACGCAGCCAGCTGTGTGGTTATATGGAGACTTACCCACTAAACTCCATCTTTAGGGATTGGCTTACTGATCTGACGAGAGATCTTTAAGCCGTAAACGGACGCGACCCTCCTTGGCAGAAAGGAGGGCGCAAGCGGCGAAAAGCCGCTTAGAAGTGTGCCTAAATAAGGCAGATTAAGGGATGTGTTATGTAGGCTCGGCCTGAGCCGCTAGGAGGCAGTTCAGGTCAGCCGAATGCTTGTTGGGGGGGTCCAAGATAGAGTTTCTCGGTCTGCGCACACTATAACGAGTGTGAAGAGGGGCTGCATAGGCAGCTGTCTCACGAATGAGGCGATTTGAGTGGGAAGGCGATTTGAGTGGGAGATACCATCAAGTGGACTGTGTGTTCGTTTGTGACCCTTATCCTATAAAAAGGCCTATGTTGCTATGTTCAACAATGGACTCTGACAGACTGTAATAATATGACGATGAGGAATCCTTTACAAATTTTCTTTAAGTATAATTTAAGCACACTATCAAAATACCACGTATTAAGACCGATTCATCCTATAAAAGGAAAATAAAATACATGCAAACGTAAATAGCTTTGTTATAAAAAACGTATTATAGCTATGGGTATAAAAGCTTGTAATGTCAGGTACTTGACTCCCACGTATTAATTAGTAATTCACGGCCTTACTTATAATCGCTGATTATCGTTTACTTATAAAAATAAAGTTAGCGCCTATATACGTCCTACGTATGGCTCAGGCCTCCTCTTACTTCTGAGGGGTTCAAGGAAGTGTCCGCCGCGGTGCCCCAATAATGCATGTTGGGGGACTTCACGTGTCTTCGTAATATTATTTATTTTTTAGACAAGCAGATTTCTTCACAATGTTTTCCTTCGCCGCCGAGTACGTGATAAGTCAGCACTTAAAATTGCAATTAACAATTTCATTGGTCGGGGATTGAACCCGGGGTGCTCAGGTACTGTGAAATTTAAAGCAATGGCTAACCGCTGTGCTATCACGGCTCTTCAATCGTTTACATATACATATTATTATTTTTTCTATGTCTGTCTCCTTCTTTTGTCATTTAGTGGAGTGATAGATTTGGAGGTATGCCTAAATGAGGTATGTCTAGATTGTACTACCAGTGGATGTTGCCAGTGATGACCTATGGATCCAGGAGAATATAATAGAATAGAATAACGTAAGACGTTGTCCTACTCTGCCGGCCGGATGAAGAAGCTCAAAATCGCTCAGTGAACTACGGAGAGGGCTATGCTCGGAGTTTCTCTGGGTGATAAACTTAGAAATGAGGATATCCACAGTAGAACCAGAGTAACTGAAATAGCTCAACGGATTAGTAAACTGAAGTAGCAATGGGCCGGCCACATAGCTCGAAGAATCGATAACCGATGGGGAAAAAGGTTCTCGAGTAGCAGTCTCGTATCGGCAGGCGAAGTGTAGGGCGTCGCCGCACTAGATGGAGTGACGACCTGGGATGTAATGATGATGATGATGATGATGATGAGGTGATAGAGAGAGCAACTTTAAGCATTTTTAAATTGATGTCGATTTTTATTAGTTGGGCCTTATAAGTTATTTAGAACAAAATCCCAAAAATGTTTATGCCAATCAATAAGTTTCACTTTAGAAATTTTTTATAAAAATGCTTATTAAAGAATACGTAGATAAAAACGTCTATAAAATATCATTGCTACCAAGCTGCTTCTATAGTAATTCAATAAAAATAATTAATTGTTTAATGTATTTGTAAACTTATTCCGTTTCGTTTTTGCTGTTTCTTACAAGGGTATACGTATTTTCCGATCAAATGTAAGTATACAAAATCGATTGCATGTAATACGTTTGAAATAAAACTTATAAAGATTAATACGAAAATTAATAAATGTTAATAAAACTACAGTCATTTACTTTTAAAAATGATAAAGCTGCGCAAATGTACTATGGATTTTACTTCTGTCCGAAAAAAGAACGCAGTTATTCTCAAGTTCTACGTCAAAAATTTACTGAAGTATTAAGCAATAATCATATATCTATTAAAATATTGAATAAATTCTATTCTTATTATATCCTACTCTATTCTATATCTCCTACAAAGTAGATTTTTTATAAAATTAGAGTGACAAACAAGCACACAGTCCATTTGATGGAGAGTGGATGCTGTAGCCCACAGACATCTCTACATTTATCCTCGATTAAGCATCAAAACGCAAATGCGTTGTCATCCCTGAGGATTAAGAAGAAATGCATCGTTTCCATTAAAAAGGGTCTCTGGCTCTCTACACTCACTATACGAAACACAGCAGTATTAAGCTGCTATTTTACGCTGGTATTCTGTGAGTGTGTGGTCCTTCCCCGGTCGAGCCGACCCTTTCGTATTAAAACCACAATATAGCTGCAGCGTAGCTCTACATACAAGCTATGCTCATGTATAATCTATAGCTACCAATTATTCAAAAGTTATCGACGTGGTTGAAATTAACCATGTGACATCATATTCTGACCATTACTGACCTCTGTTTCATTACTGATTACATACATACATATTACGTTTTACATTTTATTACATTACATAAACATACTGATTCATTACCTACCACTAATAAAAAATAGTTTATTGATTTTGTTTCTATTTTATAAGTGAATTTCCTAAAGAAAAAGTGAAATTTATCGCAATAAACAAAACCTCTTCTTTAAAGGGTACGAGATTTCATCTGCATGTGCATACATAGACAAAGGAATACTAATCTCGATAGCAAACGAGGGCCCTCTAGCACCTATGCAACTTTACAAGTTCATTCCGTAACTGCACGTTTAAACGATTTTCCAATTTCGATCGCTTCCACCCCAATTCACTAACACCTCATATTACGTGTTCGAAATCATACAACCTCGTGAGTCTAGAGTGGAATCAAACACAATTTTCGTTTGTAACTTTTCCAATTTGGTTGTATTTACAACAAAAGAAATTATAAATTTACATTAATTTATCAATCTATCCTACCACGGCAAACTTTTGCGCTTATGGCTTAAGCCATTGAGTTGTGCTCCGAACACATGTATGTAAAAACTATCTTGAATCAGGGATTAAAAGATAAGCATCAATGATAATTAAAGTAACAATGGCGAAAAGATTGTCCTAATTTAAAAGTCAACGCACCATCTGTGTATTTTTCGTAATTTTTGTCACTTTTATCATATCAAATATAATAAAAAGCTAAAATCTACAGAAAACACCCTAAAGAGGCGCGCAGATTTTATAATACTCAATACGTTCATTACAGCAAAAACTACTAATGCAATTGGTAAAATTAAAAATGTTGTACAACCGACTTGTAATATAATAAAATGAGAATATTATCAATGTTATTTCAAGTCAATTAAATAAAAAACATACAGCCCAATTGAGTACCTCCTTCTTTTTGAAGTCGGTTAAAAACAAGAGAGACTCGTTCAGTTTAAAGTAAGACTATATCTACCTGTAATATCATTGATTTAGATTTCAATTTATAACGGTTCAACAATTCTTGTAAAAAAAGGCCGTCAATCGATTGTTACGGATTTTTCAATTAACTTTTAATAAAGGGTATTCGGTACGTTTCCGTTCAAATAACTGTTTAAAGATATTTGATTGATTGAAAGCTTGTTACATAATTATCAAACTTTTTCCAAGTTTCAAGCTGAGGATGGAAGCCTTCAGGACGTTGTAATACAGATTCATTTTAATAACATTATTTCAGTCGTAGCATACGACATAAATGTATAATGTCTTCACACCGAAAATATAAAGTAACTATTGATTCAAACTAGTTATAGCTTGTCCTTGTACCGGTAAAGTAAAAGTTTCAGTTTTATTTCTGATTCTAGTAACAGAACACCGGTTATTTGCTGGTATTTTGTTAACATTTTCAATACCTGAACTCAATTAACGAGAAGTGTCACTGTTGCAACAATTTCTCGCATACATAGTGTGTTTCATACGTTCTCTTGAATGGGAGTTAAGAATTAATTTTAATTGAGCACTAGCTTTGTCCGGCCTTCGGCGACACCAAGTAGTGTGCTCCTGAATATAGCGGCCTTCACCTCCAATCCGCTTGTACAGGTGATTGTGTACGCCTCAAGGATAAAATAAAATAAATATTTCTGCTTTAAAGTTTCTTGTGTTCCCATTACATGCAATATAGAAAGCAAAAGTTGGAAGTTTAGATTAGAATATTGCTATAACATATCTTACACAAAAATACTTAATGTTTTTTTTTATTTCTTACTACAGCCTATCAAAATTTTAATAAATTATTTCACAGAGATTATTTCATTTTTACGTGGTAGAGCCATACCGCAGCTATATTACTGGTATAGTTGTAGCACTTATAGGTCTGCCCGACCGGAGAAAGACCGCTCTCGCAGAATACCAGCGTTAAATAGCAGCTTAACGCTGTTGTGTTTCGTATGGTGAGTGTAGCGAACCGGAGACCCTTTTTACTGGAAACGAGGCATTCCATCTTAGTCCTCATGGACAACGCATCTGCATTTTGATTCTTTACCGAGGATAGACGTAGTTGTCTACGGATCACAGTAACCACTTACCATCAGGTGAACTGTGTGCTCGTTTGCCACCCTTATTCTATAAAAAAAGATTTTTTCCATTGTTATTAGACAGATGTTGCTGCCCGTCTTCTGATTGATTTCCCTCTGTGGTTTTTTACGGCACCCACCGGATGGGGTACCTAGCAGGTTATCTGATGACGCCATTACACTGCCATTAATACGTCCTCATCGTCATATTTAGTTGGTTTAAACCATCTTAAAAACAGGAAATGATAAGTGAAAAAATTATATATTGTAATACCTTCATGTAGAGTGACCATAGGTTAAGTATTTTTGGACAATATGATTAATATACTAAATGTATAAAATTCACACGCCGATTGAAAACACATTGTAAAATATATGTCATTAATAAGTATCGTACACGGTTAGAAAATCGGCTATTACTGCAGGCGTTCATTTTGGACTTTAAAGAAACTTTTCTTTTATAACGGATACGGATGTTCTATTAATTCAATTGCGCCTGATATACTATAGTAGTCTGTTTTATAGTTATTTTTTCTGTTAGATCAATAACCTAAGACAAAAGCTAATGAGTTGAGAATGAGAAAAAAATTGTAACTTTCCCATTACAAAACATTTTATTAGTTAAAATAAGAGATATTTTTGCTGGAAGGCTATTTTAAGGGGTATGATCATTTTATTTATCGATATTGTCAAAAATGAGTTTTGGAAATGTGAAAACAGCTTTCTAAGACGTATGTTCAAGTTTAACTTATATTTTTAACTGCCATAATCTGTGTGGATTTGGCTAAAAAGTGTTTCATAAAAGCCTTTGTGTCTAGTAGTAAGTACTTACCGAGTTCCATCTAAAACGATCACAGATATTTACTGCGTATACTATGATACTACCCTTGAAACTAACGCAATCATTGCACCATTCGTCACAAATTTTCCATCAAGCCTCCTTAGCTCGAGGGCAAGACGATCATTAGATCGGAACCGCACACCTGCATTAAAATTACATAGACCGTACTATGTAAAGATCATAATACATAACTATTCTTACTATTCAAAATATAAAGGATATATTAACTGGGTAAGGAATGTTTAAAAATGTATTATCTTTATGGTTAGATCTATTTACATGGCATTATCATTCTTATTTTTTTTTATTAGCACTTGTTATGTTTCGTATTTGTAATAAAAGTAAAAGATATTAAATGAGAAAAAATGTTTCTAACTTTCATACTAAAATATATAAAATGAGAAGACATACGGAAGTGCCTTTCTTCAACATTTTATAGACATATAGGAAGACATTTTCAAAGTCGAATTCCGAGCGATAACACGGACACATACCGAGGTCATCTTGTAAAAGATTACATATTTTGCAGATAATTCAAAACGTGTTTACAGAGTGAAGTCCTGTGATACGCACAACATGCCTCTCATATCTTTGCAACTATAATTAATAATAAATGATTAATTATAAAATCATCTATGTACAACCTTTACTAAATGTAGGTACTTTTTGGGACAATAATCATGCCGAGTGAATTCTATACAAATAAATAAAATGGATGTGTCTGTTTGTAATGTCAAAATAACAGCTTTTTACCAAACGCATATGAAAGTACGCATATAAAATAAACCTACGATACTTATAACAAAAAAATATTTTTTTAATTTTTTGTCGGTTTGTCCACACTAATCTCCGAAACGGCCGGAGCGATTTTGACGGGATTTTCACTGGCAGATAACTGATGTTATAAAGACTAACTTAGGCTTCTTTTATTTTATAAAAAAAATCAGGGTTCCGCGCAAAAAAAATTAAAACCCGTTAATTACAATCCTAATAAATTCCACGCGGGCGAAGTCGCGGGGTAGAGCTAGTATTTATATTAATAATTTCAACACTAATTCCTTACGTGGAACTTTTTCTTCCAATTCAAATGAGACTACCTTTGCCTATTAAGTAAAAAGTAAAGAATCCTTTTAATTCGTTCACAATTAACGAAGATGTTCCATAACATACATGCAATAATTAAGACACAGTCGAATTCAGGACCTCCTTCTTTTTGAAGTCGACTAAAAAGAAAAGATTGAGATTTCGGCAGTAAGCACGTCGTATCGAAATGTTTGCCATATATTTTGAGCAGTTGCCACTTAGAACAATACAATACAAAAGCATGTTTGTCATGCACGCTCGCCACTCAGTTTCTACACTTAGCAATAGAAACTTTTTTGTTCATAATAGATTATAAACAAACCTTTTAGAAAGTTACTCTAATACTATTCTAATTTACCACTGGTTCGGAAAATACTTTTGTTTTAGAAAAACGAGCAATAAACCCAGCGGGAAATTGTTTTTTTTTTGAATAAGAAAAGGACTGTTTACTATCATTAAAGTTGCACAATAATTAACAACACGATACAAATTACTACATAATTATACTGCATGACCTTTTTCACCGTCTGGAATAAATAGGGTGTAACATGCGAACGGATTAGAAGCACATGGCACTGATAATATACAAAATAAATTAATTAAAATTTATCGAAATTCAAATCATATCCACCCTACTTTACGAACGGCAATAAAACAATAAATTTTGTAGGCATCTTTGACCTTGTCACTTCGCAGCGTCACAGGTTAGGGGGGATATGATTTGAATTTCGATAGATTTTATTTTATTTATTTTATTCAAAATTTTTGTCTTTATTTTTTGTAAAATATCAGTGCCATAGGATTCTACTCCGTTCATATGTTATACCCTTTTATCCAGAGGGTAAAAAAGGATAGCCACTATAATAATATTATTACTACATAAAGTATAAACTTACAGTCTATATATGTTTCACAAGAGTCACATTTCTGAAAGAGTAACAGATAAATTAGTCCTGCGTGTCTTCACATATTATTGTTGGAATATTTTATTCCTCCGGACATTCAGGTTCCACGATGTTTTCCACAACTGAGCGCGTGTAAAGTCAGCACATAAAATTGCAGTTTCATTGATTCCGACGGAGATCAATTTACGGCTATCGCAAGGCCCATTGATTTGCCACGGCTAATTTAATAATACATTTAAAATTTTATTGTTAAAACGTTAGTGTGATTAAGTGTTATTTAATACTAGTTATCCGCCCCATCTACACCTGGATGGGATTAAAGTGGCGTTACATAATTTTTTTAATCATCATGTTTTAGGATAAAATATAGCCCATATTCTTCACTGGATTTGCTTTCTATCTGTGCGTAAAGTTTCATCACTTCGCGTATTATTTTAATAAGTTATTGTCAAAACGGTTCTATGATTTAGTTCTATTAAAATATTTAAATTTAATGAACTTGTCACGAAGGAAGGCGTACAAGAATAACCAAAAAAAAGGAACGCCAGACCACCCCCAACTCACATGGATATAGCTGCAGATAAAATAGCAAGATAATATGGCAAATGCATCTCTTATTCGCACAGAAACAGCAGTGTATGTCAGAACGCATCATAAAGATAAATAAAGCGGAGTTATGTGGAACGGAGTGCGGCTACGGCCACTAAATGCATAATTGTTGTTCGTATCGAGTACCTCCACTACTGTGTAATACGTCAACGTATTTCGTCACGGTTTCGAATGAATGGAGATCATGTAGGTTAATATATTAATGTAAACCGCTCTAGAATAGCCGTACATTTGCAGTGCGATGCTAAAGGTTGAGTGCCTCGCTGGCGGTAAATACTTGTGATCTTCACATCAATTAAAGCGACTGGTTTTAAATGATATTTAGCACGAAATATAACATTGGTGCGTTCGAATCTCGTCCGACATTGATGTATTAATGATAAAAATTATTTCACTGTGTATAATGAGTGACAGTTCATGATATTTATCTCACTATTATTTTCTTTGGATGGGTTCTAAAGCGTATGATAGATAAGATTAAAAGAAGATTATGACGCTGGTCAAAAACGTAGGGACTCATGAACCGAACAATGATAATTTGTGCCAGTGCACATATGTTCTTTAGGCTAAAATTAGAATAAGTTAGTAACATTGTTACTTAAAACAGTGTCCCTACAAACACCCGAAATGGTACGTTGAGACATACGATTTTCTCACATATAAAATACCAAAACATTTTTGAAGATGATGGTCGGTATGCAGATACTGCAGATGCGGTTAGTAATACAAGGTGTTGTTGCATTAAAATCCAGGGTAATTAACAATAATGGCACACATTAAGTTTTGTATGTGTTTTATTTATGGAACAAACTGAAAAATCAACCTTACCATAATTTATAGTATGTCTAAAAGTTCGGAGTCGTGGCAAGAAAAATATCGGTCAAACTTCACTTCACTAAAAAGTTAAGGTAGGTTTTACTAATTTGTTCTTTCGAGGTTTAATTAAGACGATAAATCACAAGCAAATAGTTTAATTAATATACGGTAACAGTGAATTATTGCTTTAATCGTTTTAAAATTGTTTGAATTTTCTACTGTCAATGTAATTAGATTTTGTTGCAAATATTTGTAGTACCGCTTAAATATTTATTAAAACCAATTCATAATGACACCGCAGATTTCAAATAGAGACTTCATGGAATCTTGTTTATTTACTGAGTAACATGACGACTAATTAAAGATTTTATTTGAGTAAAGTGGTGCTAAACTATACGTGTATTGTGAGTAGTTTTCGTATTCTGCTTTTTCATAGAGAGATGTCTCAAAGAAATTTTATTACGTTTAAATGATGCATATTATGGTAACGCATCTGCATTTTGATTATTAATCTAAAATAAATATGTATCTATGTCTACAGCCAGCAGTATCACTTGTCACCCTTATTTTATAAGAAAAGTATTTCTAAACCATTAGTAATCATTACATGTGAGTACATCTATATCATATTTTCCTTCCGCATCGATTAATTCGACTGGAACATATACTCCAAGAGCAAAATTCAGCCGTGCCAATTTTCCTTTTCTCTTTATTGAACTTTTTACTGATGGCCATACACTAGTATATTTGATGCAGTAATGGTCACAGTTCTGCAGCCAAAGCCTTGAAGCTCGCTTTTATAAAAAATATTTTGACCTTTTATTAAAAGTATTGAATTACTTTTCAAGTAGTCAAAATTAAATTCTACATAATTATAAATGTACTTCAACTTGATGATGGTTTTCATTAATATATATTACGAAATATCTTATTTGTAAACAAATTCACTAGTTAATTGCTTAAAAAAATTGAAGTGTCCGCCTATAAGGAAACAACCGACTTTAATTGTGCTGATGGTGTTATTAGCATTTCATTAACACATTTTTTTAAAACGAATATTAACAGTGCTATAAACATTACTAATATTCCCCTTAACCACACCACGTTCACGACAGTAGTCGAATGGCGAATTTAAACCCACGACATTTTTGAGTTCGCGATCCGCGCCCTGCCATTAGGCTACTGTCGCTTTTAATGTTTAAATTTTCAACATGAATAATCATTTTTAAAGTTTTTGTCTGTCTGTCAGTCTTTCACGCCTTCAAAACGTGAGAATTATGACAAAATCCCTTACCAATATATACCAGGCTATACATAACGATTTCTTATATTTACGCGAACACTACACGTTGATTAAAAACTACTTTTACGGATTTTATCGCGTTAAATTTATTTTATTTTTCATACCCGACGTTTCGGGTGCTTTCCAGCACCCATGGTCACTGGCGACCAAGGTGACTGACACAAGTGTTAATCCGGAGTACCTACAGCTTTTTAATTCAACTAGCTTTTTAATTGACCAAAAACAATAATTAAAAAGCTGAAGGTACTCCGGGTTAACACAGACATCGGCACGCCAGTCACCCCAGTTCCCCGTGACCATGGGTGCTGGAAAGCACCCGACGTTGGGTATTAAAAATAAAATAAATGAATTAAACGCGATAAAATCCGTAAAAATAGTGACAAGACTATATATATATATATATATATATATATATATATATATATATATATATATATATATATATATATATATATATATAAAATCAGGTGCTGTACATATAAGATGCAAATAAACGTGCGACGTGCAAAGGGTATATTATATCAGTTTAGAACTGAAACGCGTCATGTAACTATTCTTGCAGATTCAATGTTAATAACTGGGAACTTACGAACTACATACAACTTGTGCCTTCGTACTTTACACTGAGCTATGTTCCTAATAGCTCCCGGGGTCCTGTTGTCCGTTGCAGTTCTCAACCCGTTTAGGCTAAGTTTATTATTTCAGAACATTCTGTAACACGACCTTAAGTTAGTGGAAAACATCTAATCATCGAAGGAAGTCAAGAATAGATGGAATAAGTCGTGCTCGAAAGTTTGTAGTATAATGCATCTGCAAACGTGTCATGTAACATTGCGATAAATTAAAAGTATAAAATATTATAAATTAAAAGTATGATATAAAAGTATTGATTTCTTAAATTTACGCGAACACTACACATTGAATAAAACTATTATTTACGGATTTTATCGCGTTTTAATTACAACTATAATTTATTTTTATTATCCCGACATTTTCCGACGTCAAACATCTCATCCCCCCCCCCCCGTGAACATGGGTGAAACGTCGGAATAATAAAAATAAATTATAGTTGTAATTAAAACGTGAAAAAATCCGTAAATAATAGTTTAATTCAATAAAAGTATTGGTAAAATAATGCGTCTTCACTTATTTAGTCTGTTACGTTACAACGAAAACAAGAATAGCCAATTTCAATTGATTTTCCCGACGAAGTTTCCAGCAATTTGCAATTTTATAGTTAACACCAATCATTATAGATTATTATGTTCTAAGACTTGAATTTGCTTTTTATAGTAGTGGCTTGAAACTCGAACGATTTTATTTAGTGATATATAATATATTTGATTGACTACAAAAGTTCATCATTCATCATCATCATTACAGCCCTTCACAAGTCCACTGCTGAACATAGGCCTCCCCCAAGCAATGCCACAAAGCACGGTCCTGAGCCACCTGCATCCATCGACTTCCTGCATGTCTTACCAGGTCGTCACTCCATCTAGTGGGGGGTCGCCCTACACTACGCCTACCGGTACGAGGCTGCCACTCCAGCCTTTCTTCCTCATCGGTTATCGGTTCTTCGAGCTATATGGCCGGCCCATTGCCACTTCAGCTTACAACAAAGGTTATACACCATTAAATATTGTTAAACAATTTCAATAGAAATTTCTCATATAAAGTATTTCAATTGACTGTTTAAAACACCAAATCCACCTTTTAACTAAACATGGTTTAATGTCAGTATTGGGTTTGGGCTTATACGATGGTTTAAGAAATCTTTTTAACTAATGAATAAGTCCTGAGAACTCGTTTCGCCACGTCGCCAGGGTCTTCACAAATTTTGACATTTGCTGTCAAATTCCTTACATTGCATTTTAGTTTTGAATATTTCCACTGAACTTCTTTCATGAAACAGTTTCTAGTTCAAACCTGAGACTAATTAAACTACTTCTCGTAATAACGGAACGGAATTCGTTTCAGTTTTGAACTTAGTATTCTTTGAAATTGCACTTATGTTTTAATTCACAAATCCTATCTAATCGAAATTATAATGATTTATTTTCTGTCTTGGACTACGTCTGCTACCTGCACAGCTGTGTTACGGCCTGAAACGTATAGTGGACCTGTATAATTACTAGAGATAGGCAGAATATTCGTTTTATAGGTATTTCGGCATATTCGGCAGTTTTACCAAATATTAGTATTCGGCCGAATATTTGGCTAAATCACCGAATATTCGTCAAAGTGGTACTCAAAGTGTCCACTGTTTTGAAATGTACGAATTGAGTAATGCCATTTCTTTTATAATTTTACTGTTGGAATTATATTTTATTTGTGAGTTAAATCTACTTGTATATCTTTATGTTTTTAAGACACTATAGATTTATCTCCAATTATAGCGAATAGAAAGCTTGATCAAATGTTTTTTGAATTACATTAGTACATTTCACTTTACTTTGGTCGTCAGTTTATCTTCTGCCACTCATTTTTTATCATATAATTATCAGTTTCAACTAAGAATAACACAAAGAAATACTATTTTGCTCACACAAATAGTTAAAACAAGCATGTGCCGGCAATTTGCTTAGTAATAGATGATAACTGAGAGGCAGGGTCCGGCGCTAATCCCGCGCGTTTTAAGGTGACAAGTTTCGATATAAATTGGTTAGGCACCGAGGTGATCCTGCCGAATAATGTTCGACCGAATATTCGGTTCAACTAAAGTTTTTCCGAACTTTCGGCCTAATATTCATATTCGGTGCAATACATATTCGGCCCGTCTCTAATAATTACCGGGTTTCAGACATTCCATCTAATCCTCTAAGATAAAAAAGTATCTGTAGTTTACTTTGTCTAAAGTTCGTTTTCAGATGTCCGTAGACTGTAGCAGCCAATTCTTTACACTTATCAGGTGTACTGTGAGTTCGTTTGTCGCTTGACTATTACGAAAAAAACACTAATAATTCGCAGCGGGCTCGCAGCAAGCGATTTATCGATTAACACAATATCAGATTTTTTTACTTATTTATTTGTATGGATCTCCATCAGTTGTACATATTAAATTACTTCTAATCTATAAATTACTATAATTAAAGGATCCAATTAAAGGAGAACACATAATTCCAAAACAATAGCTGTAGTTGGAACAAAAATAAGTTTTACGAACCAAAGGTAGTTAATAGTTTTTGCAACATAAATAAAAGTTAAGTTTAGGATAAAATTGGTGAATAATTAATTTTAAAAACAGTCGTTACATTTTTTCATTAACAGTGTGAGCGCCTCACAAACAATGTCCAGTGTTCCTATGATTTTTTTACACATATATTGTATACTTGTATACTCGTGATACACGTGTTATTGGAGAATTCTGTCCAAATTTTGAATATATTACATGCCTCAAGTGCCTTAGAGACTAATGCGCGAATTACTGGCAATCGATAAATAAAATAACATCGCACTATAGTATATACCCCAAAGGCTTCCTTTCTAGGATTTCGAAGCAGGGTAGTGTGCACGCACGCACACACTGACGCACATACACAGTAAGTACACATACTCGTAAGCGCACACATATACCCCTCTCAACTCTCAATATTATATCAGCAGTCAGCACTAATTAGTGTAATCCTGCTCTGGAGGAACGTTTAGTTGAAATCTGTTTACTTTCATGTTTATTTAATCTAAGGAGTAATGGAGTATCAAATAAAATAATAAGAGTAAATAACAATGTTATTAGTATGGACTGGGATTGGATATTTTATGAATATGAGATTAAAAAGTTATTTCTCTAGTAATACAATAACATAGTTCATAAATTTGTGATATTGTATTTAACGAAAGTTTAGGTTAGGTATCCAGAATACGTTTTTTTTACAAATTTCAGAAGGAGTTCAGAAAAAAACAAAAGTTGTTTTTGTTTCTAATTATTTTCCGTTTTTTAGTATAATATATAAAATATATAATAATGCTTGATTACAAGTAAATCTTATAATATACAGAGCCTAACAATATAGGTAGATTAACTTACAATTACATGGCAGTTTGAGTTCGATCCACCTCTGAAAATTTTGTTTACAATGCCCCACCCTGTTGCATAATAATAAGCTTAATATTAAGTCCTTATCCACGAAATTGCCGGTTTTTTTTATGAAACACTTTAACGTAATTTTTAATTTCTATTCATCAAAGTCATCATCCATGCATTTCCGCCAACGCAGAGGAAGTTTATTGATGAAAAAATCAGCTGAACCGGAAATAACAAATTTTTCAAAGGTATTTTGTACCCTCTCTGGTATTGAGTTTTTCCCGCCAAAACGTATCGAAATTCTGGAAAAAGGAGAAGTCTGTTGGCGCAAGTTGTGGTAACTTGGCGACTTTCTGTTGTGAAGTCAAGGTCGTGCAGAAGCAATGGGACGAGCGATTGACCAAAGCTGTTTGGAGTCGTGCCAGCTTCTCCATCATTGTGCTCAGTTCTTCACGGTATACATCTGCATTAATACTCACCCAGTTCGGTAAGAAGCTGTGATGAATCACACCGGCGCTAGACAACCAAACAGTGATCATCACTTTTCTAGATGTAAGTTTTCGTTTGGGCATTGTTTAGGTGCTGAAACGGGATCCAACCAACTTGATAAGTGCTTTCGATTGTCTTACATAATAAATTATTTGTTGCACGTAACAATGTGGTTCAAAAATTCCTTCTTTTGTGTGTCTGTTGAGCAGTGCAAGGCATGTCTCGATGCGTACTTCACGCTGGCGATCATTGATTTCTTGAGGCACCATAGGATCAATATTGTTTTGATGTTAACGTCGAAAACTGCTGTCAACCGTAGATTGTGTATCGTTCCACAGTTCTCCTCCTTCCTCAGCTTCCACAATCGCCTTTAATCCGTCATTGTCGGCCAAAATTTTCGGACAATCACGGCGTTAATTTTTCGGGTCAAAATTTCCAGAACGGAAGCCGACAAACCAATATTAAGCATCAAAATGCAAATGCGTTGTCACTCCTGAGGACTAAGATGGAATGCCTCGATTTCAGTAAAAGGGTCTCCGGTTCTCTACACTCACCACACGAAACAAAGTAGTATTTCGCTGGTATTCTATGAGAGCGTGGTCCTGTCCCACTCGAGCCGACCCATTCGTGCTACTTTAATATGGCTGCAGCGTAGTTCAACCACGTAATTGGTGGTGCGTTCGATTGTAGTACTCATTCCGTAAACTTAGTTGATGATGCGTGCCGCTTGGGCCACGTTGCTTTCACAACGGTACTCATATTCCATAATTAATTGAATTTTTAACGTATGCAAGGACGGAAAACATTCAAGTGTCATTAAACCATAACGTTCTAATCAATAAACAAATGACTAATCTTGAATAAAGAATTATATGTTTTTTTTTTAATAAAATTAATTTCAAATTAGTCTTCTTAGCCAAACAAAAATTATTTCGATTTGAAATAACCAGTACTGTAGAAGGACAATGCTATGGGTGGAAACCTATTATGTCAAGGGCCAATTCAAGGGGTCAATTGAAGTGCAATTGCAAAATTTCTAATGCGTGAATAACTTTTTTACGATCACCACATATGCACGGAAATGCTTACAAATTCATCTCTACACTACCCTCAAGTAAAGTGGTAGAGAATGCCTTAGTACACATACGAACTAATACAGTTATCTCCATCCTGCACGCCGTCCAGTTATCTGCAAGTTGCAGTTAATCTTGCCGTTTAACGAATTCCAGCTAGAGGCAATCGTAGTCGTACTATTGGGTTAAGAAACCGTTCTAATAAAGTGTGCTTTTTAAGAGCTTGATAATTTTAAATGATAATAATACAAGACAGAAATATTGTTGGAATGAATTTTTTACTAATATAATCCGGAAGATAATTTCATGGCATTTATTTTTTAAATATGATTTCCGGCAAGTGTCCGCCGCGGCTATGAGTTACATAGTCTATTCGATCAGCCAATTTTTGACTAATTTTTCTAATAAATCTGGCCGTATGGTGTCAATGGTGGCTTGAATATTGGCTTCCAATGCTTCAAGAGTTGTTGGTTTGTCGGCATAAACCAATGACTTAACAAAGCCCCATAAAAAAGTAATCGAGAGACGTTAAGTCGCACAAACGAAGGGGCCAGTTAACAGAACCACTTCTGGAAATTAAGTTGTCGCCAAATTGATTTTTTTATAGAATTAGAGTAACAAACGAGCACACACCTGATTATAAGTGGTTGCTGTTGCCCATAGACATCTACATTTATCCTCGATTAGGAACCAAAATGCGTTATCACCCCTGAGGACTAAGATGGAATGCCTCTTTTCTAGTAAAAAAAAGGGTCTTCGGATCTCTACACTTGCCAAACGAAACACAGCAGTATTAAGCTGCTATTTTACGCCGATATTCTGTAAGAGCGTGGTCTTTCCCCGTTCGAGCCAACCCATTCGTGCTACAACCATAATATAGCTGCAGCGCGGCTCTACGAATTTTTTGATTTTGAGATTTTGCAATAAATTGATGGTTACGCGCGTTGTATGGCAAGTTGCGCCGTCTTGTTGGAACCAAGTGTTGATTGTGATTAATTTTTAGAAACAAAAAATTGGTTAGCAGGGCTCGATACCGCTCGCCATTCACCGTAACGGCAGCTCCTTCCTCATTTCGAAAGATATAAGGACCGATGATGCCACCAGCGTGTAAACCGCACCAACAGTCAATTTTAATGGATGTAACGGTGATTCGTTAATGGCAATGGTCTTCGCACAATATACGGCAATTTTGCTTATTTACGATGCCACTTAACCGGAATTGAGCTTAATCACCAATTTTTGATAAAAATGAAATTATGAATTAAAATTTTCCGCCAGTTTGGTCATTTGGCTTTAATTCTTTCAAGGCTGTATTTTATAGGCACGTAAGCCAAGTTCCTTACGTAATTTTTTTTTATAGGATAGGGTGACAAACGAGCACACAGTCCACCTGATGGTAACAGGTTGCTGCGGCCCATAGACATCTACATCTATCTTCCATTACAAATCAAAATGCAGATGCGTTGTCACCCATGAGGACTGAGATGGAATGCCTCATTTCCAGTAAAAAGAGTCTCCGGTTCTCTACACTCACCATACGAAATACAGCAGCATTAAGCTACTATTTCACGCTGGTATTCTGTGAGAGCGTGGTCCCTCCCCGGTCGAGCCGACCCATTCGTGCTACAACTATACTACTAATATAATTGCAGCATGGCTCTACCACGTCAAAAATTTTCCACGTAGTCGAAGGACAAAGGTCAACAAGTTGAGAACTGCGACGAGTCGACATTTCCGCGTATTCTTCAACACTTCGCGCTACCGCAGCAATATTCTCTTCGGTACGCACATTTCTTTTTGTCTTGTAGATGGATAACTGTACGAATTGCTTACTCACTAGGCCGATTATGGTGTAAAATGGACGAAGTGCTCTATGAACTTCGCGAACAGATTTTTTTTTTTTCAAAGTAAATTTCCACTATTGGGAAGTGTTGTTCTGGCGTTAAACGATTTATGATGAATTGCCAAACTTTACCGGACAGAAATGTCAACACAGTTTGACATTCTCTACTGTCAAATCGTAGACAACGACCATCGAAACTTCTCATGCAGCTAAAAACACCCAATATTACGGTCACGGCAACTATGATTTTATTTTATTTATGGTCGACCGAACGAAAAGCTCGTAACCGCTTAGTGTGATTGTGATTTTAGGCATTAACACCGTCTATACATTTCTGTAGTTTATACACATAATATTTTTGTGTACTTATATACCTATAATATAAAGGTAAAAATTAAAACGTACAGTTGTAAGAAATTAGGCATAAGTATTGCACTGTCAAAATATTACATAATTCTGGTTACCATTACCTTTGAGTTACTTGTTAATTAATTTTATGAACAAAATTAAAGTCCCTATAATATAGTTTAAACATTTTAATTATCCACCAGAGATTTTGTTAGACACTTTTAGAAGTTTTATTAAATTTCCGTCAACTAGTACAAATTCTATTATAATTTAATACTAACGCCCGACGACATGAGCTCGCTTTAAGTTCATTTTATGTCTAATAAGATATTTCTTAGCAAATGAAAGAGTCTCGGAAAGAAATCTTTATTTCATCTGATGGTTTTCAGCTCTTTAAGACAATCTCTGTACACATATTTAAGAAAAAAGAGTTAACGATGACATTCCGCTGCCAACTGTACGACCTACATCGCTGTGTGGTCTCGGTGCTCGGTCCGTACTGCGCTAACTTAATTAGCACCCGTCAATGTTGAGCACGCGCCTCACGCTCTCACGCGACTCAGCACACTCACTATTTACGAGTCCATTTTAAAAGAAAGAGAGATGATTATTCATCGAAAAATGAGGTACATATTACAGTGAGTTCTATGACTGAAAATAACTTTAACAGTGTATAGCTAAGAATAAAAGTAAAGTTACGGCCTAAAATCGTTCCGCTATTGGATGTACGGTATCTCACATTTCCAAATGGAGCTGAAAAAATTCTTCGCGTAATTTGATGTCTCTGTACATAGGCTGTCTTTTACTTAGGGCAATAACTTTTTACGTTAAATTATTTAATTATTAGAAATGTTTTTCCACTTTGTGCTTGTATATTTGCAAGAGCCGTAGTGCGTATCAGCTCGGAGCCTGAGCTTTTGCTAAAAATTTCAAATTACGTGGACAATCCAACTTCGATTCTCATCAATGACAATGGTAATATAATTTTAAGTGCTGGTATTCCACGTGCTCGACGGTAAAGTGCACATAAAGAATATATATATATATATATCATCATCATCATCATCATTACAGCCCTTCACAAGTCCACTGCTGAACATAGGCCTCCCCTAAGTAATGCCACAAAGCACGGTCCTGAGCCACCTGCATCCATCGACTTCCTGCATATCTTACCAGGTCGTCACTCCATCTAGTGGGGGTCGCCCTACACTACGCCTACCGGTACGAGGCTGCCACTCGAGAACCTTTCTTCCCCATCGGTTATCGGTTCTTCGAGCTATATGGCCGGCCCATTGCCACTTCAGCTTACTAATCCGTTGGGCTATGTCGGTCACTCTGGTTTTACTGCGGATATCCTCATTTCTGAGTCTATCACGCAGAGAAACTCCGAGCATAGCCCTCTCCATAGCTCGCTGAGCGACCTTAAGCGTCCTCATACGGCCAGCAGTGAAGGACCACGTCTCAGATCCGTAAGTCATCACTGGTAACACGCACTGGTTGTACAATCTAGTTTTTAGAGATTGAGGTATACCTGACGAAAAGATATGCCGTAATTTCCCGAACGCTGCCCAGCCGAGTTGAATCCGTCGATTGACCTCTCGGTCGAAGTTGGACTTACCTAGTCGGACTATTTGTCCCAGGTAAACGTATTCGTCAACAACTTCGAGCATAGTGCTCCCAACAACTACCGGCATAGGTGTGACATGGACATTGAACATGATCTTTGTTTTGTCCATGTTCATCTTAAGACCTATCCGTTGGGAGGCACTATTGAGGTCATTGAGCATAGTGCTTAAGTCCTCCAGCGATTCTGCCATAAGGACTATATCGTCGGCAAATCGAAGGTGAGTGATGTACTCGCCATTGATGTCAATACCGTATCCTTTCCAGTCCAGTAGCTTGAAAACGTCTTCCAATGCAGCGGTGAAGAGTTTCGGGGATATAACGTCACCCTGTCTTACACCTCTCTGCAGTTGGATAGGTTTCGAGCTCTGGTTCTGTACTCGGATAGCCATCGTAGCCCTACTGTACAAACACTTCAGCACTTCGATATATATATATATATATATATATATATATATATATATATATATATATATATATATATTATATTTATTTGTGTATTTTTATTTTAAATATATAAAGGTGCCACTGAAAATCAGGGGTTATTGGGGTGTTGTACTTCTGATACATTCCAACATATCCTGAGTAGCTTTCCTCTTTGAAGCAGAGCAGCATTAACGGGTGGATTATCTTTGTAATACACCTTATGCATTACTCCTTATTCTCTAGTTTTTTATTATTATTATTTTTTTCTTTTTTATTATTATTGTTTGCTTTTTTTTTTGTTTTTTTGTTTTACCATATCTATAAACAAGGAGTGAATGTCCTGTTTCATGATTTCTATGTATAATTTTTTTTGTTTTTTTTTTGTATGACTACTTAAATGTTATGTGTTTTATGTAATCCACTTGAGTGTGTTGCATGTGCCAAATAAAATCTGTTTCTTTCTTTCTTTCTTAAAGGAAAATATTATGATGAAAATTGCACGTCAGAGAAATAAAATAATCTTATCACGTGAAGTCCGAAAACACGCACTGGAGAAGCGCGGTGGACTTATAATATATACTCTGACATACAGTGGTACAGCAGGCACACGCTCGACTGGGGCCGGCTTCACTCGGTCACTGTGACGTAGGTGCGGGTCCCGAAGCTTGTTGTCTGGCAATACTTGCTTGACGTGCTGAAGCTCGGTATACCAGATGTTTTCTGTCACATATCCCTTGTTCTCACTGAAACAAAGATTTGCCCACGGTAGCTAACTGTGAGGGATGATGGTGAGATTCACCATATAAATATCGGTTGGTATGGGTCTTTTTCCTATACACAGTGTGACCAATAGTTTTTCAGACGGATTACACACCTTGTCACCACTCAATACACTAAACAAAAAGCATTTTCTGAAAAAATATTAATGTTGCTTAATAATTTTGCTTATACAAATATTTAAACTGCTAAACGGGCAATCTATTTCATGTCAGCCCCGTCAGGCCTCTGAAAAATGCCGAAGCCCGACACTAATCAGGTAAATGGCATTTCATTCGATTTATTACCTGCCGCGTTCATGACATGAGCTTCAAATTTTAGAACAGCAATGTCGATTTAGTGATGTTCAATTTTGACATCAGTGGAGGCTGTCAGCCTATTGTTTCGAAATTTCACCGTACCTACATACTCGTATTTAATTAATGAATGCCTAAAATCCTACCTAAATTACTATTAACTAAAGTATGACCTAAAACACTATCTAGATTTAGGGCAGATTTATCAGTTATCCGGTAAAAGTTATTCATAGAAAATACAATCCATATTTAAAAGTTACAGCTGTATTTCAATTGTTTTAGTTCAACTGTTTCTTGTTTATTTTCAGACAGGTTATTATTTATTCAATATAACTTTTATCCAAACCATCGTTGACATATTTAACTTTTGTTTTACTCTACAGTAGGTTTACAGTGTTTAAATTTTACAACGCTGTTTATAATTTATTATTAAATAAGCGGATTATATTCAATTACTCTATCCCTATTAGTAGAGCTACCAGTTTTATGAAGTTTCACATAAAAGGTCATTTTTATGGTTCCGCTATAATATAAAGGACCTTTTCCTTTTGGTTCTGTCATTGAAGTGATATGTACTTACGTACTGGAACAGCTATCTCAAACCAAAATGTGCGCTACTCTGTGTTCGCGCGGCTGGTTTTTTATCATAGAATAAACATAGGTAGAATGATCCGTATGTAATAATAGATTTTATTGTTAAATAGGTAAATTATATCGAGAACAATATTTAAATTTTGTCATTTATTTTGTATATTATATTTGCTTATTTAATATAACATATTACATAATATTATATCACAATTACATTTTAATGTTATTTTAATTTGAATATTTTAAAAGGTATCTATGTCAAATATAAAAAAAACATACTAAATGTATGTATAACAAAACTTATTAATATAATATTTAATTACAAATATATTTATTTAAATTAGAATAAGAGTCGTTCATAAATGCTGGGAACGCGTGAGTTAAAAATGGACAAATTTATTCCACTTTGACTTTGAAGTGGAAACCGATTTTAACATGAAAAATTTAGCCTAATTATAATAATATATATATATATATATATATATTAATTCTATACAATTTTCTACAAAAAGTATATAATATATTCGTTCCTATACTTAAGTACCCACAGAAATGTCGCATCTGAACATATTAATTTCATAATCTATATTCCTTGACACGAGATGGCGTCTTAGGAATAATTTGTTTTATTATTAATACATAATGCTTTTTATTATTTAATTATCTTATTAACCGATGAAAAGTAATTCCTTGGTTTTTACTGATATTTCTTGAATTATTTGTGCAATATCTAAGTACACACGACGACATATTTTTATCAAAAGATTTTTTTTAAATCAACACAACACGTGACAACTCTACAAGCGCCTAGCGAGTGACTGATTAAAGTGCGGTGTATGCACCGCAGTTGAGTAGAACAGTGTAGCTGAATGCAGTGTCGCCTCTAGTACGTAGTACATAATAGCTCAATGGGTTCTGTCAGTCTTTCAGATCTCAAGTGAATACATCACCACATCACCAACACTAACCCTACTATTTCACCTGGTATTCATTCTAATGTGACAGCGTTCTAACTTGTGGAGTTATTAACACACTGTGAAAAATTTTGTGGCATTTAGATTTGTGTTAGGTTTGAAGATAAGAAAATTGCTTCTAGTGTAATAAAAGGATGTGAAACACTTTTTAATAGGCCTTTATAACTAATAACAGGTTCTCGTTAACTAACAAATTAAGCCTAGTTTAAGAGATACTAAGCTTCAAATAAAAAGCTTGCGATATATTCATTTCTTATACAACATTAATAAAACAAATTTTAAGGAATTTAACGCGTTTAATTTCACTGAAGTTACTTATTTTAATACCAGATGTTTAGGTTGCATTACAGCACTCATAGTCACGGTAAACCGTGGAGAGAAAGATGTATTGTGTATGTATTTGTATTCTCATGGATCTCTTCTTTCGTCTCAAATATGGAAAAAGAGATATTTTTCTTTTTATATAATCTAATGTGTGCTTTTGGTTTTTCCAAACTTTTTGAGGTTTGTTGCAGGTGTCCATGGACTGTTAGTTCTTTTCTATCATTCAATTAATTAAAAAAAACTAATATTCCTAGATTGGGACCGAAATCCTCTTATTACTACGCATCTACATTTTGATTTTTTTATCGAAGTTAGATGTAGATGTCTATAGACCACAGAGTACACTTAACCTTCAGGTGGACTGTGTGCTCGTTTGCCAACCTTATCCTATAAAATCTGAACCGCATGGGTATACAATATAATTCTTTTTCTTTCAGGAATCCATCTCGTCAGATATACCTATCCTTTTCTAATCCCAAGTTGTAGTGCTTTCTCTGTTGTTTTGAAGGTTAGGGAGTTGAAATATTGGCCCGCGAGCATAAGGACGCGAGTGCTGGTCGAATACTGACAATTATAGAGCTAGTGGATAAGTGTCCTGTGGTGATTAAAAATATTTAGAAAACTTACAACCCATTCTCGTAAAAATTTATTAATAGAAATTGTAAACTTTTTAAATGTTAAATTTTTATTCTCTGTCGTCGCTATCACGAACAAATATGGTCTGATATATAAAAGATGCTCATTTAGGAAGTTACTAACTCATTTGTACGAAATTTGTCATGCAACGTCCAGTGTGCTCTGTACAATAATACTGGCAAACAACTCCGACGATATTTTGTCACGTATTATGTTAAAATTAGTTTTAAATTACCTACTGTAAGAAGCTGTAAATTTAAATGTATTGTTGGCAGCTAGAAAGTAAGTTTTATTTCGTTACATTTATAATATGTAGAAGATCTTTATTAAATTATAAGATTCATACGTGCATTTTAAGATCCATATACGTGACAGAGCCACGCTGCAGCTATAATATGGTTGTAGCACGAATGAGTCGGTAGGAGCGGGGAGGGTCCACGTTCTCAAAGAATACCAGCGTAAAATGCTTTGTTTTATATGGTGAGTGTAGAGATCCGGAGACCCTTTTTTACTAGAAACAATCCATCCATCCATGTTAGCCCTTGGGGGTGATAACCCATCAGCCTTTTGATTCTTAATCGAGGATAAATGTGGATATCTATGGGCCATAGCATCCACCTTACATCAGGTGTACTGTCAGCTCGTTTGTCACCCTTTTTCTATAAAAAAAATACGTGGTAAGGCAACGTGGCTCTACGCTATCTTTATTTTCACGCGTGGATCGATTTGCCAGGTGGATTGGCCACCACAGTTTTATTATCTTAATTGTTATCAAGAAGACGTTGTCCAACCAACTTCAGTTTCATTTTCCTCTGTCGCATTTTACGACATCCACATGATTTTATGGGGTAACTTTATGTCCCATTAACAGGTTGAGTTGAACACGGAAAGGTAAACAATGCTTTTAAATTTTAACGCTACTAAAAGTAACCCCAAGTAAAAATTTCGGGGGAAATCTTATTAGTGGTATAGTTGTGACATTGTGACCACTAGTTTTATCAGGGTTTAGTAAATTTCACTTTCTAGATAACGTAGTCATTAAAAATAATGATATTTAATTTCTATTGTCCAAGTTACTAAAGCAATATTTCTATTATATATTATGAAATTCAAGGTATCCATTAGACTCCAGCATCAAAGGACTAATTTTTGTCTATTGTTACAAATAAAATTTAAAGTACTGAAGCAAATTACCGGGATCAAAAAATAAATATCACAAAGTAAATTATCTTCTTAAATAGATCTTGGCAACAGCGCGAAAATTTTCTAAGGCTCATTTTATGCTATATAATATTTGTCAATAGCTACTGAAGTTGAAAGACTAAGTGTAGATGTGATTACATTGCTACAGAGTGGAGTATTTTTGTAGACTATGTGCTGGTAAGTAGATGCTGTGGCCCATAGACATTTACATTTATCCCCGATTAAGAATCAATTTAAATGCAGATGCATTGTCATGCCTGTGGTTTAAAAAAGCCTCCGGTTCTCTACACTCTCCGTACGAAACAAGTCAGTATTAAGCTGCTATTTTGCACTGGTAATCTGTGAAAATGTAGTCCACATCCGGCTGAGCCGACCCATTCGTGCTACAATCATAATATAGTATAAAAATTGACGTGCGTTGCAATTACACACTCTATTTTTCAGAACGCGCTGACGATATTATTTTGAAAATTTATTCGCATTTACCAAAGTTCCATTGAAATAAATAATCAAATGTGAAAACCTAGCACTACGTTAACCCATATCGCGTTTGGAACTCAGTTAACGTTGATATGAAGTGACAACATTTTAATTTATTTTAAACTCATCTTTGCCGTGGACCGGGCCATATGGTCTATTTATACTTATTACTGGCAGCGGAGTGACAGGTTGTCACTGCTCGCCAACGATTTTGAGCGAGCTCCTGCGATGACATTCACCTATAGGACGACGTACCCAGAGGTCCTCATTTATAAGACTGACTTTGAGACTGATTTAAAAGGCGTTTATACTTATATTTAACATATAGTTATAAAAAAAATATGTTTTATAATAAAGTTAACGCAAATTGTAATTTTGGTGATAGTTTTTCACAAGATACTTTTTTAATGTTGTGAAAAAGTGTAACATTTCGTTATTTTAAAATCGTATGATAATCGAGCTTGTGGCTTTCAAATAATATCCTATTTTCATTAGATCATGTGGTTTTCCTACATTTCAGTAGGTAGTGGTTTTGGCATAGTTGCCACGTGGAAGACATCGTTTGTTACACTGCTATTTTTGGTAACGACATATATTTTAAGGTTGTCGATGATTTACCGCTAGACTTCTTGTATTTTTTCTCTTTCATTTTTTTTTCTCTACTAATGAATTAATGTTTAGATTTTTTTCGTCAACGTCTCATTCCTAACAAAATTGTTACTTTAAAATAGAAACCGTGTAATTTTTGCAGTCTTTCTTATAGAATATTTTCGATTTTCAATGTTACATTTATAAAAATACACGTTTCTTTTTGTTAAAATTAATAAGTCAGTATATCATGATCACGTCAATATATCATCATCTTTTTTTACTTGTTAGTTAAAAAAATTATGATAGTGATAAGTGTTGATGAAGTCTTAACAAGGCTCTCGCCTAGAAAACACCCAGATTATGGAGTATAGAGGTAAAGAGTACACTGTATAAAAAAGTGTCCGTAGGAAAGCGTTAAATAAGGGTGGCGCCACTGTAGCTACAGTCTAAATGTTAAAGAGCTTTTTTATAATTTTTTATTGCAGACTTTCACCATAATTCCTTTTACAATAATTATTTTATTGCTTTCAAAATTGTTATTTTCAAAATCACACTCAACATATTTTACGGCGATTTAACATACCCCATAGCTACTAGAGCGCTGTAGTGGAGAGTTTTTGAACTGTTATTTACTACTTACAGATGGATATTTTTCAAATATTCTCCTATGGGAGTCGGTATTCCTTACTACTACACTCCATAACCCAGATTTTAATCGAACGGGAAAATACGGTGACTGATTATTTCACTAATTTGATGTACTCATAGCATCCCGAGGGTGTTATGGGAGACGACAGAGGGAAATAAAGCAAGTGATGGACAGCATCGTCTTCCTAATAATAACAAAAAAATGAAAAAACGGTTTGGCAACCCGCCTGCCAAACGTGGCAACTATGGCAAGTGTCCCCCTATCAGGCAATGTATAAGCGAGGCCTACATCCAGCAGTGGATTTCACATTAAGACTATAAATACGTTGCCACTAACTGAGGGCTTAGATAGAAAACTTCACAGCCAGTAATTATACAGCACCGCACGTTAACTCCGCTCCCACTCGTTGATCAGGATATTTTACATCTGGCATATACGAGAATCTTACTGATTCATTCCATGGTCGCTTCTTGCGACACGTAAGGGATTAAATGGACTCTATTACGCTACGATCACATATCTGAATATTTTGCTTCTCTCAAAGTTATTATGTAACTAAAGAGAAAATTAAATTCGATAATATTTTATTTATTTATAGATAAATAGACCTTTTCAAAAATAGTAGTGACAAAATAATCGAATCACTCAATCAAGCTTACTCTACGTACTCGTGTTATCCGACAACCAAAAAAACTGATTGACTAAAACTGAGATTAACTTAATGACATAAAAAAATATCACTGATGTTTCTATTCAGAATCCACAATTTCACAGATAAAGATATTGGTATTGGCGATACTATAATGTTTTCTATTTGGTAACGGCTTAGAGTGAGCAGTGCCGGGGAACGACTGGCGTTCGCAACCGAGCGCACTCCGGACACAAGTGCAAAGTGTCAATTCAGCAAAATGTATGAACTACAAGTTCAATATAGAGGAGGAGTTTTGCCTATGCCAATGAACATCATGTCAAGCTTTTTCTTATAAAATTGAAATTACAAATAGACTTATAGTCATTTGATGGCCAGCAGCTACTGCAAAACATCAACGACCAACTTTAAATAAGGTGCTAAAGATGTGTTGTTACTTCTGAGGAATAATGCTCGAACTCTTTATTCAAGAAATGTTTCTTTCTCCGTAACGATCCATTTTGTTACATAAGAGGCGCATCTTAAACATTTTATATTACAAATATTCAATATTATTCATTCAGCAACTTAGGATGAATTAAAATTAAAATAACAAAACTTCAAACGGTTAGTGAAAAGTAGTAATTGTATTTAAAAAACGGGCATTCCATTCACTTGGTTTACTGCATAGTGGCTCGTAAAAGAAAACGAAGCTTTTTTTAAATGTAAAAAGCCGACAAAGGGTGGAATTCTTCATATCCTGTACCCGCTCTCTTAATCTATAAAATATATAATTACATAATAGATTCAGGCGTTACTTTTCGGAGATCCATTACATTAAAGTTCTTAAAAAACATTTGCTAAGATTCTCTTAATAAAATAAAATGATATGTCTTACCTACTTTGAACAGCCTCTCCCGCCCGCCTTCAATTGGGTGCACTATCACCATCACCGCTATAACCAGCACCACTAATCCTTACACCACTACATTAGAAAAAACACTCCACCGTCGAAAACATGACACGTGTTTCACCTCAACACGAGGCATCCTTAGGTGATGTACACTCTGCGCTCGCTGACCGCTAACTTAGTAGTAGTAGTAAAGTAGTAAAGTAAGATTAAAGTAGAAAGTTAGATGAGTGGTGACTAATTTTATTAATTTTACTGGCTCTATCTTCAGAACGGAACACGGCAGTGTGGGCACTGCCATCAGGCATCAGATTTCTGCTATGTAGGACCACCTAGACGAACTCTTGTGCGGAAAAGTAATAAAATAGAATAAAATCCAATCATGTTGATTCAATATTGCTTATTAGCCGATTTGGGAAAAACCTCTGTCCTCTGAAGAACCAGCACAAAACACATCGAGACATTTTTTTAAATTAAATTATTAAATTAAAATATTATTTTGTACAATTAGTATGAAAACATTAGAAACAGCATGCTCGCGATCACCTCATCCCCAAGGGTTATATTATATATATATATATATATATATATATATATATATATATATATATATATATATAATATGTCTTAAAGTATAGAAATATAAAATGAACTTAATCCTATAGTTAGTCTTATTAATAATGAAAGAACTGATAAAAAAGAATAATATATTTCTATACGCTTGGATACTGATTCTGATAACGCAGTTAACGGGAACCACAGGGTTTTTGTTACATGTTGTATAACATATATAATAATGATAACAAAATGATAAAACATTTTTGCGTCTTTACTTCAAAGTTATACAGTTCCGCTGGTAGCACAACTTCGGGACATGAAACTGTTTTGTATTATGAAGAAAGTGTATGTGAACTTGTGTTTGTGCGTCACACGTAGGCAAGCCAGGCGCTCCGCTGTCTACGAGTCGTAGAGCGATAAAACCGCGGCAGACGGGGTATGAGGTACCATTAGGAAGGATGGGATGGCGGAGGGGGAGGGGGAGGGGTTCCGTGAGGTTCATTCTCCAATGTGCTTAAAAAATCAATCGAAAGTGTCGTAAAAATGGATATTTCCTATCGCAGAACCGCGCCTGTTCCTAATGTTTTAGCATCAGTAATATATTTATAAGTGAAACTTTAGCCTAAATATTTTCACAAGTTACTTTTAAAACTTTTCCCTGCGAACATTGTACTAAATGTCGCAATTCCGATGTTCTTTAAACTGAAACAGTGCTAAAGGAGCTTGTGCTCATGCTGGGGTTTTATTTGGTCGATGCTACAATTTCTAGGTCAACCCGTCTGGGGGAATGCGGGCGCTCCTTCACTTTCCGCCCCCTAAACGTGCTTCCCAGCTGTCTTTTAACCGTTGACCCCGAGACGAAGTACCTACGTCTCTCTTTTCGTTTGGCATCATTGCTGCTACTGGGCTTGAGAACATTTGTAATTATGGCTTAAATATATGACCCTTTTTAAATTGTTTGAGGATAAAAATCAAAAGGGGGGTTGCTTATCCAATTATAAACGCCATTAATATCTTTGGGTTTTGAAAGCAACACATTTAAGTATCTAAAAGCTATTATCCCGCTTCTACCGGGGGGCGGTCAATTGCTAAGCGAATTACTTACTTAATGGTATCATATTAGGGTTTATCTCATTGGCCCTGATATTTGGGTATTAACTCCGAAGTGGACATCGCGGGAAATTCGTTTGTTTTGTTAGAGGTATAAGGTGCATGGTCAGATGTTTAATACGCTATGATCCACGTTTCATATTATGCTAATTCGGGGTCTGATTTAAATATCTGCGCTCTCTGCCACAGCCTGATCCTATATTTCGAAATAACATCGAAGGTAGCTACCGCCGGGTCAGCGTTAGCGAAGTTTCCGTTGTTAAACGCGTCGGAATTGCGCAATGCTGTCTTTTGTTACGATGAATTGTACATATCTATTTAATTTTACAATTATATAAATTTGTCGCTATTGAGAATAGCCTCGTTATTTCCGAAAGAGTTGTTTATATACATATATCATAGAACATATGTTCTTATATATATATATATATATATATATTTGCCTCATGGAAGGCGAGTTAGCAGGCGCAGTATTTCATAATTTTAAATAGTTATCGCGGTGATGCTAATACCCATCTTTCATTTCAGGTTACTTCTATGGCCTCTTACGACACCCACTTTGCGTTAAGTGGTACTGGATATTCTTACACCTCTACTACGTGGATCATTATTAATTTATTACTTATTTTCTATGTATTTGGATTGAAACAGTTTTATAAAACTTATTGTTATTTTTTTACAGGTAAGCGCAGCGAATATTTTAAGCGAATATATATCTTAAGAGCTCTTGACGTAACTTGGTAAGTGAAACTTTTTCACCAGCTTAATTTGACTTTAATTACAATTGGTATTTTAATTAAATATTATGTTTAATTATCTGTCCAGCGAATTGTTTAATAATTATTAAATAATTATTAATCCTTTTCACATAGTTCTTATTTAAAAGTAAGAAATTTACCATAATTTAAAAAAAATACGATTAACCAAAATAAAGATATGTAGACAAATTATTCGAATGTATAATATAGAAGTTATGTACTATGGTACCGGATTTTGTAAAGACAAGACTTTACGAAAATAATCTGTCTTTATGATGATTAAGCGTTCCACCATCAATTTTGCTTCTAAGACAAATTTTAAAAAATAATAAAGCCCACCACTTTTATAATTTACGGCACGACAAACGAGTCAAAAGTTATCCAATATGGCGTTTAAAATAGATACATATTTCACGAAACATCTTTGAATATTTCCATCATCATCATCATCATTACAGCCCTTCACAAGTCCACTGCTGAACATAGGCCTCCCCCAAGTAATGCCACAAAGCACGGTCCTGAGCCACCTGCATCCATCGACTTCCTGCATATCTTACCAGGTCGTCACTCCATCTAGTGGGGGGTCGCCCTACACTACGCCTACCGGTACGAGGCTGCCACTCGAGAACCTTTCTTCCCCGGACGCTCAAGGTCGCTCAGCGAGCTATGGAGAGGGCTATGCTCGGTGTTTCTCTGCGTGATAGACTCAGAAATGAGAAGAGAAATATCCGCAGTAGAACCAGAGTGACCGACATAGCCCAACGGATTAGTAAGCTGAAGTGGCAATGGGCCGGCCATATAGCTCGAAGAACCGATTGAATATTTCCGTTATCTATTATCTTTTTTTTTATATAGAATAGGGTGACAAACGAGCACACAGTCCACCTGATGGTAAGTGGTTGCTGCGGCCCATAGACATCTACATCTATCCTCCATTAAAAATCAAAATGCAGATGCGTTGTCACCCGTGAGGACTGAGATGGAATGCCTCGTTTCCAGTAAAAAGGGTCTCCGGTTCTCTACACTCACCATACGAAATACAGCAGCATTAAGCTACTATTTCACGCTGGTATTCTGTGAGAGCGTGGTCCTTCCCCGGTCGAGCCGACCCATTCGTGCTATAACTATACTACTAATATAACTGCAGCATGGCTCTACCACGTACAAAATATATATAAAATATATAGTATCTTTTTAATACCACGTCTGATATAATGATACATTCAGCCATATCTATCAGGCTGTTACATTATTACTCACTCGTGATGATACTTTCAATTTCTATTAATTGCCGTAGTGTGGCGGTCACCGATCTTGACATCTCGGTTATAGCTACCAATAAAAATCTGCGCCACGACGCGTGATCTGCATGATTGGGACACGGAAATTGGGAATCATTGGGTGCGTTTGGCAGAAAAAAGCGCTTGCAAGCGCTTGTAAGCAAAATGGCGATCGTAAGCGGTAATCGCTGTCAATTCGTAAGTAGCTATTTTCCTCTAGGACACGATGTTAGTTTTAACCGGGGAACCTAACCTAATTTAAATACATGTTTGTAAAGTATTCATATTAAAAACTTACCAATCATGAATTTTTAATAACATGTATATGTCTATTCACGTCATTATATTACTTAAAACTAATATTGCAAAAAACAACTTATAAACTCTACTTCAAAACAAACAAATTAAATAAGCAAAATGGCGGATTGTGTCAGCGCTACTGAAGTAGTAATCGTGTCCTGGCCGAAAACTATTTTAGCGCTAGTAAGCGCTTGCTAGCGCTTTTTTCTGCCAAACGCACCCATTATTTGGCATTGCTTTGCGGTGTATGTGTTATGTATATACATATATCATCCATTACAGCCTATTAACGCCCACTGCTGAATATAGGCCTCCCACATCGCAGGGGAGAATATTTGTCACAGTTGCCACGCTTGGCAAGCGCAGTTTTTTATTTTGGTCGATACTGCTGCTCATCTGATTTGGTTCCCTCTGTCGCCTTTTACGACACCCACGGGGCGTATATCATACATACAACATATATAAAACGTAACCTTTATTTCTTCTAGCTAAGGCTACCGCTTTACGCAATTCTCATCTTAGACATGTTATGTACTTAACTTCAGTTGGCTGCACCTGAGCTCTGATTATACAACTGTCATATTGTACGGTTAAATTAAATAATATTAGCGAATGTCGTCTTATTATTAAGATGCTCGCAGCCTGGGGGAAGTTCATGAAAATCTTTGGAGCTATAAGCAAAAAAATTACTTTATGAAAATTTAAAAATATATAAGATTTCTTTCTATAATTTTAACTTACTAAGGCTCTTCACTTCCCAATTTTCGTTTCAACTTTTTCGACGACACGCTTAGCTTAATAAATATTTGAGCGTCCCATCTTACTCCCTTAAACAGAGCTTTTAGTCGAAAACACGAATATTTATTAAACTTCATGTCTGCGTTATGAAATTGGTAAAGCGAAGTCTACGCGAGAAAAGTCGCGGAAAATAGCTAGTTACCTAATAGTATTGTACTTGTAAAATGCAGCATCTTCTTGGTAACAACTCATTAGTAGTAAAATACTGCGGTTGCCGGGGCACCTGCAATTCGAGAGTTAAATATACAAGTATAGAAAACTTCGATCATACCGGTGATGTATGTGGTAAAACCCGTACATTTTACATAAACTGTAACGCTAGGAAATACTTTAGTTTGTTATGGATTACTTTTCAATGCAATAATCATGCAAAACGGTAGTTTGAATTTTATTCATTCACGCAATCGGGATATCACGCTTGGCGTACGAGCTGGCAACCTCATTTTTTCTAGTTGTCTGTTCATCGCCTGGAAGACCTCGCTCTGTCATTTCTTATGCCACCAACGGAAAGATATAAGGGAGTGGACATTTTCATACTATCACTACATGGTCACATTTCTTTTAATTTTGAATTTAAAACGTAAAAATTGGGGACTAAAATAAAAATTTGAAAAGCGATTAACCGATAGGCCCACCCTGGAACTTCCCGCTTTTTTCGAGCTTGAAACACTCGCAAATCTTCCAATTGGTTGATTTTTGAGCACTTCAAGCTCAAAAATTCAAAATTTATATAAAAACAATAATTATTTAGAAAATTTTAAATGGCTATAACTTTTGATTCTCGTTCGATTTTGTTTACCTAGGTATCATTCGACGCAGTTTTTAAGGGCAAATGTTGTTCGTCAAGTCTTGAGACGATAGATCGAAGAATTTGAAAGTTATCTCAAAAATACGATTGTTTCGAAATTTTTAAATACCTAGCTATAATTTTTGAACGCATCGTTCGATTTTCACTTCGCAGTTTTTCAAGTACAAAAAAGTGTCTTTGATGTCTGGAATTGATTATTCAAATATTAAATAACTCAAAATAATTGAAGAATTTTTTTTTGTTTTTAATTTTTGACTATCTTTAAAACAACGCGACCGCTTGATTTCAAAATCTAATCAAGTTGAAGTCTGAATGTACACTTTCGAACGCCGCCGTATCGTTCATCTCGATACTACTTTCTAATTTTGAATTATTAATTTTCAAATCGGGACGTTAAAAAATATTTCGATTCCAGTACCGACCCTAATTATATTACACGTAACATATGTATTTAATTTTCGCAACCCAAATGTGTATGTATATACGTCTTTATATTCACTGTATAAAGCGTTAAAACTGAAATTTAACGAAGATCCTCAAGAGAATATTACGCAATAGTTATGAAGACTTAGAAAGAAAGAAAAATTTAAGTTTCCTAACGTTGACCTTAGTACTCTAACCCCCGAGCTACTAGGTCACTTCATAATTACGCATTTAAAACTACATAGTTTTATTTTTAAAGCAAGAAACAAAATTTATAGAAACGGTGTTCGCAACGAATTTTGACCTTCAAGATTACGCACAGCAATGCGTATTATTTTAAATGTCAGCTTCTGCGTCGATATTTGAAAAAACCACAATTAGGTACACAAGGCTAGCGCTTGTTTGTTTGTCGTGTCACTTGCGTTCAGGAACGTTCAAATAAATTAGTTACCGACGGCCCTGTGATTGGTTTGACAAATAACTGAATTTTTATTTACTACTTTATGATCGAAGTTGTGAAAATTTTGGCCATACTAAAGTTGTAGGGTTTCTAACCAATATCTTACCTTTAATTGATTTTTTTGTATTTGTGTTATAGTAATTTTATATAATTTTATAAATGTTACGTTAATTTTTTTTTAAATAATGTAAATATTGTTTAGTTTTAGTTAACTTTCCGTTTTAACTTTTTAAAGAAACATTACCTCCACAATAGTATCATGCCCCGCTAGGAATAGATACTGTACTGCCCTCATGGGGGCAGTTTACATACAAAAATTTCACAAGGACAAACATCCCGACCCGGAACAATTATTTGTAGGCCATATAAATACTTGTTCCGTGCCGGATTCGAACCCGTTGCGCTGCAACAAATAAATACAATATATTGTCATAAATACAATATAATTATAAAGATTCAAACGCCGGCACATAACAAAAAATCTCACCAGAAGTTGTGCTTCTCTGACAACCGGTGTGACGATTTATAATAAAAGAATACTTACTACCGCAACTTCGAGAATATCTTTCTATAATAAACTATGTAGATTTACATTTACAAAGGTGCCATGACCATTTATTCTTCACTAATTATGAACCGTCTTTTTTATAGGATAAGGGTGACAAACGAGCACACAATCCTCATGTATCCTCGATTACGAATCAAAATAAAGATGTGTTGTCACCCGTGAGGACTATGGACAGGGGATGATGGCATGCCTCGTTTTCAGTAAAAAGGGTCACCGGTTCTCTACACTCCCCATACGTATATAATACCAGCGTAAAACAGCTGTTATTTTACGCTGGTATTCTGTGAGAGCGTGGTTTCCCGATCCTTCCCCGATCGAGCCAACCCATTCGTGCTACAACTATACCAGAAATATAGCTGCAGCATGGCTCTACCATGTTCAAAAATCTAATGTCACCTTTTGTGCCCTTTAGCTATTAATACCTTTACTATAAATCACACTAGTGTTGCGGAAAAACACAATAGTGCAATTGCCTTGTCGGTAAATTGCGATAAATGACTAATTTGTTGGTTTAGTGGTTGTAGTAGTGGGTTTGAATCCTAGGTCAAGCCAAAAAAAATTGTTTATTGAGTTTTTCCATCAAGAAGTTCTCAGTAGCTGTGCCCGATCTCTCCGGTCGTGTCGGTTTACCGTTCCATCGGACTATGTGAATGAGGGAATAGATAGTGCCTCTGTGTTTGCGCATACACTTGGGCACTATAATTGTGTCCTGCACCGATGGCTACTCTTCTTTGAGGCTGGCCGCCGTGGCCGAAATTCGGTCTGGAGGACATTATTATTGTTACTAAATTTCAGCCTTAAATTAAAATTACTCTACGTAACATATAACAGTCATTCAAACCGCACAAAAGCTACTTACACACGCTTAAAGCTGATTGCTTTATCAGCCTTCTCCTCTGGTGAAAATAATCAATACTAGTACTGGTAAAATAGTAAATAAGACTGGTAATGATATCTTTTAAATGTTAAATACACTATTTTAAGTTTAACTAAAATATAAATGACTTTATTTTCCAGACAACTGGAACGTGAAAATTACCGTTGTAAAAAAAGTGTGAAATCAGATTCTTCGGTATAAATGGAATTTATTTCATACTGCTTCGTTCAGAACACCGATTCCAGAACACTTTGTACTTTTCGATTTTAACAACCCTAAGAAATTCATGATCATTTATCATTTTAATCTCATGATTTTGTTAAGTTTTTCTTTGAACATTTCACTTTCTTATATTAACAGAAAGATATCTTAAAATACTAACCAAACTTCAGATTCAGATTTCGAGATATGATGTAATGTAGCTGAAATAATGCCTAGACATCATTAAGGTTATCAAATTCTAGATATCTGGAACTATTGATTCCCAAAATAGCTCTTTGTGATGTGCTCAGCTCCTGGTAGGAAATTATTGAATAAAATTGATGTTGAAATAAAGTGCTTCCGTACTAAATTGGTTTGGCATATTTAGCTCCGATTTTACTTACATTATTTATGTATTAAATATTATGCCTGTTGATGATTTATGAGATTGGCAATTACCTCAAGTGAATTGATTTTTGACAAATGATAACCACTTGAATTACTAGGAGGATTCAGTACGAACAGTACTGCAATGCTTCGAAAAGGCAAATTATAAAGGGCGAGACATTTTCATAAGAGTAAGCTGGGTCCTGGGTCCTACCTGGTTCAAAACGATAATTCTATGTTGATACGAGATAAAGATTATATCACGAAGGAACTACACACGATATACGAGGCTTCAATCGAGGTCTTTGCAATGGCTACGTGGGGTTACCAGATAAAGACACTTCAATATGTGGAGTCAAAGTATTGACATGACAATGCATGACATGACTACACAATGGTAAAATATGAACGCTTCAAGTAACCCCACTCATATAGAGGCCAAGTTTGATTATTGAGATACACGTATAGCCGATCTCTTTTACTAGGTCATAGCACTGCTCTCGCAACGATACGGAAATATTACTCTATTCATAGAAAAAGAGCTATATATTATATTATAGGATAAGGGTGACAAACGAGCACACAGTCCACCTGATGGGTGGTTGCTGTGGCCCATCTACATCTAATATATAGTAATATATAATAGAATGATTTAAATAATAGTAACATAACATCAAAATACAACGCAAGGTATATCTTTTTGGAAACATGTTTATCCGACGGGAAATTTTACGCTAATTACTAAGAAAGAAGCAAAAGCGTGGTAGAGCCATGCTGCAGTTATATTAGTAATATAGTTGTAGCACAAATGGGTCGGCTCGACCGGGGAGGGACCACGCTCTCACAGAATACCAGCGTCAAATAGTAGCTTAATGCTGATGTGTTTCGTATGGTGAGTGTAGAGAACCGGAGACCCTTTTTACTGGAAACGAGGCATTCCATCTGAGTCCTCACGGGTGACAACGCATCTGCAATTTGATTCGTAATCGAATATAGATGTAGATGTCTATGGGCCAAAGCAACCACTTATCATCAGGTGGACTGTGTGCTCGTTTGTCACCCTATCCTATAAAAAAAAAAAAGAGCTTTAATATAAAGAAAAAAAAAAAAACAAATGTATGGATAATAAACACACGAATAAACCAACATTAATAGTAAACAAACGTGGAACTAAATTATATTTTATTTCAACATCGTATATCTAATGTTTAATATGATAATTTATATTAATTTAAAATTTAAAAATCTTTCTCTGGAGTACTTTTTAAAGAAACTGAATAGTTTTTGCAATATTATGTAAATACTCGACGTTATCAGAAACAAAAACATTACATTAAATTAAAGAAGTCAAGCGCCACTCCCATGGGAACGATAATACGAAACAAAGCTTTTTAATAAATTATTGAATGACATTGCAAAAGAGGTATAATAATATCTACTACCCCTTATATTCCTGTGGGTGTCGCAAGAGGCAACGGAGGAAATCAAACCGGGAAATGGGTAGCAGCATTTTCCTACATTTTTTTCACCAACCCATTAGCAAACCGCCTGCCAAACATGGCAACTGTGGCAAATATCTCCCCTATGTGGAAAGCCTATGTTCAGGAGAGAATTTTTACAGCAAGCTAACTGTTTAAAGAGGTAATGCAAAAGAGAATCACACGTGAGACAACCCTACGTGACGGCCTCGGTGCGAAGCGACTCTTCCGTTAGCACGCGGCGGTCAGGATGCCGCTCCTCAGTGTTGATTAAACGATAACTATTACTTTAACACGAATAGAACATAGTGACTTGCATTTGGTTAATTGGTATATGAAAGGCCTAATAAATTTTTAATTTTTCTACTAATTGCACTACGCAACTAATACGCAAATAATGGTAGAGAGAGACCTTGCGCTAATTAGTACTTTGAATGCGATTTGAAAACACTTTTTATCAATAGATTCGAAGTCAAACCGTGTCATTATCGTAATTGAAGTATGAGGCTCCTAGTACTCTGAACTTTAGTTAACCTGCTATACGGACGCCGGCAACCAATTTCAAAGAAACACAGATGGTATTTTCGAGGAGTTTAGCCCTCCGCTCTATTCCGTCCCTCACAACCTGTAATTAAACAGGTTCTCTTAATTTAAAGCCGGAACACCGCAATGAGTGCATTAATACTTGGCACGAGGTATAGCTGAATAATATATAGTTTGTCTGTCAAGCCATATAGGTAATCCTCCAGATTGATGGTCACAGGGGTCTATCTTAACGGAGATTAGCCATCTGCTCAGGGTTAAAATGCTCAAATTTGTGCGCAAGCACATGTGCACTATTTATTCTTCATCTCTTATAGCCCTAAGAGACGTCAGTTCGACATAATCGGAGAGAGATCAGAACGGCCACACTAACATCTTGCCTTCGATATGCTAAACTGTTATTAAGAATTTCTTGATAGGAAACCCCAATTACTGATTTTGACCTAAACCGGACCCGCGGCCACGTATTTAGCAGACATGCTTAAGATAACTATACTAATGGTGCAGTAAAAAGGAGGTTCTAAGGGTATATTAAGGGAAACATAAACAAACGTTCCTTGAAAGTATTGGGTATCCCTTAATAATATGTCATCTCGATTATGATTTAAAAAGCCGTATTTGTAAAGAAAATACTTTTGATTAGTAGTATTTAAGGCGTATTTAGTCGCATCATCAACACACCGCTTGAGTATTTCCTTATGCATTGTCATGCTTTCTTTAGTCGGGCTCTGCTTCATATTGAGTAAGGCTTTTATTTTAACAATATGTTTAAGGTTTTTGAGAATTCATTTAATAAAGACTTGGATTTCTTATTTTTCGAACAATATTTTCATCGCTTATTTCTCAACGTTCTAATATATAATACAGAGTAACTAACTAAAGAATTATGTTGTATCTCCTATAATAATATTTTTTCGCTACCGAGCAGCTAATTTCTTATCAATGTATCCTTTGTCTATATAATGATAATTACATATATAGACAAAGGATATATATATATATATATATATATATATATATATATATATATATATATATATATATATATATATATATATATATATATAATAGGACATCTTTTTTGCATAATATGTACGCTTACGTCGATAATAGATGGATTAATACGATCTTTTTATGAAACAAGTTTAAACCGATGCTTTGTTTATAAAATGACAATTTCCTGAATTGCCATTTGTTTTACATTTTTACTGCTTACATTTTGAATTTTGCTTGCACCTTAAATGAAAATTTAAAAATTGATAAGCTAAGAAATCTACGTCTGAAAAGATAAAATTACCCAAAACCACTCTAACTCACTTGAAAATATACTGTAATGAAGTACCCTTAGAGTGTATTTTGTGCCTTCGCAGAGATTTTCTAGTGACGTTTCGTTTGGAAGAACAGCTGAGGTATTATCAATAGCAGTACGCGTTTTCTAATGTAAACATTAATATATTACTAATGGGTTTAATGGGGGTTCTCTCCAAAGTAGGATATCATTTTTGGTTACGAATCGTAGCTAATTAATCTCTCTCTAATATAATGAACTACCCTAAAACGCTTGGTTCTTTCAATTATTATTGTAGCTTGTAATTCGATGCATATGATGATGTATATACATTGTAATATGATGAATATAGATTGTAGTTATGTTTTCGCTCTACTAAAAGGTAAAAGGACCATAAATATCTTATTTTTCGTTTATTCCTCTCATCTAAATTCCACGGACTAAGACAAGAAGTGACAAAAATATTAAATTGTTGCGGACCAGGTCTTGGAATAGAAGATAACGAATGTAGCTGAACGTAAATGTCAACGCAACTTCCCCGAAGGATAAAAAAATTAGAGAATGTAGTCCGATAAAATAACTTCCAAAAACGAAGGACGGAATAACTACGCGGCTAGTGTTGTTATTCCTTCATTCGTTTTACTATTTTTAAAAGAAAACATTAAATTGAGTATATTTAAATTAGTTTACAATTCATAAATGTAGGAAAGTATTTCTTTTTTAAACTTTGAGATAGAAACTCACCATTAGAATTTCATTAGGGCAATTAATACTGTAGCTGTCATATATTTGGTAAACTGCTAGTTAGTCTAGTGGTCGTTGGCGCGACTGCTAATCATCTAGACCCGGATTCGAGTCCCGGGTCAAGTCAAGATCAGTCATTGGGTTTGTATGTGTCAGTAGCAGAAAGGAGTCAAGATGTTTGTGGAGTTTTACCTCCGTGCCTCGGAAAGTAAGTAAAACCGTTGGTCCTGCGCCTGATCTCTCTCCGGTCGTAGATTGCGGTCCTGTTGGTCGAGAAAATTCGGTCTAAAAGAGAATATTATATTTGTATTATATTTGGTTAAAACTTACGAAATGTTTTCACCGTTTGTTTTCCTGTCATAACTTCAATTTAAAACTGATATAAACTATAAATAATACAAAGTATTCGACAAACTCATTTTAATTTATTCCTTTCTAAAATTCATTCATTTTTCATTTTCAGAATTTTATTTCATATTTCACTCTCTGGAATTTCACAAAAATTTGTGCTCAAAAGCACAAATTTTACAAAGTCTTAGTCAACATACTATGTTGACTAAGACTCTGTTATAGATCAGAAAGATATCGTAACTAACATTATTGATTGAGATTATTCTATGTATACCTATCAGAAGTACTAAATTTAGCAAGTATTTCAAACAAGACCTCGTTGGTCTTGTTTAAGAAGACTAATTTAGATAAGTTGACAGATGCGTTGTTATCCACCGTATTTTGTTTATTGTTGAGCTAAATCTAATGAAGTGGGTAGTTGATAGTTGCTTAGGTTACGTGAACCGTTGATGGGTTAAAATCCACGTATTTATCCAAGCTTCTCGTCAAGCGTGGCAACGATGGTAAATATACTCCGTCAGAGGGAGGCCTATGTTCAGCAGTGGATTTTGATAGGCTAAGCATAAATAACAAGAAAAACACGATAAAAATTACAATGTGTGATACGTACTCACACACTTCATACTATCAAAGTAATGTAAAAAAACACCTTTAGGTACTCTAAATCTCTTCAAAATATTTTTTTTATTTCTAGCATTGATTTATATGTTACACTAGATAAGTAATTTCCGCGCCAAAGCGTTGTCACTTCACATAAGGCCACAGCCTTATACTCAGCGAACGTCGGTTCAGTGTTCAAGGTGACGCCGTCCGAGTTAAGCCGAACGATTCACAACAAAAAATGGGTAAATGCGTAGTGAAAGAATGCGTTTCAAGGTCACAAAAACATAATAAATCAAGCGGAATCACTTTCCATACGTAAGTTTTAATTTATATATTCATATTAACTTTTAAAACACTAAAAAATTAAATAAAATATCGAATATTGCAATTTAGGTTCAATGTTGCCACTTTTCCGCCTTTGTGATTTTTCCACATTAATGGGAGACTGTATAATTTATGGAATAAGTTAATTTTGTTTTAAAATAAACAAGTAAAATTGATTGCTTAAAAATAAAAACTATGTTTCAACCTTTATACAAAATAATTATTCTTATTTTAGTTTATTCATGAATGGTCTATTAATTATATTTTATTATTTTATATTATATTAATAAATTTGCAGTGTACCTAAAGATGCAGCACGCAATGCAATACAAGTTGATCATTCCCTTTTATTGATTAATGCCATTATTTATAAGTACTTAAAAATAAGATTGTACCACGAAAGTAAATTATACACTCAAACACACAAAAAAAGAATCCAAAAGGCAATTATATAACAAACTGATGCTTCATAGCGGAGTTTGAGAGCATGGACTATTATGAATATTTAAGCGGATTAGTATTACAGATTAAAACCATTTATATTATCTTACAAATAGACTTCCGCAGAGTCACGCCTGAATCCATTAACTATCCTCAGTATTGTTGCAAAAAAAATATAAAAACTTTTTAAAGTTGTTAAGTAGTTTAGAAATTCTATAAACAAGAAAATCAACGAAATTTATTGATAACCAAAGTTTTTGTAGCTAATGTCATGAGACTAAATTTAAGAGACAAAAACTTGGTGATGATTTCACAACTTATGCATATTCAACACAGATCTCGCTTAAGAAACCTAAAATTGTTTTTTTTATTTGCTTTATTTTTTTGTTTGATTTATTAGTACAATAAAAATAATATATAAAAACATATTTTATTTCATTACTTATGCTTACTTCTGTTCATCTAATAAGAAAATATACAAATTTAAAATAAAAACAATTTACTGCAACTTTAAAAAAAACTCCTTTATATTGCTCATTTTGGGTAAAATTTCATAAAGTATGCAACACCAACCCGCCACTGCATGTTTGTGTGTCTATCTTTATCTAATCTTAGGGACGATATTGTTTTCCGCGACTTGTGTAAGTGAGACAGATATATGTTTACTTAAAAATTTTAATGATTTCAAAGCTACGTCGTCGCATTTGGATAGTGGTTACACTTTGTTCGACGCGCGGCAATGTGGTTTGCTCCTCTAGTCTTGTATAACTCAATGATTTCTAGGGATTGTGTTTTTAGGTATACTTTATATTGCCAAAAAAAAAACAAGTGTGATATTATCTTATATAATATATAAACAATTTTAGTCAACGGTAACGGTATCGAACCTTCTCCTTAGTTTATAGATACAATTAAATATAATTTTATTTATTTATTTATTGCATATTATATATATTGTGGCTATTACTTATATAACGTTATAACTCACAAATTAAGCGTTCGTCGTAAAAGAAAACAGGCACTATAGCAGTACAGCAGACTGACTCCAAAATCCCTTTAGAAATGACAGTTCTATGGGTTTTATAGTATAAGCTGCAACTTAACTTTTTGTCGAATAATTTTTAGTTAGAGCATGTCGCTTATTTGTTACGGCATGTCTCATAAAGTGCCACAGTGATTATCGGAGAAGCGCCCTAAGGCTAATTACACTTCTGGCGTATCACCGGTCGCGTGTAGCACGGCTGGTCGAGGTTCCTAGGCCTCCATTAATAGTCTTGCCTACGCTTTTAAACGATCTTGACATATACAGTTAGTGTTGCCCAAAATCGGTCTTGGTCTTGCAGTCTTGGTCTTGTTCTTGCATTTTTGCAAGACTAAGACCAAGAACAAGACCGCCTAATTTTAGCAAGACCGAGACCAAGACTGACCGTGCAAGATTTGAGCAAGAACAAGACTAAGCCTGCGAGACTCTTGCGTCTTGCAGTTAGAAATGAGTGTCGTTTCAGGGAGTATAGGAGTTCGGGTATACGCTTAGGGACTCTATGAGACGCAAAAAATATATTTAAAAAATTTGGAAAATTGGACTTATGCGCATTACGAACAGTACCATAAACAATCATAGCGGATGAAAATATCCATTAAAAGAAAAAACAGTGCATCCCTAGTTTTGACCATCGGCACTTTGATAGTGCGCGGCGTCTTGTTGTCGGCATCATCAAAGGTCGAATACTGACCTCTCAAAGAAATTTTGCAGCTATTCGGAAGTACAAGGTCAAGATACACGCGCCGGCGGTTTCTATTGATATCGCATTCAATGCAAACGTGTAAACATTTTGTACAATGCTAATCGAATAATATAAAAAGTGTGTATATTAAATAAAAAGCGTAAAAAAAGATCTATGTACTTTTTAGGAGCCCGAGTATGTCTTAGAGAACCGCTTAAAGAAATTGATTGCATCGAATTGATGTAAATAATAGTGATTTGCACAATTTTAATAGTAGAAATAAAAATAAAATCACAATACCGGCTTTCCGGTTACACAAAGTATATAATACGTTCTTGGGTAGCGATATACGCTTTTATAATAAGATTCCAAAAGAAATGTTAGATCTTTCACCTTTTCAATTTAAGTCAGACAAAAATGCTTGGAACTGACCTCTCGTACTACACAGGACTAACTAGAAATTTCTAAACCGATTTGGTATCTACATATACATTTGACATTTTACGTTTGACTTATCGCTTTACATAATTATAGAACTATTGTAAAAATATTTTGAAAAGAGCAACTACTGAATTTCTTACTTTCTTCCATGATTCTTCTCAGTAGAATCAGAACCCCTGGACATGAAAAAGAAAAAATCGGGGAAAACAGTGATTATATGACTATTCAAAAGTGTATTTTAATGCCTACTTGAACAAAACATATTTGAATTTTGAATTTCAAAGGAGTGAAGGCAAATTTAATTTAACTAACGTAGATTAATTCAATCACAAGAAGAATATAATATACACAATTTTATTTACATATTTACATTTCATTTTTACGTTTTAATTTTATCAAGGGATGCCGAATTTTCCTTTGTCGGTCTCTCGGCGTGTACTTACAAATAGTAGTATTTATTTTAATTCCAATCATTCCCAATTGAGCTTTGCTTCGAGTCTGATGTATTAATTGTTTTTACTCTAATTCTTGTTCTTCTCGGAGTGATAAGTTTACAATTTGACATGAATGACGAAGAGTCGAATAGTCGGAGTAGTGAGAGTTGGAGTTATAGATCTAAAAGACCTAAAAATAAATTTCAAAAAAAGATGAATTTCCATAATTCATGCATCCCAAATTGCTTTGTGTAAATTATGCCAACATAAAAAGGTTGAAATAAAAATGAAAAACAGAAACACTTCAAGCTTAAGGAAGCATCTAATATCTTTCCACAAAAAGGAATCACAAATGTTTCTTCCTGAAAAACCAAAATTAAGTGGAGATATCACAAGATTTTTAATAACCACCGGAAAAAGTGGACAGGTAAGAAAAAATATACTTATCACACAATTACGTAACACATATATTATGTAACTAGCGACCGCCTGCGACTTCGTCCGCGTACAATATTCCTATGAGATTTTGAAATTTTCTCGCTGCAAAAGTCTTACATAAGTATAAAGATGCTATATAGGTAAAGCTTAACTATGCAAGTATTTATTATTTAAAACTAATAAAGTAAATGTCGATCTTCATATATATACTTTAAAAATATAGGACTTGCATGTAACCATTTTACCCCAATTTCACCCCCTTAGGGTTAGGTTTTGTAAAACAGCTTATTCAGGATTTTATTATTGAAAACTTATAGCTTTAATGCCGATTTTCGTGTCTCTAACTTCAAAAACGTAGGACTTTCATACAAACTTCCAAGTCCCATTTCAATCCCTTAGGGAAATATTTTCTCAAAACCGTTTCTTAACTGATCTCTATGCCATAAAAGGAACCTACCTTACAAACTTCAAGTTTGTATGATATAGATTATAGTGTTAAATATGTATTTATAATTCACTCATATTTTCATTTCTTTTTATAATCGGCGAGACACATGATTTACTGTTTTATTTCAGTCTGAAAATAGCAGTGACAACATCACGATAGCTACAGTTGATTGGATGGTTAAAAAATATCTTCCCTTCTCATGTTTCGATGACGTAGCTACACGAATACATTTTCGATCAATTTGCCCAAATATGGTGTTTCCTAAAAGGTCCACACTTAGAAGGAAGGTCAAAGAACGGTTTGAAGAGCTTCAATTGAATCTTGAGAAACGACTACAACAATTTTCATCGAAAATGTCATTTACCATTGATGGATGGACTTCAATTGCTGGTAGGAGTTACTACAGGGTCACTATTCATTATATAGACAACGAATGGAAGTATCGATCTGTAGTCCTTGATTTTATACCATCACGCGGTCGACATACTGGGGAAGATATTGCAACGATTTTTCACGAATGTTTATTGGAATATGACATAATTGATAAAATACAGGGTATCACGGTCGACAACGCAACTGCAAATACCAAATTTATGTATGAATTGGACAAACAGCTGCCACACTTTGATTCAGACAATCAACATTTCCGGTGCTTTGCTCACATTATGAACCTTGGTGTACAAGATTTATTAAAGACCTTAGCATTACACAGTCAGCTGACAATAAGGGACAAGAACAGCAGTATGAAGATAATGAAGACGAATATTGCTGACTCACGTACAGCTATAACAAAATTACGCAGTATTACCAGTAAAATAAAAAGAAGTGAGATATTGAAGAGGATGTTTCAGTGTGCTTGTGAAGCAGCTGGCATGCCATCAAATCTGAACCCCATACTCGACTGTCCAACGAGATGGAATTCCACACATGATATGATTGGATTTGGTTTAAAAGTGAGAACTGGCATTATTATATTATGCACTTCTGTCACCGAATTGAATGATTTTCAAATCACAGATAGTGATTGGCAAATACTCGAAAAAATACATAAGTTTCTAATAAACTTTAAACTTCTATCAACGAAACTTGGTGGAGAAAAATATGTTACATTACCGCTAGTCATTGTATCATTCAATCTCTTGCTCGATAAACTTGAATCCATGGTAAAACAATTAGATGAGAAACCTAATCGATCCGAAGTGGATGAAAGGCTCATTCTGGGTTTTCAAGCAGCTCGAAACAAAATGCTTAAACATTATAAAAAGAGCAACTGGATTTATTGTACCTCTTTAATTTTAGACCCAAGGCATAAGACTCAGACTTTTGACATGACATTATGGGGAAAGCAAATTAAAACAGAAAGCCTGCGCAAATTTAATGAACTTTATAAAGAATATAAAAGTCTACACTCAGTGAATACATCTCTAGAATCACCAAGAAATGAAAAGAAAGTATGTGAATATGATGAAGATGAAGACGTAATAGACTTTGAAAAGTTGTATGCATGTCCCTCGACGTCATCTGGATCTTTTCATCAGGGCTTAGTTATAGACGAGTTGGAGGAGTACCTAAGTAAACCCAGAGCCGCCAATTTAGACAAGACATTTTAGAGTGGTGGAGGACGCACGAGACAGAATATCCGACTTTATCGAAGATGGCCCGTGATTTTCTTTCAATACCTGCAACTTCAGTACCTGCTGAGAGATTATTTTCTAAAGCATTATTAGTAATTAGAAAACATAGAAATAGGTTAAGTGATGAGTCAGCCAGATGGTTACTTTGTATTAATTCTTGGTCAAAAGAATTAATATAAAGTAACAGTAATGTCAAAGCTGTTGTGTACTGTTATGTAATTTAATTTGTATTGTATTTTATTTTTCTATTTAAATAAATGTCAAATTGTATAACTCTTTTATTCCATTTCATATAAGGGTCTATCAATCTCTTTCTAGACAGATAATGTTCTTTAAAATACAGTCAAATTAATGTCATTAATTTGTTTTTTATATGTTTTGACTAAGTTTTAGCACATGTAAGCTTATTAAATGTAAACGTTTATTAAGAAACAGACTAACTCCCGTGGCCGTGAGACTTGGTAGACAGCTCAGTTGTTTAGAGCATCGGCACGGATCGCTTAGGTCGTGGGTTCAAACCCCACCCGGTATTAGTTGATTTTTTGAATTTCTCATTAAATGTTTAGACATTTATTAATTTGGTTGGTCTTTCTATGGCTATGTTAATTCAAGCTCAAAATGTGCCTACTCTGTTAAGTTGTTCTAAGATCTAAAGTAACGTTTAATAAATAACAATAGGCTAATAGGTAATTGCGAGACTTGCGAGACTCTTGCTGCAAGACCAAGACCAAGAACAAGACTGAGAGCGCAATACCAAGACCAAGAACAAGACTAGGTGTATTGGCGCAAGACCAAGACCAAGAGTGGCTAAGTCTCGTCTTGTTCATGCATTTGGGCAACACTATATATAGTCATGGACACAATAAAACGAGTGCTAAAATTAAACCTTTTTTACAATCGACATCAATATAAATAAAATGAGACCTCATGAATACATCAATTTCTGGTCTGAAATTCTTTGTTGTGACACATTCACATCAGGATATTTTAGCAAGAAACATTCGTGCAGTTTTTACGTATATATGGTGAGATTGGTCTCTAGTTTTGTTATGCAGTAGTGGGTGCATATGATAAATAGGTTTACTTCATTGTTCCATTTCATCCGCACGCTAGTTTTACCTTTATCTGATGGTCGGTTGGATTTAAGAGGTCTTTATTATTATAATCAATGTAGTCGTTGTCAATTAAATACGCATTATTAAGGATGAACCAAAAACTACCTACTGGTCAGATCATAATCAAATTTATATGGGACCACATGAAAAGCACTAGCTATCAAATAAAAAAAGAACCAACAAAATCGGTTCACCTGAAAGTTCTAAGGTAACACCTATATAAAATACAGTGGAATTGAGTACCTCCTCCGTTTCGAAGACGGTTAAAACCTTTTGATATATATGTAAAAATGATCATCAACAAAAAGTGCCGTGTCAGCTGACAAGGAAACATCGTCACCCTATAGGTTACTTCGGCATATTTGTTAAGAGACGCATTCGTTTTGGTTTTTAAATTGTTTTATAATTTCTATAACACTTTTCTCATTAATTGTCGCCATGACTGTACTCAAGACGTGCGGAATACGTCTTGAGTACAGTCAACCAGGAAACTCCCACTGCTACACTGGGCGGTGGGTGGCTGGCGCGCCGTACGTGCGTGACGAAAGCACGACCATCCGCACGCAGAACTATGTAAGCCGTCATAGCATAGCTCACAGTAAACAGTCTAATCTTGGAACTTTAAACAATGTGAATACGCACAATGTTTACGTAGTTAATATAATTAATCATCAGGTTGTACTATATTTTTTGATTTTTTACCTACTCGTATATAAAACACATTAATTTCATTTCATTTTAAAATCATCACAATCATTTAACCTTAGCTCAGAGCTAAGTGCTTGACGGAAATTTAAAAAATATTTCTAAGACATGTGAAGTCTGCCAACACGCATTGGGGCAGCATGGCGGACACTCTTGACGTAACATTTTGTTAGAAATGATATACATATAGCTATTAGGGATGGGCCGAATATGGATTTCACCGAATACGAATATTCGGCCGAATGTTCGGTAAAACTTTTACCGAACGGAATATTCGGCCGAACTTTATTCGGCAGGCTCACCTCGGGATTGAAGCAATTTATGTCGAAACTTGTTACCGTAAAGCGCGCAGGATTAGCGCCGGACCATGCCTCTCGCTCCCCGCTACACCTGGCAATTATTGCATCATCTATAGTGAGGAAAATGCCGGCAAATGCTTATGTTTTGACTATTCTTGTGATAAAAAAGTATTTCGTTGTTTTATTGCTAGCGAAAATTGATAATTATATGATGAAAATGAGCGGCAGGAGATTTACTACTTGGACTTATTTTAGAGAAACTGACAAACAAAGTAAAGTGAAATAAACTAATGTAATGTAATATTTCTTTGTTTGATTCCAAAACATTTTATCAAGTTTCTATTTGCTATAATCGGAAATAAATCTACAGTGCCTTAAAAACATAAATGTATATATAGAATTATGCATTTGAGGCACTCTAAAATAAGTAGATTTAACCCATAAATAAAATATACTTTCAACAGTAAAAAACATCGCATTACTCAATTCGTACATTTCAATACATTGTACACTGAAAAAAAGTCTGCGAATATTCGGCCGAATACGAATATTCGGTAAAGCTGCCAAATATACCGAATACCGAATATAAAACGAATATTCGGCCCATCTCTAATAGCTATTATCTATATACTTCCCACGCCTGTGCCCAGGAGTAGGAATTATGTAGACTGTAACTTTACGAACTTTACATCACATTAAATGTCGAATGAAACACTAAGATTGATCATATAATTCTGTTATATGCATATATATATATATATATATATATATATATATATATATATATACTCCACATGCCGTATTCTCCGTAACGAAATATATTAAGTATGCGGAGCATCCAGCAATGCGCGAGATTAAGGTCCTGCCAACAATGCAGCCTGCGCCGTACCATTGTTCCATTTATTGGTTGATTGAATTGATTCCCTAAGAGTATACGGAGGTATATTCGGAAATAAATCTAATAGCAGTTTAAATTGTAGAGACTGTTTTCTGTGATCGGATTGATTAAATACCACGCTGTAAGCCTTGAAATGTAATAACTTGTAATAAAAGACTTTAGAAAACTTATGAAGTTCACAACACGCAGGGGTAGTGCGGCGGACATCTTACCCTGAAACACTCTCAGAAGCAAGAGAAGGCTGTTCTAGGCTGTTGTTCTAGGCTTGTTGTAGGCTGTTCATAATACGGCGTGTGCGTGTGCGTGTCCGTGTGTGTGTGTGTGTGTGTGGGTGTGTGCGCGCGTGCGTGTGTATGCGTGCGTGCGTGTGTGTGTGCGTGCGTAACCCAATGATACAAATATTAAGATTCCAAAAAAATAATATATATATATATATATATATATATATATATATATAAATTATTTAACTTTAATAAAAAGTAAAAATCGACGTAATAAACTTATAGAACTAACATAATAACCACATAACTCCTGAAATCGGTGTTAAGACAGAGTATCGTATATAGTCTGTTTTTGAACTCTGTTAATAGAAATATCTGCTTCACGGCCTTTTACCGGTTAGAATTCCTCATTCTTAAATTTTGTATGGCGGATTATTTTAAATTATGTATGGCGAACGAGATTGTAATTGATAGCGAAACATACATAAACCAGTGCAAAAATTAAGGTAAGAGTAGTTGACTAAACGTATAAACATATTCTTATATTATGTTCGGAAAAGTACACCTGCGCGCATAGTTTACATTGAAAATTAAAAATAGCTGTGTACGTTTTAATTATTAAGATTTTTGGCTTGGATGTTTGTCATTTAAGCCATAGCTGTTCAGTCACGTGGGTATATATTAAAATGAAATAATAAATATAAATATTAAAACAAGATTGCGAAGTTAATTTTTTTAATTTACTTTGTACATGATTCCTTCGTCAAGATATGTTTTTCAACCTTACGGTGTCATATCCGGCTTGACACCTCGCTCTTCACAATTGCAGAGCTACGAGTAATTATAGTACTAAAAGCGGGGAACATTTTAGAAAAAACAAAATACTTCCAATGTCACAGATGTTTTGTGCGTCACAAATCGAGCCGGCCGCGAGCGCTGGAACTTTTAAATTTCGTTTTTTGTTTTTTAAATGTTGTTTATATTTTTTCCATAAAATAACAATAAAAACGGGTTTATTGAATAAGTTCTTACATGACCTTAAAAATAGTAAGCCCTTTCATTTTATATATAACTTTAACACAGTTTCATTATGGAACCTCTGCAAGGCACATGTTTTATTAATGATTTAGTATTATCTTTATATTTTTTTATTGATCTAAATAACTTACATTACGATTTCTTATATTTACGCGAACACTACACATTGAAATAATACTAGTTTTTACGGACTTTTTCGCGTATATTTAACTTTATTAATACCCGACGTTTCGAATTTACAACTCCCTTGAGTCCCGTACAATCAATAACTTACATTTCTATCTTCACACAAACATTGCCACTTGTTAAATTTTTGTGAATTATTTTACCTTTTGCACGATATATAAAAAATAAAATAAAAAATACTCCAACGTCTACGCCTATTTTCCTGTAAATCGTTACATACTTACCCTTGCTAGTTTGTTAGCCAATAATGTGGCACTCATAGCAGCTGGCTAAGTAATTGAGTGAGATTTGAGATCAGACTTATGAAAGGAATGCTTTGATGGACTGGATACGTAGAAACAATGATGGGAAAGAGTGACAATGCAAATTTATGTTGCAGGAGTGAGCGACAGAGTCGGGGACGGCCCGACTCTGTTGTTGTAGTTACTGAGTACCTGGATGACCGAGCTTTGCTCGGTTTTTTTAAAATTACATTTAGATACAAATTACATACTGATGAAACACGGATAATATTTTTTGATCTTATTTACATAATAGAAAAAACTGAACTGGTTATTTCAAAAAAAAAATCATAGCTTAATTAAAATTTTCGTATTTAAAAAAAACTAAAAAAAGGGCTCGAAATAATAGATTTTCTCACAAAAGAAGGGAACTTGAAAAAAAAAAGGAAAGAAGTTGAACCGAATACAGGACGCGAACCAACGCATTACGATGTCGCTACCGTTCGATATCCATCTGAGCTATTACGACCATTAACACATTGTCAAAATTTACCTTCTTATATTTTAGCAGTTTTTCATTGCCTGAAAACACGGACAAAAAGACATTTTCTAAAAATAAATCCTAACTAGATCGATTTATTGCCCCCGAAACTCCCTGGACACAAAATTTTATGAAAATCTTTGGAGCCGTTTCCGATATATATATATATATATATATATATATATATATATATAAAATAATTGCTCGTTTAAAGGTATAGGATGAATTGGCGATATGAAAATGATCCTAATTGAGAGACCTTTAATCGAGGAGCACATAGGTATGCGTATGTATATGGATGTGAAAAAGCGAGGGAGGTGTGTCAGAATCGCGAACGTTGTCTTTATCTCTGTATATGGCAAGCGTGAGATTTTGTGAATCTTACATAGATTATGAAAACACAAGCACAACACTTATAATAGATTTATGATTGTATATGGCTGTGCTGTGCTTGTGTTTTGTGTATCACTATGATATTTTCTGGATACAATTTAATAAAAAACTATTCGGTCCACTGGACAGTTAATGATCTTTCAATGTACAAAGCAACCGAGTAATATGAGATAAGCGTAAAGCGCACAGAAATCTAAATAATAAGGTATTTATTTAGATTTCTGTGGTAAAGCGTTAAATCTCTTAATATAATAAATTACCGAAAAGTTGTGCCTCTATTGCACTAATTTGAATAGCATTAGATTTTAATGTAGTTGAGCTTCGAACTACTTGTTTATAAATTGTTCTCCTTTGTGGGCACTAAAATTAATGTAAGCTATTGAAGTTACTTGATATTTATAATTGATTTACTTTCGTTTCGTTTAAATTCTTTTACAATTTATTAATTCGAAAAAGCTTATTAACACGGGACATAATTATTACTCACATAAGCCGAGATTGTACAATTAGAAACTGCACTCTCATGTACTAGGAAGTGAAGTAAATAAAAATATGAATGATTTTAAAAAGGTATCATTTCATACAGAAAAGTGGGTAAATAAGGAAAAAGGTGAGTACTTGGAAATATTTATTACGACTCAAGAGAATTTTTACCATTTGACTAAAAACGTGACCTAAAATATGTTTTAAATAATTCTATAGCATATACACGGTACGAGTATATGAAATAACGCTAACGACTATAAATACGTAAATCAAAAAATTACTTATGTATTCACCGCACAAATAATTTTAGTTTTAGAAAGTAGGTACTCGAAAAGCTTTTCATTATAAATTATCAAAATAGTAAACTGCATATTAAATCGCGTAACATATTATGCCAGCTTTACAAACGCGATCACGGGACTCAGCTGGCGTCCGTGAATATTTATAGAGATAAAATAAAGCCGTTTCGTTCAGCACTTGCTGTTTCGACTTCCGTCGCTAAATTCTGTAACTCGTGATCGGTGAAGTCAGAATCAAAACTTATTGTCATGTCGTGTTACACAAATGTTAATGACAGAAATAAGCTAGAGCATTATTCATACTCAGAATTCTACTGGGAGTTATAAATTACAGTCCAGTTATTCCTATTACTCTGTCACGTTTCCACAATAACATGGCCGGTCAATTTTATTTCGTAAATATTTATTTTGTAGAAAAGTGGGTAAAGTTCGTATAAAGGTGACTTCGAATGATTTTATTTTTATTTTTAATTTCGATAACTATTTAAGAAATTCTAAGTATTGTACCAGTATGTACTAAGTGTCAATAGTGTCAACCAGTACTAGTCAGACGTTAGAGTTTTTGTGGTCCACTTTTAGCGGTTAAGTGCCTTATCTTCCTTTTTGTAAAAACTGGCTTGCGGTAGGAAAATTGTATCTATATGGTATTTATACCAGACAAATAATCCCCGATCCTCCGACGGACGACGGGAAGCAGGATGAAAATGGCTTGACTTAATCCGCCTGTGATCACTCTGTATGGTCGATAAGGCAAATCCTGTATTTACTGTGCTGTGGGTAGTCCTTTACTATGGGTACTGTGGCACTTGTTCAGCTAGGAAAGATTAAGACTCGGATAAGAATTATACGAATTATAATAAATGTTTCGCTAATGATTTCTTATATTTACGCGAACACTACACATTGTAAATAATACTAGTTTTTACGGAATTTATCGCATATATTTAACTTTTTAATACCCGAAGTTTCGAGAGCTTTACAGCACCCATGGTCACGGGAAGGACTGAGATGTTCAACGTCCAGATATCATAGTTAACCGCGGTTACCATAGATTAAAATTTAACTTTTATTCCGATCTACATAGTATGAACTTATGGTATCATGAAGTCTTGCAGTCGTATGCTTGGGTTGGGATTTAATTTTATTTATTATAGGATCCCAAGCAAATGGTAGCACCCAGCCATCTTCTCTATTGAAATTAGGATGTTTTTTGATTTCAATAGCCTCGCGAATCATCCTTGGAAGGAATCGGTGTTCTTTAGCGAGGATTTGTGGTCTATCAAATCTGATGTAGTGACGGCGGCGATCCTGTACGTGTTCACAGACTGCAGACTTCCCGGGGCGTCGATTCTTCACATCAGCTATATGTTCTTTAACGCGGGTTTTAATTGATCTTTTAGTTTGTCCTATGTAGGAGAGACCACATTCACAATCAAGCTTGTACACTCCTGCATCTTGCAGAGGGACGTTACACTTGACTGATGGTAAAAACTGACCAATCTTCTTCAGCGGCTTGAAGTATGTTTTGGTGGAAGCGCGCTTCAAGATGTAGCCAATCTTGTCAGTGACTCCTCTAACATATGGCAGTACTGCAGGTACACGCTCGACTGTGGCCGGCTTCACTCGTTCTCTGTGACGTAGGCGCGGGACCCGAAGCTTGTTGTCATGCAAAACTTGCTTGACGTGTTGGAGCTCGGCAGCCAGGTGTTTACTGTCACAGATCCCTCGTGCTCTCTGAAACAAAGATTTACCCACGGTAGCTAACTGTGAAGGATGGTGGTGAGAATCACCGTTTAAATATCTATCTGTATGGGTCCTTTTTCTATAAACAGTATGGCTCAAGGTGTTTCGCTAATTTTGACATGCGTCATCATCATTCAAGCACTTAAAACGTCCACTACTGAATATGCTTCCCCCAAATAATGCCACAAAGAAAGGCTCTGAGCCACATTCATCCATCGACTACCTTACGAGGTCGTAGTCGGGGGCCGGCGAATACTCCGCTTGTCGATACGGGGCTATCACCATAGAGCCTTACTTCACCATTGGGTGCCGGTATGTCTATACCCATGGCCGACTCATTGCCACTTCACTTACTGATCCCTTAGGCTATGTCGGTTACTCTGGTTCTGCTGGGCTCATTTTTACGGTTTCTGTCATGAAAAGAAATTTGGCATTATAAATAAATACATAAAACAAGATTGTAATTGCGCAAAATAAAATTACAATAAAAATATAATATAAACGGCCAATATAAAACTAATTTGTGTGTATTTTCTAATGATAAAGTTTTAAATACGCTAGAGACTAAAAATTAGGTATTCGTAAAATCTATAAATAAACTGTAGAAATTTTTGTGGGCTATTGAATGAAAATTCTAAGAGAGTTTCACGTCTTATTCATAATAAAGGTACCGTGTCTTGTAGAGTGACGGGATGCGTTTTATGATCGCTCGAACGCAACCATTACGTTTTAATATCACGACGAGCATATGTCTCTGATGTTATCTTAAGTCGTTTCCTTTAGGCTTATTATTACTTTATAATTGTACTGTGTGTTCGCCTTTTCAGTTCTTTATAATACTAGAGTGATAACTTCCATACCACCATATGGTGCTTATAACAAAAGTGGTTACGGATGCATATGTACTAAGGTAGAAAAAAATAGTTTAGTTTTATTAAGGTGAAAGCGCCAGGGTAGCCCACGAAATTCAAATTTACTTACGTTTGAACTTTTAATAAGAGTTAACCGTAATCTATATTTAACATGAGAGCGTCCGCAAAATTAAAATTTTCTTAGGTTTTCTTTTTAACAAAATATGATTTGCGACCGTAACTATTTTATATTAAATATAATAGATTATGGTTAACTCATATTAAAAGTTATTTACGCGTTTATTTTAATCCTCTGTTTCAATTTAAGTTTTTTTTATTATTTAAGTTTCTCTGGTTCAATTTAATCCTCTGTTTCAGATCAAAATAATTTACATAGAATAAACAACATATTAAAACTATATGATTATTTACTTTGATGTGGTAAAAGTATGTTGAACCTATGAAGGAATTACTTACTCCATGGAATCGAGTAAGTGGTATTACTATGATTGTTTCTAGTATTTTACACAATGCGTATACTTACATTAAATTTACGTAAATATTCTGAGTGGCTAAATTAATTTTTAAGGAATTCCATCGGTTTAAGGATGTAGATTGTTATAATGTCCCTAATACACTGATTATACTCAAAGTTGTCTATTCCTCCCAAATAAAAAATACTACTACTTTTCTAAACCACTTTTTTGTTACCCGATTACGGAGTCTTAGGTAGTATTATAGTTAGGTAGTATTTGAATACTAAGTGTATTGTGTTAATAATATCATTTTACTAATAATTTAAACTGTTAATTTCAAGTATCTATGTATGTACGAGTATGTCCGCAGTATGTAGCCGCAGTGTAATTAATTGACACCTTATCTGACATGAATCAAAAATTATCTTCGATCTAAGCTCGTAATCTACATCGCCTTCTATGTCTAGATTAAGATGAAGTCCCACTGTGTTCATGTGTGACTTATGCCGCTACAATTATATGTGATAATTATTGAAAATTACGGAAGTAGAAGTTCAGGGCTACAGGCTTGCTCTAATTTTTTCTGTATCTAGCAACCCGTGCGAGCTAACCGATGAAATTGTTAACTGCAATTTAAGTGCCGATTTACGTTATGAGAACGTGACTTGACTGTGAAAACCACAGATCGTAAGGAAATCTTTATGTCTAAGGAATACATTTATTTCGAGGACATATGAAGTCCGCCAACGAGTACTAGAGCATGAAGGCGGAATAGTTGCTCCAAATAACCTCTAATATGAGAAGATTAGGGATCTTTGTCCAGCTGTGGGACTAGTGCTTTAGCTTAACGTATTTCAATCTGATAGAAACTGACAGGACATCAATAAAAAATGCATATTATAAATTTCAGCTTAAATTATAGAAACTATATTATAGCAGTATCGAAATATTGGCAACGCATAATATTATTATAGTGGAAAAATGATAAAAAATTTGAGCGTTCAAATTGTACTGATATTCCGCTTAGTGTTCTTTCAATGTTAGAAGTTTATTTCAAAGGTTTCTATTTCTTTCACGCAGAAATAAATGAGTTCAACAAATTAAGCCCTTTGCAATTATTTTATTTATTTATAATTAACCAAATTAGATAATTTGTTCTTGGAAGGAATTGAGAATTTTATAGGAGAAAAGAAAATTTATTGCTTTATGTACTTTTAAATATTAATTATTAACAAGTTTATTTTAAGGCTTTTATTCATTTCACGCAGAAATAAATAATTTCAACCATTAAACTCTTTACAATTATTTAGTTTATTTAGAATTAACCAGACCAGATAATTCGCATCGAATTTTAAAGGTGAAAATTTAATTTATAACTTCATGTACCTTTGAATATTACTTACAAATTATATTTTATTCAATATCAGTAAAATCCTATATTGTTAAAGTAGGACCATTAACACTAAACATGAATAAAAATTTATATTTTTTTCCTGCGCAAAAAACTTTTAAAATAGATGGTAATAAATTATTACTTTAAAGTTAGTAATAAATTATTATTTAAAACGTATGTTTTTGTTTGTGACGGCCTTCATAGAGAATATCATGTTACGGAGTGCATCTAGACTCGAAGTCTAATGTATTTCTGTGCGGTGAACGAGATCGGCTTACGGGATGTATCTGGAACAACGGTGTGGCTGTGGTACCAAATCGGATCGTTCCGCTCGTATTTTTCTATTTACCATTACTCCTGGACACGCGCCAACACCGTCTTAACTGATTGATTTTACGACGCTCTACCTATATGATTATACAAATTCGCTATTGAATATTTCAAAACGCAATCGTAATGAACGATCGATGAGTAATCACGTAATTCGGAGGTCGGTGTCTAGACGATTTGTGGTTTGTTGCGTTTAAAAGCTCGCTCAGGGGTGTCATCTAATTGGCTGACTCTGTACACCCTAATTACAATAGAAATAGGTAAATATATTTGCTTTTTATTTGATATTTATGATTAAATCTATGGGGAGGCTTATTGTACAGCAGTGTACTTCGCTAGGCTTTTATAAATAAAATAATGGATTCCATTTTTTTATTAGAACATAGTCTATTGAAACTTTTCTTACAACAAAAAAAAACTAAGAAGCATTTTAACTGTGTTATAATAAAATACTAGTATAAGTTGCCAAATATTGTGTGTTGAATGATGTACATTGGAATTCTGTCCGTCTCGGAAAACATTGAATATTATGCGAGTCGTGGGCCAGTGGGCGGTACATAGATAAATTCAATCATAGACCACGAAACATGTGACGCGGAAGTGTGTAATCTCTGTAATCAGCTACTCTATGTGGCCCTGCTGTCAAGAAAATGTCATGATGTGCGAAACATAGCCCATACGTTTACGTACCTACGTCCGAAGAAATGAATATTTTCATTCGCTAAACTCCCGTAATAGAAACAGTCACGTGTTACGGATATTCAACTAAATGATAGGTTCATAAAAACATAAACGTATAATGAATAAAACGTTTTATATATACAACCCTAATTGTAAATAAAGCTACCATCGTTTATTATTCCTTGTAGAAATACTTGCAATAGGATTGTTTTTTCGTTAGTTTGTGATATTTCCAGAAAATATGTTTCACATTAATGCTGTCACCATCAAGGTTTTATTATCAGCCATTTTGTTTATTAGAGTATTTACTGGCGACTAAGGGAATTCTCTCTGTCAACCTCTTTGATAAGCAGAGAAATATTCAGCCAGTTAGTCATAATTTATCTCATGGATATTTTTTCTGATAATAGAATCCCGAAAATCAGCCCTAAGAAAAATATCTGGTACGGGCACAAATGCCCGATTCCTATATTCAAGAAACGTTTCGTCCTTCTTTACAGTTCATTTTATCATATCCAAAGTGTATGTAAAACAGTTTTATTTAAATAGTTGTGCCAGGTAACCCAAGATGACGAAAAATTGAAGAACTCTTAGTGGTTCGTACGGTGGTAAATCAGTATTTTATACACTTTCGGCACCGTAGTTCGTAAGGCAAAACGATACGTTTTATAATTGTAGAACATACGATTTAATACATAATCATGGCCATAACATCTACATTTATCTATACAAGCGAAATCCACCCTTAAGCCTAGTGCTTTCACTGCTGTGTTCAGGTCTGAAGAGTACAGGGAACCAGTATAATTACAGGCGAGATAATGAATCTGTAGCCTTTAAAGACAAGGTGCAATTGTCCATGGATTGAAACAGCCATTTACTATTAGATGGATTGTATTTTCGTTTATCATTACAGTTACATAAAAAATCCTAAATTATGAAATTTTCTTATAATTTTGAAATTTAAACTTTTGATGTAATTTTTTTTAATAAGTATATATAGTTTAAACTTATAAAGGGTTTATAATGGACATATAAATTTAATATGAATGGATTGCATCCTTTTTCTTTACTTCAAATTAAAACTCATTTTGTTGAGTGTGGGTAGAACCGTTTTTCGTACATAAAATTTTCGATTACTAGACAGAGATTTTCAATTACTGCGAACAAAATTCACTCCAAAGCAGCCGTCATAAATTAAAACCGTATTATCAATCCTACTTGCAACATTGTATCGGTAAAGTAAATAAAAAGGCAAGTTACACTGCAAAAAGGCAGTGTAAAAGAAAATACACTTGAAGTTTCTCAATGACTGTATTCATTGCACGTTTGACTCGGATTTTCTTTATATTTGTGCTCCAACGCTCTAGAGAAAACTTACCATTAAATTTTATGAACTATTTTGTAATTTATTAATTAACTTTTATAGACATACCTCTAGCGTTATTATTTATTTTATAGAAAATATAAATAGAAAGTTATAGTTCCTTAAACAGGTACTTGTGAAGTACTGAGGCTTTCTATGTTATTATAAATTATTATTCCAGGATTGTATTTATATTTTTTTCCAAAGCGTAACATGTTCACAATTATTATACTACAAAAAATTGTTATTCCATGTGTGTAATTTCTTACGTTTTTATTTATTTAAAAAAGAATATTTACTTATTTATAAAGTCCAATGATTTTGTATTAGATATCTCGTTACATGTTTTATATTGTATTGTAGTTACATGATATGCACGGACAATATTAGATAATTAAAATATTTACCATTATAAAAATTTTCAGACGACTTGAAAACGAGGCGACAATTACTTCTAAAGCTGTTACATGGAAACCTTTTTAAATACTTGTTATTAAAAGTTGAATTAGCGACCGTTAAACCGTAAGGTTAATCGATCATCCGGTTAATATGGCCACTTTCTTATAACTCAAAAACTACAGCCTTGTATAGAATACTATATGAAATGACAGTTCGTCATAAGTCAATCAAATAATAAAGTGTCGAAAGGGCGCTGGTTTATCGACGCCATTTTGACAGTTGATATTTTAGTAAATATTTTAGTCGCTTTTAGTATTGTGTATGTAACGTAGTTAGTTTTTTTTTAAGTTGATTTTTCGAAGTGTTGCTAATTACTGCCAAAGCTTATTTGCTATTTTATATTAATGGAAACAGAAACTTTTTTTATATAGTATACAATATAGATTATAAACAATACTTATTGAAAGTCACTTTTTCATTTACCACTGGTTCGCAAAAATACCTCTGTCCTGGGAAGAACCAGCAAGACACCCAGCGGGACTATTTTTTTCTCAAATAATAGCTTACAATAATGTATGTTACAATTAACAACCCAAAACAAAGTAGAAATAGCACAAATTCCTTAATATTATAATAACCCTTTTTATACAAACTTAGTTTAAAGTTTTTGAACTTTGTGTATGTCAAAGCGTATACATCGCCCCAAGAATGAATTACTGACTCGGTGGAGTCGAGTAACTGGTATTACTAGCTTGTGGCTGTTCCTAGTATTTACAGAATGAATATCACTTATTTTTGCAAAACTACTTTTATTTTTGTATACTTAATATTATATTATATTTTAGTTATAGTTTACGACTTTGTGTTTTTGCATCTATTCTCCTCCTAGATTTTGTTTTATAGAGCTTAAGGTGACCATGTTACCCACGCGTACCTTATTTTATAAATAGTATCAAGATTGTGAATAAATTCTTCTTCAATTGGTCTTCAGAAACCAGCAATTTTTACCTATGTTTTCAAGTTGTTAGTAAACAAACGCATTAAAGCTTTTTGTGCAAGTTCAAGTGAACTGCGTGCGACCTAGCTCGCGTGGCACAATATAAATAAACACAACGCGTTCGTGTATTACGTTTGAAATGTTTGCAAACTTCTTTAAAGCATTGTCAAACTTTTTGACTTTTGATTTCGTTGGAACGCACTGTTTGCTATAACGTTATTTAAGGCTGCGGTGTATACTCTGCGTTAACATTTGAAACATTTATAATACTATCATTATTTAGTAACCGCGGTGCACTGACGACTTAATGCAAACCAACCAAAAGATTTTCTATTTTTGTAAATTAAAGCTACTGTTGTCACATGATTATCAAATTTTATTTTGTAAATAAAATCAAAATAATCAAGCACCATCACCAATTATTGATATTAAATTAAAAAAAAATTGAAAAGAAAACTACAATCCAATGCTAACTAAAACTAAATACCTGCACTTACAAAACACATAGATGAAATTGCGTAAGTATATTTTGTCCTATCTATACGAGCTGAAATTTTCAGGAATCAAGGAAGTGACACAACATTACTATTTAAAAATGTATCTATTGCTTTTCGAAGTATTCTCCGCGAAATTTGACACATTTTTCCATACGATGGAACCAATCATTGAAGCAACCATTCCATTCGGAAGTTGGGGTTTCCAAAAAGGGCCGTTTTGTAGGCATCCACAGCTTCTTCAGGTGATGAAAATCTCTGTCCACGCTATTTATTCTTTATTTTAGGGAAAGTATAGAAATCATTAGGGTTTAGGTCGGGGCTGTAAGGCGGATGGTTTAATAATTCTATTTTTTCGTGCTCTAAAAACTCTTTTGTTCTGTGTGCGGTGTGAGAACTCGCATTGTCGTGATGGAGGATGATGCGGCGGTTGCAGTTCTCTTTACGGAGTTCAGAAACGACCTGTGGCAAACAAATGCTAGCATACCATTCTGCATTAACCGTTCTTTGTCCCTCAAGAGGAATAGTAGTAACATAGCCGGTTTTGGAGACAAACGTGGCCACCATTTTTTTTTGCAACACTCCGTGAACGAACAATTTTTGTTGGCTTTAACTCATTTTCGAACACCCAAACTCGTGACTGGTTTTTTGTTTCGGATTCGTACGCATATATCCAGGATTCGTCACCTGATACGATGTTGTATACAGCATTTGATCCTGCGTGGAATCTTTCGAGAGTTCTGACGCACCAAGTAACGAGAGCCACTTTTTGCTCTTCATAGAGCGAATGCGGTATCCATCGGGAAAACAACTTTTTTACACCTAATTGTTCATGCAAGATTATTTGTATTTGACTCATTCCAATGTCTAAAGTTGCCGGAATTTCGCGGTATGTTACATGTCGATGTTCCTCAATCAGCTTACGCACAGCATCAACGTATTCTTGGGTGACTGCAGTTTTTGGACGACCTTGACGGGGACCATCACTGAGCTTGATACGTCCACGTTGAAATTCAGCAAACCAGCGATTTTGGTTTTGGATGGGGCTTCATCACCAAATGCAGAAATCATCCGGTCGGCCGATCAACACACTATTTTTGTGTTAAACCACTTCGAAAGTCGTAATAAATCATCGCTCTTGCATTTTCTCGAGTCAATTCCATTTTCTCAACGGGTAAACAAGTTTGACAAAAGCTTGTGACAAGACGAGAATCTTTTTTTAAATAAATAAATGGTATTCGGTTTTTAAAACTAAGGAGTTTTCAATTAAAAAGATTTTAATATAACAGGAACAGTGGAAATATTCCATTCCCGATACTTTTAGTGCAGCCTATGTATTTTGTCGTCATCCTGCAAATAAATGAAAAATAAAACTGAACTCAACCTACGATAGTTTTTGACCTTTAAGTAATGGGTGTGATCGAGCTTAAAATCGGTTGAGTTTTCTATCAAGAAATTCACAGTAGCATCCTGGAGTCAAGAGTTTAGCAGTGTTTCATCCCTTTGTCTCAAAAAGCACGTAAAGCTGTTCTATCTAAGCTATCTGTATCTGATATCACTATATTTTTGTCTAACTAATAGGAGATTAGAGGTTCATTCTTGAGAACTTTTTTTCGCATCGGTTGTCGTTCGAGCTAAATGCAATTTATCTATTTCTGCTGCAGATCAATCAGCCACGGAAACTTAGGGCCTAAGCGCCCACTGTAAATTTCACAGTACGCTAGCAACCCGGTTTCGATCCCCGCCGACACCAATTAAATTTTCAATTGCAGTTTTAACAATTGCCGATTTACTACGTGCTCGGCGATGGAGAAAAAAAAACCTTGATGAAATCTGCATGCCTGAGAAGACATGTGAATTTCGCCAACACGCATTGGGGCAGCGCGGCGGACACTTCTTTGCCAAAAACCGTTAGAAATGAGAGGAGGCCTGTGGATATCCTCGTTGCGAATTCTATCTCATACTGAAACTTCAGGCATGGCCCTCTTCATTGTTCGCTGAACGACCTTAAGTTTAACAGTAAAACCAACCGTGAAAAACCACGTTTTAATCTATATATCATTACTGACAACACGCCCTAATATCTTAAATAATAATTATTAATATTTAAATAACACAATTTCTAATATTTAACCGTAATACATTATTATAATGAAAAATTACGGTTAACATTATTAAAGATATAATTAATAAACATTTTTTATAATAATTTCGTTCACAACTTAATCGCTTTCCTATTGAAAGTTTCTTCTAAAAAGACTCACTTAATTACTTGCAGGGCCGCGCCCGCGGAATGTTAATTTAGTAAAAAGACTGGAGGCTCAAGAGTCCCCAGCCAAATTGACAATTTTCCTGATGGCCATTCAGAGCTGCGTTCATTAATTATTTCTAATAAGATAACATCTTTGCCATGGCATTGGGTGGAGGGAAAAGAGGGGGTTATTATTCGCTTGCACTACGTACAATGTAACAACATTCATCAACCCATTCCGTCCCGCTGGTGTCGTGCGGCGGCTGTGGCAAATTCCAGAAAAATGTAATGGTTTCTGAGCGATGGCGATATAATAAAACAAATTTATAAACGGCTGACTATCATAATTATTTTCACAATTTTTTTCAATATGAATTCATGATCTATCCTGTTACGTTAAAAAGAACGTAACAGTTTTTAACCGACTTAAAAAAGGAGGAGGTACTAAATTCGACTGTATTTTCTTTTATCGTGTGTTATCTCAGAACTTTTTTCTATGTGAACCATTTTGAATATCTTTTTATTTCAAAGCTGGTGCTTCTTGTGTGGTCCAATATAATATTTTTGTACGTGGTGAGAGCCATGCTGCAGATATATTATAGCTGTATCACGAATGGGTCGGCTCGACCGGTGAAGGACCACGCTCTCACAGAATACCAGCGTAAAATAGCAGCTTAATACTGATGTGTTTCATATTATTTATATTACGAGGCATCCCGTCTTAGTCCTCAGGGGTGACAAGGCACCTGCGTTTTGAATCTTAATCGAGAATAGATGTAGATATCTATGGGACGCAGCAACCTTTTGCCCTCAGGTGGGCTGTGTGCTTGTTTATCATCCTATCCTTTAAAAAAATAATAAGTATCTTAGCAAAGTTAAACTTCTGTAACTGGCAAATTCGTAATAAGTTAATGCTCTATCTTACACAGAAAGGCTGAAACGAGCATACGTCGCTATAAAATCATAATTATTGAATCAAACATTGTGTTTACTTGAAATTACTAGGAAACTATTGAAAGGCTGCGATACACTTTCAATAGTTCTTTTTAATTATATTTTTTAAATTCAAATTCTTTGTTTGCAACTAAATAGGTACAAAATTATTTAAACGTCTTTCTTCTCTTTTATGCTTCATACTGGACATGAGTGGACTGACATACAAGCCGTGAGACATTCCACATCAGTCCTCAGAGCTGGCCGCTGGTGGACTGTAAGTTTATACGTCACTTCATTTTTACAAAAGAAATTATTTTTATTATCATTTTCATCATACACTAGCCAGTTTAAAAAAATGTAATAACGTTTTCTGAAACGATTTTACAGAAATGAGTCTCCATTTTGTGTGCTCATAGCTTAAGGCTGTTTGTTCTTCGACAAGATTCATCGCCGGTTCCAACACGGTGAGCATAGTAATTGCTCACGGGACTAGGACGTCTATAGCGTTAGATTTGTTTACTTTGCTTTGGAACGCCTTTCTGTTTGCTTACATAGGATAGTAATAGTGCAGTGTTCTAAAGATTGCGATACATATTCTCGTCACGTACACCTCAAAATTTGACATCAAAAGTGTATAACTAGTGTTTTACGCTAGTGTTGACATGGAACTGAGACGTGGTCTCTCACTGCTGACTCTATGATAAAGCTTAAGGTCGATAAGCGAGCTATGCTCGCAGTTTCAAAAAAAAGGTTTGAGAGGTAGCCTTGTACTGGTAAGCGAACGTACCCCCACTGAGTGATGACCTAGTAAAATGTGGCGGTAGTAGGATGTAGGCGGCTCAGGATTTTGCTTTGTGGCTTTTTTAAGGTAACCATATGTTCAGCGGTGGACTTGTGATGGTCTGCCATTATGATGACTATGATTATTATTTAGCGATATAAGTAAAAGCTCTTTTTGAGTTACTCGTCAATTAAAACATGAATTACATGGAGAGCTTCTGCTCTGTATCCTTGGTAAATGACGACTACAGAAATCAATAGAAAGTTATTAAGGCTAACGATGGATGGCGGTATATATCAGTAAATACCAATATCGCTAGGCGTAAAATACACAGACCAGCGACACACGCAGTGTCAAATTTATCGATGACAGGTGGCAGATGAATGACGATTAAAGCAAATACTGTCTATAACCATTGAGGTTAGAGAGAAGGAGAACGATCGCTATAGAAAATAGTGTCCCAGAAATATGGACAAAATAAGTGAGGCGCTGTGATCGCTAAGTTGTCTCAAGTCATTTTCAGTCTATTTTCCGATCAGATGGCAAACCACTTACACATCCACGCACAATATAATATTTCCCTAATTTTTAAATGTTTCTGACTGTCAAAAATTAAAAAATTACGGAGCACGATTATTTTCTCACCAATGTCGCGAAGAAAATTTATACATTATGCACCTAACTTCATCTACTTGTACTCATAAACAGCTAACTTCTCATATACTACTTACCGACGGCCGCTCAGGGACAGGCGGGCTATGCTTTAGCTCGTAGCGATCGTTCTCCTTCTCTCTAACCTCCATGTTCTATAATAGAGAAGGTCCCTTTCCAGCTGTGGGAGAAGAAGGGCTAGTGTTCTGACTAGGTGTCTCTCTAGAGTAAACAGATGTTGGTTATTTTAAATATTGCCATCTTATATTCAGATATTCTACATTCCTTAAAATATTTCAATCGAAGTGAAAAGACTCGGGGTTCTTGTCGGTAGACGTCTCACGCCATTTCAATATAACTTTTAACCTTTTAGCAAATCGAATGTCGTTCTATAAATATTTGAAATATTATTACTTTTCGAAGTGAAAACTTCTGTGGAATCGATGTGATTTCAAACGAAAAAGCGACACCAAAAGAGACAAACAATATACATCTATAGAATTTAGTCTGTGAGAGAATGAGATAGAATATAGTATACACCATAGATTTAGTATAAACTGTATACGTTTATTATAAATCTCTTCATTACATAAAAATTGTTAATCTCGCTAAATCTCGAACGATTTTCATGAAATTTTTTGTGTACGTTTATATGGGTCCCTGGATGGTTTAGATTCACAACTAGACCCAGTAGGTGGCGCTAATGTCACGATCCAGAAATCATCTTTGCGAAGCCGGGACGGATTGCTACTTTATTTATATTTTAAATTATATAAACCCTGGCCGCATGAGGACGCTCAAGGTCGCTCAGCGAGCTATGAAGAGGGCTATGCTCGGGGTTTCACTGCGTGATAAACTTAGAAATGACGATATCCGCAGTAGAACCAGAGTGACTGACATAGCCCAACGGATTAGTAAACAGAAGTGGCAGTGGGCCGGCTATATAGCTCGAAGAACCGACAACCGATGGGGAAAAAAGTTTCGAGTGGCAGCCTCGTATCGGTATAATGGAGTGACGACCTGGTAAGACATGCAGGAAGTCGATAGATGCAGGTGGCTCAGGACCGTGCTTTGTGGCATTACTTGGGGGAGGCCTATGTTCAGCAGTGGACTTGTGAAGGGCTGTAATGATGATGATGATGACATAAACCCTACAATCCTACTGCTGCTACTCTGCATTTATTTCGTCGTGTGAACTGCACACATTTTTTTTTCAAATATAACTGGTTAGATGTTTGTCTTTTTCTGAAAAAAAAATTATGACCAAAAAGTGTAAAATGCCGTTCGGTCAATTGACAGAGCGCAGTTGGATACCCCAACTCCACGACTTTGCGCTTTTTTTTTAATGGACATAAATCTCTTTACCCGAGCCTCCACCAGATAAGCACTTTGAGAAATCTAACTAAATAAAACCATGGGGACCGGTCTTAGACAACGCCCACCAACGAATACTCCACGTAGGCGTAGAGAGTTGTAATTAATATCTATATATAGTAGATTTGTTTTTCTTAAGGATAATATTCCATTGACACTACTAGAATTCCGAGTAAGCTTCAATGCTTGTGGTAGAACTGGTTTACAACAATTTTGCGAGATATACGAAACTAGATCGATAAGCAACGAGATCTGTCGCGAGTCGATGCAAACATGTTTCATCATTGGAGCCCGAAGCGTCGATTCTACACATCACGAAGTCTACAGTCTGTGAACACGTACATGATCGCCTCCGTCACTACATCAGATTTGATAGACCACAAATCCTCGCTAAAGAATACCTATTCCTTCCAAGAATGATTCGCGAGGCTATTGAAATAAATAAAACATCCTCATTTCCATGGGTGCTGTAAAGTACTCGAAACGTCGGCTATGTAAAAAAACTTTAATATACGCGATAAAATCCTTAAAATCTATTATTATTGTTATTATAAATGTGTGAGGGAAACGATTCATCAGAGACAAGCAGCATTGTTTCCCCAATACAAGAATATAATAGGTACAATAACAGTTAAAGGATAAAAACTGCGGTTGTTGGACTGCCGGCCAAGCGTGGCAAGTATAGCAAATATCCCTCCCCATTAGACATAATAAATGAGGACCTATGTTCAGTAGTAGTCTTTCATATGTTGTATTAATTTTGCCTTAACTATTTATGTGGCACGTGTAGGTATAAACTTATATGTATTTCACAAATGTTAAAATTTACGGAGCTCGGAATATAGAAGGACTGTTTTAGCAGTCAGTTACGAAAGTGCCATTATTTGTGACAATATGCAGAACGTTCAATCAATATTTGTGGTGTGAAATGGACGCGCGAGAACAGAAAAAGCCTTTCGTGATGTAAATTTAAGTTCTATTTCGAAATGATTGATTGTGACTAAAATAGTTGTTACCTCAGAGTGACGATCAAATAAATTAGTTTTATACAATTCTAAAAGTATCGTATAGGCTTTTTAGGTCACGTTCAGGGGATGCATGGTGTTAAAGTGTTTAAACTATCAAGTTTAGACATGCACTGATGACAGGAAAACTGATACCACAAGGGAGGAACTTAGTAAGGGTGTCAAACGAGCACACAGTCCACCTTTAAGTGGATGCTGTGGCCCAGTGTCACCTACATAATATATCCTTAAATAAGAATCAAAATGTAGATACGTTGAAGATTTATTTGCTCATATTTTCATAAACTGCAATAACATTATACCATTATTTATATATTTGAAGTTAAGTTTAAAATTTGTTTACTCTTTGAAAAATAACGCTGTAATAAGTTACACCAATGTCCAAACACTGCATTTATATTCATTACTTTAGAGATACGTCGTAATGCAACAAAAGGGGTGTTGAAAAATTGTTCATCACATATTATAATATAATTAGGATATTCAAACAATTTAATAATTATAAATTAAAAACTTATACTTATGACCATTTTAATATATGGTCATAAGTATAAGTTTTTAATTTTAAAAATGCAAATGAACTCTTTTTTGAGTTTAACTTACGTACTGCACGTACGTTGTTAACTTAAAAATTGGCACAGTTATAAAAGTTGCTTGCCAGAATCTCAAAAATACTTCCCATTAAAAAGTGCCACTTTTAAACTAAACTAAAGTCACCTAAATCTGTCAATACCTTAAACTTAAAAGCTAAAGCTAAAAGAAAGTTAATTCATTTAAAAATAAACAATGACTAATGTATACTTACACCATATTTAAAAGTCAAATAAATAGTGAAACTTTTGCTCATTTTTATATTTATATTTTTGTTGGTTTTTACTGACATTTACTGAATTTTTAATTTATTTCGTAAAAAAACCAATACAATTTAAATTAAAGTATATTTGAATATTATTAAATTATATATAAGTATATATATATATATATATATATATATATATATATATATATTGTTAACTGGCTTTACGGCTCTGGGTTCTAGCCCTTTTGAGCCTGATCAAAATATAACAACGCTGTGGTAAACAGTATTAAGTATTCAGAATAACTACAAAAATATGATAAATTTGTAGAAATGTAAAATGAAATTTATGGCGAGGGTTCTAACCAAGGAATCAACGGTGAAGGAAACCTTAAGATATAAAATAAAATATTTCGAGAATTTTTAAAGTCGCCTAGGAATAAGTACTTTTTCAACTGAATATGCCTCAGGACTAAATACTTTCTGCATAGTACTAGGTAGGTACTACTCGGTAGGTAGGTACTCTCTTACATTTTTCTGTCAAAGTGCTTGTGCTGCTGTGTTCTTCTGAAGGGTAAAAGGAACCAGTATAAACACAGGCTGTGAGGCATTCCACCTTAGTCCTCAGAGGTAACCACGTTCTGTTGCTTCCTTTGCTTGTAGTAAGTTGCATATACGTGGAAGAGCCATCCTGCGGCTACATAATGGTGGTAGTACGAATGGGTTGGCTCAACCGGGGGAGAACTACGCTCTCTCAGAATATCAGCGTGAAATAGCAGGGTAATGCTGCTGTGAGTGCTTCGTATAGTGAGTGTAGAGAACCGGAGACTCTTTTTTCTGAAAACGAACCATTCCATCTTAGTCCTCAGGGGTGGCAACGCATCTGCATTTTTCTTCTTAATCAAGGATAGATGTAGAAGCTAGAAGTCTATGGGCCACAGCATACACTTACCAACAGGTGGACAGTGAGCTCGATTACCTTATTCTATAAAAAACGCACAAGGGCTATCGTAGCCACTTACAATCAGCTGAATAGTACGTTCCTATGTCACTCATATATGTAAAAAAAAACTCAATTGTAATAATGATATTAATAGTTACTTTGCAACAATCCGCTGAATTAAACAAAATGATGTGTCGTCTTACCTAGTTTGAAGAGCACTCAATTCAATTGTTATGTTCTTCAATTGTGTCTACCAACGGTAGATATCATTGTCACACCTATGCCGGTAGTTATTGGGAACACTACGCTCGAAGTTATTTATGAGCGTTTACCTACATCAAATTGTCCGACTATGTAAGGCCGACTTGACCGAGAGGTCAATCGAAGGATGTAAATTGGCTGGCTTTCGGGAGGCTACGACTCATCTTCCCGTCATTTATTTATAAAAGCCTGAAGATATAAATCGGGCGTGGTCCTTCTCTACTATATAATAAAGCTTAAGGTCGCTCAGCGGGCTATGGAGATAGCTATCGGAGTTTCTCTGCGTGATAAACATACAGTTAGAATATATCCGCAATAGCACCTGAGTAACCGATATTCCTTAATAGATCAGTAGGGTGAAGTGGCAATGTGCTGACCAAATAGTTCAAAGAATTGGCAATCTACGCGAAGAAAGGTTTCCGGGTGGCAGCTTCGTGCCTGCAAGTTTAGTTCTTTTTTTTTTGTAGAATGAGTGTAACAAACGAGCACACAGTCTACCTGATGGTAAGTGGCCCGTAGACATCTACATTTATCCTCGATTAAGAATCAAAACGCAGATGCGTTTTCACCGCTGAGGAGTAAGATGGAATGCCTCGTTTCCAGTATAAAAGGGTCTACGGATCTCTACACTCACCATACGAAACACAGCAGTATTAAGCTGCTATTTTACGTTGGTATTCTTCCCGTGTCGAGCTGACATTCGTGCTGCAACCATAATATAGCTGCAGCGGGGCTCTTTCAAGTGTAGGGCGTACTCCCACTAAAGAGGTGCAGTGGACCTGGTTAGGCATGTAGTAAGTTGACGGAGGCAGTTAGCTCAGATCCCTGTTTTTTGGCATACCTTGGGGAGCTCTATGTTTAGGAGTCGACTTGTGAAACGCTGTTATGATGATAATGATAATGTAAACATTTTTTATTCATGTAAATAAGGACATTATGACGGTGTTGAAAATAACGCCGCCTATATGTATATTTATGTATTTTATGCTAAACTATTGAGTTAAACTTGTTAATGTTGTTCAATTTTGGGGGCTAAGTGCTAAATGCGTGTAAAAGTTGGCGGGTCTAAATTAATTTCAATTTAGTTAATCGCTTTTCCAACATAATACGTACCTATAAATGTATATTATATTGTATATTGTATATCATTGTCTAAAATCGGAACAAAGGCAATTTTTTAAATTTTTTGTTTTATATTAAAATGTTATTCCAAGTACTCGGACTTTCTTCTGCAGTTTTTGAGTTGTATTCAAATATATTGATGATGTTCTCATTTTACTATATTGAATTCGGTTGTACTAAATTATTATTTTTATAAGTTTTGTTTTGTTTCATATTTAAAGAAGGAAACTTCCTTTCTTTTTATATCCGCTAAGAGATATTCGCGCTAGTTCGTGTATTGGGATTGCAGAAATACTACGTATTATTATTACAAGGAATGCTATAAATCGAAGCGCACTACATCATGTTATATTGAGCGAAAGATTTTAACGTAGAGTGGGCTTGCTATTGAGGCTATTTCAGTAATAATACCGGATCGAAACACAGCTCTGTTGTCGGAAACTCGACTCGTTAAATAATTTGTACCGATGGATAATAATTGATTTATAGCAGGGCTGATTTTGTAATGATCAGGTATAAGTTATTCATAAATAAGGTAAACTATTGAACTATTTTATCATGCAAATGCCATTTTTTAATTTGTTTTATTTTTTATTTTATGAAGAGGGTGGCGGATACTAGAATTAAATTGTAAAATTAATATTATTGAAGTAATTAATACTAAGTTGCTTGTGTTAAATAATCGAATTAAGTTAAATTGAATGGAACTACACTAGATGGACCGACCCCCCACTAGATGGAGTGACACCTGGTAAGATATGCAGAAAGTCGATGGGTGCAGGTGGCTCAGGACTGTGCTTTGTGGCATTACTTGGGGGAGGCCTATGTTCAGCAGTGGACTTGTGAAGGGTTGTAATGATGATGATGACTTCGGGTATGATGATGATGATGAATGGAACTAAATTGGATTAAGATTAATTAAATTAAATTGTATAGATTAGATTGAATCGAATTGAATTAAATGAAACTAAATTAGTTGAAGTTAAATTTATTATAATGTTTTTCTTATGTCACTTGTCACACTTAGGACTCTATGAGATGAAAAATAAGTTCTTGGTCTTCCCTGTATATGAGCCCATAACAGTTAACTGGGATATTTTACATCTAGCATATACAAGGTCTATGAGGCTGTGGGGTCTTATTAGTGTTTCCCATCGACCCTAATGACTTTACGACCCCAGAATAACCATAAAACATGGTATTATATTCTCTTACGCTGTTTCCGATCCGCATTTTTAATCGGTATTAATGAACCGTGGTGTTGGCAATCACCTCCAGGTCGACCCCGACCTCGCTCTATCACCTCATATAAAAGATAATAATACCTCGGCATTGACACATACCTACATACCTTATACGCGGTTTCGATCAGTAGTGGTAGAGTTTTAGCGCTAATAAGTAATAATATTGAATACAAAATATAGTATTATTAATATTAAATTATTGTATTAATTATTTTACTAATTTAATTATTATTTCATTATTATTAATTTAATATTATTAATGTTTAAAATTAAAATATATTTTTAATTCATAATCGATTCTGTTATTTTACTGACGCTGCTTATATTTTACGTAAAAGTTTTAAAGTTTAAAAATATTATTATTCGAAAGGTTCATATACAGGTCAAGCTTACAGATAATCTGGATATAGATGAAGTAGTGGCAGACTGGACAAGTGTACTCTAAAAGGCAACGGCCAAGCTAACGAAGGGCGGCTGCCTCTCGAATAACGTTGCGTTTAATGTTCTAGGCTTTCTATACTTTATGAAGTCGTACTAGGTCTCTAGTTAGTTTTATTAGCTGCATATTAACAACAGATGATATCTGAAACTAGTGCACGTTAACGAAAAAACGTTATATTGTTGCCATGCGTACACGATGCGCGTCAGAAATAACCGGTTAACGCTGATGCGCTCTTGGAGCCAACGTTGGTGCCAAACGGATCACATGATTCACATTTTAGACAGGTCACGAGTGACTCCAACTTGTACGTATATACAAAATATTAACGGACCGATTTCGGGCGGCCTCGCGGTAAATATGAGAATCTAGTGGTAACGTAGTTTGAATGGCGTGCTAAAGTATTATATTGGTGATTTAATTACGGAAAGTTCCCTGCGTACACGATGTTAATAAAACGATAACAAACCGTACGTTTTCACGTAAATTATTGTAATGGGAGCATAAAAATAGTTTTTTTTTTGTTCCCGAGGCCGCTCAGACGCGTTTCTTTTCAACGAATCGGCATGTGTAGCGCTGAAATCCCAGTGCTATATTTTGAACTCGTGGCCGCTCTCATAGTGCATGCCATTACGGGCCGCGCATTGCCGCGGCATCGGACGCGGTCGCGACGCTCGATGACGCGTGCACAATAAAATTATTCTCCCAGCAGTCTCACACGAAACTGTGTCAGTTATTCGCATTCTCTATTTTTGTGTGCTATTTATGTTTGATATTTATTTGTGTGAGCGACGCTATTTATTTTCCGTGGAATTGTTTGAGGCCCCGTTCGGTTCCTATTTCGCGCAATGTCACACCGGAGCACGCGCAGGCGATGAAACGTCAATGTGATATATACATTTACAGCACAAATCGTGCGGAGGGGGGTTTATCTTCCGACATTTATCTTTTTTGAGATAAGCTTGATTATACCTCGTTTACTCGAACAAGCGCAGAAATAAACGCATTATCATGTGAAGGCTGAAATATTTTTATTGTTACAAAATTCGATTTCACTCCTACTCCACTATGTGGTAGAATTCCTTTTTTGACTAGGATGCCGTAAGTATGGGTCAGTATAACTACATAATGAGTTCCATTAGTCTTTATAGGCGACAACTAATCTATTCCTTATTCGCTACTCACCCTTAGCTGTTGTTTGATTTTTTTTCTTGAAATTTATATGGCCTGTATAGGATAATCGCTGAAATATAATTTATTTACAAAATTGTTAAAATCGATTCATAGCCGAAAAAGATATCGCATAACATAATACTAAAAAAGGAACCTAAAGCCGAATTGTGAACCTCTTCCTTTCTTGAAGTCGGTTAAAATTACGCTTTTCTCATCAAATAGAAAGTTACATATACAGGCTGTAAAATATCTTATTTTTAATCTTTAATCTTGTCGATCAAGCGGATCGGAATCGATCGGGCTCGAACACGTATCTGTTGCAAAAACTTTACTCCAATGTAGTTGTGTTAATTCCGTTTCCACAGAGTATTTGCATGAATATATTTTTCCTGAATTGAGACAGCGGGTTTAAAAATATAATCCGGCTTTTATCAAACAAATATCTATATTCCGAGTCAAAGAGTCGTATTCATATATTATATGCATCAGGCAAATACAGTGTACATATTGTGGATTGTGGAGTTCCAGGAATTTTTTTTTTTTAATATTTCAGTTTGCTGTGTAAAAACTAAAGAGATATTAAAAAAATTGGACTTACCTGTAATAAGTACGATTTTGATACGATATAGTACATCTAATGAAACCAATTTCATTAGGCGCTTATTGAATACCTGGCTGTAATTATAAAAAAAAACTATTAGACACTAAATGGTAAGTTGATAGTGAGGGCAGACCGATTGGCGCGGAAGCCTATTTTATACTCCATTAGTCAACGGTTTTAACCGTAATTAAACACGTGAAGTGTTATCAAATACGTAATACTAGGGTGTCGAGAAAGTAATATTTTTTTCTATTTAACCAAAAAATAAATATAAAGAGGGATGTTATATGATTAATGTTTTGTTTGTATCTGTGTGTGTGTCTGTGGCATAGAATACTATAATACACAATAGAATGGCTGCCAACCTTATTTTGTACGAGGATACACACATACAAGCAATTACGTCGTATTATCAGTTAATCACTACTACAAACCCAATTCGCTGTGTTGACAGACGGATTTTGCTACATATTTATTTGTAAATAGCGTGCAAGTTGGCATTTTCCAAATAAATTGCATGCTAAATTTGGAAACGATTGTAACGTCAAAACACATCTCGTCTTGACATTTATAGGTGTAAATTGACGAGTTAGTGACATTTCAGTGGCTACACGGGCTCCGCCCACTCCCCCGTTCTATTATTTATGTATTATAGTATTCTGTGCTCTGTGGCATCGTAGAACGGTCCCTAACGGATGACCCGATTTGATTTTTTTTGTTTGTTTGAAAGATAACTTGATCAACAGTGTTTTTTAGCTATGACTTAAGAAAATCTTTACAGCCGTTTGAAGATCATCACCGCTCTTTGTTTCGAGGGTTTAAATTCTTTGTATTTAAATTATAAGTTTAGAAGTGAAAAAACTATATTTATTTGTAAGAAGTTTACATTACAAGTTTACATTAAAATGTTTATAACACGATTGATATATCGTTTTAAATTCTTGTAATTACAAAGAGATTAGGAAAATGATTTGTTGCAGACTATTCATTGTATTCAGATGCGTTATGTTATTTGGTGAAACGATACAAACAATATTATTATGGTGCTATTTACTGTCGAAATTTCTGCGTGTGATATACCGATTTATGTTTAGCCACCAATTTGCAATGGATTTACGCACATTAGCGAATCAAACCGGATTCTTCTATAATCAATTACTTTCGTGATAGACAGTAACGGGAAAGCGTTTTCCTTGTATTACTGATTACTCTAGTTAAGTATCGAGTTAATGCATTGATACGTTGTGTTCTTATTTACGTGGTATAGCCACGTTGCATCACGAATGGATTGGTTCAATCGGGGTTAGATGACGCCATCACAGAATACTGTCGTGAAACAAGAGAATAATGTTGTATAGCGAGCACAGACCACCCTAGGCTGGCTGGCTAGTCTGTGATAGCGAGGTATGTACGTAGTTTTTTTTCTCAGTAGACGGTAAAGAAGCACAAGTGTAAAGAGGCATTCCAATTTAGTTCACAGACTTCACAGCGCATTTGATTGATTCTCAATCGAGACGAGGATAGATGTAGATCTTACCATCAGGTGGATTGCGCGTTCATTGCATGCCTTAAGCGCAAAGCGCGTAGGTATGCTCTACTAGCGCCTAAAACTCAAGAATCCAACGTTTTATCGCATGAAATCGTATCTAACAATCATATTGAACATATAAGTGATATAAAAAGCACATTGTCAGAAAGATAAATGATGGTTCAACTTTTTTTTTAAATCAATTAATTGCTATTTTTACATTAAAAAAGTGGTTGTGGTTTTAGTGGCTTATGGTGTAGATTTATCACGAAGGGGTAAACACGAGAACTTTTGAAATTATCAATTGTTCAACTCAGTCTATTTTTTAATTTCTTCATCTATCATGTGGGAGGCCATGGAATGTAAATAGATGCTTAATTTTGTTTCGTTTAGTTATAATTAATTTTTTCGGTTAATAAAATATATTATAACAAGGCCGCTCATGATACTGAAAAATTCAGAATCATGAGCAGCCTTGTTATAATATATTTTACTAAATACAAATACACTTAGACAATAACTTTGTTGTTAAAGTGTATATTTTCATCTTTATTCTACAAATATGCACAGTTGTGTTTAGGGGTGCAAAAACACTAGCAGTTACAGTTATGTAGCAAAATAACCATTGTAATGGCAGCACAAAGACAACCGAACAAACACATCTATGTGGGGAGTAGAAAATTCGCGATCAATCAGCGCGCCCGTGTCTAAATACAGCCCACGCCACCTAACGATGCAAGATAATAGAGATTGCCCTAATTCTGCACTTAAAACGTGCAATTTATAAATTGTTGACATTTGTTTTTAGATTGGCGATGTCTCAGTGAATTTCTGAGACGTGTCCAAGTGTCTTTATGTAAATGATTTTTATAGTATTGGGTGACAAACGAGCACACAGTCCACCTGATGGTAGGTGAATGCTGTGGCCCATAGACATCTACATTTATCCTCAGTTAACAATCAAAATATAAATGCGTTTTCACCACCAAGGACTAAGATGGAATGTCTCGTCCAGTGAAAAAGTATTCGATTCTCTACACTCACCATACGATACACCACAGCATTACGCTGGTATTTTAACGCTGGTATTCTGTGATAGCGTGGTCCTGCACCTATCGGGCTGACCCATTCATGCTACAACTATAATGCAGCTGCAGGGTGGCTCTCACGGAAAAAAAATCTTTACTGATCGCTTTTTAACCGTTTTCAAAAAACGTGAAGTATATTTTAATATTCGACGCGTACGTATTTTATGTTCACCAATATCTCAGAAATGGCTAAACCAATTTGAATGATACTTTTTATTATGTTATTATTATGTATTAGGCTATACTTTAGAAGTATTTATATAAATTTAAAGGTATTTTTTTTTTATTTCAATGGGTGGAAAAATTGGGAATTAAGGTTTTGATCACAGAAATCTAAATAATTATTTAGATTTCTGTGGTTTTGATGTATTTAACGACACTCTAACTTTACCTTGTGTTGTTAATATTCCTTAGACCACTCGGAATGGTTGAAGTAATCTAACTTTTTATAAAAAATTTAACCGACTTAAAAAAAGTTATTTTCACATAATATTAGCTTGTAAAAGCAAATTCGGAAGCTATTATGTGAAAATAATTATATTTTTATTTTCAGACTCCATTCTACTTTTATTAAAAATTAAATTATTACACCTCTCTTTTAAAAAGCGTGACAATAAATTTTCAGAACACTTGGTACACAATATACATTAATATCATGGTAGTTATTAGTAATTATAACATAGTACATTTTAAACATAGGTAATTGACTGTTTATTAATATCGCAGGCGTTGACAGTGATTGGAATTTTTTTCTTTATTGTAGCAAATATGCTAGTTATAACTTTCACGACAATATTTTAAAAGCAAATTATATTAAATCAATTTACCTTTTATGTAATAACTTACTGCAAGCTAAAAAGAATTTTTATAGCTTCAGAGACTACTTCGACAATAAAATGCGACAACGTAAAATCACAAAATTAAGCTTTGAGTATTAATACTCAAAGTTATAAATGACTTATATTGCAATACCGCTCAGACCAACTTTTCCAAGCAGTAAGCAGCAGCAAAAATATCTCGTATTTATCAGACTTCGTTCCTACAAAGGCTGAGGCTCCATTAATGGGTTCTACATTAAACTGTTATACATTGTATTGAGCCCTGGTTTGTAATTTTATTTAAAAAATGAAATTTTTTTAAGATAGGGTAAGATGTTAGATTTTTATTACTATTTATTTATTTAATAGTTTATGTAACACACATACTTCGATAGGAAAATGGAAGAAATAACACATGAACAAATGCCATGCTTATTCCATGTTGTAGGCCCATTAAAGGATGGTTAAATGAAATAGAGGTATTCTAAGTATGCGCTTTCATAAAAATGTTTATTATATTATTACCGTCAGCATATAACTGGAAATATTCCGCCTTTTCTTTTCTATCCTAGTCAAAATTGCTTTCTTGTAGAGATAAAGCGATTTAAGAGTTGTCGTTTACAGTATAGGAGTGTATCTTTAAGTAGATAATTTACAGTGTTTGGCAATTTGTACTTTAATCAAATAATAATAACCATCAACTATAAAATTCGTATTGAAGAAGCGATGGAGCGGAACTAAGGCTCCAAATTCTTTGCCAGAGATCTGTCTGCCAGTAAAAGCCAACTGTCGAAGCTGAAGACCGAGTATGGCAGCATCGTTTCCGAGACACCTGAGACTTTGAGTGAGATTGAGAGGTTCTAGGGCAGTACACGTTATCATTGAAGCTACACGCAAGTCTGAGTAACGATGCAAGAGCAATTCTTATCCGACACTATTCCAATGATGTCGCGGACGTCAGTCTGAGCGAGATTAGAATGGCCCTCCAGCACCTTAAAAAGGGCAATTTCGCGGCCGAAGATGGAATTACAGCGGAGCTTCTGAAAGCAGGCGAAAAATCGGTACATGAAGCTCTTTGATTCCGTCCTCCATGGTGGCACTACTCTGGAGGCGTCGAGCTGAAGTGCAGAACAAATGAAGAACAAGTCCACCGTCTTGTTCTTCAAGAGTAAGACCACGGCACTCCGCTTTCCCTTCTGAGCTGCACCTCGCACGCAGACTCGACGACTTCCAGCCTCCCGAACAAGCTGGTTTCCGAAAAGGCTTCTGTACCATAGACCACATACGTACCCTTCGGCAAATGATACAGAAGACCGAAGAATACAATATGCCAATTCGCCTGCCGTATGTGGCATAGTCTACCAAGAAAGCCTTTGATTCCGTCGAACTTTGGTCGGGGCTACTGTCCCATCAGCGATGCCAAGTTGACTATCGGTATATGGAAGTGCTGAAGTGTTTGTACAGTAGGGCTATGATGGGTATTGGGGTACAGAACCAAAGTACGAAACCTATCGAACTGCAAAGCGGTGTAAGACAGGGTGACGTTGTATCCCCGAAACTCTTCACCGCTGCATTGGAAGACGTTTTGAAGCTACTTAACTGGAAAGGATATGGTATTAACAAATTAACATCAATGGCGAGCACATCACTCACCTTCGATTTTTCGCTGGAGGACTTAAGCACTATGCTCAATGACCTCAATAGTATCTCCCAATGGATAGGTCTTAAGATGAACATGGACAAAACAAAGATCATGTGTAACGTCTATGTCAATCCTATGCCAGTAGTTGTTGGTGCTCCCAAAGTTGTTGTTGAGTATGTTAACCTGGGACAAATAGTCCGACTAGGTAAGTCCAACTTCAGCCGAGAGATCAACTGACGAATTCAAATCAGCTGGGCAGCGTTTGGAAAACAACACATTTTCACGTCAGTTATACCTCAAAACCATAAAACGAGACTGTACAAGTAGTGCGTGTTACTAGTGATGACTTGTGGAACTGAGACGCGGTCCTTCACTACTGGTTATATGAGGTATGCTTAAGGTCGCTCAGCGGGCTATGGAGAGGGCTATCCTCGGGGTTTCTGATGAACGAGTTTTCTGGTGATAAACATAGAAATCATAATATCCGAAGTAGAACCACAGTGATCGATATTGCCCAACGGATTATTAAGCTGAAGTGGCAATATGACGGCCATATAGCTCTAAGAACCGATGGGAAAGAGGTTCCCGAGTGGCCGCCTCGTACCGGTAGGTGAAGTGTAGGGCGACCCCCACTAGATGGAGTGATGACCTGCTAAGACATGCAGAAAGCTGATAATGCAGGTGGCTCAGGACCGTGCCTTATGGCAATTCTTGGGGAGGGCCTACGTTTAGTAGTGGACTTGTGAAGGGCTGTAATGATGATGATGATAAAATTCATCATTAGTATTTTAATCAATTATCTTGAGGAAAGCGCTATTAGTGCCACAATTTGCCCGTCAGTGGAAAAGGGGGAGATCTCCCGTCCGGCAAGATATTCAGATGTTCAGACGCGGAGCGGCCAACGCTCCGTGGGCAAGAAACTTCGATAGCATGATTTGGTTCTTCGATACGGCTTCGGATGTCATGGTCGCCTGACTGTCGTCGCGCCATATCTCATTAAGAAAAAGTAAAGTTTTTGTATGTCACAGTGCAGAGTATAAAGAAAAGTTCGCCGCGTGTAATACGTGTTGCTGAACGTCACACGCACTCGATTTTTTTAATGGTCAGATACTAGACGCCTGATATTTTCCTTCATTGATGAAAACCTGATAAAGAGGACTTTAAAATGCATTCAACAGTTTCACTGATTCCGGCTTGGAACAAACTTGGGTTGCCGGCGATCTCCTCAAATTTCATTGTATATATTAATCGGCCTTTACAAAGCACTTTTTGTCAAGAAAACTACACCATCGCATCGACAAGAGGTCTCTTTGGGAGACCTTGTGATATGCCAAAGTTGTTTTATTTTACATTCACCTAAAAAGTAATAACATCTGTTTAGTGTTTTGTCAATGTTAATTATTATGCAATCAGTCACACGTTTTTATATTTTACTTCCAGTTAAGGCACTTTCTGGCTATTGTAAGAAAAATTTGCTTAAATTTCTTTGACGATAGGTGACATCGTGGTTCAATATGGCAGCGTCGCTGCGCGCTTGTTTAACTACATTATTATGGCTTACAACGTATCTGGATGTTTGTTCACTATAACGTTTTTAGGTATATTATAGAAAAGTTGGCAAACGATTCAAAAAGATGGGAGACTTGATAATTGAATAACTGTTTTGTAGGGTTTTAAATGAAATGGAATAGCATATAGCAAAGCATAATTTTGGGTAAATTATATTCTTACAAGCATTTAACCCTATTTCTAGTCCAACTACTATCATTAACACGATTTGGCAAGCGCATTCACAAACACAATATCGGACGAATTGCATCTTTGATGCTGCTTCAAGCCGCTGGTCTGGACATATTTCTAGAATATAAGAGATATTTCTATATATAAGATACTACCTAGTTTGTCTAGTGGTGAAAAACATGGTTTCTTATCATGAGGTCCTGGGTTGAAATCCCAGGTGTTGTCAAAATGAGTCATTGGGTTTTTCTTTCAGGAAATGCTCAATATCAGCCCGTAGTCAGGAAGTTGGCGGTGTTGGGTTACTCCCGAGCTTCGGAAAGCACGTAAAGTCGTAGGTGCTGCGCATGATCTCTGTCCGGTCGTGTCGGCTTACCGTGCCATCGGACTTTGAGTGAGGGGATAAAGACCTGTGCTTGCGTATACACTCTGGCACTATAATTCTATCGCCGTGACCGAAATTCGTTTTGGAGGACATTGTTATTATATACGAGATAGTTCTGGCCTTTCCCATCTCTTAAATCACACACGCGACGAAACAGGATGGTGAATTTTCTTATGTCACCACCACGTGGAAAAACACACAACTATACCTGTGCATTATTAAAACTGTATTCTTGCCTTGAGGCAAAAACAAAGAAATACCTATAATAGCAGTCACATTATCCTTGAGAGCGTTATTGTGGTTTGCAAAACAATACAAATATATATTTTAATGCTTATTTACTAACCAAGTGTGCATCTAGTATAGACATAATGGTAAAACGATAAGCTTATTCATTAATAATATCATTTTCATAATCTGGCTATATTAAAATTTCAAATAGTCCGGTACTTGAGCGCGAAATTTTTAAGTAATGCACATTTTTTTAAATAAAAAAAGGATGTCAAACGAACACACAATCCACCTGATGGTAAGTGTTTTATACGTGGTAGAGCCATGCTGCAGTTATATTAGAAGTATAGTTGTAGCACGAATGGGTCGGCTCGACCAGGGAAGGACCACGCTCTCACAGAATACCAGCGTGAAACAGTAGCTTAATGCTGCTGTGTTTCGTATGGTGAGTGTAGAGAACCGGATACCCTTTTTACTGGAAACGAGGCATTCCGTCTTAGTCCTCACGGGTGACAATGCATCTGCATTTTGATTCGTAATCGAGGATAGATGTAGATGTCTATAGGCCACAGCATCCACTTACCATCAGCTGGACTGTGTGCTCGCTTGTCACCATATCCTGTAAAAAAAGTGTGTGCTGTGGCCCATAGACATCTATATTTATCCTCGATTAAGAATCGAGATGCAAATGCGTCGTAACCCCTGAGGACTAAGATAAAATGCCTCGTTTGTATATCCATACGAAACACATGCATTAAGATGCTATTTTGCGGTGGTGTTCTGTGAGTGTGTGGTCCTAACTCCTAACCCGGTCGAGCCTTTCCATCCGTGCTCAACTAATATAACTGCAGCGTGGCTCTACCGCGTATAATTATGTATGTTTGTTCCTGAAATATAAATGAAATATATTGTATAAATTATAACTATTTTAATATAATTATAATTAAAAATATAATAATAAAACTATTTCAATACGAAACGTTATCCCTTACATTTTTTAACAAATTAAATTCTCCCTGAGTGAAATCTGTCAAATAGTTCACGATATAGCGATTTAAATTTTCATTGCTTTATTGTATTTTTCCCCGGGCGGAAAAATCAAAGGGATTTAAAGCTCGCACAGCTATTAGCGTTATTAAGATGCTTTCATTTTATTGGCTTAAGCCTTTTGTATGGAAAAATGAAAAATTATTTTACCTGACTGAACGATAATACGATTTTCTCTTTTTGACACATCTACTTGTATGAAGCACTAACTTTCGTAATCACCCAGTTAATATAACATACAAATTAGCTGTAAGCGACTCTAAATAGTAAACCAAAAATTTTCGCGATATGGGAACCTCCTTTTGAAACGGTAGCAGAATTTTTTTAATGTAGAAAATAAAAAATTGATACTGCTAATACTGACAAATTTCACTATACATATGTATATACTGTTGAAAAGATGATCTCTGTGACGTAATTACTAATCAGTACCCGGATGACCAAGCTTTGCTCGGTTTTTTTTTTTTGAAATCACGTTTATAAATTACATAATGATGAAAGATATATAATATTTTTTGATCTTAATGACAGAATAGAAAAAACTGAACTGGTTAATTGAATGAAAAATCATGAGTTCAATTAGTTTTATATAAATTTTCGTATTTTTAAAAAAATACTAAAAAGGGGTTTTAAATAATAGATTTTCTCACAAAAGAAGGGAACTTGAAAAAAAAAAGGAAAAAAGCCGGCCCAGAGACAGGACGCGAACCACGGAACTCCGATATCACGCCCGACCGACATCCCACCTGAGCTATTACACTCGTTAGTGATCTGTTAAAATTTACCTTTTTATATTGTAGCAGTTTTTTATTGCCTGAAAACACGGACAAAAGTACATTTTTTAAAAATAAATCCTAGCTAGATCGATTTATTGCCCCCGAAACTCCCTGGACACTAAATTTTATGAAAATTGTTGGAGCCGTTTCCGAGATTCCGATTATATACATATATACAAGAATTGCTCGTTTAAAGGTATAGGATATTGTGCGGGCAAATGACACTTGTTGCTTTGGTATGTGTTAACACAGAAAACAAATTTTCCCATGAATGGAGGGATATGTAGATCGATTTTTCGCCGCGTAAATCACTGTATTCTAAATTTAATTAAAATCCTAGAGCCTTTTTCGGGAACGCAACTAAAAATATGTTATATAATACAAAATACACATACATAATCACTCACGCTTGTCACCCAGAGGGTGACATAGACTAAGGAATTCTATTTGGCACGATCCTGACAACCCTATCTCGCCTCCTTTACATCCCATATATCTATCTATCATATAAAGTTAAAGTAAAGTTACAGCCTATATACGTCCCACTGCTGGGCTCAGGCTTCCCCTCATTTCTGAGAGGGTTTAGGGCAAGGAAGTGTCCGCCGCGCTGCCCAAATGCGTGTTGACGAACTTCACATGTCTTCGAAATATTTTTTTTTCCTTATTCTTCAGACATGCAGGTTTCCTCACGATGTTTTCCTTCACCGCCGAGCACGTGGTAAATCAGCACTTAAAATTGCAATTAACAATTTCATTGGTGCCGGCGGGGATCGAACCCAACCCGGGTTCGAAACCCAACTCGCATTCTGTTATATTTACAGCGAGCGTTAACCACTGAGCTACCACGGCTCTACGCATACATATTATAATATACAATTATGGTTACTGAACATAAAAGTACTGTTGGATTTCATGCTGGGTTTTTTCCCAAGACAGTGATTTCATCCGAAAAGTAAAAGTAAAAAAATATATTTAATAAAGTATGTATTACTATTATTAACTACTACAAAAAAAATGTTCTATTTATAATTACCTATATTATCTATTCTTTATTCAAATAGGACGTATATAATGAAGTCGAACGCGAGGTTAATTCCACGTCCTACCTCATTACAATCAGCACTCATGAATGAAAACGATGCAAGCGCAAGCGGTGGATAACCACGATACAGAAGCGACACGGCAACTCGGTGGGCTATCCGGAGTCATACGGTTTAACTCGCAGTTTGTTTTGGTTCGCGGTTGCGTCAGTGGATGCGAGATAAATTGTTCCGCGACCTCCAGCCACAAATTTATTACACTATATCAGCTGTATCATTTACAAGTATATTTAAAAACTGTACTTCAACATTATACTGTATTCTCAATGCAGGTTCATTATTTTTATTTTAAGTATACTTCAACTAACTTCACTACTATTATACAACAGCGTTAACTATTGTATCTGTAAATACATTGTAATTATGAAAAAAAAACTAACCAAATGGAACGTAATTAGGTTTATCAAACCATCGGATGAATGCCGAAAATGATGATAGTCGGTTTCGCGACGCGCAATTAGTCAGCTGCCCAATTTATATTGTACGGTTGTTGATGGAGTAGGTAAGACGAAACCCTCATCGCTCTTTTTCGTGTGATTTTTATGGGTTATGAAAATGATAACCAATGACAGCGGAAGAAAATCAGATTTTGTTTTTCACGTTGATAGCCCAGATTTACGTTTCTTACGTGGTAGAGTCAATCTGAACCGTATTATGGCTACAGCACGCATGGGTCGTGTAAACCTGGGAACAACGGGTTCTGGCAGATTTCTTTCACTTTCAAGCTTCGTTCAGAATAGTTTGAAAAAAAATCCTTAAGGTAAAGGCGGGCATTTTTCTGAGGGGTTATAAAATTGGCACCATATTCTGAGATATTTATTGTATAGATAGAAATACGTTTACGGTTACGTTTACGAGCTATTTACAAGTTTTTTATCGCAATATGTCTTATTCAATTGATAATATAACACTGCGTGGTCATATCATCAAAGATTTGACGCAGAAATTATTAGTTTTGCGTCAGCAGCTGGTCCGAACCCATGCTTCATATATCTTGGACCTTGTGCCATGCCAAGTACCATGTTTTTTTAAATAGTGAGTTATTGGTTATTTTTGTACCGTGTATTTCTTTGAATTACACGGTAAAAATGAAATTACATGAAATTGTGTGATAAGAGAAGAGTGTGGTTTGCAAGATGATGTTGTGACCAGGATTAAGAAAGGAATGCTTCGGTGGTTTGGTCATGTGGAAAGAATGGATGAGGAGAGGAACAAAGAGTGACAAAGAAAATTTATGTTGCAGAAGTGAATGGCAGAGTCGGAAAGGGACGTCCTAGGCGAAAATTTATCGACCAAATTGGCGATTTATTGAAAACGGGCCAAATTAGGAGTACCCTTAACCGACGAGCATGCATGCGTAGATGTATGGATGTGAAGGAGGCGAGAGATGTGTGTCAGGATCGTGCCAAATGGAAGTCTGTAGTCTCTGCCTACCCCTCTGGGTGACAGGCGTGAGTGTTTATGTTTATGTTTTATATGTATTTCTTTGAGTTAAATTATTTCAAGTATTATATTTTTAATCGAAACCATTTAACTTTTGTGTGTTTTTTTGAACAAAACAAAGTGAAAATACGTCTTGCGGTTCCTTATTCCGACGTATACTGCGTAACAGTGAGTTCAAATACTTATTTATCTTGTTTTCAGGGTTGTTTTTATGATTAGGCCCTTCCCGCTTTGGGTTCGATCCGTTAAAAAGATAATTAATATTAAAGTCTATTTCGGAGGCATAGTTTTGCGTTTCATTCACTAATTATAGGGAAAAACGATATATGATGATATAGCTAAGAAGTTAATTTAAGTTCATACACGATTCGATGTAATTTTTAGCAAGTATTATATTATACTTACGAAGATTTTGTAATTAAGTATTAATCTATATAAAGTATGTAAGAATGTTGCAATTATTAATACTCGGAAGTGTAGGTTTGTACAGCTTATGTATACAGTGCATACAGTACATATAGTACATATAGTACAGTGACATATACAGTATACACACACAAAAATGCTATGCACCTTAGTTTCAATAACGCACAAGTTCCTATTTCCTTTATAATAACTCACAAGCTTAGGTATAAATGCATTCATCTAAAAATATTAATTTACACAATATCTTTCTTATCTATATCTATTGATTGTACTACTATTGTTATAATAAAACGAGTATGTTTTAAAATAAATAAAATTGATTGACGATGTATATTAGTTAATAACACGATTTCATTTCATAAGTTATTATTAAATGGTTATATTGATTATGAGGATGCATGCTTATTACGCAAATAAAACATCTATCCCTACAATATTTCACGTACCTATAGATTAGTGCAAATATAATACTTCTTAAAAATTTACTTTTTTTATTTGTTAAGAAAAATCGAAATTGGTCAACAACACCTTGTAAATGATTTAATTGCATTATAAATAATAAAATAAACTTGTCAGATCTACATCCACGGGGATCATTATTAGAATTTTTTAAATTGTAAGAAATTTAATTGTAAGACAATGTACACCATTTATTTATCCTTCGAGCTTTTTCCCTTTGTATTTTGTACACCCGGTATTAGGAACCAAATACATTGGAATAAGTATTTTACATCGTAATAAGGTGCTTCCGAATTCTTCTCATATTTAATTTATTAAGAATACAAATCAAGTCGTCTATTTCAAGAGTACAAATAATAATAGTTCTGATAAAAGTAGCAAAATCTTCAAAAGGAAAGCATAAATGCTTAATTTTCTAGCTAATTTCGAGTTTTATTAAAAATACCCCAGAAATAAGTTCACCTTATAAGGAATCAAACATTCTTACGAAATTCAAATGTTATGAATTATGGTGATTTAAGGTGGTTGAAACGGATGTGTTTTTTAATTCCATATTACAACATACAATTTATTTGAACCCATTGGCGGGATTCTTATTGTCATATGACTATTTGAATCTTATTATTTAATTCGTCTTTATATCTTTTTGCATATATTATATCAATGAGCAAATGTAATATGTAATACGTTAACTACAGTTTTAACTTCAATCTTAAAACTATAGCCATTAAATTGATTTTTGGGCATACTCAACAAATATATAGCGATTGTTTCATTAGTGAGGTCAAGGTCACGACTCTATGTTTAGGTTGTTGACGATTGCGGGGTGAAGCAGACGCGGTGGGTCGGGGCGCTGCTGTAGTAAGTACAAGGTCGCTTCTTCCAGTACATTTTAAAATAATAACGCTCTGTATACAAATACGATTACAGGAAATAGTTAACCACGTGCGTGGTGATATAAGTATATAAAAAGTAATGTTGCTACAGCCTATACACGTCCCACTGCTGAGCACTGGAATCCTCCCATTTCACAGAGGATATAGGGACAAGGAAGCGTCCGTGGCACCGCCGTAATGTGTATTGGAGCAGTGATAGTGTATATTATAAGGGAGGTATACACTACACTCTCACTGTATTGGAGGATATGACATGTTTTCGAAAGTATTTTTTATAAGGTTTCAAACATTGCCTCATGACATTTTTCTTTCCCGTATAGTAAATACGTAGTAAATTAGAACTTAAAATTAAACTAGGCACAACTTAATTGGTGCACTAGGGCTTCGAACCCTGGTTACTCGGCCCGGCTGTTGCGGAGTGCTAAGGCTGTGAGCTACCACGGCCTTTAATATTTATTTAAAACTACATTAAAGCAATAAAAGTATCAGCCGTTACATAATTAATCTGTCAATTTCGTTATTTTCATGAATTCTCTGTGTGCTACAATTTGCTCACTCTACCGCTGTAATTTAACATGTTGGTTAATAAATACACAGGAGCTCAATTAGAGCGATTCCCTATCTCTCGAAATATGGCAAATTGAATTCAAAATAATGAATTATATATTATTGTAATGGCGCTTTTAGTGCTTTAAATTGACACATAAATTATAATTAATTCAATTTTGAATTACACGTTGATTTTAAAACAACACCTTGTAATTTGGAATAACTGTGCGGCTATTTCTTTATTTTGACAACAAAAATTCATTCAAACATAACATTTACTAAATACAACGTCATACAGATTTAAAGACCTATAGCGCCATAGAATACTATAATACATACATAATAGAACGGAAGAGTGGGCGGAGCCCGTGTAGCCACTAAAATGCCACTAACACGTCAATTCACACGTGTAAATGTCAACACGAGACGTCAATTGTTTCAAAATTTTGCATGCAAATTATTTAGAAAATGCCAAATTGCACGCTATTTACAAATAAATATGTATTCTAATCTGTCTGTCAACACAGCGAATCGGGTTTGTAGTAGTGATAATACGAAGTAATTGCTTGTATGTGTTCTCCCGGCGACGCCTATCCTCGTACAAAATAAGGTTGACAGCCATTCTATTGCGTATTATAGTATTCTATGTATAGCGCCGAGAATTATCACATTTGTTCTAAGATGCAGGAAATCGATGGATGCAGGTGGCTCAGGACCGTGCTTTGTGACAATCCTTGGGGGAGGCCTATGTTCAGCAGTGGACATGTGAATAACTGTAATGATGATTATGAACAGCAAGTGGAATATATAATATGCGACAAACTTTATTATTATACTGCTGAAGTTTATTACCAAAATACCCAAACGATATTCAATTTTAAGACGCTGTTTAGTCTTATGCTATCTTTATCACATTAAGTCAAATTGACTGTGACACCACGAGACTACTTAATTGAGTGTTTCGGCATAAATTATTTTAATAACATGACATGAGATCTTTATAATATACGAGACTGAACAACTGTAAGCACCCTTCATTTATAACGTAACGTAACGTTCTCCTACTGTTTGTTATATCGTTACCTGCATACAGGTCCTTGTGATGTTAGTATATGATAAATTATCGATTGTTATTTATTCTATGGTATGTTGAGCAGGTGATGTAAAGCTAATAGGAATGGGAGCAATCTAAATAATTTTTAGAAGCCACGATCATGCAGTCCACCATTAGAATTTCCACCATTAGTTTCAGTTGCCTTTTTTTGAATTGATATAATCTCAATTTTAATTATGTTTATGTACTTAGTTTTTTTTGTTATGTTAATAGTCACTATGTAGTGTTACCATGTAACTTTCTTTTAAATTGTGTTTAAGTTTTCGGCACTGTAGGTCAATTTCTAATAGATAAGTTTTTTGTATTTTATTTCCTTTGTATACGACTGTTTGTTGCCAAAATAAATTTAAAAAAAAGAAGTTAAGGCTGTGGTGGTAGAGGTTGTGATGGATACTGCTACGTTTATCTTCGATTAATTAAAATTCGAATCACAAACGCTTTAATAGGATTTTTGATTAATACAATATGAGTCGAGAGAGCCCTGGTAGCTCAGAAGAGCCGTGGTAGCTCAGATGGTTAACGCTCGCTGTAAATATAACAGAACGCGAGTAACCCGTGTTCGATCCCCGCCGGCACCGAAGAAATTGTTAATTGCAATTTTAAGTGCTGATTTACCACGTGCTCGGCGGTGAAGGAAAACATCCTGAGGAAACGTTCATGTCTGAGAAATAAGAAAAAATATTTCGAAGACATGTGAAGTTCGCAAACACGCATTGGGGCTGCGCGTATATAGGCTGTCACTTTACTTTACTTTACAATATGATTACTGCGTCTTTGTTTAGAGTTTTCCTTGAGTACGTACTTCCGATGGGAGATGACAGTACTAGAAGTGTCAGACCTTGACAGTTAGTTTATTTTAAAGTTAATCAAATGCTTTCAAAACATAACGTTAATGACAACAAATAATTATTATTTTGTTGTATAAATTTTTACTTGTTAGGCTTTTAGCCATCTGGTATAATTTTGTAAATTACATTTATTTTATTTTATTATAATTAGTGTAATTTATGTCATGTTTAAATATTAGATAAAATATTATGTATTAGTAGTAAAATATTATGTCATAGTAAAAGCTATGAGGCGGATATATCAAATTATATAGGACTGAGGGCAGATCTCGCAGAAGAACCTTGCTGTGTTGTCGAAAGTGTTTGGTTATCTTTGGAAAGCGTTATCACAGCACTCCCGTCAGCGGCATAAGGAGTCCACGATCGTATGATATATTTTATTTTTACTCTTATCAATGATATTATATTATATTTTATGTTATACGTGTTGTTCTAACTTTAGCGACCGTTGTTAGCCCAGAATTTTTTTTAAAGTACGCTGACCCTAAGTTACACAGTTTGGCAATGGAAAAAGCACTGCCAGCGGGAGGGTATCTATTCTCGCTATACTAATGCTGTTGGAAAGTACAGGCAGATCTTCCCTTACAAGTGATAGGTACTGTGCCATTATCGGAAAATACTATTTAGGTGTAGACTTGTTCCTAGATTTTAATTGTTACTTTTGTAAAATCGAACAATACATTTTTTATTACTTACAAATAAACACCTAAAGTGTGTTGTGTGTAGTGATATTTATATCTTTACTTTAGTAACAGTTTTGACACATATAATAACTATTTTAGGTTCACCTAAAGCTTGTAATTTACGTTTCAAATTGTTCTCTATACATTACAGATTGTCGTAAACTCTCCACGATATGTATTGTACCCCCACGCGTACATAATTACTTTTGTCTTGCGTTTGTGGCATTTGTTTATAGAATCTATTCAATTCTATTAGAAGCGCGTTTTATAATAAAGCTGTAAAGGACGTGGGGCTGCAGACTTCATATTTTAATTTGTGTATGTGTGCAGGCGCACGCACGTGAGTTATTTGTGTAAATTAATGTACGCAAGCGGGGCAAATGTGAGCGCTCACAGCTCCGCAGCTCCCTCGCTTGTGCGTGCGTGCGTGCGAACGTGCTTGCGTGCGTGCGTGAGCGCGTGCATGCGTGCGTGTGTGCGTGAGTACCTTCGTGCTTGTACGCGCGCGCGCAACTTTATGTTTATGTATGTATTTGTGTGAAAAAAAAGAAAAGAGTACACCATTATTTCATTAGTGGTAATTTTTCTTTCATTAGTAATTCGACGAATTCTAATTAAAATAGATATCATCCAAGCGAAGTCCCAGATTTTGATTAGTATTGAACACGATGAAATAGGAATTTATCTCGGTAAATGCCAGATGAATAACATGTTCTCAGTAATCTTGGCGCTTTCAATGTTGCTTAGATTGCGCTCTTACTGAATGCAAGGTCTGTGTTGTGTACTAAGCTTGGTTGAATTTTGTGTAGTTTTGAACAATATCTATTTGAGATACGGTTGAATATTCAACGATGAACGTAGATACTCTTCGTTCTTACCCGAATACAATATTGGTTTCTCTTATAATTATTATACATATTAATGACATAGTGCAATATTGTATATAAGTTGAAAATGTTCTGCTGTGCAGTATCTTAACGTTAAATGTATTTGTTTATTCTCATGTATCATCTTATACTGATACGTTGAATACTCAAAGGTTACTGTTAACCTATTTTATCTCAATCTTTGATCCCGAGCTCTTATGTATTTTAATGCAATAGATAGGGATTGTTGGTGGTCAATAAAATATTTTGGCGTAATCTCACAGCCTATTGTGGAAGTTTTAAGTATATATCTTAAATCAAGCACTTATATTATAGCTTGAGTCAAGCTTGTTTGATGGTTTGAAGTGTTTGATGAAGGATCGTGATGCATTATAGTTTTTGATGACTATGAGCTAAGCAAAGAAATTAATGAATGAATTATCTCTGGTTCACCATACTTACCCATCAGGTGGACTGTGTGCTCGTTTGACAACCTTATCTATAATTTTGTAAATATATAGCAGTAAACTTTGCATCATAATTATAAATTATGATGTGATTTTATCATCTAAAATACAACGCATCTGTAGACTTTTTTGTTTAAAGTAAGTCGCAGGTGTCTAGTCAACAGTGGGGAAATGCAATATTGTAACTAAGTTGAGAATCGTTGCCGGTCTCTCTCCTCCGTTTTGGTACGCCGCAACCGCGTTACGTTTTTATATGAACACTATGTAACTTCTTATTTTAGGTAGCTGCTAACAATAATAAGAAATAACAAAGTACATATGTATGGTTATAAGTAGGTAGTAATATAAAAAAATCTATTTATAAATGATACTAATTTGTCTATATAGTTACACACATATGAATAAAATTAAAGTGTATGTATGCAATATTGAAGTAACTGGCTTACTTTAAACTTAGGGGGTTATTTGTATGATATTAAAAACATGAATTTTTTATACATATTTGTATTATTGTCTGTCTGTTTGTCTATACTAGCTAATCTTTAGATTGGCTGAACCTTGTGGTAAATCTTTATGACAAAAATAGAGAGCATTGCCAGGAGGTGGTCTTTACTTTATCCGAAAAGATTTCTCCTCAAATATAAAACCTAAATAACTAATAAATGATTAGATCATAATGTAGTTTCGCAATAAAACAAAACGAAACGACAAAATTCAATTCGAAGCCAGCCACTGTTCGTACCAGAGTTATACAATCGATTTGTTTGTCTGCCATATATGACAAGTTTACACTTCTGCAATTTTGATTCCTAATCGAGGATAAACGTACATATCTATGGGTCACCATACTTACCATCAGATGGACTGTGTGCTCGTTTGACATTCTTATCTATAATTTTTTTAATGTTGTACCTTTAGTACAAGGTGATATAGTTGGCTTTTAATCAGTTTTTTACTTTAAGACGATAATTGTTATAACACTTTCCCCTTTTCAGCATGTAAGCAAAGCTCCCTCTCATGTCAATCAGGATCACTTGCTAATTAATTTATATCAAAGTATTTTATTTTTATTATAGATAAGGTTGTCAAACGAGCACACAGTCCACCTGATGTGTAAGTATGGTGACCCATAGATATGTTCGTTTATCCTCGATTAAGAATCAAAACTGCAAATGTGATGCTACTGCCCTGAGGACCAAGATAGAATGCCTCACATCCAGTAAAAAGGGTTACCGGTACTCTACACTCACCATACAAAACACACCAAGTCTCAAATCGATTTCACGCTGGTATTCCGCGAGAGCGCGGTCCTATTCCGGTCGATCCGGCCCAATTGTGCTACAAGTACCATAGCTGCAGCGTGGCTCAACCACGTTGAAATGCTCATTTACAACGTTCCTAGAATTACATAAAAGTATCAAGTAAATCTTTCTAAATATGCAAAATAACGTGATTCTAAACGGTACTCTTGTAACAGGCAAGCTTTAGTAAATATTGCTTTGTATTGAACTGTACTCTATTGTTATTTCCTTTGATTTAATTTATTTTGATCCGCCGGTGACCACAGCTGCTGGAGTTAAAAATTAGTCAAAATTAAACGCGATAAAATATGATAACAAATGAGTAATTTTTTTTAAATAGTATAACAAACTAAATAGGACACAAACGAGCAACTTCAAGAAAATAGCTTACTCCTTTCTACAGGGCCGGCAACGCGCCTGCAATTCCTCTGGTGTTGCGGATGTTCATGTAGTCACTTAACATCAGGTGAACCGTATGCTCGTTTGCTCCTCTTCTATAAAAAAAAAACTGTCCACCTCATTGTATGTGTACGTAAGTGGATATACTGTCGCCCTTAGACACTTATATTTATCCTAGATTAAGAATCAAAATGCAGACGCGTTGTCACTCTTAAGGACTAAGATGGAAAGTCTCGTATCTAGTAAAAACGGTATTCGATCCTTATCCGATTCTCTACACTCACCACACGAGACGTAGCAGCATAAAGCTGCTATTTTACGCTGATATTCCGTGAGAGCGTGGTCCTACGTATTACCGGTAGAGGCAAACCATTCGTGCTACAATCATAATATAGCTCCAGCATGGCTCTACATCGTAAACGCTACAACTAAGTCTACAAACGGCGGACTTAATGCCATAATATTACATTTTCTACGAGCCAACCGGAAAATTAGTCCGAGAAGTGTGTACTGCAGTGGACTAGAGTGAAGTTAGTGTAATTAATGGGTAAATTAATTTTTAATTACCTTACTAGCAACTCGCCCTGGAACCGCATAGGTGTGAGGTTGATTACTATATATCGAAATTTTGCACTACTTACCTATCCTACATAGACTTAGAATATGCACGTTTTTATGCTAAATCTTTTCTTTATATATTCTGCAAATATTATTGTAAACCGCATTAAAAGTCCCCCATCAAGCAGATAACTTAAAACAGACGTAGATAAACGACTTTATTTTATAATATTTAGTGATAGAGGGTATAGTCCCGAGTTTTACCTTCCTACAAACTGTTGCCAAAAATTCAGGGTGGGTGCCAGGTTCCCTAGTCGATATATTCCCCCCTTTAAGCGTAGGTGGAGGGTACCTACGTATTCGCATATATGTCCGCTGACGTCAGTTGGTCGATGCATTCATGCCTTTGAATTTATCGTGGCATTGCAATAAGTTGTCATTCTAAGCAAAGCGCTCACGTTATTGTACCGAACTGTTCACAATATTGCAATCTGCCAAATGACTTTTGCCTCGGACTTTTCTAACACCAGAACTAATTATTTCAGTGGGTTTATACCTTGAGTTTATATCTAACTGACCTGTAATATGATAAGTAATGAAATAACGTTACCGATACAGTTGTAATTTAAAGTCAAACTTTATACAGTAAACTCGTATCAAAACCTATTTAGTTGTATATAGGCTTAGACAGTTGTCGTTAATCAAAAAAAATGACCGGCGACAGTGAATGTTTTCGGTGGCCGCTCTCGTATGCCCCCCCCCCATTATTTTTTAAATAAAATAAAAACCAATATATGTGTATTGGCACTTTTCTTCAATTTATGATAAATGTAATTTTAGACAAGGGAGGGACATTATTGGACATGCAAACAAATTTATTAGACATGCAAAATTACATGTTTGCTTTTTAATAGTTTTTGAGTTACAGAAAGTCAATTATAGCTTGAATTGATTCGTGTAAATACCACACAGTCGGTGTTTCGCCTATTTCTTATTCTAACTTGGCTGACACACTGCTGGGTATAATGATTTCACTATTTCCAGGAGGCCTTAGAAGGGGATTGTTAATCACAAAATTATATTCGTCTTAGTTAATATTAAAGTATACTAAGAGCACGAGAGTTAAAATAATGAGACCTTTTGTTGATGGCTAATCATTCGTAGGCCTTTTTTAACTTAGACTTTTTTTTCTTTAAGAACTTATAGAAAGAATGTAGTAGTTGGCTGCTGAGCATAGTAGACGCAAAAAATTAAAATTTTAGAGCCGTTAATGCTTGCTTGCTTGACATCACAATGTCCTAACAATGACAAAGAGGGAATAAAAGAATAATATAATTGGGTGCGTTTGGCAGAAAAAAGCGCTAGCAAGCGCTTGTAAGCAAAATGGCGATCGTAAGCGGTAAGCGCTGTCAAATCGTAAGTAGCTATTTTCCTCCGGGACATGATGTTAGTTTTAACTGGGGAACCTAACCTAATTTAAATATATGTTTGTAAAGTATTCATATTAGAAACTTACCAATCATGAATTTTTAATAACATGTATATGTCTATTCATGTGATTATATTACTTAAAACTAATATTGCACAAAACAACTTATAATTTCTACTTCAAAACAAATGTAGCGGCGCTGTCGTCGCCGCCGCAAGCGAAAACACACCGAAGCCTAAATCACGCTATCAACATTCCGAATCATAGACAGTATATATAGAACTTCTCCGAACTATCACTCGGAGTGTGAGCCGCTCCCCGGGCAGAACACCTTGCCCGGCGGGAGATCTCCCCTTTTCCTTCACGGCCACAGTGGTGACTCCGACGTGATCTGAACACGCAACCAAACAACCTTCGGAAACTTCAAGCTTCGTCATCGTCATAGAATACCCCACCCATTCGCTCCCGAGCAGATATCGTCTGCAGTCTTCATATCCTGCAAACCATCTAGCTTCACAAGGTTCATCGCAGCACTGGAATAATAATGCTTCCTGTTCCTTCAAGCTACTCTCTGCGCTATACAGTGTTCGGCACGGCTCTGAGCCTTACTGCTCGCCTCTGCTTCACGGCAATCTCGCAGATTACTTGCCTTCATCTCGACTCACCGCAGACTACAAGGCAATCTCCTGGCACTTGCACATTCGTCGGCAACAAGGCTGCACTAACGACCTCCGGTCTGAGCAGGGGGGTGATGTAGCGGCGCTGTCGTCGCCGCCGCAAGCGAAAACACACCGAAGCCTAAATCACGCTATCAACATTCCGAATCATAGACAGTATATATAGAACTTCTCCGAACTATCACTCGGAGTGTGAGCCGCTCCCCGGGCAGAACACCTTGCCCGGCGGGAGATCTCCCCTTTCCTTCACGGCCACACAAACAAATTAAATAAGCAAAATGGCGGATTGTGTCAGCGCTACTGAAGTAGCAATCGTGTCCTGGCCGAAAACTATTTTAGCGCTTGTAAGCGCTTGCTAGCGATTTTTTCTGCCAAACGCACCCATTGATGATACTTGTAAGAACTATTCAGACATTAATAACTCCAGAGCTATAATAGCCATTAAATTTGCGATTGTGGGTATTCAAGTAGGCTTTATTAGGCACGCAAAGTATTAAGTGCAAAGGTCTAATAATTTTTGAGTTATTGGGGGAGCGTGGTCTAATGGAACTCTAAATGGGCAGTGTAAAATTATAGACAGTACCAGTGCATTTTGGTTTTCTTTTACGAATTTGACTGAAGCACGTGGTAGAGCCATGCTGCAGTTATATTGGATATATAGTTGTAGCACGAATGGGTCGGCTCGACCGGGGAGGGACCACGCTCTCACAGAATACCAGCGTGAAATAGTAGCTTAATGCTGCTGTGTTTCGTATGGTGAGTGTAGAGAACCGGCGACCCATTTTACTGGAAACGAGGCATTCCATCTTGGTCCTCACGGGTGACAGCACATCTGCGTTTTGATTCGTAATCGAGGATAGATGTAGATTTCTGTGGGCCACAGCAACCACTTACCATCAGGTGGACTGTGTGCTCGATTGTCACCCTATCCTATATAAAAAAAGCACTGCCTTGTTTCTATATTATGATGTTAGTTAGAGCAAAAACTTATTGGTTCAATCTTTAAACCTTAAAACAGAAAAAGCATCATCGTCTTTATTCGTGCAAGGGTTTTCTCCTTCGGTTCCAACCGGGGAAGTACCACGAACTCACAGAATATCAGTGTGAACTGGCCGCAGGTGGCCAGAGCCCACCTACTCTGCTTTTTATTTTTATAGGATAGGATGACAAACGAGCACACAGTCCACCTGATGGTAAGTGGTTTCTGCGGTCCATAGACATCTTCATCTATCCTCGATTACAAATCAAAATGCAGATGCGTTGTCACCCGTGAGGACTAAGATGGAATGTCTCGTTTCCAGTAAAAGGGGTCTCCAGTTCTCTACACTCATCATACGAAATACAGCAGCATTAAGCTACTATATCACGCTGGTATTCTGTGAGGACGTGGTCCTTCCCCGGTCGAGCTAACCCATTCGTGCTACAACTATACTACTAATATAACTGCTTCTCTGCTTTCCATCAATTTCTGCAACATCAGGGGACTTCACACGAAGCTTTACTTTTATTGCCATCCACTACCATGTGGAAACACCGGAAGCCGGTCTTGATCTATCTGACCTAGATGCAGATGAATTCTCCGACTGATACGGTACGAAGTACCTCTGCTAGCCTCGGTACAAATTGGAACACTCCTTTGTGTCTCAGGCTAGAGTTTGCGTATCCTCGACGCCGTGGCAGTCTTGAAGGAACTGAACATTTCTTGATTGCGCGTTGATGGTGACGACCATCGTCGCTTCTACTGGCGCCTCTATAGCTCCCACAGCGGTAATCGCAGTTGCGTTCTACGGGCGGCCGTCGTGTATAGCACTAAAGATCGAGCGTGTAGTCTTTTTTGGCATCCTTCTCTTAGGTGCAAGTTTGCTTCTCTCGAGACGATCCCAACGTTGTTACTGATTCTGTCGTTGATGTGGTACTTCAGGGAATGGAAATTTTTATTCCATCATCTGTGGTGCCTATCGGAGACAGATCACAGCCAAGGTAAGGTCGCTCATCTGGCCCAGAATGCAAATACCAGCGCTCTTACAAAGAAGTATAAGTCCCTCTCCAGGTGCTTCAAAGGACTCATTGCAAAGGAAAAGTCAGAGCACACCGGCAGAATTGGCGAGAATCTGGTCTCTCGCAAATGTCAAGAGAAGACGTCAACTAGTCGTGTGGGCCTTAGGGAGTCCCTCCTGTTGTGTTGGAGAAGTATGCTCCGATTTTTTGATTCATCGCTTCTGGTATGTTATGTCATTAGTGTCTATTTTGCAATTTAAGTTGTTATAAACATGATTATTTCCAACTACTTACACTTCAAAAACTAACAAATCACGGCATTATTAACTGATAATTACGACGTTGTATTGAGTAAAATCTTGACCCCGTAACCTCAAATTCAGTTTGTAAATTGAATGTAGAGATAACTTTGGGATTTTAACTTCTTTGACTGTTAATAAATAAATAACTTATTTCGATTAAAGACTTAATCAGAAATAAAATAAATATTCCAAGCAAAGCTACTAACATGAGTGGAAAGTCAATCGAGAATAAAATATTATCTAGACGCATTGGCATACATTTATTAACCATAGTATTTCATTCATCTTATATTTCAGTGATATATTTGTTTTATAAAGCGATATTAACTACTTTCTTAATGACTGCATGTAGTAATGTTGATTATTGCCGCTCTCGTAAATATGTATATGGGGGACTTATTTCGTATATCATTGAGCTAATTCTTTGTCGGACAAATTTAAATTACACAATAAGGTGACGCTCGTGCATAATTTATCAGTGAGTTAATTAAAATTGAAGCGCGTTACCCGTCAGTGCGCCCGATAATTAATTACAAAACGTTATAAAAACTCTTCAATATCTCACCTGTCAAATATGTGAACCTGTGATTTCGTTTGCATTATATGGTATTAATAGCAAAACAAATTACGTTTGAAGAAGTTTTGGAAGTACTGCTATAAATAAAGAGTAATCTGGTCTTATGACAGAAACATCTTCAGAAGTTTTAAATATTTAAATCTAATTTTAGAAATAAATTAGCTGGCCAGACAGACCTTGTTCTGCCCTTTCCGACGGCCCTTTGTTCTATTAAAAAATTTTAAATTCGCAATTTAAATATTAAGGGTACTTATTGCGGTAAAAATTATCCTGTCTCTGAAGTAGAAAGAAACAACACATATTTAATATATATATATATATATATATATATATATATATATATATATATATATATTAAAATCGGTTGAACAGTTTCAGAGATCTGAGTGAACGAACATCGTGACACGGTATTAAGATAACTTACATTACTGGCATCCCGTTAACCAATCCAACTGAGATCACATAATATGGTAAAACCAGATTGGAACCTTCAACACTTTCAGCAACAGTTGCAGTAGCCCGTATTAGACACTGCTATACTACTCACGCTTAATGTTTGTTTCATAATACACAATGTTTATGTGAGAAATTATTTTTAGTACCTTAACTGAATCGACACGTGTAATCTAACCCGTTTGTCTTAAAGCGTCTATTGTTGATAAGTAAACCGCTCATAAGCGTCACCACAGTTCGTGTGTTCCCGGGTTGGAATCCCGACTAAGGCCATAATCGGTTAGAATGTTTTTATCAATAATTTCGTGTTACTAAGTCGTGTCGGATTGGATCAGCAAAATTTAATTTTCAGATAAATATGATATATTATGTAATACTTCACGAAAGATGGATATTTCTGTAATATGTATACAATATATATGTATGTATATACATATATATAGAGCGGTGGTAGCTCAGTGGTTAACGCTCGCTGTAAATATAACAGAACGCGAGTAACCCGGGTTCGATCCACGCCGGCACCAATGAAATTGTTAATTGCAATTTTAAGTGCTGATTTACCACGTGCTCGGCGGTGAAGGAAAACTTCGTGAGGAAACCTGTATGTCTGAGGAATAAGAAAAATAAATATTTCGAAGACATGTGAAGTTCGTCAACACGCATTTGGGCAGCGCGGCGGTCACTTCCTTGCCCTAAATCCTCTCAGAAATGAGGGGAGACCTGAGCCCAGCAGTGGGACGTATATAGGCTGTAACTTTACTTTACTTTACTTTTATATATATATATATATATATATATATATATATATATATAATAAGTGTGACAAACGAGCACACAGACCACTTGATGGTAAGTGGTGGGAGGTCTACATTTATCCTCGATTAAGAATCAAAACGCATATGCGTTGTCACCCCTGAGGACTAAGATGGAATGCCTAGTGTTCAAAAATTACATTTTTTTATATTTTTTTAACTATAATAGTGTTATTGAATGTATAAGTACTTACAATTTCGAATTTAACTTTACAGAAAAATAAAATAGTTAGGTTGATTTGAGTATTAAGTATACTTAACTAATATTATATACAAATTATTATAATGTTGAGATAAGCTAACGTTGTGCCTCTGTCGCGCCTGATTTACGTTTTGCTAAATCAGTTATAGTTATATGACTTAATAAGTTATTTTATTAAGTGATGCGAACTTAGCGCCTAAGATTTATTCAGACTGATATTCGAATCTAAAGGGAGCTCAAGGATGATCTCCTATCAGGCTAGACCGTGTTAGAAATGAGGATAAAAATAAAAGAAAATACAAATAAATGAAGGTAGAACTGTAATCTCCCACTCGTTCTAGCAGTATAAAGTATCGCGCAGACGAATATGAGAAATCAATAGGTAATTCTACAAATCTCAATGTCTTTATTATGCCCGTTGGGGTAATTTTACTAGTGTTTTTTTATAGGATAAGGTGAAAAAAAACACACAGTCCATCTGATGGTAAGTGGTTGTTGCGGCCCATAGACATCTACATCTATCCTCGATTACAAATCAAAATGCAGATTCGTTGTCACCCGTGAGGACTTAGATGGAATGCCTCGTTTTCAGTAAAAAGTGTCCCCGGTTCTCTACACTCACCATACGAAACACAGCAGCTATAAGATACTATTTGACGCTGGTATTCTGTGAGAGCGTGGTCCTTCCCCGGTCGAGCCGACCCATTCGTGCTACAACTATATTACTAATATAACTGCAGCATGGCTCTACCACGTGTTAGTTTGCATACTCTGTTTTTATCATGTAATTGGGTTCTTCATGTTACACCGGTGTGTGGTGGTGGCGGGAACATGTTACGGTCGGTCGAACTTTATTGCTTTATGCTGAGTGTATGGCGCAGTGCGCTGTTTTGTTTCTGATAATGTTAAATAAGCGGTAGGGCGAGTTGAGCGTCCGCTCTCAAACATTTGTTATTTTTCCCAGTTGGCCTCCAAAATGGTTTCTGATAGTAAAGAAGGTTTGTTACCGAGTCATATTCCTTTATTTAAATACTTTTGAGGATAATTAATAACGTCAGAAGTGGGATTAAAGCTTTTTCTTGTAGCTTTTTATGCGTGGTAGAGCCATGCTGCAGTTATATTAGTAGCATAGTTGTAGCACAAATGGGTCGGCTCGACCGGGGAAGGACCACGCTGTCACAAGAATACCAGCGTAAAATAGTAGCTTATTGCTGCTGTGTTTCGTACGGTGAGTGTAGAGAACCGGAGATCCTTTTTACTGGAAACGAGGTATTCCATCTCAGTCCTCACGGGTGACAACACATCTGCATTTTGATTCGTAATCGAGGATAGATGCAGATGTCTATGGGCCACAGCAACCACTTACCATCAGGTGGACTGTGTGCTCGTTTTTCACCATATTCTATAAAAAAAAGCTCTGCATTATAATTTCTGACAACAGCTAATTTTCTCCTTTTATCCCAAACTTTTGTCTATTTTAATTTTTAATAGCTGGGCGCCTGTCTGTGTAGGTACCACGTAGGCTTAGGCATAAAAGGGTTCCATCTGGGTTATCTACCTAAATGGACGTGTCTGGGCCTAGCTCACTTTCCTATTTCTGCTGACAAATAACAGTTGCTTGAACTGCTGTTTCGATCCGAAGTATATAGAGAGCTCATATTTTATATATTACAGGCTTTAAGGCATTTTATTTTAACCCTCAGAGATGACAACGCACTTGTAGCGTTTTGTTTGAAGTTGGCTTCAGGTTAAGTGCAGTAATTATCCATCAATATCAAGTGGATTGTAAGTTCGATAGTCATTTTGTAAGCGACTTCAAAATGGAGGAAATTATACATTTCATTGTATTTTTACCCGATGGCGGCAAAGGTCAAAGGGATGATAATATTTGGATAGTATATAACAGAAAGTCGTATAAAAACAGAAAGTAGTATAAAAGAAAGTTTCTTAACACGGAGTCACAAACTTTTTAACACATGTTAAAAAGTTTGTGACTCTGTGTTAAGAAACTACCCACCAAACCATGATTAAGGAACTGTAGGAGGTTGATAACCATACGTGGTCATCGACCTCCTACTTTTCTAACAAGTTATGAGGATGTTTTGGAGCTGCGAGCATACTTTGTGTCATTTTGCTTGTGCAGTGTTCTTAAATCTTAGTATTTTCTTACGCGCCTACGTCACAGTGAACGAGTGAAGCCGGCCACAGTCGAGCGTGTACCTGCTGTACTGCCATATGTTAGAGGAGTCACTGACAGGATTGGCTACATCTTGAAGCGCGCTTCCATCAAAACATACTTCAAGCCGCTGAAGAAGGTTGGTCAGTTTTTACCATAGGTCAAGTGTAATGTCCCTCTGCAAGATGCAGGAGTGTACAAGCTTGATTGTGAATGTGGTCTCTCCTACATAGGACAAACTAAATGATCAATAAAAACCCGCGTTAAAGAACATATAGCTGATGTGAAGAATCGACGCTCCGGGAAGTCTGCAGTCTGTGAACACGTACAGGATCGCCCCCGTCACTACATCAGATTTGATAGACCGCAGATCCTCGCTAAAGAACACCGATTCCTTCCAAGGATGATTCGCGAGGCTATTGAAATCAAAAAACATCCTAATTTCAATAGAGAAGATGGCTGGGTGCTACCATCTGCTTGGGATCCTATAATAAATAAAATTAAATCCCAACCCAAGCATACAACTGTAAGACTTCAAGATACCATAAGTTCATACTGCATAGATCGGAACAAAAGTTAAATTTTAATCTATGGTAACCGCGGTTAACTATGACATATGGACGTTGAACATCTCAGTCCTGCCTGTGACCATGAGTGCTGTAAAGCGTTCGAAACGTCGGGTATTTAAAAAGTTAAATAAACGCGATAAATTCCGTAAAAACTAGTATTATTTCAATGTGTAGTGTTCGCGTAAATATAAGAAATCATTATTTCTTTCTTTTTCGGATTATGGCTTTGACAGTGTTTAGAGCTCATTCGGTCTAACATAATGTGGATATTTTATAGCCTTCGACATGATAAACGTATTCCGAATTTTAATTAAAAAAAACTTTAAACAGTGTGTATGGCCAAACTAGATATATAATTATGTAGAATATATACAGTAATAAAAATCTACAAATTCAAATTATCGTGCAACTTTAGTTAAATGTGAGATATATTTCTCCCTGACCTTTGGACAAGAAAGTGACCAGCCATATTGTATTCAAATGTAGAAATTAAAGTAGGTGAGCATTTTATGACAGGTATTTTAGGATAGGGTTTTAAGGTGATAATTTAAAAAAATGTTTATCCAAATATTAATATAATATACATTTTAATAAAATAAATGTTTTTTGTATAAATTATTTAAACCGTAATGGGTTCGGTTATAACACTTGTTTAATTTCGAATCATCATTATTTTATTGAAAGATTGTGTTTTGATATAATATTTGTTAAAAATAATCATCATTTATACCTTAACACTGTTGCAATGTATGCACATAAAAGTCTATGATATCAAATTAATATAGTGCTGGGCTGAATTTTCTACACATCACAACATGCTATCATTATAGATAATAAATATAATAATGATAAAATGTCGTTTTCAAATAGCCTTAAAATATATATTTTGCAACAAGCAATTCTGGTGCGGTTATTTTATCTTAGTTAACCTTATAACAGTTTCCGTTTCTGCAACTATCGTGCAAGTTATTTTCGTAGAAATCTTTCATTTTTATTACTGATAATTTTAATATATGTCCTATGAGATGAAATATTAGAAAAGTTACTTTTCACACCTCAAAGTATTATAGTATTTGAGTTTGTAAGACATGTAATTTTACTTTTAGTCTTAAGTTAGGTTTAACTTTTGTCGTACTGTTACAGAAGAAAGTCAATGTTTTTCCAGTGTGTGTATATATATATTGTATTAAGTATTCTATGATATAAAATAAAATATATATGTACATAATTCCATTTCTTTGGCTACTCCATAGCCTAAATGGCTTTGCGGATTTTTACATATGTGGTGTCGTTAGATTCATCTCAGTTGTCGAAGTGACGTAGGGTTTTAATTTTTCCGGTAAACTTTTTATGCAACAGATTTTTTTTCAATCACTGTTTTAGCCATTTGACTTGTTAATGGACATTATTGTATTCTAAGAAATAGCACCTTTTATTTATGCATAAAAATCACTTAAACTATTGGTATGACTGTACGGTGAAGAATCCTACAAGTATTATAAAATATATAACATATATATTGAAAAGATAACATATTATATAGATAGAATATCGGAAATGGGTACGCCTCGACGCGACGGGGCTTCTGCCGTCAAGCGCACGCCCTGGCTAAAGCTGAAGCTTAATACTGATAATGTTGTATGCTCCTGTGAGTATATATATGCAGTTTTTATTCATAAAATTCCTCCATTTCAATTCGAACGGGATTCCCTATTGTGAAACAAACAAATCATTCATTTGGAATGTGAATTGTTCTAATGTCACAGGGAAATTGGAAAACTCGTCCGTTGGCAAACTGTGTTTTCCATACACAAAAGAGCGCAATTTGCTTGCCAGTGAAATGTAATATGCCCAGTCCTTATTATGCTGAAACGATTCAGGCAGTAGCATTTTCCTTTTGACAATTAAAATTAAAAATTACGGTTACTAAACCGCCTGCCAAGTGTGACACATATGGCATCTATACGTGGTATAATTTGTAACACGAATGGTTCGGCTCCACCGGGGAAGGACCACGTTCTCACAGAATACCGGCGGCAAATAGTAGCTAAATGCTGCCGTGTTTCTTATGGTGAGTGTAGAGAACCGGAGACCCCTTTTACCGGAAACGAGGCATTCCATCTTAGTCCTCACAACACATCTTTTTTTTATTTACTGGCTTTACGGCTCTGGGTTCTAGCCCTTCTGTTGATGTTTATGGGCCATGGTAACCACTTAGCAGGTGGACTGTGTGCTCGTTTGTCACCCTATCCTATAAAAAAAGATACTTGCCCTTTGAGGCAATGTGTAGAGTACGTTTAGCAGTGGACTTTTGACAGGTTGTAACGGTAAATTACAATAAAGTGTTTATGAAATTTGTTAGGTGACGGACAGTTTACTAAATTTTTAACTTTAATTGCCAAAATACTTAATCCCAGTATTTTCGTAAAAATATAAAGTGTGGAGCTTGAGAGCAAAGCTAATATCAAATTTTGTTAAGACTGTGGTACCATGAACTTCTTAAATCACACTTACGATCCGAGACGTTTTACTTTTTTTTAAATAGGATAAGAATGACAAACGAGCACAGTATCAGTACCACCTGATGGTAAATGGATTCTGCTGCCCTTAGACATCGACATTTCTTCACAATTAAGAATCAAAATACAGATGCGTTGTCATCCCTGAGGGCTAAGGTGGATTACCTCGTTTCCAGTAAAAAGGGTTTTCGGTTCTCTACTCTCACTTTGCGATGTACGATGCACAGAAGCATATACTACGTTAATATCAAATTTTGCCGTGATTCTTTTTAAGAGACAATCAATGGCCTGCTTTTGTAAAAACGATATTAGTTTGTCCAGTTAGTACTAATCAGTATTTATTAATTCGCTAACTGGAAGCTTTACTGCGTCGGTGGTTTAGATAATTTTAAGCTTTGCAAGTAACTTTTTAATGTAAATGCAATTTTAATTTGTATTTTTAAATCGTTAATAATGTCGCTTTTTCATGACAGAAAAACGTTTTAATTTCGTACTGATACAGTTTCATTTCAATTTTACAATTGCTACGTTTGTGAACTCTACCAGTTTCGCTACTCAGCTTCATACACTTGCCATCGATTATATTGGTAGTAGTACTACCATTATTTATCCTGTGGTAGTACTAGTTTCATTCGCAATCGATTGCTATGATTATATTTAACTTTTTACTCTTCATCTTATAATTCATTAGATATAAACAAAGCTTATAATAAATGATTAATTAAATAAAGAGTACAACATACTGATTAAAAGACATTTTACAGATTGTGTCGCATTTGATATTGACTTATAAATTAAAATAAAACGCCACATAATCAAAAAGATGGTTTTATTTAGGATAATAAATAGAATCAGACGTTAATGTGCCAAAATCTGTTATATTAAAGTTCTTAAAAATTAATTTGATAAGATCTCTGCAACGATTTTATTTAATATTTATTGTGGTTCAGTAGATCTTGTGAGTGTTCGTTAATAATGGGGCATATTAGTCAAATGTTGAATAAACCACAACTTATACAAAATGATGTGCTAAACAAATAAAAAAGAAAGGGAACCTGAAGCAGGTTATTTTTATAAGAAGAGAGTATTAAGTTCGATAGAATAATATCGCGTAATGTGCAATAAAGTGGGCGAAATGGTGGTCGCGTGCTTTGAAAGCAATTTCTTAGAGATGGGCACAGTTGGGTAAAGATAGGATTTTATTTGCATTCAACTTCGATTAATGAATAATGCATTGCCTCAGACCAAAGAATAAGATAGATCAAGCTCGTAGAATAAAAATGTGAGGTCAAACCAAGAAATATACCTAAAAATAATTCAAATAACAGGCGTACGAATATGTCATTAGCAAAAATTACTACTATGTTGTACTTCTTTATACTGCAATATAATACTAGATATGCTAATTTTAATTACTTTTTGTGACTTCACTTTAAAGTTTTACGCCCTTCGTCCGCCTTATTCTTTGGTCGGTGTGCAACTTATATGCAACTTGAATATATATATAAATATATATTATTCCTCACATACAAGTTGCACACGCAAGAGGCATTTATATTGTAAGTGGACCATTCTTTTGTAAATATTTCAGAGTCATTTACATCACTGTAATACTTATTGAATAATATTATTTTGCTACCTATGGCAAATTTTTCGATGATTGTGTTATTATATGGGAATATGTCAGATGAGTGGTTGGTGGATGAAAGACAGATCATGGAGAGAGTTTCGTCACGAGCCTTTGACCACGGCTGGTTCAAGGCTACATGGATAGATTGCTCAGATAATGCGTCAAGTGGTAAGAATTACTTAGACGACATATTAGAACTTACCATGCTGCCCAGGCGGGTTGGTGCTGTAGAGCCGACACCGACCCCTGTTACCATTTTGTGAAATTTAAGTTCAGCGATTTTATGACAGATTTTATGGCAGTCAGACTTCAATCAATCGTCAGAACCCCGTTCGTTAGCATTGAGCATCGCTCGCAGGCGAAGTAGACTTTCGGGAATAAAGCTCTGTAGTAAGATCTCACGGCAAAACTTGGTTGTTAATCGTCACAGGTTAAGGCTATGGTTTAAGAAAATTTTATAAAAATTGGTTGTCTATTAGTCGATATTCGATTATGAATAATTAAAATTTAACAAGCTACATTTCTCTTTCAACAGCACATCTCTTATTTTTCATCTTAAGCAGCTGGACCGATTTTGAAGAAATTTTTTATGTGCGTTTATATGGGTTCCTGGACGGTATAGATTCACAATTTGACCCGGTAGTTGAAGCTGTTGTGAAGATCCAGAAATTACCCGCGCGAAGCTGGGGCAGACCATTAGTTAATATATTAAACGTAGGGATTATATACTCTTTGCTACTTACTCTGAGACATTGGCAGTATCAACGTCAACAAACTATATATAAAAATTAATAATATATATATATATATATATATATATATATATATATATATATATATATATATATATATATATATATATATATATATATATATATAAATTAATAATTTGTCCATGCGACAATTATGTATCTGGTAATTGCAATATGAACGTAATTTTTTATCTTTTATTTTATTAAATTGATAAACACGTTATATACAAATTTTAGCTTTCTGTACATCTTGTCTATACAAACTTTAACATTTTTTAGAATAAGAGTGGCAAACTAACACAGAGTCCACCTGATAGTAAGTGGGTGGCAAGGCCCATAGATCGATCAAGAATCAAAATGCAGATGCTTTGTCACCCCTGAGAACTAAGATGGAATGCCTCGTTTTCAGTAAAAAGAGTCTCCGGTCCTCTACACTCACCGCACAGCAGCAATTGAGCTGCTATTTTACGCTGGTATTCTGTGAGAGCGTGGTCCTACCATAATATAGCTACAGCGTGGCTCTACCACGTATTTACACGGTATTTTTATCACTATGACAAATCTCACACTTCTCCGTGCGCAGTATGCTTAAAAACGGGTGCAAAGTTTTTCCATTAACCTATGGTTTAAAATCTATATATTAACCACGTTTTGTAATAAGAGTGAAATTTAACCAGAGTCCGATGATGAGATGAGAATTATAAAAATTCAGGCTGCAGGTCAACACTAATTAATTCATATACTTTAATTTTGGATTAAAGTTATATAGTGAAAATGATTGATATTCTTATATTGTATATACAACCAGACTTTTAAGTACTAGTGCAATCCTTATCAATATTTAAAGTAAAGTTTAAAACAATACGATGCATAACAAAAAGGTAAACAATAGCTTAGAATTCGTTTGTAGTATGTTGGATGTATATTTTATCCGGAACCATTGTCAGTACAACTTCTAGTGGCGTTGGAACCAGTTGGAATACTACAATGGGTTGTATATACTGGTCGAGGGACAGAAATACCTATACGTGCGAGGAATCCGAATAGGATCCGGAAGGAGTAGGTCAAAGTGACTGTGGGCAGGTCACGTTTAGCGCTGGAACAATGGCCGTTGAAACAGCGTGTTTTTACGGAATAAAAGTGGGAAACGAGCACATAATGCGCCTGATGGTAAGTGGATGCTGTAGCCCACAGACACTATCATACATGCTCGATTTAGAATCAAAATTAAGACGCGTTGTTATCTTTGAAGGCTAAGAAAGAACGCCGCTTTAAAGATCTTCGGTTCTCTAGATTTACCGTACAAAAATAGTAGCAATAAACTTCTATGTATTTTACACTGGAATTTATTGAAATTATGACTTTTCCCCAATCGATCAGATCCTTGATTCAACCATAATTTAGCTGCAGCGTAGCTCTACCATATTGCGTAAAATCCTGGATGGAAGACTATAATAGTTGAGTTGTTGAAAGACTATAAAAACTGTAGGCCGACCTCACTCTCGCTGCACTCGTCACTTAAATACTCATAACTAGAAAGATACAAATTTAATTGTGTGGATACTATAAAAAATCAAGTTAAAGAACTATTAAAGAATATTTTATTGATGTTTAAGATTTTATATTTTATATCAGGAGAGCCTGTAACAAACACCACGGTGTTTATATTTGTAGCTATAACATAAAGAGGCTTTTCTCATTTCATGTTGTTCGGGCTTGTTGCCAACGCGATCGTTAAAATGGCCGATTCACTAACTCGTTCTCTAGCAGCTATGATATCAGTATCTGGCAGTAAAGATGTATCTGATTGCTAAAGTAATTATCCAAAATTTTCTTTAAGTTCATAAGATTATAATTAGGACAAGTTAGTTCCGTTTTTCAGGAAGAGCGTATACGAGCATAATATGCATGGCATCGATGTAGAATATATTTCCCTACAGAAGCACGATACTCAATAATTATCGATTTTCAGTTTGAGATATATTACGAGTAGTAACTTCCGCAATACTTTTTCTTTACTGAACCTGTAACACAATGTCGCTACTCGATAAAAATTTTTTTAATATACAACGTTAGAATTACTTTTAAACTTTATGAAGTTGACATGTTAAATTTCTAATATTTAAACGATCACAAATTCGAAACCATTTTGAAAATGTCATAATCTGAGATACAATGTTCGACAGTCGATTTTAGGTGGCCTACCGCAAAAGTGGTCGAATACTGGCATTTGGAGCAGACAGCCATCGCAAAATCGATGCGGAGGCGGGATGCAGACGCTACGCAGTCAAAACTACAGCAGAATAGCGATGTGAGGTGCACAGGTGTACAGGTTGTTAGTGCCTCTACCTCGCTGAGATCATGGCACGCCGCTACTTAAAGAACAGAGAGCACCCTTCTTAAACGAGGCCGACGACAAAAATATATTCGGAAACTTCGCTTTATTGATTGACGTTCAATAATATTTTTCCTCGTTATAAAATAAAAAAAAATTGCATATTATAAAAACACTTAGAGATCGGCTAATTTTTAAACGTATCTTATATATCAGTCAAAATAAACACATCAGATGCGTATGTACTCTGTGTTTTATTTATCTGACGCTACTGATAATAAGTGTTAATAAATTGCGTAGCCCGTAGCCCGCTCTTTAGGGTAGAAATGTATCTTTTTGAAAACAACTTGTATTCATTTTACACCAAATTATATAATACAGAAAAATATATGTTGAATAGAACCTACTTATCGTCAGTTGAGCCGTATGCTTGTTTACCTACTCAAATATAAAGAAAGACCTGACATTTTCTTCTTCGCACCAATTACTATACCATGACCGAATATATTTTAATAGTTATTTTACTGTAACATTTAGTCCAACGACATTGAAATTGGATAAAATAAGAATTCAGTCTATTTTAGATAATTTTTTATTGTTATTTAAATATCAAGTAAACTTGAAAATTTGCCTTTAAATTTAGTTCTGGCAAACTCTTAAAACTATTTTTAAGAATTATAAATAAACGTTTAAAAACTAGTTACTTTTTAAACTTGTGAACACTTCTTTTCTACCGAGTTTATACCTGTCGATAGAATATACTGATACATACTATTAAAATTCACTAAGCTGGATTGTACGTGTAGAGGCAAACGAAAGGTAAAACGTTAAATCGTTTGTTTGTGAACCGCAGAAGCGGTAGACTTGCCATGTTTCGAATTCTCATAATACAAAGATGGGCAACATTATACTCGTTACAGGAGAAACATCACTTTAAAACAATTATGATCTGTGTGATTATATTATTGTAAATGTATTATGTTAAGATTAATTATATAGTATAAGATTGTAGCTATATAACAAATTATATTTCAAGTGACGCCGAAACTAATCCAAAACCATGTTCAACTTATTGCATGGAAACGCATTGCGTGCGTGGCGCATATTGTTAGTTTAAAACAATTTATAACTGTATTATGATTAAAGTGCGTATGTGTGCATCAAGTAGTGGACCTTTCATCATCATCATCATCATTACATCTCTTCACAACTTTTTATAACCCTTTTGTACGTGGTAGAGCCATGCTGCAGTTATATTAGTAGTATAGTTGTAGCACGAATGGATCGGCTCGACTGAGGAAGGACCACGCTCTCACAGAATACCAGCTTGAAATAGTGGCTTAATGCCGCTGTGTTTCGTATGGTGAGTGTAGAGAACCAGAGACCCTTTTTACTGTAAATGATGCATTCCATCTTAGTCCTTACGGGTGACAACACATCTACATTTTGATTCGTGATCGAAAATAGATGTAGATGTCTATGGGCCACAGTAACCACTTACCACCAGGTAGACTATGTGCTCGTTTGTCACCATGTCCTATAAAAAATATATGGCCGGCCCATTGCCACTTCAGCTTACTAATCCGTACCCATGGACCTTTACGGGCTGTTAAATAAAATAAGGAAGATGTGTGCGTGAGTGCGTGTCAAGAAATTGAACATCGTTTCAGCATCAATTGAAATGTAAGCAGCGCCCCACAGTTTATCTTTTTTGTTAATCAATAGTAAAGGTTGGGGTAATTAAAACAAATTATAAAAATATTAAGTGGTAGGCGCTGACACTGTATTGTGACTACAACAAGAAAGATTCTAGCTCTCACAAAATACTAGAGTAAAACATGAGAACCAGAGACCACTGTACTGGTAACAAAGAATTCCATCTTAACACTTAGGGTTGCCGTTGCTTTTTCTTTTTATTTCTTAATCTAGAATGGTTTGTTGTCCATAGCACGCATTTAACATTAGATATACTGTGCTAGTTTGTTTATATCATTACATAAAAATACATATTTGGCACTGCGAAGAGATGTTGCATCTCTTTGCGTATTTTATCGCATCTACTACGGGGAGTGCTCTGAAGAATTGTTCGGACTAATTCTAGCCGCACAAATTCACCATCGCATATCGCGACAAAACTCGTCATACCATCCCTACCATCTGAATGACTGGCGGTCCACCACCGTGCGATTTATAACAAGTTTTCTTCCTCTTACAATTTCAGTGGAATCGGCTACCACCAGAAATTTTCCGGACCGATACGACTTAGGGACCTTCAAGAAAAGACCCTATTCCTTTTTCAAAGGTTGGCAATGCATCTGCAATCCCCCTGGTGTTGCAGTTGATCATGGGCGGCGGTAATCACTTACCATCAGGTGAGCCGTATGCTCGTTTGCCCCCTCTCCTATATAAAAAGATATAGTTTATATGCTCGCTGGTTAATTTACAAGTATTATTATTTTTGTTGGAATACTTTTGGGTGGAAGCTTTTAATACTTATCTATTACTACCAAAGTGGTAGAGCCATGCTACAGCTATATAAATAGTATAATTGTAGCACGAATGGGTCGACTCGACTGGCGAAGGACCACGCTCCCACAGAATACCAGCGTAAAATAGCAGCTCAAAGCTGCTGTGTTTCGTACGGTGAGTGTACAGAACTAAAGACCCTTTTTTTACTGGAAACAAGGCATTCCATATTAGTCCTCACGGGTGTCAAACGCTTCTGAATTTTAATACATAATCGAGAATAGACTTAGATATGTAGTCAATGGGCCACAGTAACCACTTACCACCATGTATACTATAGGTGGACTATGTGCTGGTTTGTCATCCTTATCCTATCAAAAAAAAATCTGCAAAAGTATAATTTCTCACCTTGTGAATTTCCAATAACCAAGAACTCCAAAAAACCTTGTTAGAAATAAGCAGTGGTCTGTGCAATAGTAAAAATGAGCTAACAATCTACCTTATGGTAAATAGCAACTGCAGGTATTGGCTATCTGTCACCAATAGACAAATAAGACCATTGATACGTTGTCACATTTGAGAACTAAGATAAATGCCTCACATCCTGTATGTAATAGAATAGACTAGAGTAATTTTTATTCTATATACAATCCAAGAAGACTTATTGAAAGTCATTTTCTACTTTTACCACTGGTTCAGAAAAAATCTCTGTCTTGGAAAGAACCAGCAGATCCAGCGAAACTTTTTTTGATATTGATGACGTCTCTCTCTGTTACTATTGAAAATTGTCGTACTTCTTAAATTGTATTACTACTTAGTCGCAGAAATATGAAAGAGGTGTGCTTGCAACACATTCGGACTCTTTTCTGCCTGAATAGAAAAAGTATCTGAAGTTATAAGAATAAGAATCGAAGTTATAAAAATAAAAATAAAAATTATAAAATAGAGGGAGCCCGTCGCGGTTGGTAAAAGATTTTGTAAGATATATTCGTGTATTAATCCATACCATCAAAATCGTAATTACATTATATTATTTCGCGTATTACTAACCGAAGAAATTTTCTGATAATGATTTCTTCTATTATAGAGGATTTTATCGCGTAAACTAATTTTTTCGAAACGTTGCATCAAAAATATATAAAAAGTTAGTATACGCAATAAAATCCGTAAAAAACTAGTTTTATTGAAACTTACTGAGTAGAGTACTCAATACCCGGACAACGTGGAAAATAAAAATAAATCTGTTGATGTCTCTCGTCGTGTCGAGGAATTCATAACTCTCGTATTAACTGCGGTATTAGAGCAATACACCCACAGCAAACTTAAAAACCCGTGGAGTTCGATGTTTTAACAAATGATTTTCTGGGTGTTTAGAGCCGTTGCAACTACATTGCATACTATGATATTTAACTGCGAGCGCTTAACCCCGAACTCAGGGTTAAGCTAGCGCTAAGCGCCCTCTGTAAATTCTATAGTACACGAACAATTTATATTCAATTCCCGCCGACACCAATGAAATTGTTCACTGCAATTTTAAGTGATTTTCCACGGGTACGTGGGAAAATATCGTAAATAAATCTGCCTTTTCCCTATAACATTCTCAGCAATAAGAGGAGCCTGTAATAATAATAATGTCCTCCAGACCGAATGTTGGCCACGGCGGCCTGCCTCAACGGAGACTAGCCATCGGCGCAGGACAGGATTATAGTGCCCAAGTGTATGCGCAAGCACAGGTGCACTCTCTATTCCCTCACTCTCATAATCCAATAAGACGGTAAACCAACACGACAAGGAGAGAGATCAGACGCAGGACCAACGCCTTTACGTGCTTTCCGAGGCACGGGGGTGAGACACCGCCAACTTCCTGACTCCGGACAGCTACTGAGAATTTCTTGACAGAAAAAATCAATAATTGATTTTTTAGCCCGACCCGGGATTTGAACCCAGGACTTCATGATCAGCAGTCGCACTACTACAACCACTAGACCAACGAGGCAGTCAAGCCTCGTTGGTCTAGTGCTAGCCTGTAATTACACTTTTAAACTATCGGTTTTATTTCTGCAAACGCTGATACAGATTTCAGACAAATGAGCATACAGTCCATCTGATGGTAAGTGAATTCAAAGAAGTATATTGTTAAAAAAAATATAGAGGCGATGACCCCTGAAGACTAAGATGGCGTACCGCGTTACCCGTAAAATTGGTCTCCGGTTATTTGCACTCACCTTACGCAACACAGCAGTATGATGTTACCATTTCACGCTGGTATTTTGTTAGTGCGTAGTCTTTCCCGATTGAGCCGATCCATTCGTGCTGCAACATTTATACAGCTACAGCGTGGCTCTACCACGTAAAAAGCTCCACTATGTTTTTGTATCGCGTAGAAATTAATAAATTAGTGACCTTAAACTATAAGATAAATATCTAAGAATTAAACGTTTTCGTGAAAAACTTGTTTTACCTACGCGAATATACTAGTTGTAACTTGTTTTACCCTAGACTAGTTGGCGTTACGAAGGTGGGTCGGTTAGTTTACAGGTCAATGGGAGGGGGTTTGAGCACACAACGTCGACGAATGCCGAACTGTACCGAAGTCCCTCGGCACAACGCACACAACTCAGAAACAAGTCTGATGTCGCACTGAGCGTCACGGTTATGCATACAAAACAAGCGGAATCATGTCGGAATTCGAAGTTACATATATTACGTATTCGTGCGAAATTGCATTTTGCAATTTATGCGAATTGTGTCTGTGCTGCTGGGAAATATGTTTTAAACATACGAGGTAACTTTTGTCCCATGTACAATTATGTCAAACAAACATTTGTACAATATTCCAACAAACAAAGTAGGCCAAAGAAGAATTGTCGCCCCCGAGGACTAAGATGAAATGTATTCAGCGTGTAATCATGCTTTTTATAGAATAAGGGTGGCAAACGAGCGCTTAGTCCACCTGATTATATTCCACATCTGTCTTCGATTAAGAATCAAAACAGAGATTCTGTGTTAGATCTCTACACTTACCATACGAAATACAGCAGTATTAACTTACGTTGCTATTCTGTGAAAGCGTGGTCATTCCTTGGTTGATTTAAACCATTTATTAAGATTTATGTAGCATTATATAGCTGCAGCATGATTCTATCAGGTACAATTGTTATACCCTCTTACTAACTCTTCGATTTGTAACAGTGTGTTTTTGTGACCTGGTAAAAAATGTAGGAAGTCGATAGATGCGGGCAGCTCTGGATTGTGCCTTGTGGCGTTCCGTAAAGAGGGCCTGTTTTCAGCAGGGGACCTGTAAAAATGATGGTGGTGATGGGTGTTTGTCCATATGAAAAGGCAATATAAAATAAAATTCTAGATTGGCTTCCGTTTTCTTAAAATATGTTAGACGAAACGTAGTACGAGAAAATCACTAGTGATACTATGTTGCTTTTATTTTTTTAAGTAATTATATTAATATACACTGGTAAACACGTAAGTATTATATCAAACCTTCCATGCTGCTGCTCGTTTCCTGTCTGCATATTTTTCGCCTGGCGTAAACGAGATGGCTATGTGTCATAAGATTGTTCTGGCTTACTTTATTGTTGCCTTTGACAAATCCCATGGGTTCATCCCGGCATAGGGTGATGATTTTTTAATACCAACACCACATGGCAAAACATCAAGCAATGTATCATGTCATCTTTTTAGATATGTCATATTTCAGTCATACGTTTATGTCCAACCTCTCATTTTTGGAACGGTATTTAAAAGAAACGAGTCCACGGCGCTACTGTAGCGGGAAATAGTTAAAATAGTTTGCGTAATAAACAAACATTTATGATGTTTTCTTAATGAGCCGACTTCCTGATTAATCTTATTTTTAGTATTCGAAATTATATTATGGATTAAGTTATATCAAAAACACACAAAATTTCCTTCTAATTGAAACATTTTTAGTTCTCACTCACATTTGGTAGGCAAATTCGAATATAGAATAGCTTTTGTATGGTTGTGAAGTAAATACATACATTCTATTTTAGTACATGTATACGCTAATGAACTCTTGAATTGTAAGCATACGATTTGTTTGAATTCCTATTAATTATTACGTATCCAATTATTACTCTTACTCATAAAATAGAGTGCACGAGTATATGCAATGTAGAAAATATTGTCGAAATGTAATATTGTCCTAGAGGACAGCAAACATAGTATGCAATATTCCAAATACAACAATAATTGTTTATTATAAAACAGTATATTGGATATGCGTTGTGTAACATATGGGTATGCTACGAGATATAAAAGAGATCAGAGATGCTGTCGCATGGAAATTAAAAATTAGGTTACTAGACCATAGCGCAGGAAAAGTATAAAAAATAGACTGAAAACAGATGTATAACTAATGGTGCTTACATCTGAAATGTGAAATTTGCGTTTATTAGACAACATGTACAAGTAAAAAAAGTTATCGAAATGTAACATTGCAAGATATAATAAGACATTATTTATTTTGTTACATGTTTTGTTAATTTTTAATAAATGCAAGCTTCGATCAATAATTCTATTATTGATCGAAGAATGCAAGTTAATTTTTTTTAGGTAATTTCATTCTACAACAGGATATATTCCTCAATCTTAAATTGTTATTACTGACACAAGCCACTTTAGAAGTCTTATTCAATAGCACTTCTAACTGCAGGTAAGTCGGCATTGCGTCGTAACCATGAGGTCTGACTCAAGCACAAACTAGCCGATGTCACAGAGCTAGCAATAACATGATAACCCTCGACCCTCAGTGAGCCCACGGATCGTGGCGTCTGCACTTATCAACAATTGGCGATCGATCTATCACTATTATGCCCTCGTCTATTCGTAGTTAAGTCGCTTTACTATTTGTATTATAAAAAGGCTATGTTACAACCTATGGAAAGAATATTTCCATTTAGGTTCAAAAGAAAAGGGTACTTGGTACAAGACGGTACAGCCACATCCGCCTAAAATACCATGGATTGATAACCATAAGCTATCGCGACAGGATGCAGTAGTGATAATGAGGCTTCGTCCTGGACACATTCCATCAGGTGGACTGTGTGCTAACTTACCATCAGGTGGACTGTGTGCTAACTTTTCACCTTTTCATATTAAAAAAAAGATATACAAATATACGGACATCATCACAAAAATAGTAAGAAGGAGGAAGGAGGAGAGGAAGAAATTCTTAGAACTTCGAAACGTACCGAGATCTGATGAGAACTTGAATTTCAAAAACCGGGGTAAAAACAATGACTTCCCGATTTAGATATTTTGAAAATCATTAATTTACAAAGGATGTTCAAATAATAGTTTATACTTGACTATATATCTAATACCTGTCAGCCAGATAATAATAGGTGATCCAGAATTTGTTGGTAAAACGCATTAGGTTATTAAAAAAACTATACACCCTTCATTTATATAGCACCGCATTGTGTCCCAATGAAGAGGCTCCCAAAGGAAATGCGTGCGGATTATTTTAATTTCCAATCCTTTGCCTTTGTCCAAATATAACGAAGTTGTACATTTCTTCCCAGTAAGTACAATTAAGTAAGGTACTCGTACAATTTCAATGAAGATGTAGAAACCCACAGTATATCTTGTTGTCAGATGATGAAAAAGGGATAGATGGGGAGGGGGTTGGGACTGTTACTAAATGTATTCCATGAAACAGTGACCACTACACGTGTGGTTGAAGCTAAGCAGTTTGTTATTAAGCGTGGGGGCGGATTCTTTTAACTTATAGATACCTAAGTTAAGCATTGCTACTATGTTAGTTACAGCCTATATAGGTCCCTCTCATGGGCATAGACCTCCGCTCATTTCGATTTTTTTTTCTTATATCTTAGGCATGCCCAGGTTTCCTCACGTTGTTTTTCTTCACCGCCGAGCACGTGGTAAATCAGCACTTGAAATTGCAATTGACAATTTCATTGATGCCGCGTGGATCAAACCCGGTTTGCCTACGTACTGTGAAATTTACAGCAAGCGCTAATCATCTTAGCACCCACGGTACTATGTAATATATGTTATTGCAAAAGTATTGTTGTAAAAGGAAGGAGAGAAAGTTTACAAAGTTTATGAGGTGCGTAAGGTAACAATATTACTTTATACTACCTCTAAGTCCTAAAGTTTATTATTAAAACAAACATTGTCATGGTTTTTGATATGTGTTTGCTTACATCCTATATATACTTAAAATAAAACTCCTTTTTGGAACCCTATTGTGAGCACTTCTAGCCATAAGCATATAAAACGGTTTCTCTAAAAAATTTACATTTATATAATGTTATCCTTTCCAAGTTAATCTAGATGGGTTTCATCCCTGAGATATTTTTTTTATTTCTAACGCCAAAGCTCCGTCGCTCTACTGACAGTATGATAGTACTGAATATTTAAAGAGGTAATATTATTTTTAATAATAATATCAAATTTATTAACACTAAATTAGGTACGTTGTTATCTCGTATAACTTAATGAGAGTTGTGTGTATTTCGGAGCTTTTTAATATTTAAGTGAGGTTGTTTGATAGCTGCTGAGTAGGCATTGGAACGTGCTATAACCAGACAAATAATGACACGCTGTCGACGTCTCAATCAAACAATGAATAAATGGCGACACTTAATTAAATTTATGGTCTGGTGGCACGCGTTCTGGTTCTACTTTTGTAAACTACTGATAAATCGGTCAATTAGTATGTATACTAATTGACCGATTTATCAATAAAATCTTCATAGTAATTCTATCATATTATTTAGCCTGCAATTATTTTAAAAAAAAGTCAATTTAGAAACTAATTTCATTGATTTTCTCTTATTATTGATTTACTTAAAAGAAATGGTAAGGTAGAATATGACTACTTTTTTCACAAGCTCAACTTCATCAGACCGTGATGCGTTCTGATGATGCACGGACAATCATATAACGATCGACTTATGAAATGAAAGCCAACCAAAGATGTCAATTTTAAGCCCCACTGACTGGTGATGGGGTTGTAAATTTACATAAATTATGTTCTTGCGCTCTATAATCCTTTTCATCCAATAAATGTAACCTAAGCATTTCAAACGTCGGTGGATATATACGTAGGTATGACGGTTTATATTTTAAATTAAATTGAATTTATTTATTTTTACAAACAGTCACCTAATTACTTAGCTTGGTACTAGTTGTACAGAAAGGCTGTTAAAATTAATATGGCGCCTTGATCAAAAACAAACTTACAGAAAAAATCCCCAGCAGTTTTATTCAGATGCATTTTTAAGGTGCTAAAATGGAAGGTATTTCAAAGTGTACCATAAAGTAATACTGTTGTACATTTACCAATAAATTTTGAAATAAAGAATCAGTAAAGAGTATTAGTGCACTATGCAGTATTTTTTAGATGATTTTATTTGCAGAGTGAATGCAGTATTCGTTCTGTTATATCCTGTTATATTCCTTTTACAAGGCAGTAAAATCTTAGTAAGCATTTATTTAATCACACGGTACTTTTCCTTCATATTACTTTATTCAGCAATTGTATTGTTCCTTCCCATGTTCATTTTAATTCCAATTTTAATGCTCGATTAGACTCAGAGCGCCGGGAAGATCGGACATAGATTCCGAGACGTATCAAAGTTCAGAAGTTAGGGACTATATCAATTTGGTGTCTGAACTTTTCTAATAAACATTTAAGGTTATTTTGTGGGTTTTTTATAGTCAAACGGGATCGGTGTTCTAATAGTTCGTGATCACGACCGCTATTTGCTACAGATTGTTTATGGTAATATTTATAAATAATGCTTTTTTTGTAACGAGATGTATTAAGTCGATGGATGTAGGTGGCTCAGGACCGTGCTTTGAAGCCTATATTCAGCGGTGGACTTGTGAAGATTTGTGATGATGATGATAATCATAAACCACTTTTAATAATTCAGCTTTCTTTTCAGCAAACACTCTGGTGATGTGTGGTGGAAAATGTTTTTTTTATAGGATAGGAAGACAAACGTGCACACAGTCCACCTGATGGTAAGTGGTTGCTGTGGCCCATAGACATCTACATCTATCCTCGATTACAAATCAAAATGCGATGCGTTGTCATCCGTGAACTTGGGTGGAATGCCTCGTTTCCAGTAAAAAGGGTATCCGGTACTCTACACTCACCATACGAAACACAGTAGCATTAAGCTACTATTTGACGCTGGTATTCTGTGAGAGCGTGGTACCTTCCGGTCGAGCCGACCCAAAAGAGGCTAAGTGATAAAACGATAATGAATGAAGTAGATAAAACGATAATAATGATGTTGTTATATTACCAAAATGGTCACATTGGATAAAGTGGGTAAGTAATTTAGTAAAAACGATTTGGTATAATGATACATTCTAGGCGTACATATACACGATACAGTTCAGTCCAACTGTCAGTAGGATGATGTGGCCCGTTGATACCCATATATACCTACTCGATAAAGATGCGTTGTCACCCCTAAGGATAAAAGTTAAATAGAATGCCTCGTTAGCAGTTAAAATGTGTATCTGTTTGTCTTCACCTACCATACAAAACGCAGCAGCATTAAGCTGCTATTTTACGTTGTTATTATGTGAGAGCATGGTAATTCCCTAGTCGACCCGAATCGTTCGTGATGCAACAAAAACATAGTTGCATCGTCCCGCTACTATTTTAAATCCTTTCTGTAAATGTTTACGTTTTGTGTGGTAACAACCACTGCGTAACATAGTTACTTTAGTTAGGTACGAATTGCCTTGATAAAGTACCTTTAACCAGCGAGCATGTACGCGTAAATATATGGCTGTGAAAGAACTATGTCAGGATCGTGCCAAGTAGAAGTTCGTAATCTTTACCTCCCCTTCTGGGAGAGTGACGTGAAAGTTTATGACGGTTAAATAAAAAAAAGAGCCGCATTGGCTCGTGCAGTACCAGAGCACGGTAATTTTATCTATACAGTATTCCAACTTCATACAAACGGACAAAGCGAGAGCTATACCTACGCGCCTCGATCTCGGCATGCGCTCGGCATGCAGACAGTCGTGACTGTGCCGCAGTGATGATTTTGTGGAATATATATAAAAAATGTAGGAAATAAATAATAGAATAGAAATAAAGAAATAATAAATGCGAACTTCATTTAAAACCAAACATATAAATTATAAAATATCTTTTACTTGGTTATAGATACCTCTTTATCCAAGTAAAAGATATTATTACTTTTCTCCACCTTGTCCATGTTTCCCAAAATAATTTTTAATTAAGCTTTATATTATAATGCGGATTTTTTTATACTTAAAAATTTAATAATAAAGTAATTCGTACGTCTCAGCTGAGGCGCAAATATTTTTCGGTCGCAAATTCATAAGACCGATTTATTATTCAAACATAAACATGGTTTTTTAATTAAATCTACCAATCAAAAACGATACGCATTTTTATTGAACATATCCTATTGAATTTTCAAAGTACCTATTATATTTGATTATATAAAAAAAGTATATTTACAATCATAAAACTAAATGGAAACACAAAGTAGGCAAATGTAATGCTGAAGGCAGGCAGCCCTATTGCATGTTTACGTACCGCGCTGCTGTAGGCATTTATTTCAAAGATACGGCCGAGTTACAATACTGTATAGATAATATTACCGTGACCAGAGGTACAGCACATTTGGTACCGTCTAGCGTATTTCGACTGCTATATTTTTAGTTTTTGGTTACGTATAAGATGTTGTTTTTAGCAGACTTAATCATTTTTTATATTGAATCAAGTATGAAATAAGATATTAATAGTGTGTACTAATTATTGTAAATAATGTTAAAATACAATTGAAATTTGAATTATTGTAATGACTAAACCGTTTATAGTCTGTTTGCGTTGCAAAATACGCGACGAAAATGAAAATTAGTGGATTTGATTGGTGCATATTAATTTCAAAGAGCGGGCGGTATAAATCGATTTAAAGTTTGTAATTCACGAATGAAAGTTATAAATACTTTATCGATATTAAACTACAGAGGGTGTGCTATCAGATCTAACACATGCAATGTGAACTCAAGGCTGCTCATTTGTTTTTCTCTATTCTTTTAAATACTTTCTTTTATTTACCTTCTCTCTCGGAACTGATTCATGTATATAAATGATGAATATTATATTTTAAAATTAATTAATCCTTTCCAATTTGAATACAAAAGCATAAGCATAATAATATCTATAAATCACAAAGTTTTGTAAATAATGCTTATCATCTACGAGCACATCAATATTTCCACAAGTTTTGTTAAAGAAAAGTAAAATATACGTAATATTACATTATGTTGCCAATAGTTTAAAAACTGGGCCAAATTTATAGTTTGATTGATGTACTTAAAAAAGGTCTAAAAGCATCGGCGCCTTTGTCCGTAAAGTCTTAAATTGAGATAATAGCGATATTTGTTTTTGAAATGAAGGAAGTGACATAGAATAATCTTTTTTGATATTTAATAGGAAAGAATTAATTAATTAATTAATCACAAAACATTGTTGTGTGATTAATTAATTAGTAAAAATCATATTTATCATTCATTTACGTATCTTTCCCGTTTATGATCGTCTTTTTTTAAATTTAATAAATTTAAAAGGTATATCCGCTTTTACCCTTTGGACAGAGGCATCTCTTCATTTAACCTGTTAGAACTGAGGCGTATAACTGTCAAGACAGAGGCGTTTTTGAATACTACACATTATTAGTACGAACTGCAAAAAAATCTTAATTATGTATTTTTATACAGTTATTTATCTCAGTCTGTATTGTTACATTTATTTATAATTAGGTACAAAATAGAAATCCCAAAAAAATTAAGGATTTATTTATTTTATAAATTAGATTCAGAATTTAAACCTAAAAAGATAGTTTTTAATTTTTTGTATTAGCTTGTTTTTATTTAGCTTTTTTAGGAACAATTCTGTGCAATACCGGACAGGTTGTCTTTTACGTACAACTCTAGAGCGCTGACGACCGACATATTTCTTCAATCAAGTGATTAAATCAAAGGTCATTTTGCATCTCATTTACTTCATTTTGTAAGGTACTGAGGTGAGCTTGAATCTACTTTATGTTACCAATCCATTGGAAAACTAGCCTAGATTAAAATTGTATTTAGAGTATAAAATACAAAAAGTTGACTAAGGCGTCTATGCTTTTAGGCAACTCCTTAATGCAGTAATTTAATTGACAACCTGTATGGTAAACGTTCTGTTTGCTGACCGTGCTCGTGACTTTGTTTATGAATTTTGAATTGTTTGTCTGTATTGTTATATTTGTGCGGACACAATATGTGACAACATTTTGTATAGAAGTAATAATTTAATTCTATACGTGGTAGAGACACGCTGCAGCTATTGTACTGGTATAGTTGTGGAACGAATGGAATACCAGCGTAAAAGAGCAGCTTAACGCTGCTGTGTTTCATTTTACAGGATACGAGGCATTCCATCTTAGTCCTCACGGCGGCAACGCATCTGCATTTTGATTCGTAATCGAGGATAGATGTACGAGTAGATAGATGTCTATGGGCCGCAGTAAACACTTACCACCAGGTGGACTGTGTGCTCGTTTGTCAACTTTACACTATAAAAAGTAAAAATGATAAGGTATGCACACAGTTTAAGTGATGTAAGTGGATGCTGTGGCCCCTATACACCTATACATAACTTTGCTTAAGAATCAAAAATAGAAATAATTATCATTAATTAATGTACACACATAATATTAAAATTGAAGAAAACTTAAAAAAAACACGCATTAAGCATAAGCTGTAATGATTCTAGAGAGAATTATCCTAATGAAATCAGGATACTAGGATAAAGTTTTTTAATTATTATATCGTCACCGATCCTTGATACGAATACAAAGTTTCAGGTCAATAGGCCGTTTACAAGTTGGTGAAAAAGATTCCCTTACTTAAATAGATACACGCGAAGCTCATAAAAACCTAAGCTAATAAAGAAAAAACATAATATATTTATTTAAAGTTAGCTTTACGAACTTTATCGCGTTTAATTTTAACTTTTTCATTAAAGTTGCAAGTAGTGCAATAGAATGTTCGACTTCCAAGACTTCACGATACTGTTAGCTTGTTTTGCTTATATTGAACCGCAGAACCCCAATGTTCATGGGTGCTATAAAGCGAACGCAACGTCGGAAGTCGGGAAAAAGGTTAAATTAAACGCGATAAAATTCGTAATATTTTTGTATTTTATAGCAGTCGTGTTATGTATAGACGACTCCGTGGCGCAGTGGCTTAGAAATGAGTGCCTGCGCTGGGGGTCGCGGGTTCGAATCCCGCACGGAACAAGTATTTGTGTGGCCTGCAAATAATTGTTCCGGGTCTAGATGTTTGTCCTTGTGCAAATTATATTTGTAAACTGCCCCCACGAGACAGGAGAAAATCCTAGCGTAGGGGCATTGAGCTAATATGTACTACGTACTAGAGGCGACACTGCATTCAGCTACACTGTTCCACTCAACTGCGGTGCATACACCGCACTTTAATCAGTCACTCGCTAGGCGCTTATAGAGTTGTCACGTGTTGTGTTGATTTAAAAAAAATCTTTTGATAAAAATATGCCGTCGTGTGTACTTAGATATTGCACAAATAATTCAAGAAATATCAGTAAAAACCAAGGAATTATTTTTCATCGGTTTAAGATAATTAAATAATGAAAAGCATTATGTATTAATAATAAAACAAATTATTCCTAAGACGTCATCTCGTGTCAAGGAATATAGATTATGAAATTAATATGTTCAGATGCGACATTTCTATGGGTACTTAAGCATAGGACGAATAATATATTTACTATACACATTTTTTGTAGAGACATATATAAGTACAAAAATAAATTTTTTTATTTTATTTTTAGGTTTCCACATCAAAGTCAAAGTGGTATAAATTCGTCCAATTTTAACTCTCGCGTGCCCAGCATTTATGAACGACTTTTATTCTAATTTAAAGAAATATATTTGTAACTTAAATGTTATATTAATAAGTTTTGTTAAACATACATTTAGTATGTTTTTATATTTGACTTAGATAAATTTTAAAAATTCAGATAAAAATATCATTAAAATGTAATTGTGATATAATATGATGTTAATATTATATTAAATAAGCAAATATAATATACAAAATAAATGACAAAATTTAAATATTGTTCTCGATATATTTTACCTATTTAACAATACAATCTACTATTATCTACGGGTCATTCTACTTATGTTTATTCTATGATAAAAAAACAACCGCGCGAACACAGAGTAGCGCACATTTTTTGTTTGAGATAGCTGTTCTAGTACTTAAGTACATATTACTTCAATGTGTAACGTTTTAAAAAAATGTAAACCAAGCATTTTACACTACTCAACGGTGTAAATTCAGCATCATGTTAATCATCAGCCATCGTCAGTTCAGTGCTGAACATCTCTTCCAATACGCGCCAATTAGCAATTGTTACCAACGGGCAACGGGCTTCTCAGGATACGTTCGCCTAAACGCGGCGTGCTCTCCACGACACATTTATTTCAACGGTTATTGTCTGCGACACATGTGGTTGGACTATTGCCACTTCAGTTTACAAACACGAAAGGTTATGTTAATAATCTTGATCCCGCACCGAATTTGTCCATTAAAAATTATATTCACTAAAGAAACTACGATCATAAGCCTAGCAGATCGGCTTTCTCCTTTGCAGCATGGGCCAGTGAGTCTTCTTCCCTGTGCAGAGATGGAAGAGATGGCTGACAGAAATTCCCCTGGACAGCCTTGGCGAGAGACCAGAATGCACGGGTTCCAGAAGGAAAGCTAACTAGTTTCTTGCCAATTCTGCCTATGTGCTTTGACTTTGCCTTGGCAATGACTCTTTTAAAGGACCTGGAGGCGGAATTATACTTCTTTTTTAGAGCGCTGGTGCTTATATCGCAGGACGCTGATGCGTCAGCCCAGGCTTGGTAGCACTACTGCTTATAGCATGATGCTATAAGCGGCCCCTGATTATAATCAGTATCAAATTTAAATCACATTGCACTGATCAAAATATTCAGGACAACGTGTTATTGCTCGGGTTTTATATACACGGCTATTATGTTTACCCGCCTATTTGTAGAGTGCGCCTTAACAGCACACGAACGTCGAACAAATATACATTTTTTATTTTTTGGTGCTAATGTATGAAAAACGAAACTGACGTGCTTCAACTATTGCGAAATACATATTTCGACCGTCTCGCTTTCGAAATAGAGACGTTAATTCGCCAACAATTGATGATGTTGCGTACCGCGGATATCTAATACGGGTCTGTCACACACATGGAGAATATTCCGTAATCGCTAGACAGACGGATTGGTCGACTGGGTCGACATTAGCATTTTTCACACTGCAATTACATACTTACATTAAGACGACACATCGAAAAGGCTATCGCCGTACAGATCCGAGTGAATACATAATTTCTATAAAAACTTGAAAAAACACCGTCATAAAGTCTAAAATAGCGTAGCGCCCGCGACGATTAAAAGTGCTTAGAAATTTTCAGAATATTAAAATATATTTTTTAAAAATTATTGATTTAAGTAATCAAAATAATGAGCAAGTAAATTATGAATATTGATGTTATGAATATATTTGAGTGATTCCCAAACATAAAGATTAAGTAATTTCGTTATAATTTCAACTATAGTGATTTTTAGAGGTGTTTTCGCAAATAATTATGATCGAGTCAAAATTATACAATCGTGTTTTTGAGCAATCAAATTCAAGATAAAGACATGAATTTACCTATATCAAAATCACACTTTCGTTAGTGGTGTCATAGTCCTATACTATTCGATGAAAGGAGGTGCATTTTTACACGGTGTCGCCTTAAGAGACAATAAATGCAAAAGCAATCGTCTCAAAAAAATTGAGACGCGATTGCTTTACAGCACCCGTGGTCTTGAGGCAACCATGGATGATGCAAAGCACCCGAAACGTATTGAATTAAAAGTAAGTAAAATTAATCGTAAAACTAGTCTTGTTTAATGTGTAGAGTTCATGTTAGTATAAGAAATCACTAGGACAACCAATTGACGAAAATGCAGGAACCCTATCCAACAGGTGAACAATTACTGCGAATATATTTCATTTTATTGTAATTATACAGCTTAAAATAGATTACCTGATAAGTTTCCCAAATAAATATTTTCGGCTATTTAAGTCGTGTTTTTATAAATATTATATTGAACTTTGTTTGGTACATTTTCATCTGTTTTATCTACCTTTGTATGTATGTATTACTCAGCTCTTAAAATTGTTTTTTATTTTATTTATAGTAAGTAGGTATTTTTCTGGATGTAAAGTGAGGAACGTTATATAAAGTTCCGTTCCAGAAATGTGAGCGAAGAGGTCGACGTGTCCTTCCTTTTCGGATGCAGAGGTGTCGACACCCTTTGTCGAGCTTGTTTCGTGCATACCTTCCGTCGGTTCCCACACATATAAATTAGGCATTTTTGTCCCTCATGTCAGACCCGTTTATTAAAGTAAAAATGTTGCACTTATTTTATCTTTTTATACAGACTAGTATCCATCGCCTATTGTCGAAATTTAAGCAATGAGGGCTAATAACCTCATCAGATGTCGCTAGTTACGACTAGGGTTGCCAGGTCTTAAAACCGAAAAGCCGGACAGACCGACAAAAAATTTTTTAGTCTTAGTATAACGTATAACAATTTTTTTTAAGTAAACCAATACTTTTTATATTTACCGTAAATTTGTTGTTATTTCATTACAATTTAAAAAAACTGTGTGAAAGTAGTTTTACTATTTTTTCCGGTAATATTTAGGTAAAGCAAAGGGATCTTAGCTCCATATAGTCACTACCGTGATCAAAATGCCTTCCTTAAATCGTGTAAAGCAGCATATATAGAAAAATTATGTATGCGTTTTCATTTTTTTATCTGATTTAACGTCAACATACACACATAATTTTCTTTTTCGTGCACATATATGTGCAGCCTATTTTGTTGTGTGCATTAAAATACAAAAAGAATACAACTATATTACGGTTGTAACACGAATGGGTGGACTCGATCGAGGAAGATCATTTCATACCAGCGTAAATGCAGTTGTTAACAACAGCAGCGTCAGTAGAAATTAGTAGAAAACTGAACAAACCTTTTATTGGAAATGGAGGTTAACAACATCTGCATTTTGATTCTTAACCGAGGATAGATATAGATGTCTTTATACCACATGTGTCTTAATTGTGCCCGTGTTCGTTTATCACCCTATATTTTATCTACAAATAAAATAAAAAAGATTATCAATTTTCCATCAACCTACTTTCGCTTTATAATCATTTAGGAATGATTATAAATTTGCGGAATTATTAAGAAAAGAAGGTATACATTATTTTAAAATCACATATTACTGCACCACCGTGTAGTGCCGATGTACGAATATTCACTAACTCATATCGTCCCGTGGGTAAGAGAGTGACGTAAGAGACGACTAACAGTACGTTTGCATTGCACTGAGAAACATCCAACAAGTTATGAAACAAATCTCATAAAATAAATCACACAACATGTTTTGTTTCTGGTGGCGTTCGCACTCACAAAAAATGTGAAATTTTCAGCAGATATTCAAACTTATCTTTCAACATGACAATATTTCTACGAATTTCTTTTCAAACATTTTGTTTCTGTATTTATAAATATATAATATATTTAAAATATGTAAGGTACAATACCGCTGGCCGTATGAGGACGCTCAAGGTCGCTCAGCGAGCTATGGAGAGGGCTATGCTCGGAGTTTCACTGCGTGATAGACTCAGAAATGAGGATATCCGCAGTAAAACCAGAGTGACCGACATAGCCCAACGGATTAGTAAGCTGAAGTGGCAATGGGCCGGCCATATAGCTCGAAGAACCGATAACCGATGGGGAAGAAAGGTTCTCGAGTGGCAGCCTCGTACCGGTAGGCGTAGTGTAGGGCGACCCCCCACTAGATGGAGTGACGACCTGGTAAGACATGCAGGAAGTCGATGGATGCAGGTGGCTCAAGACCGTGCTTTGTGGCATTACTTGGGGGAGGCCTATGTTCAGCAGTGGACTTGTGAAGGGCTGTAATGATGATGATGATGATGAAGGTACAATAAACTGTCAAACATATTTCACTACAACATGTTCTTTGACTATGCAATCGCTTTTTGATGCATTGACGGAAAACAGTGTTTAAAACATGTTTTTTTTTGTAAAAATCGCGTCAGTGCAAACTCACGGTGAGGAAAACTAAAACTCGAAATGGACGGCAGCTTCTTCCTGATAATAACTCAAAATAATAATAAAAATTGCGTTCGCCTGCTTGGCTATCATCGTGGATATAGCATCCCCGCTATGAGACAATCTGTGGGGAAGTTGTAAGGTCAGCGGTAGATTTTGGAGGCAATAATGGCTGGACGGATGTAAATCTTTGTAACCTAAAAACTTATTATCATAATGATTTCTTATATTTACGCGAACACTACACATTTAAATACTACTAGTTTTTATGGATTTTATCGCGTATATTTAACACATAGCTGATGTGAAGAATCGACGCTCCGTGAAGTCTGCAGTCTGTGAACACATACAGGATCGCCCCCGTCACTACATCAGATTTGATAGACCACAAATCCTCGTTAAAGAACACCGATTCCTTCCAAGGACGATTCGCGAGGCTATTGAAATCAAAAAACATCCAAATTTCAATAGAGAAGATGGCTGGGTGCTACCATCTGCGTGGGATCCTATAATAAATAAAATTAAATCCCAACTCAAGCATACAACTGCAAGACTTCAAGATACCATAAGTTCATACTGTGTAGATCGGAACAAAAATTAAATTTTAATCTATGGTAACCGCGGTTAACTATGACATCTGGACGTTGAACATCTCGGTCCCCCCCCCCCCGTGACCATGGGTGCTGTAAAGTGCTCGAAACGTCGGGTATTTAAAAAGTTAAATATACGCGATAAAATCCGTAAAAACTAGTATTATTTAAACTAATTATCACTTTAATAGACTGTCATACGAGTATACAAATCACTGGGGACTGCTGTGAAATCTGTCCTATAGCCAACTCCTTTAGAAAAGACATCTCATTAGCGAAAAACCTTCGTTAATTCTCATCGAATCCCCTATGTCCGTGAGATATTTAAACACATGCACTCGTAAATGTCTTTCAGCGGTGATAAAAAACGTTTACTTTAAGCGTCGAGAGTTTACTGAGTGTCACGGACATTTTTCCTGTTGACGTATCTACTGCGTACGAGATGCGACGAAACTTATCAGTGAATTGTGCAACACAGTCTCATTATAACAGGTTATAAAACTAAGCGTTGCGACACCACGTTTTCGGCGGTGAATGAAAACAACGCGAGGATACTCGTGTCTGACATTCGTCGAGAAATGTCACAAAGCATGTGACATTTCTCGACGTGGTGCTTTGTGATGGCTGTATTGATGATAATGATGAGTTGATGTATACAGATAATAGCCTAACAGGGTTCACCTTGCTTCCAACCCCTCTAAAGATATGAAAAGATGCACGTGCCCAAAATGTATTCAAGTTGTTGCTTTACTTTACTCGTTTTCTTTTATAACGATTTTGTGAATTAAAACTAATGTATGTATATTAGTTAATTTATTTTACATTCACGTTCCTTATAAAATTGTTGGAATCACCTGGTTTGGAGGACACAATTCTAATTTTCATTATCAAGTTCACCTCCATACTAGCAAATTATCTTTCAAAATTATCGCCTGAGTCGGCGACGTGATCGTCTTCAATATAATAAAATAACGTAAATGAAGCAAATTATTATTTCCGTTCGTCTGCCGCTTCAAGCGCTTCGATGAAAGGATGTCTATTTTAAGAGGACTGTGAAGCTGCAAATTTTCATACAAAAAGCAATAACGTTTTCCTCTATGTAAACACAATCTAATTTTCATAGTTTTGGAAATGTTGTAGTTCAAAAAGTAGGTGCTTACGTTTTTACTTTAAGAAAATGTTGCGTGCGTGCATTATTACCATCTAAATGTCTATATTTTTGACTTAAAAACTTCCTCGAGCGGTTTTTTTAATAATCTAAACTGAATTATGGGAAAAGAAAAACGAACATACCTAGTTTAGGGTGTAATGTGAATGAGAACGAAATTGTTTCATTTCATAAAGGTTTAGGAGGTGAAAACGTTATCACCCGAAACAATATTTCAAGAAGGAAATGTAGGCTATTGCCTCCAAGACTTGTAACTCTCTCTATCACGCCCGGAGGGAGGCAGAGCGAGCTGTATGAAATAGATAGCATTTTTTAAAATATCTACTCGCTCCGCGTATCGGCACTTCACAATCCCGGAGTTGTGAGGTCTTTGAACATAATTTTGTTTTATTTAACATCTTCTCAAAACAAAATTACGAAGGTCCTTTGACATCGTAGTTTAACTATTGTAGTGATTTCGTTAAATTATTCCGCTGTGTTAGCTTAGTTTTCACCTTGCACTACCAAAAATATACTCAACATATTATTTGACAACGTTTTGTTGTAATTTTTGTTCTCATTGTTATTATAATTTAGTTGCGAGTCGACTTATATGGGGCCGCCAGAATATCAGCGCTGTGTTACTCTGTTACATTGTGCTGAGTCAGTTGCCTTTATAACATCCTTTTATTAGCTATGCGTGTATATTATATCTGTTTATGTAACGGAATCTTTTAATATAATTTTCACGATCTTGCTGACGGCCGTTTGAATTGAAAATTTGCACCGATGACAATACATAACTTTATCCTGGTATTTTTATTTAATCAATATCACTAGAATAAAATAAAATAATTTCAGCTTTGGCGTGTTTCTTTAGTTTATAAAATATAATTTAATATTTTTAATATTTTGTTAAGTATTTTTCTGTTTGTAATATTAACTTTCGTTGTTTATATGATTAATATTTTATAAAATCAAGTTGCAGCAATTAATTAACATGTTCCATCTTTCGTTCTTTTGACTTTACAGCTTTACACCGTAGACATATCTGCCATAGTTTTTTTTTTCATGGATTTCTTTATAAGTATGTTTTCGACAAAATAGTACCATACTAAACATTTTGAATCCGTCCAACATACAAAGTAACAATCATAAAGATTTGCGTGTACGTTAGGGCTTATAAGTATCTTAAAAGTATAACAGATTAAAGACACTCAATATAAGACGGCACTGAATGTGTGGAATTTGTGGATAACCGAAATTAGCTCAATTACAATGAAGCGGTTATGTCAATAGGCTTTATTGAAAACTGTTTTAGAGCCTAGCTAAAGCATTTAAAAATAATACATTTTTGTAACTAACTGATTTTTTTTTTTATAGAATAAGGTTGACAAACGAACACACAGTCCACCTGATGGTAAGTGGATTCTGTGGCCCATAGACATTCACATTTATCCTCAATTAAGAATCAAAATGCAGATACGTTGTCGCCTCTGATGACTAAGATGGAATGCCTCATTTCCAGTAAAAAAAGGGTTTCTGGTTTTCTACACTCACCATACGAAACCCGCTGATATTCTATGAGAGCGTGGTCCTACTCCCCTGGAGCCGACCCATTCGTGCTACAACCATAATATAGCTGCAGCCTGGCTCTACCAGTACAAAAAGTTCTGATCAAGGCAAGATAAGTAACGGTAAATGTATTTACACTTTTTGCCTTTGTTTACTTTTTTAATTTTGACTGAAAAATATCGGTTAAAGGTAATTTTGACAAAATTGGCAGTTAAACTTACTTTAGACCAGGAATTTTTAGTAATAAAAAGTGTTTATTTCTAAAAACCTAGTGTGACCTTTTTTTAGGGATAATGTCCGACATAAAACCACGGATTAGTTGTGTACGGCTTAGGAATACCTAGTAGATTCTAGGAAAATTAGTTTGTCCTGAAATCTTGTTTGGCCAGTAAGTAAGTGCTTTTGGCTACTTTCGTCGAAGAAAAGGTAGTTTTGATCGCAAAACATAATTCAATTTTTTTGCGAGTTTGTTTGATTAAATGTTTTTAAGCGAGTAAGATTAGTGGTTCTATATCGCAAAACTGAGTTAGAACATCTCCAGTATATTGCAGTAGCGCACAAAATGAAATCCAACAAACGACGTTAAAGACGATGTTTAAATCGTAGGCTAACGCTATCACAGACTGAGTTAATTAATTATGTTGCTGTCTGGGTTCAAGTCTCACGGGACCGTGATCCCTCTATATACTAACCTTGACCGACGCGACGTTGTAAATGTAACCGCTACTTATTGTTTAATATGTTAATGAACTGGCGGCGTATAATCTTCCATCACCACATTTCATCCCGTATGTAGCTTAAGAAGCTACTATGGAAAATGCCAAGATTTTATGACTTTCGATGAATGGTGGTATATCGATCTCGATTACGTCAGAGGTGTGACGTGGTAGAGCCACGCTGCAGCAGTATATGAATGGGTTGGCACAATCGAGTTAGATGGGGGATTACCAGCCTGAAATATTGAGTATACAAAACCGTTTTAGTCCTCAGAGGTGATATCCCGTCTGCATCTTGATTCTTAACTGAGTATAGATGTTCGTTTTATATTGAAGTCAACTGTTTAAGACGACACATCGAAAAAGTGGCTTCGGGCAACTGATCCGAAGTAATGAATACATGTGTGAATACATAATTTCTATAAAAACTTATAAAAACGCCGTCATAAGGTCTAAAATTGCGTAGCGCCCGCGGGTATTAAGACCGCTTAGAAATTGTCAGAATCTTGAAATATTTTTAAAAATTATTTATTTAAGTAATCAAAATAATGAGCAAGTAAATTGTGAATATGTTTGAGTGATTCCTAATCATATAGATTAAGTAAATTCGTTGTAATTTTAACTATAGTGTTTTGTTTAAATTCCACTTTCGTTAGTGTTGTCATAGTCCACTACTCGCTGAAAGGAGGTGCATTTTTTCACGGTGTCGCCTTAATATGCCCTTTGAACACCTCTAACTCCATTGATTTATCTAACTCTCTATCTGCAGTTCCTTCAAAGTTGCAGTGCGGTTGTATAGCTCTATGGTGGGAATCATAGTTGGCATACTTTGATGTTTGCCGTGTGATTTCGTTTCCTTGTTTAAATATATCAGTAAAGATGTGTATCCGCGTTTTTATGTAAATATTTATCTAATATATATGAAAAAATATTTGTTTGTTCGTTGGTTGCGCGGAAAAACCATTCGTATTATTTATTTTGACGGTAGGCTGCCAAATCGCTTATCCCTTTGCAAAACGATATCATTCCTACCCTCCTATCGACACATCGGGGTGGTGGGGTGGGAGGGGAAAGAAGATGATTCTATAATATCACGTAATCATCGCAACCGAAGGTATAAAAGGCACGCGCGACCGACGCGCACCCTCTTTCCGCCGCGCTCGTCGTTGAAACCACACCGTTTCTCTCCCGACGTATCTCTGGGGCCCCAGAGTGTCTGTCCAGAAGAAGTTCCAGAAGTCGCAGCTATAGTGCCCAACAGCATAGAAGAAAACACCCCAGTGAGTGAATATTCCTAATAATATTGCCTGCTTGATATAATTGTGTTTTAACCCGCTCCAATTTTGTTTTCTCCTAATCAAGCAGGATTCCTTTCATCGATTTGGCAAATAATAGTTCGTTTTAGGGAAGAGCGAGTGCATTGTACCGCGCGCTATAGTCGTCGTTATATAAGCGTAGGAAGCATTTCGAAGATACAGTCCTCTTTGATTAATATCTCGCGTAATAGGTTTAAGGTTCGACCGGGGAATTAGACTTCGGCAACCTTAGGCTCGACGCTCCACCATTCGTATTTTATGAGGTGTCATAAGCGTTCACTAGATTGCGGTAAAACTTTGTCAGCGTAGTGCTTGCACTTCCGCGAAGGTTATAGGCATAGTTGGACCCGGTAGGTGGCGCTGTTGTAGAATCCAGATATCACCCGTGCGAAGCCGGGGCAGATCGCTAGTATATGATAAAACATTAGGATAATAAAGGAAGTTTCCAAGAGCATTTGCCATCATGCGGTTTTGTTTCGTTTTTCACCCCCATATTATGAACAGCATTATTCTTAAAATTGAATTAATCCTAGACTTATTTCTAAAGAAATATTAAAAAGGTTGAACACTAGGAAAAAATGTGTAGTTTGTGTGTGAAGATAAAATACGATAAGTAAATATACATTAATCATATTTTATCTGTTGTTATTCGTGTCTTTAGCGTGTGTTGATATTTAATAAATTAGGAAATTTCCTCATTTGATAAAATGTAATTTGGCAATGATGAAATTAGGCGTAGCCATAACAATATACATTTACAAACTATTTATCATTTTGTATCTTCATAAATTTCATATCGACGTAATTTTTAATAGAATAATTTTTACATGAATCTGAAAAATAATTTGGTTCACATACCATTTTAGGATTGGGGACCACACCCATAGTGTCAACAAGAGCTTCAAAAAAAAAATTTTTTTCCCCAAAACCCAATAATAATTAATACCCAGACCGTAAATATCAACCTGCAAGGCAGTCTGCCATACTGGGTGCTTTTTTTATAAATGTTATCCGCAAACTATCGGAATTTTCCCAGTATAGTGGAGTCTCTCTGCATTCATTAATTGTAACCCAAAAGGATTTTCAAATCATAATATAAATATTCGTTTCGCGTTGGAATCGAAGTCGTGTTTTTCAGCGCCGTTTACACAAAAATTATAATTAACGAGTTCTATCTGCAGCAAAGATTGTTAGCTTACCCTAGCAATGTTTGCTAGAGGTTGATTTCTGCAAAAATTTGCATGATATTGGATTAGAAACGGAAACGAAACGATACAGAAATTATAAATAAATAATTCTTTAAGGTCTTCTGCCTTACAGACGGCATTTAGTGGCGCCTCTCTAACTCTTATAATTTGATAGATCCATGATGTAGCTATATAATGGTTAAAGCCTGAATTGACCAGCTCTGCCGCGAACGGAATGAAATTATAGGGCCGGTATTCCGTAAAAGCGTGGCCCTTACGGAAATACCAGCTTATAACATGCTGCTGTGTTTCGTAAGGCTAATGTACAGATTCGGAGATCCTACTTTCTGGTGACGAGGCATTCTATATTAGTCTACAGGGATAAAAACGCACCTATATTTTCATTTATAATCAGAGATAGATGTAGATTTCTCTTGGCCAGAGCATCCACTTGCCATCAGAACGACGATGCGCTCATTTATCACTTTTATTCTATAAAGAAAACTTCTCTGAGCTCGTGATAAGATTAATCTTGTTACCGGTGTTATTTTGTGCGATTCGAATTGCCTGTTGAATTTCTGGAAAACATTGTCGTAGTGTAGAAGATAAACTTTGAACATCTCTTCTGATCTAGAACTCCGTTTTATTCACGATGAACGTTACCTTTTACGCCAAAAAATGATGAATTAATTAAAAATAAAATAAAACTATTCAGAGGCCCCTTATTTTTAATAAATAGTATATAAATAAATTATAATATTATGTAAACACTATTTACTTTTTTTGAGCCTCGATAAACCAGTGTATATTAAATGTAATTAAAAAAAATAAATCGGAACATTAGAAAATAAAGAGTCAAATGCATTGGAAAGTACAAATTTTACTTATGTGAGGTATGATCCACCCCGATACTATATCGTGAACGAAGAAGTCGAAGTAAATGTAAGTGACCGGAGGGGCCTTGCTATGGTTTTATGGGAAATTACCATGAGACTTCAAGAATGTAATATTGTAATTATGTTTACAAGTTTTACACAGTTAATCTGTTGGCTGTTTGCCATGAACATCTAATATCTATCCTCAAATTTGAATCAAAATGCAGATGCGTTGTCACCTCTGAGGACTAAGATGCAATGCCTAGTTATTAGTAAGAAAGGACTTAGGATATTAACGCAGCGCACTAACGATCTCACAGGATGCCAGCGCTGTGCTATTTTACTTTGGTATCCCGTAAGAGCGTAATCGCAGTAAAACCAGAGTGACCGACATAGCCCAACGGATTAGTAAGCTGAAGTGGCAATGGGCCGGCCATATAGCTCGAAGAACCGATAACCGATGGGGAAGAAAGGTTCTCGAGTGGCAGCCCCGTACCGGTAGGCGTAGTGTAGGGCGACCCCCCACTAGATGGAGTGACGACCTGGTAAGATATGCAGGAAGTCGATGGATGCAGGTGGCTCAGGACCGTGCTTTGTGGCATTACTTGGGGGAGGCCTATGTTCAGCAGTGGACTTGTGAAGGGCTGTAATGATATTACTATCCCCGAAATTATATTAAACACACACGAAAAGTGTACACAAAAAATTTTTTAATTGGCAAAAGGGAACTAAAACGGGAGGTGGATAGCAGCAAAATAAAAATTACAGTTACCAAGCTGTTTGCCAAGCGTAATTAATGTCGAAATTTATCTTACGAGGCAAGCTATGAGGAAGACCTTTGTTTAGTAATATCAGATAGGGTGTAATGAATGAATTTAATTTAGTATTGTGTTGTAAGTGTGTAATGTAATAAATAATGTGTGTGTTAAAATTTGTTAAAGGTAGAAACACAGTACACTATGCAGAATCAAGTGTCAAGAGAGTCTGGAAATCGAATATGTGTCGAGTCGTGTGCCATTGTACACCGTAGCAGTGAGGTTACACGTTCATTTAATCGATAATTTGGTTTTACGATCGCCGTGTGCGGCTCACAATGATAGTCATCAGTTGTTATAGTTTAAATTCCGTAACGATTGCTTCTAAATAACAAACATGAAACATTTTTCGTTTATTAAGAGAATACTAGTTAATTAACCTAAATACATACCTAAAATAAGGAGCTCTACTGTAAGCGCAGAAGAATAGGATTTGATTAAACTAAAACGAATAGAATAAGAAACAAAATCATCTGAAAACGTACCAAAATAGAAAATTTAACAACGAAAATAAGGAAAAAGTGGAAATGGACAACCCATATCCAATCCAATCCATAGAGGCATTGAGAAATGAAACAAACCCATTGTACCTATTTTGGTACCCAATATATATAAATAGTAAACGACGTAGTTTCGAAGGTGGCAAGACGAAATAAAAGGAGCAGGGAAACGTGGACTAAGAAAGCGGTGAACGCAAGAGAGTAGAAAGAAATGGAGGAGGCCTTACCAAAGTTGGGCAAACAGACCAAGTTTTTGGTATCAGTCAAACGAGTCGTCAGTATAAGATTTATGTAAATAAACAACATGTGTATAAAGGCTTATATTATAACTATAAATAATTAAAAAAATCATTCTCTACATGTAGTTTTCTAAACACCATCAGGACGCCGCCATAAGTTTATTAATTTTATATATTTTAGTCCGACTAGTTAGTAGTACTTATGTACCTTATACCTCACCTGTAAAGTACTCAAAACGCCGTGTAGTGGCGGTGTAAGAATATCCAATACCCGGTGTCGTAAAAGCAACGACTTCCTAATAACGATTAAAAATAAAAAATCTGCGGTTGCTAACCAGCTTGCCAAGCGTGGCAACTATGGCAAATATTTGCCATAGTTAGCTGTGGGGAAGGCCTATGTTCAGCAGTGGATTATAATAAGCTATAACGGTAACGGTAATAGCTTCTTTGTCAGAAAATTACCGAATTATGATTAGGCAAGTATAGTCAGTGTTTCTACGAAGTATGTCTCCATTTGCTTAGGATTGGTCCAGCCATCTCGCGTATTTCTGCCATCAAGACTGTTAGCTCGGTTTTAACTGTAAAATTCATGAAAGCTTACGCCTTGATAATTATCTAAATATATTATAAAGACCAATACACTGGTAATATATTTGCTAAAATGTTTCTGAATATGTTTCATCTTGGTCTCCAATCCCCATCTGAAATCGGAAACCCAAAAATGTTACCGATGTAAAAATAAATTGAAACTGAATAAGGAATAATGATATGGCTGGATTATCTAAGTTTTATTAACTTTTCACGAATGTAATCCGTCGCAACTGTAATAATGGCTTAAAGTTACAGTCTATATACGCGTACCATATAGCCCACTGTCTCATTTCTGAGAGGGTTTTAAGGCAAGGAAATGTCCGCCCCAATGCGCGTTGACAAACTTCGTCTTCGAAATATTTGTGTTCATTCTTTCTCAGGCATTCAGGATTCCTCACGATGTTTTCCTTCATCGCCGAGCATGTAGTAAATCTTGCACTTAAAATTGCAATTAACGATTTCATTGGTCCCCTCGAGTATCGAACCCAGGTTGCCCGCGTACTATGAAATTTATAGCGAGCACTAACCATCTGACCTACCACGGCAATAATGACGTTATGAACATTTTTACGAATTTATTTAATCCACCGAGGGCGTGACGTGCAATAAAGATCCACAGCAACGCGATAACACTGCGTCCGTTCCACGCTACTGTGTCAACGCTATCTGTCTTTCCTCACTTACCTACATTTCGTATCACTAATTTATGTACTTTAATTTGTATACATACTTTAATAAATATTTATCGAAAATGTTAAGATACGCCAGATTTTTGATAAACGATTGTTTTCTGATAAGATCTGCTACTGATTAACTAGGCATTGAAGACGTTTATAATTTTTTTGTCTTTATTATTATATTACCTTTAGGTGTCAAGGGATAACAAAGTCCACTTCATAGACACATTGGTTTTCGGTTAAGAATTAATACGCAGATGCCTGTTGTTACCAACACTTTATGGTGTTAATTTAAGCTGGTATTCTGTGCGAGCCGAGCCTACGCTGGCCGAGCCAGCCCTATCGTGCGGGAGCTATTATACGGTGCAGTGGGTTTCTACTTTCTACCACTTTTAATAAGTACTGTAGCCAAATTATATTTATTTTTAAAGATTAGGTTTAAAACTAACATTTAAAAAACATTTATTAAACTTTGCTATTGCATTATAAGTTGTAATTGTTGTAAATTAAATATATATATATATAGTAGAGTTGGGCCGATTAGCTGCCGACTAATCGGTGAAGCCGATTAATCGGCCTATTTGTATTCACCGATTAGTCGGCGGTTGATCGGCTAAAACCACCGATTATTTTTATTTTATTAATTTCAGTGTTTTTCTGTGTATTAAGTGCGGCTATATGAGTAAAGCTTTAAATTTAAGGAAATAATAGTTTCTCTCCCATGCGTAAAATAACTTAAGATTTATAAGTAGGTCCATACATTACTTTTATTAAAAAATCAGTCTCACATGTTTTAATGTTAATTATTCTGGACATAGGAACTTTGATAAAAAAAAAGAATCTGAGGTAGCTATTTAAAACTAAACAAAAACCTAAGTACCTACTATTTTAATTCTACATTTTAACGTTTTCTAATCGTAATGCAGAGTAGTAACACAACAAAATAAAATATTAATAACGTTGTTCTTAATAAACTTTAAAAAAAAATAAGTTTCTCACTATGCATAACAAAAAAGAAACAGTTAATTCTTGAATAATGATTGGCAATGAGAAATGGCCGATTAATCGGCCATTTCTTAACCGATTAATCGGCTATTCTAATTCTACATTTTAACGTTTTCTAATCGTAATGCAGGGTAGTAACACAACAATATAAAATATTAATAACGTTGTTCTTAATAAACTTTTTAAAAAAATAAGTTTCTCACTTTGCATAACAAAAAAGAAACAGTTTTAATTCTTGAATAATGATTGGCAATGAGAAATGGCCGATTAATCGGCCATTTCTTAATCGATTAATCGGCTAATCGGCCAATCGGCCAAAGTACAAATCGGCCCAACTCTAATATATAGATATAGTCAAACGGGAGCTGGTATTGCTAAATCCACCGCTCCAAGCCACAGTGGTAATTCACAGCGGTAGCCAAAGTTACGGTTCTGCCATTGATTAGCATTGGCGCACACGTCAACGGTGCAGGATTCGCCAACTCAGCGAATACCAGGTTACCTAAGTATCAGGTTACCTGTCAGGTAAACCGCATGCTCGTTTGCCCCCTTTTCCATAAAAAAATAATAAAAACATGGAATATAATCAAAGTTATGAGAATATGAAATTGTCTTATTACTTTTTAAATCAATGGGTTATGAAAGCTTTTTGCCAATTTCTAACGTGATATTTCGTGTAAATAACTGAATATGTAAAGTGTTTGATGTCCCGATTGCGTATGGTTTTTGTGTTATGGGATAATTTCATTTCACGGTTTTATATGCTACTACTAGCTGTACCCGGCCACGCGTTGCTGTGACTCAAAACGTTTAAAAAAAGTACATAAAACTCGCGTGTTCGAATACAACATTGTATTGCAATTTTGAAGCAATCAATGAAGAACTTTCGGAGTAATTCAAATATTTGAAGAAAGGAACATTTTTATTTATATATGTAAAATGGCTGCTTACTACTACTGTGTTTCGTACGGTGAGTATAGAGAACTCGAGACTCTTATTTATAACTGGAAATGAGGCATTCGATCTTAGTTCTCAAAAGTGACAATGCATCTGCAATTTGGTTTGATTAATTGAAGATAGATATAGATGTCTATAAGAGACATCATCCACTTACCATACCAGGACTGTGTGCTCGTTATTCACCCATATTTTGTAAATAAAATAAAAACAATATATAGAAATAATTTTATTTAGAAAGCTCGTCCATAAGTAAGAAAAATAAATTGAAATAAACTTTTATTTTAAATTTATCTACTTTTATTGGCTTTAATACCTCTAAATTACACGCGCATCGGTAAAGCGAGATCTTTGACAATAATCTTACTCCCCGACCAATGGAGAGGTTACAACTTCCCGCATACAATTTGCATATAAAAATTTATTTAAATCAGATATCGAGTTTTCTAAAATATAGTTATACGTGATATAGAATATGATAAATTCCTCTCCAACCGTATGCCGTCCAAGTACAAAAGTTATTACAGTCCATGTTTTACCGCGTGCTCTAGTCGGCACAATTCTCCTTTTACACTAATTCGTTTTTCTGTGTGATCAAGGATAGCTGTAAAAATCTATGGGCCACAGTATCCGCTTTATTTTGTCTGTGTGCTTGCCTGTCAACCACGTTCTATAAAAAAAGGTGTTCGCGACAGTTTTCCGCACACGTGTTTATAATTTTTACATTTGTAAGAAGGATCTGAATACATTAATACTTCATCTTATTTCATAAAAATAGCTACTTTATGTGTAGTTATTGTTTTTAAAAATGATTTGCAGCCATTTAGCTCAAATTATTCTTACACGGTGCCTCTTTAAATTCAAAGCAAATAAAAGTCTGCTTTGCTGCCCTATTTGCTTTCAAATTCGATTTTCACATCCTCCGCTTTGCCAGAACTAAACCGCTGGTTGTCATAAGAAGCGAAAGAGGGAAAATGTATCAGGACACGGGTAACAGCGTCTTCTTGTTTACAACTAAAAATAAAAAACTGCGGTTTGACGAACCCGCCTGCCAAGTGTGGTATCTATGGCAAATGTCACCCCTATGAGGAAATCTATGGGGGGACCTGTGTTCAACAGTGGTTGAAAGGCTCTACCGGTAATCGCTAAGCGGCTGTGTTTGCAGCACTAGGTGACCATTGTTCATCTAAAAGCGCTGTATCAATTTTAATTACCTTGTATGCATTGAATTAAATGTTAAATATCGCTATAACTTTATGGTTAGCATTATGTTAATTATATGCCTAATCAGTTTTACACTCTTAATGAATTTTTTTGGCTTATTTTTACAACCGTATGTCTAATCCAACATCGTCAATATATATACACATAAAGGCGTGTTATTTGTTATCTATAATCTAATCTCGATTTTATTGTACAAAGTACAACATTTTGCGTAAGGTAATTTTATCACATTGATTAAAAATACTGTCGAAGTAATAACATTGTTTACTGTAAATACATTTACTTTATTGTCTATATTATGTTATCTCAGTAAATATTTTCATTTGGATCATTCGTTATAACCTTTCAAATAATTATTGTAAATTGTAAATAAAAAGAAGAAATATTTTACTGTATTATTGTAACATTAGCGGAGATATGAATGGATTAGTTGTCTGAATTGGCAAATACACGGCCTATAGCTTGAAGAACGGATAACCAATAAGGAAGAAAGTTTCTTCAGCGATAGATACAGGTTTTTCATCGCGAAAAAACTCCTACACAATCTGGATGCTCAGCGGTCCACCACAGTGCAATTTTCTCGGAGTTTCCTTAACTCCTAGACAATTGCACGATATACGAACTCACAAACAAGTTGTGTGAGGATGATTCCTTTCTTCTGATTCTGATTCCACCGATACGACTTAGGGACCTGTAGAAATAAACTCACTCCTTTTTATAAGTCCAGAAAAGCACCTGCAATTCCCCTGGTGTTGCATTTGTTCATGGGCGGTAATCGGTACTTGCCATGAGGTGGGTCGCTAGCTCGTTTGTTTCCCTTTTGTATAAGCCCAAGACCGTGTTTTGTCCTATTATTTGTATCTGTGTAACGGGGCTATTTCCGGCAGTCGAATTGTGATACATTCTAATACATATAGTAAGTTATATTATGCTATTCCATAGAAATACCAGCAAGATCAATAAAATATTTATTTATATTGAGCAGACATTTTAACCGTAGCAGTGAAAATAGGCTAACCTTTCAACTTTCAGCGTTGCATTTCACTGAAAAATTAAATTTCCTAGGATTCCACTGAGTCGAGTATCGTCAAGATAAAATGAAACATGAAGTTTTATGTTCTATATGTGATGCGAGTTCGAGTCATGTCATATTTTTTGGGGTGAAAACTTCTTTGATTTGAAACTCTGAAACAAAAAAGCTACACTAAAAAGAGACAAATATATAAATCTATAGTATAGCCCTATGAGAGAATGAGATAAAATTTATAATTTCATCTCATTTTCTCATAGTTGTTGTTTTTTGTTTGTTTAAACACGCTAATCTGTGGAACTACCAGTTCGATTTGATAAATTCTTTTTGTGTATGATAGCCAGATTCACTACGAATATAGGCTATCTAATCTAGCATTAGGCTATACCTCTCAGCTAGCCTTAAATATTGAATTTTATTAAGCAAGTCGAAAGATAAAGCGTAATTACCATTACTCTTTATATGCTTCATTATTACGCTTGATACGTAAATAATATGTACTGCAAAAATATACAACGATACCATAGGCCTATTTACTATACATAAGCCGCAGTGGCAAAAAGGTATTTAGTGACAAAAAATATGGAATATAAAAGTGAATTATGAGCTTTATTATTAGGCATAGCATATTTATCCTTACGAACGAAGTTACTTTATCATCAAGACATTTTTATGAAGATAAACTTTGCACTTTATAGCATGTTAGTTGGACGCGTAGTTTAAGAGATAATTAAAAATTAAAATAATTCAACACTCGGCTCGGCGCACGAACAACGCTTAGCCAGCCGATGAGAATCGAGAGAAACCAGCCGTTAAAAAAATTTGCAAATTTATTACTAAATAAAGAAAATTAATTATATGGGATAAGATTACCATATCCTAACCATTCTTAATAATCTAGTTACGATTTCATATGTTCCCGATTTATATTAAATTAATCGTATGAGTCAATCAATTTTTGTTCGATAAAATAATTTTACCTGTAGAATGAAATGTACGTCGCTGTTACAAAGCATTTTTAGTAGAAATAAAATATTCTTTTGATTTAAACACTTAAATTTAGGCACTATATGACTAAAAATAAGGATTATAATATCTATTTGCTATACTTTTACATTTTACGCCGCATTTGTGGTTAAAAATTATCAAATCAAATAAATCTTTTGATGTGAAATGTTTTTGGTTTATATTTTATAGCATTTGAAGGATTTACTTTTACCGTGTGTTAACTGCACACGTTTTTTTGTATCTGCTTTTGAAATGTAGAAATTTTTGTATTTGTACCCTTTTTTTTAAATATTGCGCGCACGGAAGTGTTTGAGGTTTGGCATAGGAGTACAGAATGCTAATTTTATATATAATATGTGTTACAAATACATTAAATAAAATAAAACATATTACTCGTATATTGTTTACTTTCATACTGCTAATGTCAATCATATAGTAGTCTGTGGTCAAACATTCCCACAAAGTAGAGATGGTCGTCATTATGTTGCCTACAAATAATTCAATATATAAAACACAAAAATGTTTATACCTATGTTCGTTATAGACTGAAACCATCCAACCGATATGTCCCAAAGCGGTTTCATTGGAAAGGCAATAAATAATGTGTAGATGGTTTTAGATCAATAAAAAAGCACTAAGCACTATATAAAAAAGTTTATAAATAAATAAAAATGTTTTTTTCCAAGAACTAAAATGTATTTCTTTTTTAGCGTAGTTGCACACGCCGAGTATCCGGCCAGTCTTTTATATAAGATACAAAATAAAATCTACCTATGTCTGTTATAGACTTTGAAACCATCCAACCAATTTTGCTGCAATTTATTATGAGTGTTTTAATGGGTCGCCGATGGTTTATATTCACATTTGGTATGTAGCTATTTGGTAGATGGCGCTGTTGTCGAGATCTTCAAATCAACCGTGCCAAGCCGGTGCGAATCGCTAGTTATAAATAAGTCGAAATTTGAAGCATAAAAAATATTTAAGCTTTGTAGCAAATGATCTCCAAACTGCTTTCGGATGTGATACCTTACTTGAAATGTTAAGTTACAGCCTATATACGTCCCACTACTGGGCACAGGCCTCCCATCATTTCTGAGAGGGTTTTAGGGCAAGAAAGTTTCCGCCGCGCTGCCCCAATGCGTGTTAGCGAACTTCACATGTCTTCGAAATATTTTATTTCTTATTCCTCAGACATGCAGGTTTCCTCACGATGTTTTCCTTCACCGCAGAGCACGTGGTAAATCAGCACTTAAAATTGCAATTAACAATAACATTGGTCACCAGCGAGGATCGAACCCGGATTACTCGCGTTCTATTTACAGCGAGCGTTAACCATCTGAGCTACCACGGCTCTACTTGAAATGTAATGCGTTCTAATTGAAACTACATTATTATATACTCTAGTCTTAGACAAAAGAACCTCAAAACTTTTAAATTAATGAATAACGAGCGAATTTTGACCACTGGGCGACGGCTATTTGGTATAAATATACGCGGATTGTCTAAAGCCAGACAAGCATGTTTACGTAGGTATATTGAAGGGAGATGATATAAGGGAGGATAAAAAAGTGTGTCAGTATCGTTCCAAAGTCCGCAGATGTCTACCACTGGGGGTTTAGTGTTTATGTTTATATATGTAGGATTGTGCTGAGCCTAGACTGTATACCAAAGTTGTTACACAATCGATGAAAATAAAACAATAAATCTATGAAATTGCTACAATGGTAAAACATTATTATTTTAACAGATCCGATAAAAAAAAAATCTTGTGAGCAGAACATTACACAATTATATCAATAAAGGTTATAAACCACATACCTATAAAAATAGAGGAAGAATGCCACATGTAAACAATAGATCAAGGGATCACAAGTTTTTAGAAATAGTATTAATAGATTAAAATAATTTATTATGCTGAAGTACAAGTGGTAAAATTAAAAATTTTGTACAACCGAGTTCAATAGAAAATGAGAATCATCAGTGTAGTCGAAGACTGTAGACGAAGCAATTAAATACGCATTATAAGGATAACCAATTTATATGAAATCACACGAGAAGCACCAGCTTTCAAATAAAAAAAAGAATCGTCAAAATCGATTCACCTAAAAAGTTATCTCAGACCTTTACATAAAAATTTTAAAAAATGCAGTCGAATTGAGAACTCTTTCGTGTTTGAAGTCGTTTAAAAAAATTACGTACTAAGTATCTTGTGATTCTGATCGATCGAGGTATGTGGGTGGTGATGTCTGCTGGAATTCTATGAGGAACCTTAGCATGGCGCAGTCCGACGAAAGTCGTATTGATGCTTGTTGCGTTCTGCAGCATTGCGTCTCTGCGATGGTTGTTTGGTGGGTCGCTATTCTCAATGGCGCTCTCTGCGTCCTGATTTGACTCACACCTAAGTAGCTTTGTCCAAGTCGAGTCTTTCCATGACGGGGCTTCAGACTATCTGAGCTCCATGATTACATTAACATAACAACATAATAATATATCTCTTTACATTTCCCACCTTTGAATTATTGAAGACAACTTGCTGGGCGACACAAAATATGATCGAAAATGCATATACTCAACGTGACACACCCTTTCTGATGGCAAATTATTATTTAATCTTATAACTCCCTTTGGATATATCTGCTGTTTGACGATCACGTCCTATCGAAAAAAAATCTTGATATTTTACATCTAGATAAAATATTATCGTGTGCCTAGTGAAGCGAGCGGCTAGTTGACAATAATTTAGGTGTATTTATGTGTCTATGGACCACACCATCCGCTTTTCAACTGGTAGACTGTGTGTTTGTGTGTCACATTTACTTCTATAAAAATGATTTCAGTGCAAAACATTTTATCATCCATATTATTATTTATACTCGGCTATTGCATTTTCATAACAACTTATGCCGAGTATAAATAATGTTAGGATGTGTAAGATAACAAGCAAAATTGAAAAAAAAACACTATACACCTATTTTGGCTTTCGCATACTATAATGTAAGAGAAAATTTTTCTGTATAGAGTCCCCAAATAACGGATGAAAATAATGTAAAAGACTAGGTGTATTTTAAAAAAAAAATAATGTTGTCGGAAACTATAGTACAGCTGTTAATGCTAGCAACAAAGGGAAACCAACATTGCCGTAGACACAACTATGGTAAAAGGCTTTGAGTACCAGGATACAGATACGAGCTTGTATTGACTAGAGGCAAGTTTTGAATAAATCATTAGAGACTAGTTTTGTTAATTAATTAAAATAAAAAAATAAGTGCATTATATTATCATAAAGTGTATGGCATTGTTATAAAGTACACAAAAATCATTTAATTTTGATTTTGCCATTTCGGAAAAATAATTATTTGTAATTTTTCATAAAATATTGTTATGTTTCATAAAGTGTGTATGCGAGATTGAAAACATATCAACCAAACCTTTTGTTTTTATTATCATCTACACTCCTCTTTGAACTTGAATAATTCTTTGTTGATATTTCATTTAGTACGCAATAAAAATCCAATAACGTTGACTTTCATCCATAATATAATCAAATTGAGCGGATTTTGCATCAATTAGTTCCAATTATAAAAAGCTTTGTAGGCGAGCAGAGTAAACATAATTATAAAAAGTGTGTTTTCCCATATGTAACAGATAAAAAGCATAGTCGATCCTCTCATTAACTTACAGCTAATAGATCTAATATGGAAAAGGCAGAAGTTATTTTATTACTTTTTTAAACTAATAGACGCTATGCTACTTATAACTATACTAAACTATAAAGTTTTCGTATTTATATAATTTGTATTTTAATACGTACCTGGCATAAGCATGAAAGACATGACAACGCTTTTGTTATTAATACCCTCAGTGCGGAGTTTATAATAAACGTTCTGAGTACTGCCATCTATCGGTCTTTTTGAGCAGCTGTAGTGAAACAGACTAAATTAATAAAATACTTTATATTCAAATTGTATAACATGAAAAACTCCTTAACAGATATCAGTCTCTTATATTCTATGTACTAGCTATATTTTTAGGGTTCCGTAGTAAAATGAAAGTAACCGTATTCTCTTAGGATGACTTGGTCAATCCGTCCGCTTGCCCCGTACCTATGTATGTAATTACTATAAGGCCTGTCTGTCAAAGCCCTTTCACCTCAGAAAGAGGTAGAGTGTCAAATTGAAATTAATATCAAAAAATAATGATAACTAATAACTTAAATAGTAATATTTTTTACAGTGTTAAAAAGACAAACGCTCTTGTTTGTAGAGTCAATTTTGCTAAGTAAAACTGTTAAACGTGGTAATTTTTGAAAGGTTAAGACAATCCTGATGTCATAATCAGAGGCGTTCGAAAGACAAGTTCAATGCAGAAATTAATGAAGTAATATATCGGATAATTACCCTCACTTACACGTCGGACGGCCGAGTCGCTAAGTTCTTGCCGTATTGCGGCTAAATGAGTGTTGGTTAGTTCTAGTCTGTGATTCGGGAATATCTGATTATCAGAAACAACAATGTTTAACCATATATTATATAATGATTAACAATATATTAAATTTATTAGTACGTTTAGCTTAAACGAGGTGATTATACCGCCATCTACCGGAAGCCATAAGACATTTCTAGCATTTTACAGTGGCCTCTTACAAAAGCCGCGGGACATTATGACCCTTCCTTAGATTGTCATTTAAATAATAGAAGCCTACCAAGCGTTCCAATCAAGACAAATCTTCCCTACAAAGGAACTAGGCACATAAGTAGGAGTAAATGCTAAAGACAAACGATTGTGACGAAATATAACCACGTAATATCTTGTTAGATTGTTTATATAATGAGTGACAGCTCTTTTAAAGAGTTATTTTATGATGTAGCAAAAAATATCAACGAGAGAATGAATATTGAGTTATTAAGAATAGTTTGTTTGGGGTTGGAAATTCAGATTTAAATTTATTAGAAGCTATTGCGAGCGATACGAAAACAACGCGGATGCGACGCGATGAGATACAGTGCAAAAATATAAAATAATAGTTGTACCTCTACATATGGCATAATACGACATGACGTTCGCATTAAATGGTGTAGCGTAAAGATTTCTCGTGTTCTGTTGATTTCGTTGAATCTAAAAGGTTGAAAATTAGGTATAAAAACAGGTTATTATATTGTTATAAATTACAACATAAGCAAACAATTGTTATTAAAAATTACCAACTAGTTGAATTATTCTATTTTTAAATATTTTCTTAAACAAAAGGCCTAACAGATGATTAGATTCGCGATCGTAAACAATAAGAACTAGGTATATGACGGGGAGACTGTATGATATTATCATTATAATAAATTTGGTACTTATAGTATTATAGTAATTAAAATAAAAGTTATTTATTTAAAAACTAAACATTCAAATCATTGATCCAGTTTGGGACACAGTGTTGTTCTCAAAATTTGCGAATTCATTGATTTTGAAGCGTCCTCGACCTTCGCCTCCCACCTCATCCAACTGATTCCGCATCCCTCGCGAGGTCTGTGACTTTCTCCTTTATCTCTAATCTTATTCGGGGTAAATACGTCGTTTACTTAATCGAAACAGCAATCTATACTTCTGTTTTCCTATATTGTTTATTTTATTTAAAAGTAGTACAATAATAGCAACACATATAGCACTCGACCGGAAAAACTCCTTGGTCCTTGCCTTATGAAACACTCGCGTAAAATAGTACTGCTGTGTGTCGTATTACTATTTTTAATTTTGTTTGTCCCATGTATCACATATGATTTTTGAAATTATCTTTCGTTAAAAGGCCGTGTTTTTATTTATTAAATTTAACAGTTTTTATAATTTAATATTTATTTATTGAGAAACCAAAAGTATTATAGTAGCTCATAAATTTGGCGGTTGCCTTAATTTCTCTAATATCCAAACAAAGCCCTTTGGTATCCATCATTTCTACTGGAACTATTAGCCGCAATTTACCACGGCTTTTAAGAAAATATAGTGGAAAAAGCTGCATGCCTAAAAACTAAAAAATCTTTTGGGGTAGTGAACTCTACCTATTTACAACACGGCTTTGCTAACATTACCTAGAGTAGTTATCAGCCCACATCGATCGGGAGATCACACGGTCACGCCCTACACGGGATTTCATATTGGCGGTTCAGGACATTTCTGAATGGACCCACTCTACATCGAAATCCGATAGTAGTGGATGCTGAGGTTAGTCGACTGCAGTACGGCGAATTTGTAAAGAGCCAAAAAAACCTACACACTCACACCTGGTAAGTGATTAACAAGACCATTACGATGAAGCACATGTACTCACTTTACATTTACAAAAGCTTATTCACCCTTGCCGTGCAGTTTTTTACTTTTAATGGATTACTAAGATAGGATCTGAACGGGTTGCAAAATTCACTAATGTTCGATTATATAAATATTAGATCTTTACCTATGAAATTGTCGTTTTCTATGAAATAAGTTAAAGTGATTTTTTTTCTATATTTTTTATTTCTATTAATCAAATTAATTATCCATTCAATCGATACATCTTTGCCAACGCGATGGCAGTTTATTGACGCCCTTCTTGAAGAAATCATTTGGACGAGAGGAAACAAATTCTTCAAAAGCATTTTGTACTGCCTCTCTGTTATTGAAATTTGTTCCCGACAAAAAATTATCCAAATTCTAAAAAAAATTGAATTCTGTAGGCATAAGGTCTGGTTAATACACTACCTCTTGTAACTTGAAGACGGTTTGGTGTGCTGTATGAGTTGTCACGCAGGAGCAGTGGGGACGAGCGATAGACCAAAGCTGTTTGGAGACGTGCGATCTTCTCCATTGTGTTCAGTTCTTCACAGTATACATCTGCAGCAATGGTCACCCCATTTGGTAAAAAGCTGTGATGAATCACACCGGCGCTAGACCACTAAACAAGTATCATCACTTTTCTACGGGAAGTTTTGGTTTAGGACATTGTTTAGGTGCTGTACCAGGATCCAACCAACTGGTTGAGCACTTGCAATTCTCAAACAGAAGTCTCATTTTGTTGTAGGTAACAATGCGATTCAAATTTTCTTCGTTTGTGTGCATGTTGAACAGGGAAAGGACCTAACAAATCCTCAACTCAACTGTTGCTAGTTCAGCCGTAGATTGAGTATCATCAGCTTCCACAATCGCCTTTCATTCGTCATTATCGACCAAAGTTATTCGGACGACTACGGGGTTTATTTTTCAGGTAGAAATTTCAGAATTGAAACGGGTGGTGTGTTCGTTTGTAGTATTCGCTCTGTAAACGTCGGTGATGTTTCTTACCGCTTGTGCCGCGTTCCCCCCACGACTCATATTTTGTAACTACTTGAATTTTTAATGTATCCATGATGACGGCGAAGATTCAAATGCTATGAAAACATAACGCTAATCAATAAACAAATGGCTAATTATAAAAAAACCCATGTTTTTAAAATAAAATAAATTAAAAATTATAATTCTTAGCGAAACAAATTTTTTTTTGAAAATGGCCAGTATTGCATAACGGCAATTTCATAGGTAATCAACTGATTTCAATGCATTTTGCAGCAATCGTCGTCGTTTTGGAGTAGAAGAGCCGATTACATCACTGAATTGATCAAAAAAATGGCGTCGAACTAATTAAAGAAAACATTTTTAGGAAGTTAGAAAACTTCAAATTTTTCAGAATCTACGTTGTCGATCAGGTATAAATTCACAGGAAATCTAAGTTCAGCAAGACCCTTTCAGATGCTGAAACTGCTTTCCGATCGAACACTCCGTTACACATGATGATGATGAAAACTCGATCAGCTCCAAAGTTGCTTTTCACATGATCTTCACGCATAGTTTCGGATTTAGATGTTTGTCCATTTTCAATTCATGTAAGGAAAACGCCTCCAATATACAGAAAAAAGTCATTATAATGTTCCCTAATGAATTTAACCAACGTAGATTGTAAGTTTTGACACAGAGATTATGTTTTTGGTTCGTCCTGAAAGGAATGAAATGAAATTATGCGAAAATTGGTTTTTCCTTTTTGGAAGGTCCAGTAACATTAAATTTCCTGTCTCCTTCTAGTTCTCTGAAAATCCCTCTTTAAACGGAAATTTTCAGTGTTGCAGTATTTTCCGTGCTTTTTTAACTTTTTGTGTTTAAGTATTATTTAAAATTTCAACTATGTTACCCGTATTAAATTTTTTGGCAGATGTGTTAAACAAGGACTTCTACTTAATGGTGTTTCGTTAAGTTACAGCCTATATACGTCCCACTGCTGGGGACAGGCCTCCTCTAATTCTGAGAGGGTTTTGTTGTCATAATCAATTTCGCTAGGATACAGAGTGTAGGTAATTTATGTTTCAAATATTCAGCAATATATAAATCGTAACTTTCAAGAATGTATTCGATAAATGAGGAAAACCTCAAAACTGATATAGAAGGAATATTTACCTAAAGTTCCTTACTATAAGTACGTACACTGAGAGCTAGAAATGTCAACTTTTTACTTGAGACAATGAATACAAATTGTTACGTTTGAGTCGACTGCAAGTCTTCAAGGACTACACCAGCCATTTATGAACTAAACTGTTAGCTCGTTTGTAATATAAAAAATTAACTAAACAATTTTGGTGAGTTTTATTAATTTATACATCAGTGTCGTTACCGATCAGTCACTTTAAAAATATGGTTAAGTAAGTAAAAGCACAGTAGAACTAATAGGAAATTGACCTCTAACGACAGACACGTCACTCGTCACACGCGTCACGAGAGGAGAGTACACCCTGTTTGCGCAAACACTCGTACACTATTACTCTATATTGTGCAGATGCCCAGTCTCCGTACAGACTTGCCGCCGTGATCAAAATTGTGTCAGGAGGACGTTATTACTATTGATGTGACTTATCTGTGATTTAACGACGATTTAACTTTCTGTTATAGAATAAGGCTGACAAACGAGCATACAGCCCTCCTGATGGTGAGTGGATACTGTGGCCCATGGACATCAACACCAACCCTCGATTAAGAGTCAAAATGCAAATGAGTTGCCCCACCCCTAAGGACTAAGATGGAATGCCTCGTTTCCAGTAAAAATGTCTCCGGTTCTCTACACTCACCATATGAAACACAGCTGCATTGAGGTGCTATTTTACGCTGGTATTCTGGTGAGAGCGTGGTCCTTCCCCGGTTAGGCTGACCCGTCGTGCTACAACCATAACATAGTTGCAACGTGGTTCTACCACGTATAACTAATGTGTGTGTGTAATAAACCAGTAACGGCTTAAGCGGACAATTAAGTTAGGAGTTGGTTATTTATGTCAAACCTGTCGCACGTTAGAACAATGCAGCATTGCATCGGTGTCATCGACTTGTAATCTTATAAGTTGATTTGAGGTCAGCTGTACTTAGCACTTTACGCCTAGCGGAAAATCAGTTTAACAAGAAACAAAATAGGTTGACAATATTTTTTATATGTATCTTTATAACGTCATAAATTTAAATAAATCTACTTAATCGATATGTTTCTTTAGAATCGATTTTTTACACGTCAGATAAAAGCTTTTCATCAAACGGAGTATAAAAGCGAAACAATTGAACTAATTTATTCATATTACTCTAGTTTTTAATTTGTTAGTTGTATTTTATCCCACGAACCCCGAGGAAACCTGATAAGTTTAATTCTCTCATCCAATCCATTACAAATATGTGTATAAAACATATCCACGATACAGGAAAAATCCTTGAGTAAATTTTTTATATTGTTACTTATCTATAATATCAGCTGTTATATTTTACGAGTTAGTCTTGATGCATTTTCTTATCTTGTTTATTTTAGTATTTAGAGTGCAGTTGTAGAATTTAGATATGCTATTTAAAATGCTGACACACTTCGAGTTTCTCCACTACTCGACTCGAGACTTCTAGCTGTTCCTGATGTAGGGAGATATTTTAGGATGTTGTTATATATTATTTTTGATTTTTAAATTATGGGCGTTTACACGGGCTTTGTAGCTAAGCGCTTAGTACTTGTCACTAATACTAAGTCCTCACGTGTAAACACGCTGATTAGTGCTTAGTATTAGTATTTGTGAATAGTGCAAGTGAATAGAAAACGATTCTATTTACTAAGCGACAATTCGATACCCCACCATTTACTAAGCACTTGTCGCTTGCTGACCGTGTGTTAACAGCTCGACAAGTTAGTTAGTGACAAGTTGTACCGGGAAGTGGGAATAAAATATCAAATTGTGCCGTTGACATTCTCATAGTTACTCTATATTCTCCTGGATCTTTGGTTGCTAGTTCTTTTAATAGTAGAGCAGAATGGCCCCGTTCATCTCTGCGCATTAATCACTGTCTTGCCCACAAACGTTTTCTTTTTAATATTTGTCTTTCAAACTCTTCGGTAATGCTTGAAATAATAATGTTTGAATATTGCTTAAACACACTGCGCAAAATCAGGCGGCGTCACTCCATTTCGAATGTCTGGTCACTAATAACTTTTAAACGGTAACTTTTCACTTGTCATACGGAGGCTTAGTATAGTGACAAGTACTAAGCACTTAGCTACAAAGCCCGTGTAAACCGGACATTAAAGAGAATGAAGGTGTCTCTGGGTAACACCATCCGCATCAGGGGGACTGCGTGCTCTCTTGTACTTTTCGTCATCATCATTACAACCCATTTCAAGTCCACCACTGCCCAACTGGTCCTGAGTCACCTTCATCCATCAATTTCTTGCGTCTCTTAAAATGTCGTCATTTTATCATGTACGAACTCCATTACACTTCGCTTACGAGGGTGTCACTCGAGAATTTTTCGTCCCCTTCGTTAGTCGGTTCTTTTTTCTATGTAAATCATTAAATTGTTAAAGTACACCAAAACAATAAAAAAATCACTAACAACAAAAAAATATTTTTAATATTAAATTTCTACGACACATAGTTTACTAATTTAAAATAAAAATTTCTTAATTATGCCCTTACATATATCCGTCTTCTTTTATTTTTTACAATTTAATACATACAGCCCCGGCGCGGCGTTAAAACTTTACAAGGAAACGGTTCTTTATTTTAATACCGTACTAAATTTCTTCACTACGTCGATAAGAAGTTTAACTACGTAGTACTATTATCTATTCTGTGGTTTAACTTCATTAAAAATAAAAGCTTATACATTTAAATAAAGAGCTAAACTAAATTGCGAAAATTTGCCAAGTACTAGTAACTAAATTTGCCAAGTACTAATAACTAAATTTGCCAAGTAATTTTTGAGAGTGGTACTTAGCAGACAAAATTAGGATAAAATTGGTGCTACACCGATTTCTGTTTCTGCTCCGACAACATGGCTGACGTACTAAAGCAGCAGGGCAACCCCACCAGCTTCCTTAAAGCATTTTTAGTTGCACATGTAAAGCATTGTAAGTCCTCCTATTATAATTCATCCACAGCCTGCTCGTATAAAAGCTCCAGCAGTATGCTTTGAAAGTTTTGTTTTTACTTCCTCCGTACAGTGAAGCGAATTTGCGGTACAGCATTAGTTCTGACTGATAACGCCATACGTTCTCTCTCAACAACTTCATTGTCTTTGAGATCGTCAGGAATGTGTCCGAGATACTTGAACCTGCTAACAATTTTTAGTCTGTCTTAATGTTTGTCATCTCACTCTTTTTAGAATCGTAAAGGAATCTATGACTTATCATAGTTATCATAAACAAATAATAGTTTTTGAGTGCAATAATACAAGAACTCGGCAGCACCATATCGTTTGCAGAGTATTAATTATTTACACTTAAAGTATCAATAGCATATATACGAGTACTATCAATAGCATATAAATTCCTCTGAGCTCAACAATCAATTGGTTCATGAATAAATTAAATAGTTTAGGTGAAGTTTTGCTATCCTTATAATCCTTACATAACTTATTTTCTCCGTGTACAGAAATAAATTACAGTAAAATTGGATTATTTTTGTGTAGTAAACATTATTCCGTTTAAAAAGTACATCTAAATAGACACGATAAATTAAAATAAAAATTTATTTATAGATTTTGTTCTATAAAGTATTTTTATCAAACACTTCAAAACTTTGCCCAACAATAAAAACTTTAAAATAATATTTTTCGATTCCAGAAATGAATAAATATAGAAAAATATTTAAATATTTATATTACCTAACCAGCAGCTTTTGGAGTCAGTGCCAACCAAGAGATAATTATTATTTTCTTTCGTTAGTTTTTATTTCAATTCTCTCGTCTCTTACATTTGTTCTCTTTCGGTTATTTCATGCCATTTTTGTTCAAGTCGTTTTCTTAAGTTTCGTTATTGATTTTTTTTCAGTAGAGTAAACCGAAATGGGTGCAGTATTTTTTTTTGTTCAAAAGCAGGTTTTCTAAGGGTGGTAATTACACATATTTTATCAAAATCGGTTCAGTTCTTTCTAAGTTTAAAAATCATCAGCTCTTTTTGTTTTATTGGTTTTTAAATGTTAAATTTAAGTTATTTAAATTAATAAATAAGTTATTTAAAAAAATTACTAAATATCTATTTAAATAAAAATTTATTTAAATAGATATTTAGTAAGTTTATTTCTTGTTTTTCGTGCCTTAGCTGGCACCGACTCCAAAAATGACTATAGTTAAAGAAACAGTAATTGTGTGTATATTTTCCTTATACATTTCTTAATTTCTTAACAATTAAATAATATTATTTTTAACTTTTTAGTGTGGGCAAAGTTTTGAAGAAAATTTTTATTTTTTGAAAAACCTTTTTCTTTTTCTTTTTTTAGTGGTAGTTAAGCTTAGAGTCTTAAGCACTTGCTTTTATAAGGTGTTAACTGTTTAAGTGCGCTAATAGGACAGCGATGTTTGGAGAAAATAAGTTATGAAATGAAAGATCTTTTGAGAAAAAATACGAAAAAAAATTCAATAAGTGTTTCAAAAGAGAGTGATGAGCAGTGTGCTCACAGACTTTCACAAATCAGAGTTCAAGTGAATTCTAACAGATGTAATGAAAATCCAGAAAATCTCGCTAAACAATTTCGTCTGATATACGAGCGTTTAAACGAAATGAAGAAGAACGTTATCATTGACTGGGCTTGATAGGTGAACGCTTATCAGACAAAACTGAAAAGCGACGATCTCACCGACTCCGCTTGATACACAAGTGTTTATCAAACGAAACTGAGGAGCAACGTTTTCACCAACTCGTCTTGATACAGGAGCGTTTATAAAATGAAACTGAAGAAGAAGAGATTTTATTTTATGGAGTATATATATAGTATTCTCATCTGGTTTGGTAGTCTATGTACATGAAAGAAAATGATTTATTTATATAAATAAATATTAGAGTAAAGTAAATAATAAAAAAATAGATCTTTTATCAGACCTTTAGTTGAAACTCAAAAAGGTCTAAAGTCCTTGTCAAGACTAATCATATGATACGGAACACGTTACAAAACTTTATCTTGGAGTTCCCCACGACTGCCTTCAGTTCCTATAACTAGATTGGGTGCGTTTGGCAGAAAAAAGCGCTAGCAAGCGCTTGCAAGCAAAATGGCGATCGTAAGCGGTAAGCGCTGTCAAATCGTAAGTAGCTATTTTCCTCTAGGACACGAAGTTAGTTTTAACCGGGGAACCTAACCTAATTTTAATATATGTTTGTAAAGTATTCATATTAAAAACTTACTGATCATGAATTTTTAATAACATGTATATGTCTATTCATGTCATTATATTACTTAAAACTAATATTGCACAAAAAAACTTATAAACTACCTACTTCAAAACAAACAAATTAAATAAGCAAAATGGCGGATTGTGTCAGCGCTACTGAAGTAGCAATCGTGTCCTGACCGAAAACTATTTCAGTGCTTGTAAGCGCTTGCTAGCGCTTTTTTCTGCCAAACGCACCCATTAGCTTGAGGTTACCGTAATATTGTTGTATTGATAAACTACATCTATGTGCCAATTTTCATTAGAATCACCGGAAGTAGGTGAAAATAAAAATTACTTAAGGAAGAGTCCAATATTGATCTTCTTCCCCCTATTTTTCACTGTTAGGGCCAGATTTTTTCTTCAATATTTTATGGAACCATCATGTAGGTACTACTTAGTAAGAAAAGAATCATTGAAATCAGCTTACAGTCTGCAAAGATATCATATAACATTTTTTAAACAAGAGAAATCTGAAAGATTAACCCTAATTTTCCACCCTTAGGGGTGAAATATTTTCTATAAAAAATATTGATACTTGTGCAGTAGAAGCAAAACCTATTTGTTAAAAAATATTTATTAAAATCTGCTTACAATCTGCGAAGATATCGCGTAACATACAAAAAAACATGCACTCGATTTCAAAAACTCATTTTTGAAGTGGGTTAAAACATCGACAAGTAATTTATTTAATGCCAGAAAGTTCGTTCTGTTTTAATTATCTAATTTAATTTTTTATTTACTTAAAAAGAGGACTGCCAAGGTCTTAAGTTGATTTTTTTTTATTTATCACCTCTCTTATAAACAAAAATAATACCTAGACACCTGTAACTAAGGCATCGAGAAATGCTGCTTGCGCTGATGTGGATGGCTTGGCCGATGCCTAGTCCACCCAAGGCTACAAATAATTGTTATTTGTGTACAGCACCCAAACTATACACCCACATAATTACAGTTTTGATAATAAACTGAAAAACAGTACTTGTTAACACTCTACGTATTTGTCGAATTGAATTACTGCTACTGACTATTCTGAGAAACGAAAATAATAATTAAAATGTTCGAGTACATGAGACATTTTGTGGTCATTTCGTATGCCATCCCACCACCCACTATTTAAAGTATTAATAACAAAAATGTTGTAATCTAGGACAAATACTTTCTTGAGAATATTATAAATAATTGATAATAAACTAACATAAACAAAAAAAGTGTAATCTTTTATCCAACCTCTTAAAGAGGCATTTCTTATTTATCAAGTACAATTTGGCAGTTGCTCTTTCTTGAAACAAAAAAAAAAAAATAAAAAAAATTTATTACACTGATATTAGGTCTCCTTTCAACCTATTACTTGTTTGCAAAATTTGAATGCCGATGATCAAGTTATTCTTGCGTCGTCGGCGGCCGAGATGCAAATGATGGTTACATTAATGAACTGATCATTAAAAGAAAGAGGTATGAAAGTGAACGCAAGTAAGACGAAAGTTATGGTTTTTGAAAGAGAAGAAAGCAAAACGGTATGTGAAATAAGAATAGAAGGGTAGTCAATCGAGCAAGTGGATGAGTTCGTATATCTGGGATGCGTATTTAGCAGCGATGGGAGATATGATAAGGATATAGAACGACGAGTGAATGCAGGAAATAGAGTAAATGGGGCCCTGCACTCTATTGTGAAGAGTCAAAATGTGTCAAAAAAGGCACATATGGCAATTCACAATGCTGTGCTGGTCCCTACTTTAACGTATGGTAGTGAAAGTTGAGTGTGGCAGAAGAAGCACGAGCATTGAATGAACGCAGTAGAAATGCGGTCGTTAAGGAGTATGTTAGGGCTGAATCTGAATGACAGGGTGAGAAATTGTGTGATAAGAGAAAAGTGTGGTTTGCAAGATGATGTTGCGACCAGGATTAAGAAAGGAATGCTTCAGTGGTTTGGTCATGTGGAAAGAATGAATGAGGAAAGAGTGACAAAGAAAATTTATGTTGCAGAAGTGAATGGCAGAGTCGGAAAGGGACGTCCTAGGCGAAAATTTATCGACCAAATTGGCGACTTATTGAAAACGGGCCAAATAATATATTATTTATTATTAATACATATACATACATAAACACTCACGACTGTCACCCAGATCCTGATCATCACGATCCTGACATACCTCTCTCGCCTCTTCCACATCCATATACCTACGCATACATGCTTGTCGGTTAAGGGTACTCTTAATTTGGCCCACTTTTAGTATATCGTCAATTTGGTCGACTAACTTCCGCCTAGGACGTCCCTTTCCGACTCTTCCATTCACTTCAGCAACATATATTTGCTTTGTCAGTCTTTCCTCATTCATTCTTTCCACATGACCAAACCACCGAAGCATTCCTTTCTTAATCCTGGTCGCAACATCATCTTGCAAACCACACTTTTCTCTTATCACACAATTTCTCACCCTGTCATTCAGAATCAGCACTATTTTATTATTAATAGGTAATTATTAATTATATTTAAATTATTGAGTACCCTTAACCGACGAGCATGTATGCGTAGGTATATGGATGTGAAGGAGACGAGAGAGGTGTATCAGGATCGTGCCAATCGTGTGATCGTGGAAGTCTGCGTTTAATCGCAGTGCCTGCTAAGCCTTAGAATGACAGGTACTTAGATATTAGGTACACTATCTACACAAATGGGATTTTTGTGTCCTAGTCTCTTTTCGTTGTAGGTATTTAATTCCATTATTCGTAACAATGTTATATAAACAAAATTGTGTTTAAATTGTTATTATTTAAACTACGTATGAGTAAAATAACGTAAATTAGAAGATTTTACTGTCTACAAATAAATAGAATAAAATATTGTTCCATGAAATTAGGGCGGACGATAATTCTGTATATAAGCAAACGGTCTGAGTAATAAATATATGGTAGCAGTCGGCTACCCCAGCCTAAGTCTTATTTCAAATTTTAATATTTTATTCCCTTTGTTTTTCTTGCTTGTTACATTAAAAGAGTAATAAATAGCGTATTCTACCTAAAGAGTTTGTAAGCTCAATGAAGATAGGTAACTTAAATTATACAGAAGATCAACTGAATAACAGATATATCTATTTATATTTCTTAAATGACAAAATCCTCTTCTAATAAAATTATGAAGATACCTAATTTATAAAAATGTTTCAGAAATGTTTAAGTTTTAATATGTGCTGTAGTAGCCTACCTATAATATGGAATTGGTATCGTCTAAAAATACTCATTATGTTAATACTTGATTCGATAAAATGTATAATACACACATATATGTAATTACTTATCAACATAATTTACAACTTTTTGCGTCGTTCAAGATGTATCAGTTAAGTTAATTCAATCTAATAAATACGAAGCGTAGATTGGTGTTACCATGTGCGTCATTAAATAATAGTCCTTTTTTATTTTCAATTTACTTATTAAATGTGACACGTTCTTTGCTTAATACAGTACGTTTATAACAAAGTTGCTGTGCTCAAGGCCGCGACTCATATTTTTTTCGCTACCAATGTGGTGTGGTACGAGGAAAAGTTTCTTGCGTTCACCGACCAATAACTCACTTTTGTTGTTGTCGCTCGATTCGCGTCCACGCAGACCACAGTAACGTTATTATGTGAAATTATGTCACACCAGTCATATCACCCAATCGGTCAGTAAGTCAGTAGTAATGTAATGTTATAGTATAGGTGTAGGTATATTAGGTTAGTAGGTACAGTACGGTAAACAACTAAAGTGACGCCATCTGTAAGTGTTATGTGATAAGCACACGCGGCCTTCAAGCATGTTCGTCGCCGTCACGTGCTATCATACAGATTACCTTACCGACATAGCTAATACTAACCAATAATAGGGGCGTACTACTGAACCGACCGCATGATTCTCGCCAATCGCAGAAAGGTACATTTTGGTTGTAGTGCGCACATGTGACCGGAGAATTACTGTCTTTTTTTTTTAAATTATTTTATTTAGAACCATGTACAACTTGTAATATTAATAATAAGTTGATCATAATTATATGTTTATTTATTGTGTGTATTAATTTCTTCATTAAAAAACGATGAATCGAAACGGTGAGTTCGTATCGCATATTTATGTTATCGCCTTAATTTAGAACAGAAACATGAGCGCCAACAAATGCGAAGTTCACGGCATTACCTTAAACTAACACCGTAAAATAGCTTGAATCATGCATCGACGTTCTGACAGCAATTACTAGATGGCGCTGGTTTAAAGTTTTCGTCATTCAATTAGACGTTTCTTATATTTTCCGAATTAATATTCTCTCAAATGAATAGTGTGAGATCATTGCATTATAAAATTTTAACTGACAAGTTATTTTTTCTTTATATTCAGTGATTTAGTATAACATAAGAAAGACTTAATGAACACAACGTCCTTAAGTTATTTTTCCGAGATATAAGAGTATAGATTTAGTACCAACCAATAAAACAGCACCATTCATCAGGTTATTATACTGCATATAAATTGCATTATAGGTAAATTACTAGTGAAATATCAATCATTTCGTCAAAGATTTAATTGGACGTTACAATATTAACAAATACTTTACCCAATATTATTATTATGAAACTGTAATATATCTAGCTTACTTATTACGTTAAATGTTCTTAAATCATGGCAATAAAGTTATGAACTTTGAAGGAGTACAACTTTGCAATAAGCTTCCTGACATGTAAAAATTTTAAGCTCATTTAACAGTTTTAAGTTTAGTTTAAGCTGTCTTATAATAAATACATTTATGACAAATTAGTATTACAAATACAAAATTATTAAATAAGTGTTTCTGGTCGGTTATCGTTACTTAGAATACGTTTACCCAATATTTTATTCTAATGTTAAGTGGCTTTTTTCTTTTTTAAGCATAAACTGTATAAATCTTAACATAAACCTAATAACAATTCTTATTTTTCTGACATGCCAATCATCATTTTTTTTCAATATTATTTTGCTTTGTTCATGTAAAATTAATTGTCCACAGATTTCCTGAGTCACGGGGCGAGCTTTAACAAGAAATACGGTTAGTATGAGGCTGAGGTTGTACTGCGGCTGGCATTATTTATAGTAGTTTAAGCTTTCTGTTACTTCTTTATCATCTTTTATTCGATTTATCATTCGATCTGCTTTTTGTTCTTGTATCGCTTCTTACTTTAAGTTTAAGGGCATTGGCGGAGAATTTGTGGTTTCTTTATAAAAACGTACGTAACGAAAAGTTCGTAAACATATCATGTAATAATGTTAAAAGTTTTTGAAACTAAAAATTATACCTTCTAATCGTTGTTAAATGGTTACCTAAGTATGAAAAATACGTTATTAGCTAGCATGATATTATTCTAAATTAGTCTTTGTGTATATACCGTGGTAACTTTGTTAGCAAGCAACTAAAACTATTTTGTTTTGTATTCTTTCAGTTTTTATCTATTATAACACCCTTTGATAAACCAAATGAAGTAAAAAAAATTAATTAATGGATATGTGCTATTTTAGCATTCATAAAGAAGGTCTATATTTTGGACAGTTTACGCCGCTGCGACTTGGAGTGGCGGTGTAATTCACTGGCTTATAAAATTATCTTCCTGTGTAGGTATCGTAAGTAGAGATGGGCCGAATATGAATTTCACCGAATACGAATATTCGGCCGAACGTTTGGTAAAACTTTTACCGAACCGAATATTCGGCCGAACATTATTCGTCAGGATTACCTTGGTACCTGACCAATTTATGTCAAAACTTGTTACCGTAAAGCGCGCAGGATTAGCGCCGAACCCTTCTCGCTCCTTCGCAATATGACATGTTATTGCATCATCAAGTACTGAACAATTAGCCGGCACCTGCTTATTTTTTGTCTATTTTTGTCAAAAAAAAAAAAGTATTTCGTTGTGTTATTCTTAGTGAAAATTGATAATTATATGATAAAAACGAGTGGCAGGAGATCTACTATTTGGACTTATTTTAGAGAAACTAACGATAAAGTAATGTTTTTGTATGATTCCAAAAAAAAAATTATCAAGCCTTCTATTTGCTATATTTGGAAATAAATGTACTGCCTCAAAAACATAACGCTATATAAGTAGTTTTTACCCATAAATATACTATACTATCATTATACTTTCAACAGTAAAATTATTAAATTATCAAATTACATTATCAAAGACACATCAATTCGTACATTTCAATACAGTGGACAGTTGGAGTAGCACTTTAACAAATGTTCGGTGATTTACCCGAATATTCGGCCGAATACGAATATTCGGTAAAGCTGCCGAATATGCCGAATACCGAATACAAAACGAATATTCGGCCCATCTCTAGTCGTAAGAGACGACAGAAGAATGGAAAAGGATACGGGCAGCAGCGTCTTCTTGATAACAACTCGAAATAAAAAAAGATACGGTTACTAACTTCGACCAATAATTACTAACTAGGTTTACCAGATCGGAAGACCGAAATATCAGGACAAATTTTGAAATTTGCGGGATTTTATAGTCGTTGCCGGGAGAAATAAATATTAAAACATAAAGTTTATTTTTTAAATTAAGTGGCTACAAAAACGCTTAACATTATTGACACATAACTAATTAAAGTACACTTAATTTTTAGGTTGCCGCCACATGTATTTGACATTGAAGTTGACTAGAGCTCAGCAATTTGGAACCTAAAGTTCAGTCTTATTACTAACCTAGGCTTTTATTAAATCAAAGGCGTACGTCAACTTTCCGAAAAGCTGTTTTCCTGTTTTTTTATACGATAGGGTGACAAACTAGCACACAGTCAACATTTTTTTTATAGAAGAGGGGGCAAACACAGTCACCATATGACTACCGACGGAATTGCAGCTAAAAAAATCTTCGAGCCAGGTACGTGTAAACCCGAGAGCCCCTCATACCTGATGGTAAGTGGTTGCTGCGGCCCATAGACATCAACATCTATCTTCGATTACAAATCAAAATGCAGATGCGTTGTCTACCGTGAGGACTAAGATGGAATGCTCCGTTTGCAGTAAAAAGGTTCTCCGGTTCTCTACACTCATCATACGAAACACAGCTGTATTAAGCTGCTATTTGACGCTGGTATTCTGTGAGAGCGTGGTCCTTCCCCGGTCGAGCCGACCCATTCGTGCTACAACTATACTACTATATAACTGCAGCATGGCTCTACCACGTATATTGTCTGGAGATTTTGAGTTTTGTCGTGAGTTTGGAGATTATTTAAAACGTCGGGAGATTCCAGACGAAATCCGACCATCTGGCAATCCTGTTACTAATACTTCTGACTAGCCAGACATCTGTGGCAAATATGCTATCTATTAGACAATGTATGGGGACGTCTTATGTACAGTAGTGAACTTTTACACGCTCGAATGGATAAATAAATGGACATTTTAGGTGAAAAACAAATTCAAAATTGTTATATCGTAAAAATTCGTCGACATTTCAAACTAAAGGATCGCGTTGCCACATCAAGCTTGGAAATGCTTTTTGTTTTTATTTTAGTTCGTCGAACAAATTGAATTATACTTGAAACTTTCTCTCTCATTCCGGTCTAACTTTTGGTCTCAATTTTTTCAAACAAGTTTTTAACCCAGTTTTTTTACCCCTTCGTTATTTCATGATCATATTTATTGTGAGCATTACAGCCGTTCACAAATCACTTCGAACATAGGCCTCCTCCGAGGAATGCTGGACTTCTGCTGCATGTTTTTCAAGGTCATTCGTTCCATCTAAAGAGCTTGCACTTCTCTCATTTAATTATAGTTAAATGTAAATAGGTTGTCAATGTGTAAGTTGGCTCTGGTGAGCCAAATCGTACGTAGTATGCAAGAGGCAATTTACATCCAAATGGATTTTACCCAACAGAACTAAAAGTTATACGTGATAGAGCCATGCTGCGGCTATATTGTAATATAACACGAATATTCGGCCCATCTCTAGTCGTAAGAGACGACAGAAGAATGGAACAGGATACGGGCAGCAGCGTCTTCTTGATAACAATTCGAAATAAAAAAAGATACGGTTACTAACTTCGACCAATAATTACTAACTAGGTTTACCAGATCGGAAGACCGAAATATCAGGACAAATTTTGAAATTTGCGGGATTTTATAGTCGTTGCCGGGAGAAATAAATATTAAAACATAAAGTTTATTTTTTAAATTAAGTGGCTACAAAAACGCTTAACATTATTGTAGTATAGTTGTAGCACGAATGTGTCGGCTCAATCGGGGAGGACCACGCTCTCACAGAAGTAAGTAAGAAGGTACTTGAGACCTCAGTTCTGTCTCTTTCTATTTTCATTTAGTGATAAGAGGAAGAGCAACTTTAAGAGGCCGAACATTGGTTTAGCTAGCCGTATGGTGGCGACTTAAGAAAGTCTATCATCCAGTTTCGTCTCAAGAGACGACAATGGGAAAAGCGATGGGCAGCGTAGTTTATACGCTGCAACTATATAATGGTTGCAGAACGGATGGGTCGGCTCGAGCATGGAAGGACCACGCTCTCACAGAATGCCATCGTTAAATAGGAGTTTAACGCTACTGTGTTTCGTATAGTGAGTGTAGAGATTTGGAGACCCTTTTTCACTGGAAACGAGGCATTCCATCTTAGTCCTCAGGGATGACAACGCATTTTAATTCTTAATTAAGGAAAAACGTAGATGTCTATGGGCCACAGTATCAACTTACCATCAGGTGAACTGTGTGCTCATTTGTCACACAAAAAAAGCAGTGTTAGGGATGTAATCATCAATCTGGATGCCAACCGTGACGATGAAGCCTAATCCTTTTACATGGTGGAGCCATGCTGCAGCTATATTAGTAGTATAGTTGTGGCAAAAATGGTTCCGCTCGACCCGGGAAGGATCATCGTAAAATAGCAGCTCAGCGCAAATTTTACTGGAAACGAGGCATTCCATCTTAGTCCTTACGGGTGACAATGCATCTGCATTTTGATTCGTAATCGAGGATAGATGTAAATGTCTATGGGCCGCAGCAACCACTTACCATCAGGTGGACTGTGTACTCGATTGTCACCCTTATCCTATAAAAAATATTCTCTACAATGTGAGACGCGTATATCCACCAGAGGGCTCTGACAAGCATGCATCTGCATTTTGATTCGTAACCAAGAATAGATGTAAATGTCTATGGGCCACAGCAACCACTTCTCATCAGGTGGACTGTGTGCTCGATTGTCAATTGTCACTCTTATCTTATAAAAAAAATATTCCCTACAATGTGAGACGCGTATATCCAGCAGAGGGCTCTAACAAGCCGATAAAAAAAGGAAGAATAAAGAAATCGGTTAAGTAACCTAGAAGACGATTAAAGCAAAACTGATAAGTAGAGTTCTATAACTCTACTAATAAGTAGAGTTATATCGTAAGAATCCACCGTGCTGTCTGCGCCATATAATCCCGTCAGTGTCGTAAGAGACAACAGAGGTAGGTAAATGAAGCTTTTATTCCCAGCTGAATTAAGATCTGAATTAATCGCGTTATATTAGAATTAAAGCAAAACTGATAAGTAGAGTTCTATAACTATACTAATAAGTAGAGTTATATCGTAAGAATCCACCGTGCTGTCTGCGCCATATAATCCCGTCAGTGTCGTAAGAGACAACAGAGGTAGGTAAATGAAGCTTGTATTCCCAGCTGAATTAAGATCTGAATCAATCGCGTTGTATTAGAATTAAAGCAAAACTGATAAGTAGAGTTCTATAACTCTACTAATAAGTAGAGTTCTATAACTCTACTAATAAGTAGAGTTATATCGTAAGAATCCACCGTGCTGTCTGCGCCATATAATCCCGTCAGTGTCGTAAGAGACAACAGAGGTAGGTAAATGAAGCTTTTATTCCCAGCTGAATTAAGATCTGAATCAATCGCGTTATATTAGAAATAAAGCAAAACTGATAAGTAGAGTTCTATAACTCTACTAATAAGTAGAGTTATATCGTAAGAATCCACCGTGCTGTCTGCGCCATATAATCCCGTCAGTGTCGTAAGAGACAACAGAGGTAGGTAAATGAAGCTTTTATTCCCAGCTGAATTAAGATCTGAATCAATCGCGTTATATTAGAATTCAAGTTAATTCGTACTCCTGAAAGCGAATCGAATAGTGGTGCAAAATGGAACCATCGGAATAATCTCCAGCTATCTGTCAGTAGATGGCGCTCGTTGTCGCGTGTTTCAAGAATACTAGAGGTAAATAGCGACCCGCCACGATTTTGCCTGGTTAGGATCCACTGAAATCGTATTAATAAGATAAGACAATACTGCCCCTGTTAGTTAAAAGGACGCATCCAACAAAAATCAAATTTCGAGAAAAAAATTCTTGAAGTGACAAAACAGGAAAAGGCCTGCTGTGTAGTACATATTTTTTTGTCATAATGTTAATGTATGATATTATTTTGTACACTTTTTTATTATACGAATGTATTGGATTTTTTAATTTTATTTATTTATATAAAAACACCTAAAAAGCGGAATGTATTGGATTTTTTAATTTTATTTTAGCACCAAAAATTATATTCAAAATATAAGTGATTATATTTTGAATATAATTTTTGGCCAACCAACTGAGTTCAAAAGGCACAAGTCATATGCGGCTTTTATCCTTAGCACACATTTGATATTATATATTTTTAATTTATTCATATTAATTTTGCCATCAAAAATTTAATAATAAAAGACCCTTCTGCAAATGTCACTTTTATTACGAATGAAATAAGGGTGCAATGATAAAATTATTTCCATTTTACCTATTAAGTAATTATTTCGTAATGAAAGTCTCTTTATTTTAATCATTATTTATTTAAAAAAATTCAAACTGAACAAGCTAACTTGGTCTGGATTTCCGTCACTGAGCAGCGGTTATAAAATTAGTACCTAAGTATAATTAACATTTTCAAAAATTTTGATATTTACAACAACAGTCAAAAATTACACGTTCAAAATTATGAAAAGGCTTATAAAATTTATTTGATAGAGTTATAAAAAACGAGAACACAAAACTTAAATTCCACTTCAAAAAAGTTTTGTGATACTTAAAATCTACACTTTGATTAGATCATAGGGTTTCAGAGTAGTGTTACAAGCAAAATAAAAATAAAACAATTAAAAGTAAAATAAAAAAAAACATCAAAAAAAATTCAACTATTAAAAACCAGAACACAAAATCGTCTAAAAATACACCTCAACATAGTTTTATGATCTTTAAGGTTTTGTTACAACCGTAACCGTGTTATAAACACAAAGTTTAACAAATGTATTTTTGTGACTACTAACGTAATAACTAGACTTTAATGAGATCTTTTAGTTTCCAAGGCATTGTCACAGCCGTAAATATTTGTTTCCAAACACTAAGTAATATCCTCGTATAATAATTCAACATCTTATAGTTTCTACCTTAAATACAATACCTATCTATCTATAAGTATAATAACAGAAATAAAATATAATATGTAATACAAAATCTTCCTTTTAGACTTCGTGTTCGGTGATCAAATACATTGAATCATTATTAACTGGTAAATTATACCAAAATTTCCTTCTATTTTCAGGCATATAGGCTTTCGAGTTTGTAATATAAAAAAATTTGAAATTAATATTATTTATGTAGTTATGAAACTTCACATGTTATATCGTAACAAAAAATAAGTAATAGTGACTGATTTTCTTAATATACGTAGTAATTAGTAACAGTAGTAAAAAAATTGTTACTTACTTCACCAATTTAATGTTACTAGGTATTATAAACAACTATCCACTAACATCTACCCTCTATCAAAATAAGTTCAATGAATTTGACAACTTTACTAGAAAAGTATCAAAATTTTATATGAAATATGTATTTCAAATAATTATTTCACAAACACAAAGAATCATTAAATTTAATTACATAACTGAATTGGAGTGTAAATCGTAGGTCGTTTGGTAAAATATAATATTAATAAATATTACTGAGCTGTCCGCAAACAATTAAAACACTATACCTACAATAATAAAATAACATTATGACGAAAACGTAGCCGTTAAAATGCACAGAAAGTATTAAAACAGCATTATTTTCAAAATTACGATCAAAATATTCTTATCTCGTAACTATTTCGCGATCCTGAGAAATGAACGAGGCACAACCACTGGGTCCTCCCTCGGTAGCGCGTAGATGCAACCTGGTATACTGTATAGTGTATTATCTATGGGCGCTACTGACAGAATGTCGAACAATTCCTCTCCCACCGCACCCCGCCACACATATGAAAACTAAATAGAAAAGACGCTTCTACCATTTGCGGCTTTTGTATTAAGTATGTTAGTGACAAACTTTTCGACTCCTTAATAAAATAAGACGCATCTACACCATGTACTTAAAATGAAGGACGCATCTGGTATAAATGTCTTTTTTGCTCGGTATAAGAATACGATAAAGTTAAAACAAAAAAGAAACGTAAATGGTCAGTTACGTTTTTTTTATCTTACGGCGCGAAACTCTTAAGTAGAAGTGACTTTTTTTACTACAGTAACAACAGAAAATTCTTAATAAAATATGACACGTATACAAAAATACGTCTTTTTATTCGTTTGTCAGATGCGTTTTAATTTCTTAGTAAGATCAAATTCAAAGATGTAGATACGTCTTTTTGGTTATCGGTAAATCCGAAACTAAGTATGAAAACTAAAATTAAAAATTATACGCAGATCCGCCTTTTTTCCTCATTCTGGCAATTATTAGTATTAGTATTAGTATATAATTAGTAGTATTAATAAGAGTTGTATAGTCACAAAGACGCGTGATCTTATCGCCCCTATCATGTGTTGACGAACATAATTCACCAGTTTGTGATTTAATTGCGCGGGGAACGTCGTACGTGAATTTATGTTATTATAAATTTTTGATGGTGAACTGTAGCATAATAAATTGTAAAAACTCATCAAGGACGTGCAATTCAACTAATAAAGGCATAGCATTTCATCGGCAAGTTGATTATTTACTAATTATCGTTGTTTTAAATATTTTACATCTAGATGAATACTTTACTATTATATTTACCTTTTTGAACTTTCACTATTATATTTACCTTTTTCGTGTTGTACAATTAACATTGCTGTTTCTGTTCTACGTTGACAAACTCGCCAAGCAATGTAATGTCAAATATTAGATATCATTGTGCATTGTGCGTATGTTTATGATACGGTAATATGTGGTGACATCGGTTTTGGAAGTAATCGAGCGCTAAGTCATTTCTATTGTCTTATTATTGCTATTTCTGTGGTTGGATCTAATAATTGTCTCTAAAAAATCTAATAACATTATTTAGATTTAAGATGATCGTCAATGATCATATTTTTGTGCAATTTATCAATTTCCTAAAAAATTCCAAGTTTTCGGACAAAATATAGTCTAGACCACCCCTGGCATTACTTTCTATCATTATTCATTACAATCGGTTGAGAAATCCCGAAGATAAAAAGTTCATGATAATATGTAGGCACTCTAGATAACGCTATATTTCTTGTAAAATAAACATATGAAACCTCAAAAAATAGATCTGGCGCGTTATAAAACACTGAAACAGTAAACAATAAAAGTATATACATATATTTCTTACAATAAAAAACATACTTCCAACTAACTTATTTTTGTACCCCTTTTAACTCTTTGGAACTAGAAGCCATATTGTCCGGCAGTAAGGGAAACAGTTTTAATTTTAATATTGAAAAATTTGTACGGCTTCAGAACAGCGCTGAACGCTTGAAAAGTAATTGTTAAAGTTTAAAACTTGAATGTTATATCTAATTATAGTCTTTGCTTAACTTGACTAAACAACGTTACGTCTGCATTTTAGCTGTGCTTACTGATTAAAGCTGACGGTAGTTACAAATTCGCGTATCAGAACTAAATACCGTCACTAATACATTCCCTTGTTATTTCGACCTTTTAACGCAACACAAAACACTAACAAATATTGTTAATCCAGATAATAATAATAATAATTTAAATCAGCACTTAAAATTGCAATTAACAAATGTGTGTGAAATTGTGAAATTTACAGCGAGCGCTAACCATCTGTGCTACCACGGCTCAGATGATGTATATCTGATGAGAGTAAAAAGATCCAGTATAATTACAGGTTGCCAGGCATCCCATTATAGTCCTCAGAGGTGACAACATATCTATAACGGGATAGAGGCCACGCTGTAGCTATATTATAGATGTAGTGCGAATGGGTCGGCTCTACCGGGGCAAGACCAAGCTTCACGTAAAATAGCGTAAAGCTAAGTTTAGCTAAGTAATAGTGTGTTTAGTATGGTGAGTGTAGAGAACCGGATACCCTTTTTACTGGAAACGAGGCATCCCATGTTAGTGCTCAGGCATTTTGATTTCTAATTGAGGATAAATAAGGATGTCTATGGGCCACAGCATTCACTTACCATCAGGTGAACTGTATGCTCGTTTGACAGCCAATACTTATAGTATAGTAGTAGTAAGTAAAAACTTACTTGAAAGTGTGTGTGGAAAGTTTTAATAAAAAAAATCAAAGTAAAAGAGACAGCTTGACGTACTCTTCTTTGATCTAAGGTATACATGAGTAGAAACGTATTCCGAAGGTTCAGAACTCAAAGGAATTTTTGATTGAAATAATTAGCTGACATTATTGACAAAATTTATTATTGTAGCACAAGTTTCGTAGACTTTGCTTAAACAATATCAAAGTAGTTACACAGTAATTATGTATTACTTTCCAAGTAAAATCACATAATAAAATACTGCTGGACGTAAAAAGTCATTTTAACTAACGTAAGTAAACGTCATCGTCATCATCATACAGCCAAGTCCACTTTTGCAACATTGCCACGGAAAAGGGTGATGAATACTCTACACTGTCGCTACATAGTAATGTGGACATGGATCGATGCTGAGGAGATCCTCAGCATCGATCCTGATCCGATTTGAGGTGATTTTAGAAATTTCAGTATCACAAATATAAATATAAATATGCTATAGATTTTTTAATATAAATAATAAATAAATAAATAATGTTTATTAGCAACCAAATATGTCTAAATACAAAGGAGCTCTGTCTCCTGAACTAGGTTATCACCTGTATCTCAGGAAACAGTGCCTTCCCTAATTCTTAGTTCTAGGTCTAGGTTCGGCAAGTACATAAGACGATTAATTATTCTTTAATTAATATTAGTTTATAGCCGTTACTGTTACATACTGTTTAATACTGTTACATGTTGTTTATTGTTGTTGTGTGTGCGGATTGTACAAGCAACATAAGTTATAAAACGCATCCGCGATTTAATTTGTATTGTTGCGCTACGCCGTAGACCTCGTACAATTCGTCCGCCACGCTGTCTAGTAGTAGTTGTCCGACGGGACACCGCTACGACAGCTACGATTATATGCTATCTCGCTATCTCCTAAACATTCGGCCGTGTAGGCTTAAACTGATTTAAAATTAAGCCATAAATTATATAGTTAAAAAACTTTTGTGTAAAAAAATTGTTATTTTAAATAGATTTTTTTAAACTATTGTGTGGAAAATGTGTTTACAGCGATATGTAATTTAAATAATATGAGCGACCTATCATAATGTATAGATATATAAAATTAGATAGGTTTATTATATTATAAATTGCTGTTTGTCATAATTGCTGATTAAAACGAAATTTTCCTTTTATTTGATTTTCCTGAAGAGGAAAAACGAGAAAATAGAATCGACAACATGACATGTTATGTTTCGATCTTTATAAAGATCAGATTCAGTATCGCGATAAAGAATGTTTTGTACAAATAAATTATACAAGTAAAGAATTTCAAAACGCAATACCTAAAACAGAAATTTTATAAAAATCAAACCAAGTTAAATTGTAACTAAAAAATTTTTTGGTTCATTTAACACTAATCATAATATGTAGAATTTGCACATATACATGATGTGAATTTTTTATAATAATCACGGTTTGTTTTGTAAACATTGTGATCCCGACAGCAAAATAATCGAAGGCAATATAAAAATATAAAAATAAAATATCAAAGTCATTATTATTATTGGGATGCTTCCAAAAATAGATATGTTATAATGCTAAGTGAAAATATACGTATGATTTAATCTAAAAATAACTGGTAATATGTGAGTTATTGCTGCGCACGTTGTATGACATTAGTTTATTTTATACAAAACGAAAAGTGAATATTTCATCAGTATTTACAGACATGTGATGGCTGTACACTTATTTTCAAAAAATTTTATCATTTAGCCCTTCAGTCCTGGTTAGAAAGATTTGAAGGACTGGCCTAAAAGGATGCGTTCTGATTAGTTGTGAAGAAAAACTAAGAGTCGGCAGGCGAGACGTTACGGGGGCCGGGTCGAGCACGTGCCAATCGACGTGCACGTTGCGGCCGAGCGTGCCGACATCCGCACGTGGCGCCGAGAGTGCGGGGCATTCGACTCGCGACTCCCTCAATCCCGCTTTAGTTCTCTCCGGGATCGGTTGTGTCCGCGTTGCCACGATTGAGCTCATGCGCGTGGATACCGGCGGCGCGCTCTCACGTTGCTGGTCGGCGCGCCGCCTCGACCGTCACGGGTATATCGACATGGGCACAGACTCCTCGCGACCACCGCCCTCGTGGAATCTCGGAGCCACTTGCACGCCATCGGCAGACCGCTACTTCCTCCCACCTCCGGCTCCGTTGCCGTCAACTCCTCAACGTTTACCAACCTCAGGTACGTTAAGGACTTCAGCTTTAGCTGATGAAGGCTCGAGTCAACACTTTTCTTCTGAAATTTTAAAGACTAATAAATGTCACACAAACGTTAGTCTGACGTTTATATATAAATGTAAGATAGTTTTTAAATAAAAAAAATTCCAAAGTTCTTAACTTTGATGCAACTTTTAGAAATGTTAAGGCATTGTCAATTTAGTTAGGTAGTATAGGATTTTCAGACAAATAATTAAAGACTTTCAAAGAGGCAGTTAAGTTGTACAATTGAGTGTGCATTAATCGGTTACGTGTAAATTGAAGAACCTGTTGTTTAATGTTAATGTTTCTTATTTCTTTGTGTTATCAAGAGCCTACGAGTCAAAAATAGTCCTAAGGACACGTGCCACCGCGAGGATTGAGCTCGGAAGCCATTGAAACCATATTGCGGCTCAATTGCAAGGTCGCATAGATAAAAACAATCACTTGTCTCAATTGCATCGAAGAATCGATACTATAATAAGATTTCATCAGTTAATAGCAGTCTGTAAATCTGACGCATACTTTGAATATCAGTCTAAAGATTTACTAATATTCAATCTGGTAGCAACAGCCTAATGGTTAAAGATGCGAATGAAAAATGAAAAAATGAGAGGGAAAAGTCGTGGGCTCGAAACCGCCGTTTACTAAAAAAAGACTACTATATATATATATATATATATATATATATATATATATAGTAGTATAAGAATATAGAATATCCACTACCCTATGTGTTGTCGATGTCGTAAGAGGCGACAGAAGTTAATCAAACCAGATGATGGCCATCAGCGTCTTCCTGACAATTAATAAAAACGCATTAACTGCGCCAGCAAAGCATAGCAACTGTAGCAAATAAGGCAATCTGTAGGCTTCTATGGGTTGTCACAGTAACGGTTTATAGCTAAGCTAAGTAAACCTATCCATATAAAACATAAAATATGTTTCTACCTATGTCCGTTACAGACTTTGAAACCATCCAACCTATTTAATGATTATTTTTGTGCATGTTTAAATGGGTTCCTAGATGGTTTAGGTTTCAAATGTTAATAATTCGAACCCGGTAAGTAGCGCTGTTGTCGAGATCCAGAAATCACTCATGTAAAGCCGGTGCGTATTCCTAGTATATTATAAAATACATTGATATCAGTGGAATTCTTAGTCTCAAACACTAATCTCATCGTGTATAGTTACTATTCTTTTTTATTGTTCATTATTATGACGGAGGCGATTAATCATTTTATGGCAATTAAAATCGAACCTTTGCAACAATTTTATATAAAGAAAAACAAAAACAAAACAAATTGCCTTAGCATCTGCGCTCGCGGAGTAATTACAAATTACAAAGAAGATTTTGACACAAGATAATTCTGAGATCAACTCGGTGTTAGTGCCGTCAACTTTATATCGGATGTTAGATGGGCGCACTTTTTTCATTGATTTGCTAAGTAAACGAATGTAAAAGGAAAACATTTGTAAGCATAAATACACTGGAAAGTCAAAGGGATCTTATTTAATTACACACAAATTTAATTGTTGTTTTGAATTAGCCCAAGAAGTTGGGCGGTTCATTGAGTCCAGGGCCAAAGCAAGCAAGCTAGGAGTCCTTGCAAAGGTGTGGCCATATTACACGCCGGGGCAATTGTTTACGTTTTGTAACAAAGCGCGGTCGTGCATGGAGTATTGCTGCCGTATATGAGCTGGTGATGTATATTGTCAGAGGCTTTGGTCTCAACAGGCAGGCGTGCTATGCTTAGTGGTGACATCAACATGGTTTATGGTGATATAATTTTGATTTTTTACGGTATACATTGAATGAACACACGCGAACAACAGGAAAAAAATTGCTATGGAACACACATGCAGACGCGACTTTTATTAATATAGCACACATGCGTATGCGCAACTCATGCCATTAGCTTGCAACACGTACGTGTACAGCCGTTCGCAATCTTTTAAGATTTACCTGAAATATGACGATCTCTGTCGTACACGAGCACAGTATTATACAATTGTACGTGTGTGTATTACGTTCTAGTCAATAGATAATGCCTTGATTGATACCGATCTTAAAATTAATTTCGTTATATTTCTAGAGTTAAAAAATGAGGATATGCGCAGAAAAACTAGAATAACCGACATAGCTTGACGGATTAATAGACTGATGTGGCAATGGACCGACCTTATAACTCGTAGAACCGACAATCGCTGGTGAAGAAAGGGTCTCGAGTGGTGGCCGTGGTGTACCGGTAGACGAAGTGTACCGTGCCCCCCCCCCCATCCCCCCACTAGATGGAGTGATGACCTCGTGAGACATACAAGAAGTCAATGGACACAGGTGGCTCAGATCCGTACTTTGTGGCATTCTGTAGGGAAGAACTATGTTCAGCTGTGGACTTGTGAAAGGCCAATTAATGAAAACGAATGGTTTGTAATATTTTTAAAACAATGAAGAAATTTATAATGTATTAGCACGGTTCAAAGGAGACAATCGACCAACATAAATTACATCATGACAAGTTTTCTGCGCACCTACTCTCATAAAAACCATCGCGAGAAAATAAGTGAAGCTATTCTCCGGCATCTACGGCACAGAGTTCACGCTTTATCATTTGATAAAAACAATTTTTCCGTGTTTAATACTAAACGTTTCTCGTATTGACGCTAGATGGCGCTGATTTCATTCACTGTTTTACCGCATATTATGCGGCTATTATTGCTCTGTATTACTTCCTCGTTGGTCTAGTGGTTTTAAGAGCTCCTGCAGATCAAGTGGTCTCGGTTTCGAATCCCGGGGCGGGTCAAAATTAGCAATTAGGGGTATTTGTCGTAAAATTAGGAAGCACCGCCATGTCTCAGAAAGTTTCCAAATCTTTGAACTATATGAGTGAGGGAATATACTGTGTACCATTGCTTGCGCACACACAAGCACAGTACACGATACTACAATCCTGTCCTTCAAGCCTGCAACGCACGCAAAGATTATTGTATGACTTTCATATATTTGTTCCGGATCTGGATGTTTGTCCTTGTCCAATTTATGTACGTAAAAATTCTAGTGAAACTACAATAATATGATTGGTCAACATAATCTCAATTCCATTAATAAAATGATTTCTTTGATATAAACATTGTATTAATGTGTATTATTATTAATTTACCGGTAAATATACCCGACAAAAAGTTTAAACGGCACCATCAGCATCTTTTGAACTTTTGATTCATTAAACTTGCGCGTTGCACCTGAAATTGTTACAACATTATAAATTATTCCTAAAAAAGAGTTCCGAGGTCGATTCGTTTTGTATACATTTTACTTATCTACCTATAATATTCTGGGCCCATAGGAAGCCAAATGAAAATTATTTGATCACATCTTGCTCTGAGTGAATAATCATCACATTTGAGAATTTCTTTAGTTGCACTTCCAATCTTGTCTCCTCTAGCTATATTACAAGCTTATAATTAAGAGTACCCGTAGTAGTTGTTTAATTGAGACAACAAAACATTTCACGTATTTTCCGTTCATTCCTTAAAAATATATTTGTTAATAATTACCTACAAATTTCTTTTATGACTTCATTCATCTTTAAAAAAGTCCGTTAAAAGAAAACTCGCCCACGATTTACTTATTGACAGATCGTATTATAATTCTCTTATAATGCTGTGCGGGCGACATCGTTCGTATATTACGATCTATTTCTTCGGTGGTTTTAATGCCGAGTAAGTTGGTAATTTTTTAAAATTTATTTTGTAATTATTAAAACGTTAACTGCAAGTGCTAGTCAAAGAGCATAGTATGTAACAAAATAGTAAATGTGACAATGCGTGAAAAAAGAACATAATAGGTATATTTTGATTGATCAATCTTGAGCAGATTTTAAAATTTGCGAAAAAAATCAAGATTTTTTTAAAGACGGCGTAAAATATAGGCTTTTCTTATATATAATCGCGGGCATCACGAGGACGTTTGCCACGTGCGTAGAAGCCAGGCACTGCCTTTAGGACGCCTCGTGACATCTTTTCGTTTATTCATTCCCATTCAGGGCTAACTAGGTATTGTCTTAGTTCTGTAACAAACGACGGGAATTTAATATTAAATTGCAGATATTTAGTTAATCTAAATTTAGATCTTGAGAAAGCCGTTGACCGTGTGCCATGAACATTAGTATATTGTTATACTATATTTGTATATTAAGGTTATAAAATATTCCTGAGATATATACAGATATACATAAATTCGTAATGAACATGTAAAAATCTACAGACATGCTTTAGAAGTCTAACCAGAATAAATATAGACGAAAGAATCCATAGGACGACTTCCGGGTGGAATAAATGGCGATAAATATACGATCCGAAAGCTACTGGGCTTTATATCTCTATCTAAGGTAGACTGGTAGATAATGCCTCAGTCATTAAGTCCGCTTATCTAATGTGTATATAAAGTTAAATAAATAAATACATTGAATAAAACTAAATTTACGGATTTAGTTAACAAAAATTAAAAAGAACTAAAATTACGGTTCCGTAAATTTAGTTTTATTCAATGTGTAGTGTTCGCGTAAATTTAGGAAATCATTAAATAAATACATTCAATGAGTTCGTTTGGTTCGAGAACCAAAAGCAAAGTCTAGAAATCTGCCGTAAGACCAGTTCTACTCTATCGTAGTGGAAAATTGTTTACAAAGAAGATACACTAGCAAAAGCTACATATCACTGAATGTGTACGCTGCGTTGCGCGGGTGAAGCTACCCATAAAGATAATGTTCACAAGGAACATATACAGGGTAGTTTTAAAGTAGTGCCTATCACTGAAAAACTTGATGACGGTTTTGGAAGTTATATTGCACTTTTATACATTATGTTTAAATGTAAAATTTACTCTAGTATTTAGTTTTATGTAGTAATCAAGAGGTGATCAGCTCTCTTCTTAGATGTTATGCACACACCTCTAATTTCCGCGAGAGTTTATGGAGCTGTTAGTTGACGGACTACAGATGTCCTCGAAATATTTAATTTCGAAGGCGTGTATGTTTTATGTCTGATTATGTGGTAATTCAGCACTTAAAATAACGTGCAATAGCAATATAACGTGCAATAGCAGCATTCAAATATTCATCAAAATTGTATAGGTTTGTTGCGGACTAAACTGCCACCTTTTAACGGTGTTTATTTTTATAATTTTTTAAACATGGTTATGCAACCGAATGATATTTTTCTGACTCCATTTTAATTAAATAATTTCTCAAACCAATATATTATTATAATGTTATATAATATACTTCTTGTTACTACCAATACCAATAGAGTCAAATTGATATTTTAATTAATTTAAGTGATTTTTATTGTATATGTTCGTTTGTTAGTGCATGCTGTCCCGACTGAAAACCAGTGCTGGAAAATCCCACAGATTATTTTCAGGCGGGATTATTTATGACGTCACACAGCTTTTGATTAATTAATAATTTCCATTAAGGAAAATATAAACCCTACTACATAATATAATCACGTAGAAACAATCTCACGTACAAAATTATGTACGGTTTTCTATCTTTGTAAATGTTGTGCTTTGGTCAAATATATATTATGTTTCTTTTTTTTCACAATTGTGCTTCTTATCAACGAACTGATAAATTATTTTTCTTCCGATGTGAGATCAAAACAGACATTTTTATTTATTAACTGCCGTATATTCTACACTTGTATTGAGAATCGTAGGCTTTACATTCGATTCAAGTGTTCAAGTTCCATTTTAATATTTCATTTAGTATGTCTAACGTCCATGAATATGGTATTGTAAGAGTCGCAGAAAGGAATAATAATACGTCTAATCACTTGGTGTTTGCTTTGCTACGGTTACAGCACGAAAAACACCTCAATCATTATTGCAATCGTTTAAATAATATCACACAATGGTGATAGTCTAACCCTACTACCTATCCAAAATGAACCTAGCAACAGTTCGATTGGTAGGAATTATAAAATCCAAATACTTTTATAATATGAAAATATGTAAACAACTGTTATAAATATTACTGATAATTCACTGAATTACAAATGTCTAGGAAATGAAATTACTTATATTATATTCTTTGCAAATCTCTCAAATTGCAAATTAAAAATAAACTGAGAAAATTATCTATGACAATTATTATAACAATACAATGACTTATAATCTATTTTTATATTTGTATTTAAAAAAATAATATAAAACAAAACGATATTTAATATTTTAATGATTCGTAATAGATTATTTACCAACTCTATGAAACAATATTAAACACAAATTTTGATGAACTTTAAAACTTTACGATTAAAATACAATAATTATTGACTGTGTATACACATATTTGTAAGTAGGTTTCATGTGCACAGGGATATTAAATGGAACTTCGGAATATACGTCACAACAATATTGAGTGTCACACGTACACAAAAGCAAAACACAATTACAACGAATATAGCCAGATAGTGCTGACCAAAGAGCATTGACAACACAAAGAGCTTACGGACTCCATATACAATTTAATTAATACCAGTTCAAATCTATGTTAGTATTTGATGTGTTGATAACAATAGTAATACCTCTATTGAGGTACTATTCCTTTGTTTTAAAATAAATATGTTGCTTGCAAATTAATTTTTGTTAACATTCGAAACCACGAAAGGTGCAAGCCACACAGCGAAAGGTTGTTAAAAGTCATATACGCTTAATTAGTCCGTAGGCAACATGCTTGCCGGTCAAATAAGTAACAGCACCATAGGAGAAAGCCGTCTTATCACGCAGAAAGATTTCGCGTTTACAAAGATTCCGCGGGCGTCAGTCCACGTTGTGTTACTTTCAAAACATCACGTCGAGGTGCGCGTTACCAGCAGTTTTTACTCGTATTCGTGACCTCATCGCAAAACTTTATATTTATTATATGAGATAGTAAAAAAGTTTCATGTGGATTCTCAACAGTTTTCTGTTATATTTAAGGAAAAGAGACTGATATGAGATACAAAAAAATATTTGTATAGGTATAGTTTTAAACATTCAAAGATATATGGCGTGAATATTTTTCGCGGATCGTTTTAGAAAGATTTATTTCCACCAGTATAATGTTACAGACAGAGGCATTCCATCTTAGTCCTCAGAGGTGATAACAAGCTGTAGCATCCTTTGTTTGAAAAGGGCTGCAGATGTTCATGAAGTGCACGATCTTCACAAGTCCACTGCGTACTGAATGGCTGAACATAGGCCTCCCCCGAGGAATGCCACAGAGCACGGTCTTGAGCCACCTGCATCCATCGACTTCCTGCATGTCTTACCAGGTCGTCACTCCATCTAGTGGGGGGTCGCCCTACCCTTCGCCTACCGGTACGCGGCTGCAACTCGAGAATCTTTTTTCCATCGTTGTCGGTTCTTCAACTTATATGCCACTTCAACCCACTAATCCGTTGGGCTATCTCGGTCACTCTGTTTCTACTGCGGATGTCCTCATTTCTAAGTTTATCACACAGAGGAACTCCGAGGATAGCTCTCTCCATAGCTCACTGAGCGACCTCATCCACATACGGCCAGCAGTGAAGGACCACGTCTCGGATCCATAAGTCATCACTGGCAACACGCACTGTAAAGTAAAGTAAAGTTACAGCCTATATACGTCCCACTGCTGGGCTCAGGCCTCCCCTCATTTCTGAGAGGGTTTAGGGCAAGGAAGTGTCCGCCGCGCTACCCAAAATGCGTGTTGACGAACTTCACATGTCTTCGAATATTTTTTTCTTATTCCTCAGACATGCAGGTTTCCTCACGATGTTTTCCTTCACCGCCGAGCACTTGGTAAATCAGCACTTAAAATTACAATTAACAATTTCATTGGTGCCGGCGGGGATCGAACCCGGGTTACTCGCGTTCTGTTATATTTACAGCGAGCGTTAACCACTGAGCTACCACGGCTCAGTGGTTAACGATAACACGCACTGGTTACCTACCATATGGGTATTTACCATCGTGGGGACTATAAGTTCGTTTATCACTCCATTTTCTAAAGTGTTTTAAAGCTAGCTCATAAAAAGGAGCTCAAATTATTATCTTCTATATCTTCTTATAATCCTTTTTCATATTTAAAAGAACCCAATTCACTTTCAGTATCCAAATTAAAGTCTTGGGCGATATGAGATTGTACGTTTCTTCCTTTGTAATGTTTTTCGAGCTACGTACTCGATAATATAATTAATGATAGTAAAATTAATATATTATGCAACGTCGAAGCGCTTAATAAAGCGGCAACATAGAGACTGCGTTATTGATTTAATGACAATAAATGATTGCGTAACGCTACAAAATAATGGTGTGTTACATATATGATATTAATAATAATAATATAATAATAATAAATATTTATTTCATTTCCAATTACACATGTTTACATACAGGAATAAATATGATTACAATTAAATAAAGTAACAATAAGTCTAACAAAAATAACATACTATGATAAAATTAAAACTATGTGTAGCTTAATAATGTAGAATATACAAAAGAAAAATAAAAAAGTCAAGTTTATAATATTAGCTACCTGCCTGAACTAGGTTGAGTACCTGTGTTTCAGACATCATATTATATGTAGATAGCTGTGTATTCAGTGCCAGTATAAGGGAATCCATTAAGAGCAGTGGTAGCTCAGAAGAGCCGTGGTAGCTCAGATGGTTAACGCTCGCTGTAAATATAACAGAACGCGAGCAAACCGGGTTTGAATCCCGCCGGCATCAATGAAATTGTTAATTGCAATTTTAAGTGCTGATTTACCACGTGCTCGCCGGTGAAGGAAAACATCGTGAGGAAACCTACATGTCTGAGGAATAAGAGAAAAAATATTGCGAAGACATTTGAAGTTCACCAACACGCATTGGCGCAGCGCGGCGGACACTTCCTTGCCTTAAAACCCTCTCAGAAATGAGGAGAGGCCTGTGCCCCAGCAGTGGGACGTATGTAGGCTGTAACTATAATTCATCCATCAATCCATTAGCCCACATCATCCCCTGGGTGTCGTAAGAGGCGACGGAGTGTGATGAAACAAAAGACGGGCATTTTCCTTTTAATAACTCGAAATAATAAAAAACTGCGATTGCTTGCTACTATGAGACAGTCTATGGGGGAGGCTTATGTCCAGCCGTAGGCCTTTTGAGAGGCTGTAATGAATGAAGGTTACGTATTTGTCATGTTTTACAACACGTACGAATTAACTTGAGACTCCGCTGAAATGCGACCCCCTTCCCGACTCCCCGCACCGCGTCCCGCGCTGGCCGTGCGCGCTCAGTACCGATAGCATTTTTGTTACGGATATGCCTCTCGACTAGTTCGATATTATAGATAGTTTGTGCTGTTCCGCTTATCCAAGATTGATTCACTTTCACCCTAAGGTTGCCTGGGAGAGATTGCTTTTTAGCAATAAGGTCGCCTGTTATGCTTTGTATTTTTATTGTGTACGAATCTGTAACACTTTTTATAGTGCAATAAAGTGTATAATAAATAAATTAATAATATTATAAATGAGAAAGTGTGTATGTTTATTTCTTTGTCCTTCCTTGACGCGTTGACTAAAAATAATATTATATATATTATAAAAAATAAATATTTAGAAGATATAAAAATGGCAACAGTATATCACTTATTACTTCACCCCTTGCCAGAACATTTTATTTTGTTTTTATTAATAATCTCATGCAAATCTCAAAAATTTCAAATAAAAAAATATTACGACGCATTATTTTGCACACCGTACATTGACAATTACGTCATCGGCCCAGGTCTCAAGTTAATTCGTACGAGTTATAGGTATCGTAAGAAGCACATATTATGGGATTTATAAGTAAGATCTAGGTTTCGATTGATGCCATTATAACTATCTCTTTAATCCGTAAAGTACCCAGATCGACAATGGGCAGTGGCGTTTAAGAGGATTGTGAAGCTGTAAATTTTCATACAAAAAGCGATAACGTATTCCCTCCCGTAATTATAGTTTAACTTTCATAATTTTTGTGTAAAATTAGTGACGATATAAGTAGTATAAATACTCCTGTCTGCATACCATCTGGCATATCTATCGGTACAGATGGTTTTATCTATCAGTAATCACGCGATTTTTTCTGGAATTTCTGTGGTAGCCTTTTATAAGACACCTACGAGACGATATAGGGCGATAAACTCTCTGTTCTGTTTGGAGTTTAAAATCTAAGAAAAATAACAATCGTTGTACCATAAAGTGACTCGCGAAATTAGAAAATGTTAAAATAAAATTATCATTTTCACGTTAAAGGATTGTGAAGCTGTACATTTTCATACAAAAACTGATAACGTTTTCCCTCCCGTAAACACAGTCTAATTTTCATAATTTTTATTTGGAAATGTTGTAGATATAATGAAAAGCTAGGTCCGTACGTTTTTATTTTAAGGAAATATTGCGTACGATATATGTATAAGTTATTAGTATCTAAATATCTGTATTTTTGACTTAAAAACTTCCTCGAGCATTTTTATTTTTCTGATTAAACCGAACTGAATTTCTAAAAAAGACCTAAATTAAGGTATACTGAATCTAATGAGGCTTAAATTGTCTCATTCCGTAAAGTTTTAGGGGGTGAAAACGTTATCGCTCGAAACAACTCTCTCTATCGCACGACGGCGATATAGAGCGAGCGATGTGAAGCGAAATATATATCATTTTTGAAAATACCTACTCGCGCCGCGAATCGGCACTTCACAATCCTTATAAGGTGTCACACTTTGGTTAGTATGATAGGCATAACAAAAAAATAAAAAATAAAAATATAGGATCCACTAATGTGGCGTTTTTTAAATTTAAAACGATTAAAGACTATTTACTTTTTTTAAATATCCATATCACTCCTGGTATTGCTCTCTGGTTATGTTTTATTACAATCGTTTAATGCCATTCAGATGAGCGCGTACAGTAAGATAAGACATACATGTTTTTTTAAATTGTTAGGGCATGCAATTATCCTACTCAGCTCGATGTATCGGAGACATTATAATAAAAACACTATAATTTATATTTATATATAAGTAGAATAACTATATAAGTTTCTTTAAAACATGATATTTAGTAGTTGAAAGTCAAACTTCCGAATAGTTTATTCAGTGTTATTTAGCTTTACTAATTACTCGTAGAAGGCGGACGAAACATTGCGTGTAACAAACTAATTGACGAAGCGGAATGTTTCAATATTTTGTTTTCGGCATTCGTCGTCGCTTATTCCGGCAGCTGTCGCTCAGTTACTATTATAAAGTTGGCTATACTCAGCTTATAATATTTTGGCATGGTCGACGGTGAACGCTTGGTGATTTTCTCGTTGGTTTCGGCATAGTGAAAGTGTTCGGGTTTTTGAGAAAGGAAAAGTAGTATAATTTTTTGTGGTAAGAGGCTGAGCGCGGGCGCGCGGACCTCCGAGCCGGCGCCGCCCTCGTCCCCCCTCCCCTCGCAGACCCCGCTACGATAGTGAAACCTTCCGTTCGCTCAGCTTTCGGGTACTCAGCACTTCTGTTAGCGTTCCTACATTAGTTCTTATCGCGAATTACTTGTATTTGAGCTTGGTGCGCACAGTCTAATACGGGTTTTCCCATGCTTGCGTGTTCGCAATCTAACACTTTCATACGTAGACAAAAGCCCAGGAAGAGTATAAAATGTGACATTCTTTAGTTTTCAACGTAAATTCCACGATATATTTGTATGGGCGTTCAATTATATGATAATATTTTCTATTGTTATATAGAGCCATGTTTCAGTGCGAGCAAGTGGACTTTTTTTAAATTAGTCAGACATGTTAATAATAACATTGTTTATAATCGTTTAACTAACAATACTCCTGATGGCAAGTTTGGCTTCTACAGCTCATGGATATGCAACAAACTTCAAGCAAACGATTAATGATCATCAAAACCTTTAATCATTCGCTTGAAGTTAAGTTGATGAAAAGTGGCAGAAGTGAGTTTGTAATCCCCCGAGAGGGATAGTGGCCCCCCGGAAGTAGTCGCAAAAACGTACTGCTAGACCTCGATGATGAAATAATTGTTTAAAATAAATTAAATCCGATGTTCTCCTTGGTAGAGGTAACACTCACCACCAAAACGTACACGTAATGACATTCAGGCGACACTAAGTCGAACTCATAGTTTCCCCTTTCACGCTTAACCCGAGATTGGACACCCGAGACTTCGTTCAACAATGGTATTGTTAATCGAAGACCCGAGACGAGGCCTTTTAGCACCCGAGGCCTTTTTACTTTTTTACCACCCACATTCCGATCGAAATTAAGCCGATAATTTCTACTCGTAATTTAATTTATTTTTATATAATATAATTTTTATTTATAGTGCAATCATTTTAAATATAAATAAATTAAATTTATTTACATAAAATTATTGTACTTTTTAATTCCATTCTTCTAATAAAAGACGTTGAAATTTATATTTTAACGGTATTTTAACGTTATAACGATATTTTAAATTAAATAAGTTACTTTTGCTTTTAAAGATAAATTTTTAATAACAAAACGAAATCTGTTGAAATCCCAAACGTACATCATTGTAATTGACATGCATTCCCCGAGATAAATACGCTTGAATTCCGTAAATTTTTACCATTCACAATTATCCGCATATGCGTACAAAAATGAAGGTTGGCGAATATTGCTAATACGTATGTGACGGGGGTCGAGTGATTAGGGAACGTGGCGATTTATTAAGCTGCGAGTTCAAGATCGCGCTTTATCACGCGGGTTATCTTTCCCGCCCTTGCCTCCGCTACCGCTTGCACCCGCTTCGATTTACTATCCGCCGTTGTGGCCACTCTACACACTGTATTGTTTAATGTGTGTACTTGATCCCTTTCGTTGTAGGGCGGTTTTCCCTTAATCAACGTTTTACCTAGTACAGCCATGACGCTGCTATATGGTTGTAGCTCGATAGGCTCGAATCACAGAAACTCACAGAATACCGGTATAAAGTAGCAGCATAAAACTGTGTGTTTGTTTGTCGTCCTTCATCTATATAAAAAAAATAATCACGCTAGTACAGATCGATTTACTCGATAGTCAATCAGTATGGATGAAGATAGTTCCTTTAGTTCGCTGGTAGTGTCACTAAGCAAGTCAAATCTGCGAGTCCTCAGATTGCGAATCAAATCTGATATGCAAAGATCTGTTTTAGTATAAAACGATTTTTACGGACTTTATTGCGTTTAATTGTACTTATTTTTAATTTTATTATTTTTTAAGAGTAGGTCCCCTTAACCGAAGAGCATGTATGCATAGGTATATGGATGTGGAGGAGGCGAGAGAGGTATGTCAGGATCGTGCTAAATGGAAGTCTAGCCTTTGCCTACCCCTCTGGGTGACAGGTGTGAGTGTTTTATTTTTAATTTTCACGGGGGACTGAGGTGATTGACGGCCCGATGTCAGAGTTAACCTCGGGAAGCTGGTGCTTTTAATTATTACTTTTGGTCCGATCTACGCAGAATGAACTTACTGTGTCTTGAAGTCTTGCAGTGGTATACTTGGGTTTAGTTTTAATTCTATAAATCATAAGATCCCAAGCAGGTGGTATTTCCCAGCTTCCTTCTATATTGAAATTAGAATGTTTTTTTAAACTTCTATAGCCTCCGTATCATCCTTGGCAGGAATCGATGTCCTTTCGCGAAGATAGTTTCCTTGCTGATCGGAGTATCAAGGTCGTAGTAGACGGTGCATTCTCTGATTACAAGCCTATTAACGCTGGTGTTCCACTAGGCTGCGTGCTATCATCAGCACTGTTTCTTCTGCATATCAATGATATGATGCAAACTGGTAACATTCATTGCTATGCAGACGACAGCACTGATGATGATACACCGGCCGTGCCAATATTTCTCGGGATAACGTTGCCGAGTACCGGCACAAACTTGTGTCTGAAGTTTTTTCTTTACTGAACAAAGTCTTGGATTGGGGATGACTAAATCCAGTCCAGTTTAATCCCCAGCAGACACAAATTTGCGCGTTTTCCGCTAAAAAGAAACCCTTTGTCGTATCTTCTGTTTCAAGGCACTCCCCTTGCTGCCTCAGTTAGCATCGAAATCCTCGGCTTCGACATATCGAATAGTGTGCATTTTCGTGGTCACTTGGAGGGGAATGCCAAATTGGCTTCTAAAAAGCTTGGCGTGCTCAGCAGAGCGAGACAGTATTTTATGCCGGCACATCGCTTGCATAAGATAACACATAAGACATGCAGGAAGTCGATGGATGCAGGTGGCTCAGGACCGTGCTTTGTGGCATACCTTGGGGGAGGCCTATGTTCAGCAGTGGACTTGTGGATGGTTGTAATGATGATGATGATGACATCGCTTGCAACTTTACAAAGCGCAAGTTCGGCCTCACATGGAATACTGTTCTCGTCTCAGGGCCGGGGTACCCCAGTGCCAGCTTCTTCCACTTCACCGCATCCAGCGTAGAACGGTTTTAATCGTGGACTAACGAGTTCTTTCTGATCGGCTCGATTCACTGGCGCTGCGTGTGTTGCATCTACCATGGGGAGTGTTCTGAGGAATTATTCGGATTAAAACCAGCCGCCAAATTTCACGAACGCACATCGCGTCAAAATTCACGATACCATCATTACCTTCTAAATGCTGGCCATCCACCACTGTGCGTTTTACTAAGAGTTTTCTTTCTCGTACAACTTCTCTGTGGAATTGTTTACCACCGGCGATTTTTCCGAAACGATACGACTTAGGGACCTTCTAGAAAAGAGTATACTCCTTTGTAAGGCTGACAACGCACCTGCGATTCCCCTGGTGTTGCGGTTGTGCATGGGCGGCGGTAGTCACTTAACATCAGGTGAGCCGAATGCTCGTTTGTCCCCTATTCTATAAAAAAAATGTGCTTTTTATAGAAATGGTCAATCAAATCTGCTATAATTGCAAGGGCCGTCTAGGATATGATCACAAACTGCAGACTTACTGGAGTGTTGGTGTTTTACGTCAGCTGTATGTCCTTTTACGCGGGTTTTTATGGATCTTTATATAGGGCAAACAAAAAGATCTATAAAAATCCTTGCTTACGAGAGTGTACGACAATTTTACATTTATTAATTATGCTGAATGTAATTCGTTTGAACGCATTCTTTGCTCTGTCTCCGTGTTATTGCCGTTCTGACTTCTGCTTGGTTTAGGTGACTGATGTTTCGAATTATCGCTGCGCTTTCGCAAATTAGCCTATTGAAGTGCTCGTGTTCGACATACATTGTTTGAATGTTTCTATGAATTATATGTTGATAATAAAATATTTTGTTGCTCATCATTATTAAAATAAAATCTCTGCTGTATACAAATCTGAATATCGTTATCAGTGATTGCTTTTTTTCTCCACTTTACACTCTATCATATTGTTAATTATGTAGAGAAAGCGCTTTTTATTTGATAACAATGAAATAAATTGTTTAGGTACCATTGCATTCACACTTTAGATTCTTTGATATTAATAATATCAAAGAATCTAAAAACAATTTTTTCAGTTGTATTTCTGTGTCATGTAAAAATCGTTTTATATATAAAGTCATTTTCAAGACCCATTTCAGGATAATTTTGGTTATGGCGGAACGATAGAGAAAATTAGTTTCATACAAATAATTGCCGCCATCATAGGTATTGTTTATAAACGCCTTCTTTGTTCGGTTTCATTTAATGCTCGCTTAACATTGTTTCGACTTTAAAAAAAGGAAATAAAGCGGCATAATCCGCCTTAGGTTGTTTAAATTCTTATAGAGCGGGTGTGGAATGAGTCAAGGCGTTCGCACATCTGGCGTCAAAAGAAAACATCATTGTTTGAGCTATCGCGCTGCGCCCAATCAAACACCTGCTGCTAAGCCGCATGACAAATGCTGTCGCTGGCAGGAGTTGTTGCCGTTGAAGTTTTCATTAAAATTTGTACATTAATGAAAACTGTTACTGAATATGTTATTATGACATCTAATTTATAAATAATTTCACTTATTAACTCACATAATATTAAGCCTGAAGAGTTTAAACAGATTTGTCTGCAGAACATAAACTGTAAAACGGGTTTCATACAGAAGAATTCAACGCGCGTAACTTACTTTCACGCAATCCGTAAAAAATAATAAAAAAAAATATAAGCTCTCTGGCAAAATACATTTACATGTAAATTAAGTTAATGAGTTCAGATGTAAAATGCTAAATTTACGCATTACATTAAGCCCTGAAAGCTATAATTTGGACTACACTGTCGGTTGGAAACAAGGCACACGTCTCCAAAGATCTGATAAAATCCCTAAACATCGTGAGTATTTAGATATAATCGATGCTTTCTGTAAGTGCATATATATTTTGGAAAATAACATTGCACCTGTGGGGCTTACCGCGTGGCCTAGAGCCGGCTTTGTTTATATATACGCGAGTGACACGTGCAGCCTCGTGCACACATAACATGCGCCAGTAATCAGTTATCGGCTGCGAGAGTGATCGAGCATCGCATTATGTCACCGTAATTAAAAACTGTGCCACGCAGTGAGGAAGCGACGGAAGCCTGTGACGATGAGGTGGTAGTGATAGTGGTGGTGAGGCGGTGAGGGGAGGGGGAGGCGCAAGTGGCGGACCGCGGCGAGGCGATTCGCGCGCCGCACGCCGCCGCGTTCGCACGCACGCTCCTGTAGCGCTTTCAGCGCATAGCTGCTCCCGCGTCGCGATGTGTGAATAGTGTGAGAGCGCGTCGTAAGCGCCTCGACTTCTCCATGGAGTACCAGCACCCGCAACCAGTTCAGCCCCTCGGCCCGCCGGCGCCGCCGCCACAGCTTTTGCCGCCCGCGCCGCCGCCACCATTGCCTACCCTGCCACAGCTGCAGCACGGTCATGTGCAAGACGACGACCGCTGGAGCCAGTACCACATCTGGAGGCAGCACGTATTCGTCAATGGTCAGTGCTCGCAACCCAACGCCGTTCGGGAAGCGTTCGCGCACTTTCTCCCGCAGTTCACATTCGCCGCTGCCCCCGGGCCTGCGAGAGCCGCCGAAAAGAGAAAGTGCGCGACCGTAGCCTGACGTCGAGCCTCCGACGGAAGTTTTCGGGTATCGAGAGATCTTTGTTATGCGATACCGTTTTATATTTAGTGTGTATTTCATTTCTTGTTACTTAGATATCGAAGGTTTTGTGTGCCAACTTTAACATTTACGTATGTTATAATGGAAAAACGAAAAAGGAATTTTAGAAAATTTAACATTCGATTCAATATATTATTGAATTTTAAAATCTTAACATCAAAGTTATAAGAAATTAGTTGTTTTACTTAAATTCCATGACATCAAATTATCAAAGATACTTTAAGTAGAGCCTTTTTAAATGTAAATAGTTAAAACCAATTAATTTTAAATTATTTTTTAAATATATATATATGTGATGCGCATAAAGATTCTCTTGTCGTAGTTTCCGTCGAAATGTGCTAGAAGATAGAAAGTGTATATTCATATCAAGGTCAAAAGCTAAACATTGGGTCGTTAAGACGTAGCAGATGCTTCAACAAGCAGTTCAGTTATAAATTCGATTAGCTTGTCAGTGTTGAGAAGCCTTAGATAGGCGCATGCTCATACGACGAGGTTTAGTATTATTTTACTTTATATATTCTAGGATAAACACTGATTATGCATTTGCTTACGTGTGTATTTTATTTTTCTGTATAAAGCGCATAAAATTACCTAAAAGCGCATAAAATCAAGAACAAGTGTTCATATCTTAGTTGAACGTAACTTGTCCAAATTATTATTACTTTTACATTGTATTTCTAATACATATTATGTAAAGTACAGCAATCGTTTCTGCGAAATTCTTATCGCTTGTGTAGGTTTTATAAAGGCGCTAACCAAGCTTTATCAAAGCTGCGGAAGCGGAAACTACAAGATCATTCGTAACTTTGTTGCGTTTAATGGCGATGATGTATGATTCACGAATTTATTTTATTATAACGATATTAGATAGAGAACTATCGGTTACAGAATTGTAAAAGCAGCGACCAAGAAGAGTTCTAAATATATTTTTAAAAGTAGATAATCATAAATAAAACTGTTAAGTTGCAAATAATAAAAAGAGAAAAACGTTATAGCAGCTCCATTAGAGTTACTTTCGACTCAAAAAGTTGACCTATTTTTTAGTTTATTTTTCTTTCGATCTTTCTAAAATGATATATTGGATGTCTACACTGATCAATAAATATGTATTTGACTAGAATCAGCTATAAAAATACGTAAATATTTAACACGACCGAGGTCAATCAGAGAGCGCTAAGTAATTAGGTAGCGACTTGACGTCCTCCATTTAATGAATCAGTATTAGTATTTGGTAAAAGATAATTTAAAATAGGAACTATTCGGCGTGAAATTTAATTAGTAGAATACTAATGAAGCTGATGACCCTTGAGGGCTCGGCCTTACTTACAGTCGGATTATCGGGCCTCACAACATCTTGATCCAATTATTTCCAAAGGAAATCTATTCAGATAGGTATTAGCAGAAACGATTAGCAAGGGTTTTAAATAAACAACAACAAAAGGGGTTAAATTCGTGAAGGTCGAAAGCGGTATGTATCACTGATTTAATAATCAGTCTCGATCGAATATTTTTATTACTGGACCTACCCTTCCCTCGTAAGTCTAAAATTCATTAGCTATAATGTGCTGCTGTAACATTTACATTATTTTTGAATAAAGTCTACTAGAGATGCGAATACTAAAACAAAATTTTATTCATTTATAGGTATTATCCGTCTGAGATAAGGTCATATTTCTATACAGCACTAGCACTACTATGCACTTCTTTTGTAGCAAGATTATATTTTCATTGAAACCTTTTATCGCGATCCATTAATACAATGCATGCGTGTGTCTTAAAAACTCTATTATCTATTATATATTACATGCACTATTCCAATTTTTATGTTATCTAAACGTGAGCAAGGGTTATCTAGGATGCCTCCTGTATACTTATCTGTATTAGGGATCTAACACGTGTTGACGCTGCGGCCTTTTTCACTCTTAAGTAGGTATATTATACGTCTCACTGCTGGGCATGGTTTTAGGGCAAGGAAATGTCCGCCGCGCTGCCCCAATGCGTGGTGGCGAACTTCACATGTCTTCGAAATATTGTTTTTTTATACTGCCGAGCTCGTTTTAAATCAGCGCTTAAAATTGCAATTAAAAATTTCAACAGTGCTGGCGGAGCTCGAATCCGGTTGCTCGCGTACTGTTAAATTTACAGCGACCGCTTAGCCTCTGAGCTACCACGGCTCTATAGATCTGTGAAACGTATATGTACACAAATAAGAATTCTCGCCTATTTCTTTATTCATTGCATTCTTGTTTTTGTAATCATTCATTTATTACGTGGTAGAGCCATGCTGCAGTTATATTAGTAGTATAGTTGTAGCACGAATGGGTCGGCTCGACCGGGGAAGGACCACGCTCTCACAGAATACCAGCGTGAAATAGTAGCTTAATGCTGCTGTATTTCGTATGGTGAGTGTAGAGAACCGGAGACCCTTGTTACTGGAAATGAGGCATTCCATCTCAGTCCTCGCGGGTGACAACGCATCTGCATTTTGATTTGTAATGGAAGATAGATGTAGATGTCTATGGGCCGCAGCAACCACTTACCATCAGGTGGACTGTGTGCTCGTTTGTTACCCTATTCTATATAAAAAAAAAGAAAATTTATGTACTCGTATTTCAGTTAATTGTTTTATATAGGCCTTAAGTGATAAACAAATTTGCAATTCACCTGTTGATGATTGGTACAGCAGCACATGGCCGCGCTGCAATCAACTTCGAACAATGAAATCGCAACTATGATGTACTAAGATGGAATTCCTTAAAGCCTGGTATTATTATACCGTGGCCCTTAACCCTTCGGACCCAAACACAGCTTTACAGGCACTAGGGCTGAAACAGGTGACACCAAAACAGACTTCCAGGTAGTAAAAGTGATCCTAGTGCATCATCTAATCTGCTCAAACAATTTATAATTTGTTTCATCAACTATAAAAGAAGAAATGGAATTATTTTTAATTTTGGTCTTATTTATTAGCCTTGAAAACTGGGCATAGGACTTTTAAAAATATGCCAGAAGACGGTAATAATATTTTAGAATATAATTTTAAAGGATTTTCAATAAATACTAGGTCCTAATTGAAATACCTAGGTATATAACAAAATATTTTATTAAGTAGTATCGCCACTACGCGCAAGATACTAACGAGTGGCGTTATTTAAATTTCTAAAAATCCAATAAATTTTTTTTTGATAATGTATAGATTACCATCACGTCCTTCCTATTTTTTTTGTAAAATAATAATCTTCTTCTTACTTACATTGAAGTCTGGTTACGTACGTTTAACGATTATAATACACAAAACAATATAAAAATTGCTTTTGCAAAAATTACATATTATATGCGAGACATCTGCTCGCAGGCATAGTATCTGCCATTGCTATCATCAGTGCGCCTCCTAGGCTTGGCGATTTTCTTGCATTGGTGAACTATTATCAGGTAATAAAGAAATAGAAAAAAATAGAAAATGCTCGTCGACTGTTTGTGTAACTTATTATTAACATTTTGTAATATATTATGTATAAGCGCTAAATAGTACATCTATGTTTTAACGTGTTTGCTTTTATTCAAAAATAATTTTATAAAATTGTAATAGACAGAAAAGTTTTAAATAATTGTGTCATTTGATGGCGTAAATTATTTGCATCCGCGTAATGCAATTTCACATGAGATTAAACTGAATATTAGTCCAATACGAGCTGCTTTTAGGTTTGCGGTCAGAACGCGGGCTCGCGCTGTTACTTCTTTTGACCAATTCGAGCGTAGCCACTTTCACTCCGAATATTTGGGAAAAAGTGTCGACCTTTTCGCGACTTTCACCCCGCCCGCCTCGCCCCGCGCCCCTGTACACGTGCTTTCTTCCGCGTGCGCGTGGGCAAAACCACTTTTACTTTTTAAACTTGACAATGCCCGAGAATATTGCTTTGCGTCGTACCGTCCTTTTCTATCCTTTGTTCTAAAATCATTTCTTGAACATTATTTAGAAAAAATCGGAAGATATGGGAGTTATCATATTACACAATGTCGCGTTTATATTAAACTTATTTATGATAACGGGTCGGGTCAGTGCGGAATACTTACTGTAAGTGATTGAATTAGATAACAGCAAATTTAAAAATCACCGTTGAACCAAATTCAAACGGAGGCGATAAATTAAGTAAAGTTGTTCTAATTTAACATGGGATGTTATAGTGAATTATTATATATATTATTACATTAATTGATAATTTTATTAAACTTGTTTGAAAGGGTAAATATGGGCAAAAATATTTTTGGAATGGGAGTTTCAGTAAGAGTCGCGTAATGAAAGTATATTCCATTTCTTAATATTTTAATGTAATAATATTAATGTAGTATTTTAGTTATGTAAAGTTAATGATTGAACTTTTTAATACGTCGTACGTATCTTGTACAAATTTATAATTATAATGGTCATCATCATTATAAACAGTCCATCACAAATTACAACAAGGCTCCGCCCTGAGCCTCTTACATTTATCTACTCTATGTCATACCACCCTATTCACTACACCATAGAATATTATGTGTGTATTATAGTATTCTATGCACTTCACAGTACTCAATTGACAGCTAATGTGTTTTGTTTTAGAATCTAATATATTACTCTTATACTCAATGATTTCAAAGGGAAGGATAGGCCCTTCTAAATATTTTACTCATAACTTTTTCATACAAGAAAAAGTAGCGCATCTGTCATAATACAAACGTCATATCAAAACACGATGTAACCAGGGTCGAATTTCGTAGTATAATTATCCAAATTGTATCATTATTTCGTAGTTTGTAGTATATAGTATCGTAGTAATTCAAAGCGAAAATACCATAATTTTACCTAAAGGACGACTTGTATTACTATTGGGTCCTTTTAAATTTTAATATTAAACCTACGATATCGAGACTTTTTGTATTGTACATGATTATCGCGTTTTTTTAATATAATTAGAATTAGCTCCCGTTCTAGTCAACGATGGTCGATCAATGCATTTATGTTACATCCTTGATACAACTTTAATTCGGGAGGCTACCGAGATAAAAACTCCATGCTCCAGAAGCAATTAAGCAGATATGTTTTTTTTGTACTCTTTACGTTTTAGCCTAATTGAATATAAAATACATTAGGTACCAATATTCAAAATTTAACTTACACTAAGTTCTTTAGAGAAAAATTAAACAGAAATAAAAAAAAAACGTCAAAAAAACTAAACGTACAGATAAACTAGACGTGTGACGCCAAAATCCCCGCACATGGGAAAAAAGAAACATGAAACGTCAAACGTGATATAATATTTTTAAATAGTACAATTTTAATTTCCATGTACAATATTTTTGAGGGTCTGAATCCAGCCCTGACCTAATCTTGGTAACGTAACTAAACTAACTGTAAAATAAAACTTTAAAAATGCATTTATATAATAATTTTCTTGTAACAAAATTCAAAGTCAATGCTTATACTACAATAGAAAAGAGCTGTACTGAAAATATTCATTTATTAACTTTCAACGCCATGTTGTTAATTTATGCATGCAATAATTCAAATCATTACTTTGCATAGCAGGTAGTAATAGTTTTCATATTATTCGATTGAATAGTGCAATTTTATGAAAATTGGTTCTATTTTATTTGTTATTTAAGCAAAATTACAGCCTTTGTTCTTTCTATTGGATTCATTATGTCATTGTAAAAAGAGTATCCGAGAGAGTTTATTATCTCTGCACACGCCATAGATTATTTTACTTTTATTAATTTTGTCATTTTATATTGAATAAACAGTAAAATTATTAAAAATTATATTAGTATTTTAATATGACCTCATTAGATGACCCAAAAAATATTTTACGTGTTAATTATTATTACGTAATTTTACCAAATATATAATCAGTCATGACCTACAGTGTCATTTTATCTAATAAATTAAGTTTAATCATTATTCTATTGGTATATGTACTTAATTAAAAAAAAAGTCATTATTATTTTCAGAACAATGAATACCAGGCTGTCAACCATTAATAATAGCTTAAGGTTCCTAAAACGGTAACACTGAGTCTAGCGACTTTCACCTTTGCTAGGATACTTGGTACAACTAAATAACCATTTAATCGTTTTAATACTATATTATTTTTAAGATAATGGAAGACATCTTGTCCATATTATAACGCGTTACCTTTAACCGCCCTGTTCTAATTAATTAAGTCACACATATTAAAAGTTAATAAATATTTAATATACTAATTAGCAACCGAGGTATTTAAGTACATAAATATGGTTTGATCGAAGGGTATTTGATGTCCATTAGTTGATCATATTTAGGAGGTGCCACAAAAACCTGTTCTACAACTCGTGGACAAGGCCTTACTTAAAACCGTGTCTAATTCTAGTCATCGGTACAAACTTTCGTTAAAATATGATTGCGCAACGACAGAACGGTGCATAGAAAGGGAAAACGGGTGTACGACGCGTTCAGCTGTGGTTGGTATGCACCGTCTAAGTACATCTACTCGCTTAGTTTCCGTCAGTCGAAAGTAAAAGTCTTATCTTCCGTTGCGTTTCCGCGTCAGCCAGCTGTACGAACCTCCCTCCTCCGTTCATAACTACTTTCGGACTTTTACTTTTATAATGTTGTAAACTACGTCATTCGATCGACTTGGATATATCGCGTTCTATTCTTTACTTTAATTCCGAGCACGTTTTGTAGCTGGTGATAAATTTCACGCATCTCTTTATGCATGTGCTTCCAAAGTGACATCACGTAGGCTTAAGCTTAATGAGGTTATCTAATTAATTTCATGCAAATTATGTATCATTGATTCGTGATCGTGTTTATAATTAGTAAAATTATACCTCTATAACAAAAATACCTAGCAGACATTTAAATCATCACAATGATGCCTTATACGAGTAAAACTAAACAGCATATCGTATAAAAAGTTAAAATTCACTCAACGAGCTTTGGTCAGGGATGTAATAGAATCTTATTAGGGCTTATCTGTCAAGAAATACTTAGTGGTTGCCTAGATTCAAGGAGTTGGCGGTGTTTCACCGCCGTGCCATGGAAAGCACGATATTCCGTCGGTCCTGCACTTGATTTCTTTCCGGTCATGTCAGATTGGACTATGGGAGTGAAGAAATAGAGAGTGCACCTGCTTTTGCACATACACTTATGCACTACAATCCTGCTCATACAGCTGGCTAGCCTTTATTGCGACTGGCCGCTTTTTACTATTATCCGATGAAACTGATAAAGTTTCTTGGCGCACCGCACAGACACCTTCGGAATAGGAAGCCGTACTAGAGCTCAGTGTAGGGCGGCCTACCACTAGGACTAGACAAAGGAACGAACTAGAAACACGCAGTATGCAGCGAATAGAAACTTCTTCATAGATTCTTTATATTGCTGCGCTCGGCAAGCAAGATGGCGACCGCATTTTTTAACTATCTTGAGTTGTTATCAGGATATCTTTTGAGTTGCTGCTGGACATCTCATTTTATTCTCCTGGTATTCTCCCTCTGTCGCCTCTTACGAAACCCTTGGGACGATATGGGGTAGTAGATTTTCTTACACCGCCACAACTTGGAAGTAGTGATATTCAGACATTAACGTCGAAGATATTTATATGTCAAATCGTATCATCGAAATAATTAAAGTTATAATGAAAAGTACAAATTAAATTTTAAAACTTCTTCTTCTTCTGCGGAAGAAGAAGACGAGTCTTTAATTTTTCTGTTCACTGTGTCATATGTCATACTCGTAACCCTTACGTTTATCGAAGTCAATTTCTACTTTTTATTAAAGATTAAAAATAGAGTATCTAATATTTTTATTTTTTTTTGTATGATATCCGTGCCATATTCTACTCCGTTCACTTGTTACACTCTATTTTTTCCAGATCGATCCAGCTAGGATTCATTTTTAGAAAATGTCGTTTTACGCGTGTTTTCAGGTAGAAGGTAAATTTTGACAGTGTGTTAATGATTATAATAGCTTAAATGGGTTATCGAGCAGGCACGAAATCGTAGTACCCTGGTGCAAGACCTGTCTTCAGTCCAACTTTTTTAATTTTTTTTCAAGTTCCCTTCTTTTTTGAGAAAATCTACTATTTCGAGCCCTTTTTTTAGTATTTTTTAAAAACACGAAAATTTAAATTAAACTAATTGCACTCATGATTTTTTTATTCAAATAGTTCAGTTTTTTCTATTATGTCGGTAAGATCAAATAATATTATTCATATTTCATCAGTATGTAATTTGTATCTAAATATAATTTCCAAAACACACGAATTAAAAAAAAATACCGAGCAAAGCTCGGTCAACCAGGTACTTTACATTAAATACTAAGACTCTGGTCTGAGACTACCCTTTGTAGGGGACGCAGTCATCGAGCCACAAGAGCGTAAACTTAGCAAACAACAAACAAAGCTAAATCGCGCTACCAGCGTTTTGGAACAATTACGGAGTCGTATATGCAGATTAACAGGCAAGTTCTTACTACCACACAGGAAGTTGGCCGTTCCACGGAAACGGAAACAGAAAGTGCAAAATATTCTGGATAATATACCAAAGTGATATAAATGCGGGAAATAGAGTAAATGGGGCCTTGCACTCTATTGTGAAGAGTCAAAATTGTCGAAAAAGGCACGTATGGCAATTCACAATGCTGTGTTGGTCCCTACTTTAACGTATGGTAGTGAAAGTTGGGTGTGGCAGAAGAAGCATGAGAGTAGAATGAACGCAGTAGAAATGCGGTCGTTAAGGAGTACGTTGGGGCTGAATCTGAATGACAGGGTAAGAAATTGTGTAATAAGAGAAGAGTGTGGTTTGCAAGATGATGTTGTGACCAGGATTAAGAAAGGAATGCTTCAGTGGTTTCGTCATGTGGAAAGAATGAATGAGGAAAGAGTGACAAAGAAAATTTATGGTGCAGAAGTGAATGGCAGAGTCGAAAAGGGACGTCCTAGGCGAAAATTTATCGACCAAATTGGCGATTTATTGAAAACGCAAAATTAGGAGTACCCTTAACCGACGAGCATGTATGCGTAGGTGTATGGATGTGAAGGAGGCAAGAGAGGTGAGTCAGGATCGTGCCAAATGGAAGTCTGTAGTCTCTGCCTACTCCTCTGGGTGACAGGCGTGAGTGTTTATGTATTACATACCAAGCTCTTTCTTCTTCTCCACTGCTGGACGTGAGTCGCTCGAACGTCGTCGAGACGAACAGTTTTCTGTAAACACCGTGCCTGGCAGACGGATGGACGCGAACTTAGTATCGCAGTTTCTATCAGGACAATGAGGGCCATGAGGACTTTCGGGCCTTTCACCTTATTTACCATGGATTAGATGATGGATACCCATTTGCCGCCACCTAATTATTATTAGCTATTATAATCACCAGCCACATCATCGATAAAGATGTTAAAATTCAAATACACAAACATCCATCCAGACGTCTTTAATACAAAAGTTTCAGAACAATCTAAGGAATATTTGTATATAACAACTGAGTTGTGTACTCTTGTGGTGGTGAAAAAATTCGAAATAATATAGATTTATGAAGAAAATATCATTTCCTGAATTCGATTGAAATTTCTGTATCGTTTCTTGCTATTAGTTACAAATATATAAAAAATAAGAAATATTTAATATTAATTAGATTGGTGACATATTTTCGCATGCTTTAGCTTTATTATCATTTTTATAGCCCCCCATATCTGCATAACTTCCATTTTACTGTCTCCAAATGATATTGCCTGCTTTTACAATGATTGTATTCAAAAGCAAACACAAATAATAGAAATCCTTTTGTATTTTAGCAAACGAAAACAATGCAACAATGAAACAATTTTATACGTGGTCGAGCCACGCTGCGGCTATATCATGGTTGGCACGAGTGGGTCGGCTGGACCGGGGAAGGACCACGCTCTCACATTATATAAATGTATTATAGTATTCTATGCTCTCACATAATGCCAGCGTAAAATAGCAGCTTAGTACTGCTGTGTTTCGTATGGTGTGTGTAGAATTCCGGAGACCCCTTTTTTACTGGAAACGAGGTCCTCAGGGGTGACAATGCATCTGCGTTTTGATTCTTAATCGAGAATGAATATGTCTATGGGCCACAGCATCTCTTACCATCAGATGGACTGTGTGCTCGTATGTTACCCTTATTCAATATAAAAAAATGCGTTTTATTGTTAAATTTCATTGACTCAACTGTTAAATTATTAATAGCTACTTTATGCTGGCCCTCTCATATTAACCGTGAAAGGAAAATTATATGACACTGATTAAATAAACATGTATCGAGTTATTGCATAAAGTAGTTATCTAGATCATTAGTTAGATAGAGTTACATTAAGAGTACGAAAATTAAACGTCGTGGATTCGACTACTATCGTAAACGTGAAGCACTCCTAACACAAGCTATGCTTAACTGAAGTGGTTAACGGCACTGTTAGTAATAAAACTGCTAACTTAAAAAAACGTAGTCTTAATTAGACCTTAAGTAATTATAGTGCAAACCCCCCAGATGGTTCGCCCCTAGACAGAAGAATGATGATCACTTATTACCATCGGCGATATAAAAATTTATTTTTTCCGTAACAGTGTTTACTGTTTTTTTTTTTTTTAATTTGATTTACCTAATTTTATATTTGTGGTTAATGCTTTATACAGCTGACAACTTTCAAGAAAGAGCGTCGTGTGGGCTTCAACTATATAACATTATAAATTTAATTTTTTTCTTTTATGACTCTTCCGCTGGCAGGGTTGCCATGGAATATAGGAAAAGTGTCAATGAGAAGAGACGTGTTGTTCTTGGCCTACTACTCTTACTCTACAATTAATATCAATACATGATATTATGTCGTGTGGGCTGGGCTACACCTACACTACAAGAAAAATCGGCCAGTTTTATTACACGTAATTTTTTTGAAAATCACTCATGTTTTTTCTGCGCGAGGGCCAGTTTTACACCTGACTTTTTTACCGTAAAAAAAAATATGGTGTAATAATAAATAAGTGAACGAAGTAGAAGCCTATGGAATAGATATTGTTCAAATTTATTGTTTTTTCATTGACATTTTATCAAGTAGATCTATTAATAAATACCTAGTAATTAATTTGAAGTAAACATTTTACCTTGAGGCCAGTTCAAGGCCAAGGGAGTTACAAATTCATTAATACCCGAGTAAAATGTACAAAGTGCACATGATTGGAATTATTCTTCATTAAAAAAAATCCGTAGCATTGGCTCCAAATACGTTCACCCATTACTCATTATAATATACCATATTTTCATATTCTCGTTTAAAAAATGTCCCGGCCTATAATTATAACTTAACATTTAAAACATTTTAGTTTAGTAGAGATAACATGAAGCTCATAAAAATCGCAATAATTAGCGTTAAAGACAATTTAAGATAGTGCAAACAAACTGTTTTGTAGCATAAAAATCTAAGAGTATATTTACGAACTTTGATACGTACAAACTTCATTAAAAATCTGCAAATAGCGTCGACTTAAAACGTAAACTGCCTAGCCCAGAGTTAGACCGCGATAGAAATTATAATCAATCGATATATATGCGACGTACAGGCAAACGTGACTTCACTGATAAGCGGCAGAACGTGACCTACCTCCTCCCCATTCCACTGTTCGTCAGCTTCAACGTAAGCACGCTCAATGATAGGTATCTCTTGTAGACATGTGTCAATCATGAATGATTCGTTCGTTTTGGCTGGTACACCTCAAAGTATTGGTGGTTCATTCATCTGTTTTTGAATGTTCCGGTACAACCAAACACACATTTGACGGAACCTTTATAACTCGTGATTGGTGTGAATTGTGAATGAGTCGAAAACCGACCAAATCCCGAATGATCTGAATAAATTGTTTTTAGTGTAGTGTACTGGAGCAGGATATGATCCGTTTGAATGATCGATCCGAAAGAGAAATTAATGATTCGACACATGTCTACAATTTAGATATTTTTTGTGCATTCTATTAAATACATCTTTCGTCCCGTACAGTTAACATATTATGGATAATTGGTGTGAATGATAGTGGGAAGACCGAATAAACTGGTGATCCACTGAGACACAGTCTTTAAAAACTTGTTTGTAATAAGTACGTTTACACACTATTATCAACGTATTCAACACGAATCGTTATGTTAAGAAGATTGTGAAGTGCCAATTCGCAGCGCGAGTAGGTATTTTCAAAAATTCTATATTTTTTTACATTGCTCGCTCCATATCGCCGTCGTGCGATAGGGAAAGTTGCAAATGTTGAAAGTAATTACCTGCATTTTCTTTTTAAAATATTGTTTCGATGGATAACGTTTTCACCTCCATAAACCTTTACGAAATTAGACAATTTCGGTCTCATTAGATTCAGTATACCTTATTTTAGGTCTGTATTTTTCTTTTTTAGTAATTCAGTTTAGTTTAATCAGAAAAAATAATAACGCTCAAAGAAGTTTTTTAGTCAAAAATACGGATATTTAGATGCTAATAGCTTATATCGTACGCAATATTTCCTTAAAATAAAAACGTACGGACCTAGTTTTTCATTATATCTACATTTCCAAAACATGAAAATTAGACTGTGTTTACGGGAGGGAAAACGTTATCAGTTTTTGTATGAAAATGTACAGCTTCACAATCCTTTAACGTTAAAATGATAATTTTATTTTAATATTTTCTAATTTCGCGAGTCACTTTATGGTACAACGATTGTTATTTTTCTTACATTTTAAACTCCAAACAGAACAGAGTGTTTATCGCCCTATATCGTCTCGTAGGTATTTTATAAAAGGCTACTAATGAAATTCCAGAAAAATCCGCGTGATTACTGATGGATAAAACCATCGGTACCGATAGGTGTACCAGATGGTATGCAAACAGGAGTATTTATCTCACAGAATACCAGCGTAAAATGGTAGCTTAATGCTGCTGTATTTCGTATGGTGAGTGTAGAGAACCGGAGACCCTTTTTACTGGAAACGAGGCATTCCAGCTTAGTTCTCAATGCTGACAACGCATCTGCATTTTGATTCGTAATCGAGGATAAATGTAGATTTCTATGGGCCACAGCAACCACTTACCATCACGTGGACTGTGTGCTCGTTTGTCACTCTATCCTAATAAAAAAATAATACTATTTCGTCACGTACCTATGTGTCACATAAGAGGCTACTATAGAAAATTCTAGGAAATGTTAATGATTACTGATAGATTGGCTGTTTACGCTGTCTTCTTGTCTACGCTGGGCAGACGACTGGTACTCCGATGGTCAGTGCTATCCAGCCAAGTGGGAGAGATTCATGTTCAGCAACGGACTGTACCGGTCGATAAAGAAAAGGAAACTAGTGCCTGATTATTAAACATGGTACTGCACTGCCTTAGCGCTCAAAGCTAAGATACTCTGAGGACACATTACGAGTATAGTCCGACAGAAAGACAGATGGCAGATTATTCGACTCTATTGATTTACGCATTACAAAAGCCGAATCAAATTCTTAAACTAAAGATACATTCTATAACTGTTTATGTATTACCAAATATTTATTTACTGACCATTCAACCTATCATGGTACCTACCTACCATGGTAACCTAACATGGTAGTGCAATAAGAAATTCATATATATAATTATGAATTATGAAAAATTGAGTAAATTGTCATTCATATTTTTTTTTCATTTTCTTTCTCGTAAGCGAAGAGTGTATAAACGTCGTTCTGCAGCCACATATAATCGAGGTCTAGAAAACTGTTCAATTAGTAAGCAAACTCACTTGACCGGCAAGAGCTACAGGTATTATTATCTTTACAACTTATTTAAAGCCTTACAAGTAGTGACGATGTTGTAGGTACGTGTATCTATTATCGAATTAATATATATGTAAGTAAGCAATATAAACTATCTCTCTTCTAAAGTGGGATGTTCTAAATTTATTTATTTTTTTATATGAAAAGGGTGACAAACGAGCACACAGTCCACCTGTTTGTAAGTGATTGCTGTGGCCCATAGATATCTACATCTATCCTCGTTGGTGAATCAAAATGCAGATGCGTTGTCAGCCTTGAGAACTAAAATGGAATGCGTATTTTCCAGTAAAAAGGGTCTCCGGTTCTCTACACTCACCATACGAAACACAGCAGCATTAAGCTACTATTTCACGCTGGTATTCTGTGAGAGCGTGGTCCTTCCCTGGTCGAGCTGACCCATTCGTGTTCAACTACAATTAATATAGCTGCAGCACGGCTCTACCACGTAAAAAATTTATGATAATTTTTTTTACCTGGTAGAGACCATTTTACGATAAAATCCATAGAAATCCTTATTATTTACATTTCTGTGATAAAATCTTTATAAGACTTATTGATACTTGGCTTTGTCATCAGAGAATAGGCTATACGTCGTTAAACATCGGTTCAAATCCCAATCGTCGTTAATAATAGCTTTAAAGGAAAGTTAGTTTTCGAATCTCGTTAATTGAGAATATGCCTCTGTTTTCAAGCTGCATCTTAACTTTCCGTTGTTATTGTATAACCATCCTATCAAGCTTCGGTAGATTAGGAAGGCTGAGTAATTTTGTATTAGCGCATATTTATGGGGCATGCCATTTATTGAGTATATTTCTTGCAAAGTCTGCAACTTCCGACAATAATCAGAAGTTGTCATAGCCGAAAACAATTATCATAATACTCTTCCTTTATTACTATTCGACAAAAATGAGATAGCACATACTATGTATTGCATACTATGACAGCATATTAAAATATTTTGTATCGCACCAACCAACGGAGATTAGTAGAACAATGCTACTTTGTTTCGTAAGTTGTTATAGAGAAACGCATTTTTTTTTTGGTAAACGCGGCATTCCATCTTAAATATTAGAAGTTAGAAGATTCATAATCAAACTACAGATCAACAGGATCTGTAGTTTGATTATGAATCGAAGATAGGCGTAGGTGTCTGTGGCCTACAATATATACTTACCATAGGTAAGACTGTGCTCTCGTTTGTCATACTTAGACGCATCTGTCCAAAAATATAATATTCCCAATAGCATGCGGCTACTGTTGCCCTTAGATACGCGCAATAAACTTTCGGCAAAATCACAAATGGTTATTGACTCATGCTGAAGATTGAGATGATTTTTACGTGGTAGACCCATGCTGCAGCTATATTATGGTTGTAATCACAAATGGGTCGACTCGACGATACCAGCGTAAAATAGCTCAATCCTGCTGTGCTTCGTATGGTGAGCGTAGAGATCCGGAGACCGTACTGGAAATTAAGCATTCCATCGTAGACCATAGGGGTAGAAACGCATCTGTATTTTGATTCTTAAGTAAAGTAAAGTTACAGCCTATAGACGTCCCACTGCTGGACACAGGCCTCCCCTCATTTATGAGGGGGTTTTAGGGCAAGGAAGTGTCCGCCGCGCTGCCCCAATGCGTGTTAGCGAACTTCACATGTCTTCGAAATATTTTTTTTCTTATTCCTCAGACATGCAGGTTTCCTCACGATGTTTTCCTTCACCGCCGAGCACGTGGTAAATCAGCACTTAAAATTGCAATTAACAATTTCATTGGTGCCGGCTGGGCTCGAACCCGGGTTACTCGCGTTCTGTTATATTTACAGCGAGCGTTAACCATCTGGCCAGCTACCACGGCTCTTAGCTACCACGGCTCTTAGCTACCACGGCTCTTAGCTACCACGGCTCTTGATTCTTAATCGAGGATATATGTCGTTATTAGAGAGACGCCGCTGCCCGTCTCTTGATTCGTTTCCTACCGTCGCCTCTTACGACACCCACGGGATGATAAGTAGATATTTTTACTCTGCCACTACTCGGTCCGGCGTTGAGTACTAGGTTCCAATTTCACACGTTCAACAAGGCAGTTACAATGTTTTTAGAGCGCTAATACGGCGCAAGTTTAAAGTCACGACGGTATTCTGCTGCATGCCTAAGCACAACGCAGGTTAGTTGCTATCAGCTTGAAACAGAAACAGAAACTTTTTTATTGAATATATTAGATTGTAAACAATATTTATTGAAAGTCACTTTTTTCATATAAAATTGGTTCGCAAAAAATACCTCTGTCCTGGGAAGAACCAGCAAGGAACCCAACGGGACTATTATTTTTCAATAGCTTACAATCATGTACGTTACAATTAACAACACAAAAACAATTAGAAATAGCGGGAAGGTAATTATCATCATTATTATTATAATAACCCTTTTTATACAAACCCAGTTTAATAAAAAATTTGAACTTTGTGTATGTCAAATTTTGTATATTTTCTGGGATTTTGTTGTAAAAGCGTGTACTCGGACATCGCCCCGAGAATGAATTACTGATTCGGAGTCGAGTAACTGGTACTATAATACTAGCTTGTGTCTGTTCCTAGTATTTACAGAATGAATATCATTTATTTTTGTAAAACTTCTTTTATGTTTCATAAATGTATTGAGAGGCCAGAGTTAATATATTAATTTGCTTAAATTTTTGTCTGAGCGACTCTTTTGGTTTTAAATCATATATTACTCTGGCCCTCTTCTGTGAAACAAATATAATTTCATGTATGTAAGGATGTCATGCTGTACCATCCCGACAGTGGGTTCCCGGCCTTAAACAATAACTATTTATAGAGGTATACTTCAGAGTAATTTAGTGTAAAAAAAACCTTATATATATACGAAATTCCTAACGGCACTTCATAATTGCGGGGCAGACCCAAGCTTCTGCTTTACTTTACCAACAGTTTATTGTACTTGTTTGTTACCCCCCTTGTATGCTAAATTAAAGTAGTAGTAGTAAGTGTAAAAAGTAGAAACGTTGAATCTGAATTCAGGCCCACTGAAAGGAACCCATACTTATTTATGTGTGTTACGTTTATGTTTATAATGGGTTATGTGGTAGAGCCACGCTGCGGCCATACTATAGTTGTAGCACTGGGTCCGCTCGACCGGGTAAGGACCACACTCTTACAGAATACCAGCGTGAAATAGCAGCTTAATGCTGCTGTTTCGTATAGTGAGTGTAAGGAACTGGAGACCCCTTTCTACTGGAAATTAGGCATTCTATCTTAGTCCTCAGAGGTGACAACGCATCTGCATTTTGATTCTTAATTGAGAGTCGGTGAAGATGTTTTTGAGCCACAGCATCCACTTACTATCAAGTGGACTGTCTTATATGTCGGACTGTTTATTCATCTCTCTGTTGAGTGCAGATTTTTTAATTATGGGATGTCAGATGTAAAGAACAGGTACAAACCGAGTAAATTATAACATGATTGAAAGAAGTAAAATAACTGAAGTATTTCATTCATAAAACTGTAATTTTCAATTTGTTTATGTTGCAGTTTGTTTTAATGAATAAATTACAACTGAAAATTGAAAAATCGTTTCGACTTTGACAACTGTAAATTATATAATAAATATACTGATATAAACATAAAACGATATGTTGCAACTAGATACGGACTCAGATTACAATAAAAAGCAATAAGACGACGTTGCGTTGTAGTGCTGTTGAACTTTTTTTTTTATAGAATTAGTGTGCCAAACGAGCACACAGTCCACTGATGGTAAGTGGATGCTGTGGCCCATTGACATCTACATTTATCCTCGATTAAAATTCAAAACGCAGATGCGTTGTCACTACTGAGGACTAAGATGGAATGCCTCGTTTCCAGTAAAACGGGTCTCCGGATCTCTACACTCACCATACGAAACACAGCAGTATTAGGCTGCTATTTAACGCTGGTATTCTGTGAGAGCGTGGTCCTTCCCCGGCCGACCCATTCATGCTACAACTATAATAAAGCTGCAGCGTGGCTCTACCACGTATATACTTTTCTTAAAACTCTAACTAATAATTCTCTACAATAATTATATACAAATTGAACAAAGTCTTGTGTGGAGATAGATACAAGAATCATAATAAATAGCTCAATGAAAAAACAATTCATAAAGATGGCAATAAACCTCTATTTTAAACGTGTACCTTGCACGTGTACATTCCATAACGGAACCGCGTAAAATTTAGGTATCTTCTTCCTCTATTATATAATTTTTCGATTTTGTTTGTTCGTATTTTATGCGCTTCCATGCCGTTCTTCAGATTACACTTCCGCGAATGTTATAGGCATAATAGGACCCGGTAGGTGGCGCTGTTGTATAATTCAGATATGACGCGTGCGAAGCCGGGGCAGATCGCTAGTATAAAATAAAAAGTCTTATAATTTCTGAGGTTATGTTGAGAAAATATTTTACAAATTCGTTTGTATTATTGTCTTAAAAGATTGCCCAGTGCTCGCCAAGAAATAATTGAGTTTAGACATGGACACGTTGGTTTTTCTTAAATACTGCCTGCTTTAGTTTTCTGTTCGCTCAACAATTGCAGGGAGTGAGGTAACGTTTTCATATCTATGTCGCAGCCAATTAGCTTAATTAACCGTTCAGTTAACAGCCTAGCTAATTTTACTTAACGGCTCCGTTCAACTGACGGTCGGAATGATATTCAGTAGATGGGTCTAAAACAACATTTCACCTCCCTTGCTATCGGCAACAGTGGGTTATGGAGCAGCTCGGGTGGCCACTGGGCTATCATAAAGCCTCATGCATTTATATAATATAGCACATAGCGTGTCTATATTTAGGCACATACTAGCGACATAACCATACCAACCAATAGTAACAACCATAATTTACCACGTGCACGGCGGTGAAGGAAAACATCGTGAGGAAACCTGCATGTCTGAGGAATAAGAAAAAAAATATTTCGAAGACATGTGAAGTTCGTCAACACGCATTTGGGCAGCGCGGCGGATACTTCCTTGCCCTAAACCCTCTCAGAAATGAGTGGAGGCCTGAGCCCAGCTGTGGGACGTATATAGGCTGTAACTTCTAGCGACATAACAGGGCATTGTTACCTTGTTTTTTCATTCAACGGGATGGTTAAGTTACGTTTATCATTCAGACCTTTAGTTGAACGGCGCCGTTTAGTAAAAAGACTAGACTGTTAACTAAAAGGCTAATTAAACTAGTTGGGTGGCAACATCTACACGCCTATAGTTCTACACGAGGGTGTTAAGTGGCTGTGCCTTTAATTTCACAGAACGAGTTCTACATAGTTCTATTCTCGATAGTACCATTCAACATTTTAATCGCCGACATAATCGTTTGATGGTTTGCGAAATCTGATGAAGCATTGAACTCTTCATTGTTCCACAACCCTCCCACAAATGGGGTATCGTACTTTAGTTTATACTTTAGGCTAGGATTTAGATATTTCATTCCGTGAATATAAAATTGGATTGCATAAACATTTTGGTTGATAGAAATACTTACAAATATCTAACTAATATACAGTACTGTACATTATCGAACTCATTAATCACTATTTCTAGTTTCTAATGTTTCCTTTTTTTATTATCATTAATAGATTCTAACATTGTTGCCAATCTCTTGTTCGTAGTAAATTGTGTTTATTATAACAATAAAATAATCGCGTTTGGTCAGGGCTCCTTCACTCGCTCATGGCTAGATAACGCAACTATGCGAAAGTCGCGCGGTAGGCAAAGCGACAAAGCGTCGTCATTTAACTCCCGGTACGCGTGAAGGAAGGTATTATATTTCTGCTTGCAGCTTACGTTTGGGATCACATATTATAAAAAAAATTGTAGGCTATTATATCGTAGGTATTTTCGATTTTGTATGTGAGTGATAATAAATAATTAATTAATTATGCCCGAATTAGTCGTGTGGGTGACTTAAGAGGTGACTGTGAGAAATGCCTGAAAGATCTCATAAAACTCAAAAGTTGGCGGCGACGAGTAGCAGCAACGAAGGCTTGAGACGTCTGGAACTGAACTCGCCAATCGGACTGCGAAGTAGTGATCAAACAAATCGTTCCTAGAACAGGAGATTCCTGATGTTGTAGCTACAAAGCAATTTCATCTAGATAATGTTACAAAGAATTAAGTTAAGGGGAGGTAGATTAGAGGGTATGGAATAATAAAGTAACAAAACTTCAAATGTTAATGCAACTTAACCTGTTTCTTAAGCAATATAAGGGTTTGAGCACAATTAAGCCTTTGGCTGCCGTGTCAGTCACTTTGTACGGTAAAACGTGACTGACTGCAGTTTAAGTACTACAAAATTATGGAGTTCAAAGAATTTACTAAAAGAACATAAAAGAATTATTAAAAATGTACGAAACCTTTTTCCTACAAGTATTTGGACTGTAAAGAAAATAATGAGAGGAGCTGAGTTTATAACGTTCTTTTAGTTTGGGTTGACTTGATTGGTTCAATTTTATTATAAATTAACAAATATTTTTATCTACTCATAATTTTTAACTTCTCAATATCTTTTTAAAATGTCATAAAGCGCTCTCAGCACTTTTAAACTACGGAATGGCCGCTAGCATTACGCATGCACTCACGTGACGGTCCGCAAGTGATCTCACGATGCACCACTGGCCTCGTGGCCGCCGTTGTTTGTTTACACGTCCTTGCGGTGACGACGTAACTCTCACACGGCATCTATGACGCCTAGATCTACAGTAACGAAGAGGATAAAAGCGGGTCAACATTTAGGCGTATATCTCCGTTTGTTCTTACCGTGGCGCCGCTCGTCTCGCTCGAGACTTTCTCGTTCACTTTCGCTCAATTCACACGTTTACGAAAATGATCGCACGTCGTCGGAAAACGTCGGCTTTCTCCGTTGCGCAAGAGCAGCTACTTCCCGTTGCGCTCCCCGCTCCCCTCCCCCGGATTCACTCACTACACCCAGCACCGCACTCACCTATATTTCCACGAGTAGGAAGTGTGGAGTAGTCGTTGCGTAACCCCGGCTTTCCACCGGCAATGGCACTCGCGCAGCATTCTGATCGCTCCGACGTCAAAGCCGAAACCGTCATGCGCTTGCACTTTCAATAATCCGGAACACTTAAAACGTCTAATGAATTATGATTAGATTATGGTTAAAGCTTGTGATTTCATTCTTATTTAACTACTGAACATTATTTATGAAATAAAAAAGCCCTGTTGCAATATTATAAAAACTTTCAATCATGAGATAAAAGTTTTTTTTTTATATAAAAGTTATAGTAACAAAATAGTTCTATCGTTGCGCTTTTATATTTACCCATATAATCATATTATGGTTGTAGCACGAATGGGTCGGCTCGACGGGGGAAAGACCTCTCGCAGAATACCAAAGTAAAATAGCAGCTTAATGCTGCTGTGTTTCGTATGGTGAGTGTAGAGAACCGGAGACTTAGCCCTTAGGGATGACAACGCATCTGCGTTTTGATTCTTAATCGAGGATAAATTTAGATGTCTATGGGCCACAGCATCCACTTACCATCAGGTGGACTATGTGCTCGTTTGTCACCCTTATTCTATAAAAAAGTCAAGTTGTAATTTGTTCGTTTGATAACTTTTATTTAACTGTTAACAAATTAAAATTACAAAATAAGTTTTCAAGCAAAAAGTAGAAAATGAACGCGTAATACTGTACTTGCTATAGATGTTAATTGTTTCAACATAATCTTTACCATTTAAAGAACTTTGTTGATTTAATTTTCGTCAAATAAATACACTTTTTAAGGCGACATTATGTAATGATGTTTTGATTGAATTTAGGCTATAGGTAATATCAGTCCTAATAAACTATGGGTTTCTTGCGGAAGAGAGAAGCCATTTTATTTTATTTAATCTTCTTGTACCGTTGACACGAGCGGCATTGAGAATAAGATCACACCTTTCATTGGTTTCATTCAAACGTGGCGATGACGGCAAGATCTTTTCCAACAATGAGCTGATGAGATTTCATTATGTGATTAATATTTTTTCTATATAGAAAATATTTTCTGTTATTTCTGTACTCTGTAATTGATTCAATTAAATTGGTGATTGGTTCAATTTATAATTTAGTTTTGTTATGTCATGCACATTATATATGAAATATAATGTTTGTTTTGTCATAGGAATGCTACCTGCATATACGTTTAGCTGTGAGATGAGTATATCTGTAATTGAAAGTGTTGCATATTCATAAGGTCAGCTGATCGTTGCCGACGAATGGCCAAGCTAAGATTAATTCGGGTGAGCATAGCTTTCTACCAGCCGCCTGTTAGGAAAGTGAGAGTGGTCGCGTCATCGCTCAGTACCCATTTCGACAACACTTTCTCAAACATAAGGTGCTAGTCGCTGTCAAATTTTCTGAACGCGCCTTTTTCTTCATGGAATAAACCTATGGGTGATGCTAATTTCCTTTTTCGAAAGTTCGCCGCAATAGTTGTTATTAACATTGGTTTTAGATTCAAATTTTATGTCGTTATTCAGATATTAGTCGATAGATTTCGGTTTCGAAATCGTTTTAGTAAAAATGTTTCTGTTTACTTTTCCTGATTTATGAAATTTAATACGAAAATAACATGTACATTTAAGTTAGTTTCATATCGATTCTGTGTATTATGTATCATAGTCCGTCACAGAGGTTTCTTCGTAGTGTTTTATATTTTGTATAGTTTTATGGGATGTTCGCCGTAAGATTACGACTCTACGAATTAAACATGAACTGCAATGATCTTGTTCGGAATACTAGATCATACCATTAGAGCCTGTCAAAACATACGCCTATTAGAATATTTGACGTCGTTGCCACGTTTGACAACAACCGCAGTTTTGTTTTTATTCATTTGTTATCAGGAAGATGTTGCTCATCACGACACTCACTTGATGTTATGGGGTAGAGAAGTTTTGGGGGTGAAAAAGGAAGTTGAAAAAAGATTAAAAAATTTTATTAAAGCACAATTCAAAATATGTAATTCATTTTTTACGTAATTCATCTTTTTGTGTTTTGTTTATTCAACGTTATTTATAGGAATAAATATTAAAACAATTTTTTGGTTTCTACTGCAATGAATAATATAATACTTAAATGTTGTGGGGAAAATCACGACTAGAGATGCCGCGAATAGTTGTTATAGCGAATAGTCGAATACCGATTAATAGCTATTCCCTATGGCGAATAGTCGAATAACTCGCTATTATTATTCGCTTTTCTTACGGGGAATATGTCTGTTTCCCAGCGTTTAAAACTGTAGGGGATTTCCCGCCCCATCGATTTCGTTACAAATTATGCATTAAGAAACAGTCTCCCAACGACGGAAATCTGACTAGTGCCCGCCGTATTGTGGCATTTCCATCACTCGCGATATATACAAAACGTGAAAGTATTCAATCTGAACTCGGACTGCCTATAACATAAACTGATTCTAGATATTAAACTCGCTGGATCTCAACACATTGCCTAGAATATTTTGCTTATATTACATAATAAAAGAAAATTTTAAATATGAGTATTTTTAAATCTATAGTATTTTTTTATTATATAAAAGTTCAACGAATAACAAAAACATTAAGATTAATGCCGAATACCGAATAATAGTTAAAAAATAAATATATAATATATATTGTGGCATCTCGTAATCACAACGGTATATAAATGCATGGCATGCATTTGATAACATATCTTATATCCGTCTCTTAAATAACTTCAGGTTTGTTTATTTATTGTTTTCTGTCAAAATATTTTTTTATAACCAAGCCAGTTTCATTAAAAATATAAGTGATGCATTTACAAAGTTTTAATGTCATATATTGATCGAACGGTTGAAAAATTGATAATAAAGCCCAACTCGCATGCCAACCATGCCAACATTGGCAAATATCCTATATAAATATTTAGATTGCAATAAAAAGCTATTTTTATAGGCTGTAACAATGCTGATGATTGTTGTATCACAAAGGTGTAAATCGTACAACTAGTGAATACGGTATCGAGTTGCTTGCAGTTCGTTAGGTCTCCGATTGACTTTGCATAGTATCGCGATGTCGTCACCGCGTCGACTTTCTCTTGCTCGATGAAAGTGAGAGCGGTCGCCAGCGACCCCGGAAGCTGTATCCACCGCCCCAGTTGCGACCGTGAGCTTTGTTCGGTTCATTTACTGAAATACTTCTATTGATTGGCTTAAACTTATAACGTTAAAAATATTTATCCGTGGTAGAACCACGCTGCAGCTAATATTATGGTTGTAGCTCGCATGGGCCTGCTCGACCGATGAAGGACCACGCTCTCACAGACTATCAGCGTAAAATAGCTTAACGCTGCTGTGTTTCGTATGGTGAGTGTAGAGAACGGAATACCCTTTTTAAGCTATTGCATAGCTTCTATCGCGGGCCTTGAGCGCGGGGACCGAATCTAGAAATTCCGTAACGAAAAAAAACCTCACGCTCCCCACTCCGACGGGCACGGAGGTGTGGCGTTGAAAGCCGTGCATCGTCTAACGTCGTTTCAGTTCGGCAGACTTCGGCACTCGGCAGAGTTCGGCACGGTGTTTGTGTGCGTGCGACTAGACGTATGCGTGTACACTAGCTGCTAACTCAATGATAAAAATTCCTGAATAACCTACATGTATTGTAAGATATTAAAAATATTTTAAACAATATTAACTTCTCATTTATTCAATAAGAGAAAAAAAAATTGTTTTCTTATCGGTCACCACGCTCAAAAAGTGTAACTTGATTTAATATCAAAGACTTAACTGCATAAATAAAATAAATAAATAATTATAATTGCATAAGTTGATAAAAAATGCTATGCAATAGCTTTACCGCGGCAGTCACCGAGTGCCACACGTATTTTTTTCTGGAAACGAGGCATTTGATCTTAGTCTTCAGGAGTGACAACTGACAACGCATCTACATTCTGATTCTTACTTGAGGATAAATATAGATGTCTATGAGTCACAGAATCCACTTACCATCACTTGGACTGTGTGCTCGTTTGACACCCATATTCTATAAAAAAATCAACAAATAATAGAATAAGTGTTACCCGAATACTTGTTTGAATAAATATGGTATCGAATGATGATTAATTCGTAACTGTTTCCGCTTATTCGACTTTCGATATTCAACTAAGCTCCAATGAACTGCATCAGATAACAAATTAATTGCCGCTTGCTGGCACTGGGAGCGTTCAAGAAAATTCTTCGGCTCGTATTTACAGTCAGAGTCATCTATAGCAGTTGTGCAATATAGTGGAGGGTGTGCGTGTTTCTACCGCGCGGAACGGCAGAGGAAAGTGTTGTGGTGCACGTAACATCACCAACTGGGTTACTTTACTTCCCGCTTCCTGCAACCGCCGCCACTCGCGCCCCACTCTACGTACACTATGCAAGTTTTGTTTTTTTACCAGGAAATGCTTCTTGGTTCGCTCCTGTAGTAATTGTGATGATTCTAACGCAATCTTTATCATTGTTTTTGTCATGTTTAATAAGGCTAATTAATGCGGCTGGTAACGTTAAATTCCGATATAATATTAAATAATAATTACACTTTTTTCATGTTTCTGGGACCGGAAGACCACTCTCGATAAATAAGTAATAATTTTAGAATATTGTTTATTCGGGGCTGCCTATCTAATCTATAAAATTTTAAATGTAGGTATCAGTAACTTTAGGTAGACTTCTACACCCTTTGACCGACCACCATGAAAATTGCCATTATGTTTATTTGTTTTCCATAGAGAAGTTTTGAAGGATGTTCTTTCCACTTTGTTGTAATTTACCACTAGATGGCGCTGCAGTATATCAACTTCTTATACCCTTTGGATTAGGAAATTGAACTGACAAACGGACTGGCAGTCTATCTGATCTAAAATGGCTATTGCAGTAAATAGACATCTGCAGTCAACTTCAAACAAGAAAATCTATAGGTTCATTGTCACTTATAAGGACTAAAATGGAATTCCTCACATGCTCTTATACCGGATGTATGTACCTACCCTACAGCTTCAGACATTGCAGTGCACGCACTGCTGTTTTGCCGGTTCATTGAACTAAAACGTAAACTAATAATAATGATAAGTGCTTTATTTCACCAATTACTTTTACTGTTAAACTAGTGTGAAAATTTTAATCTGTCTATCCATTTATATAAAATACTATTTTCAATAACTAATAAAGTTTTCTAGTTACAGTGTTATTCATTATTCTACTCTGACATCAATAGAGTACTTATTGACATTTGTAATATTGGTACTCATTTTGAATTATCAGGTATAAGATCACGAGATTCAACTGCCGATGTATTTAGGGCCAGCAGGCTAAAAGGTTCAGAATTGCTGATCAAAAATTCTGTCAGACTGCAAAAGTCCGATCTCATACATGTGATGTGATGCTCAAAATCGAATTACAAATTGTTAAAACGCATGTTACTATGTTAATGTAGGTACTATGTTAATGAATGCTCCCGGTCAGTACCCAAATTACGTTGCTTTTCGTTCCATGCGCGTTAATCCTCGTGATGCCCCCCCCCCCCCTACAATTCGCGTCGCCTCCACTTAACTCTCATTTCGCCTTTTAACTATGCTGTAAAGCCATGTGCTTGCTCAACCGCTTATAATTCCATTAAATATTATAAATATCTCTTACGCAATTAAAAAGTTTACTATGTCAGAAATAAAGTAACAAATTTAAGACTCCAAACTACAACTAAACGAAATAAAATATTTTCCACATAATGCAATACTTCTAATACTTCTGTAATGCTTCTAAACTTGGTGCTCAGACAAAGCTTGAAATTATGTGCATTTTATTAAATAGACCTTAAAATATATACCTAATAATATATATATATATATATATATATATATATATATACCTTTTTAAATCTTTAGGTCTATTGAATAAAAAAAGCGTTCAAATTGAAAGTCTCCAGGTTTTTTATACAACCAAACAAGGACAAACGAGTACACAGTGCTCCATCCAATAAATGTTGTGATTCATAGAAAACTCCTTTTTTAAAAGTCGTTTAAAAAGAATAGTAAGTTATATAAAGTACATAAGATGTGTTAAATTATTTGAAGACAGTAAAAAGTATCTTTAACGTTCTACAATCGCTATTGTGTGCATATATTTTTTATCTTGCTATCTGTATAAACTTAATAAGTAAAAGCGCCTATCTCTTCCTTAAAGTGATATAATGAACCAAAATTGTATGATAACTATTTTAATATATGTACTACTACTTTTTGTTACGTTTAATACGATTTAAGAATGGCCGGAGTCGGCGTTATAGTGTGATGGAATTGGTTTTTGTGGATTATGTTACTTAAGTTTTTGTATTCTTTTATTAACTTTTATTCTATTTCGTTTAATGAAAATGTTTTTAATAAAATTTAGGTTTTGTGTTTTATCGCTACGTAATGACATTTCTCTATTTGACCGACGTGAAAAATGAGTTTATTAATTCAACTGTGTTTTTTTTTTTAAATTTGTTGATAAGTCTTTAAAAAAACATATTACTAACCGCAGTACGGTTATATATAATTTCCAACCAGTTTCGATAAAGTTTGAAGTATTTTTTTAATAATCCAATTATCACACACTAGCATTAACTATGGCTGCGTTTGACAGAAAAAAGCGCTAGCAAGCGTTTGTAAGCAAAATGGCAAATCGTAAGTAGCTATTTTCCTATAGGACACGAAGTTAGCTTTAACCGGGGAACCTAACCTAATTTATGTTTGTAAAGTATTCATATTAAAAACTTTCCAATCATGAATTTTTAATAACATGTATATGTCTATTCATGTCATTATATTACTTAAAACTAATATTGCACAAAAAAACTTATAAACTCTACTTCAAAACAAACAAATTAAATAAGCAAAATGGCGGATTGTGTCAGCGCTACTGAAGTTAGCAAACGTGTCCTGGCCGAAAACTGATTAGTTTCGCCATTTTGCTTACAAACGCTTGCTAGCGCTTTTTTGTGCCAAACGCACCCTATCAAAACGATGCTATTTATATATTTTCAGTAATTTGATGCTATTTTTATAAAATATATTTTCAGTATTTTTAACCAAATTTCGTAACTTTCCTTCGCCACTATTTACTAATAACTAGTAAATTCGTATTAGAATAAAATAATAATAATTTACTAAAATACACCATTATTAGTCGTTTATGTATTGCTTATGCGACTCAATTGAGGACATTATATCAATACGTCAAAAAATTTGGCTAAGCGAATGTTATGTTTGGTTTGCAAGGTTTAAAATTATAATTATAAGCCGCGATGCCTTAGATTGTAATGCACCCTGCGCTTTGCGCCCCGTTTTATTCTTGCGGAACCACACCGACAATTTTGCCAGTAACCCTATCAACCTATTTCATTTATAACTATGTATCCTTCTTTATTTTGTTATATATAACAATTACATACATGTGCCTGTTACCAGCACGACTTACGTTACTAAAATATTTATTCCGCGAGCGCCGTTCGTAAAATTACTTTTTTTTTAAAACGCCGCGCATCGTTGTCAGGTGTGGACCGCGTGGGCGCGACCGCGGGCTTGCAGTGACCCGGCACACACTCTTATTGTTACAGGAAAGTCGGTGAACAATAAGGACACGCTAGAAGACAAGAAAGATGACAACGAGCTGTGGGAGGCGCAGGCCGCTTTCCTCGGACCCAACCTCTGGGACAAGACTCTGCCCTACGACCCCGATCTCAAGGTACACGAAGTCAGTATTCGGAAACTTTATTACCTACTGCGTGTTGCGTGTTGTGTGCGTCTCTCACAAGCTTCCTAACCGCTCATGCTCGCACTAGGTAATAGAGAAGCTTCGCAGTCTTACTCGTAGCTCCAATGTCGCTGTGTTTCGTTTACTTTTATTTTTAAGTTTTATATTTAATAAAATATTATGTGCAATTTTTTTTGCAAGCGAATTGGCCCGTTGCGAATTAAAATTTCATGAAAATTACTTTGCTGTTGCGTTTTTACACATAATATTATGTTTTAACGAAGATCGTTCAGCGCTGCTCCCATTTAGTCGTTAGGGGTCTGCGTGCGATCTGTGACGAGTCACGTTGGATGTTTTCAGTACGTGGACCTAGATGAATTCCTGTCGGAGAATGGCATGCCGGGCGAAGGCTTGGGCGGTGCGCATCTCGGCGGCTCGGCCTTCGGGCCGGGCACGGGCCTGGCGCTGGGACTCCAGGCGCCCATCACCAAGCGAGAGCGCTCACCATCACCCTCCGATTGCATGAGTCCCGACACCATCAACCCGCCGCTCTCGCCCGCCGATTCAAGTAAGTATTTGTTTTGTACGTTATATAAACAAGGATTTTTGATGATAAATCGTATCAGTACTTTCAAACACCTAATTTAGGTTGAAGGTTTTGTAGTGCAACATAATCTTGAATAAAATTCAATTCATTACAGCCACAGAGTACATTATATATAATTACAGCCACAGAAATCGTAATAGTATTATTATTACTATTGTCTATAGAAGTGGCATAGACGCGTGACCTTGTCGCCGTTACGATGTGTTGACGAACATTGTTTAGGTACCTACCATTTTGTGATTTAGTTGCACGGGGAACGTTGTACCTACGTGAATTTGTTATTATAAGGGTGAACTACAACATAATCAGTAGTGAAAACTCATAAAGGAGGTGTAATTCAATTAACATTTCATCGGTAAGATGATTATTTACTAATTATCATTGTTTTAACTAATTTACATCTAGATGAAATCTTTACCATGACATTTACCTTTGTAAACTTTCATTTATTACGTTTAATTACGTTTACGTTGTATTATTTCATATTGTTCAATACCATTGCTGCTTTCTCGCCAAGCAATGTAATATGAAACATTAGATATCATTGTGCATTGCGTAGGTATGTATAGTATAAATAAATAGGTAGGTAGACATCGGTTTTGGAAGTAATCGAGCGCTAGTTCGTTTCTATTATCTTATTATTACTATTTCTGTGGTTACAGCCTAAAGTTTTTTGTCGAACAAAGGCCTCCCCCTTGATTACTTCATAGGGGGATATTTGCCACAGTTGCCACAGTTGCCACACTTGACAGGCGTGGCAAGCAACTGCAGCTTTTTATTGTTATTAGAAAGACCCTGCTGCCCATCTCCTGGTTTGTTTTTCTCTGTCGTCGCTTACGATATTGTTACGCGCTCATATCGACAATACACTAGCGCCATCTAGTGTCAGGAACGAGAGCGAGGGGAGCATTGAGAAAATGACATCACAAATTACTCAACCGACAGCGCCTAGTCGAAACTCGAACGCTCGGTACCTTGCGCGTGTTTACTTGAACATTCTGGATATTTCTTTGCTAATTTAAATATATAGGCGCTGCAAGATGCGATCGAAGTAGAGTTGAACTCGGCAACACAAGCGAAGCTTAGGAGCGGAATAAAGTGAATTAGTGTGTTTAATTATTAGTGTTTTTAACTTTAATTTGTGTAAAGTAAATTAAAGTGTTAATTTAGGTAATTTTATCGGCAATTTTTACTGTCACGAACCTCAAGCTCGTAACAATTGGTGTCAGGTGTGGGGTAAAATAATGCCGATTTTACCTAAGGAGGAAACGGAGGGTGTCCGTACCCGAAGTCAACGCCAGTAGGAGACGGACCAACGAAGATTTGGTGGTGCAACGCCGCAGACGTCGGAGGGCCAGCGGCCGGCAACGGAGGCCGGTCCGTCAGTAGCTCCTGCATCTGCAGCACCTGATTTGGGCGCCCTGATGGTGATGCTGCAGGAGCAGGCCCGCCGACAGGAGGAACAGGCTCGTCGGTTCGAAGAGCAGCTGAAGCGCGGACTGGAGGAACAGGCCAGTCAGTTGAAAGAGCAGCAGGAGGAACAGGCCCGCCGACACGAGGAACAGGCCCGCCGACAGGAGGAACATATGCTCCTCATGAAGGACCTTCACGCTACCTTCGGGAAGGAGATAAAGGAGGTGAAGGATAGGGTTGCTCACCATGACAACCGCCTGTCGGAAGCTGAAAACCGAATCGAGAAAGCTGAAACCCGAATCGACCAAGTAAACAATCGGGTTGACAACGTAATGGCTGACATGAAGAAATCACTGGACGAACTCAAACTTGGAGATGGAGCTACAGCTCCCGTAGTAGCCACAACACCTTCGCTACGTGGGTTCAAGGTGCCATCGTTCGACGGTACCTCTTCCTGGTCAGCCTACAAAATCCAGTTCGAGGCTGTTATGAAGGCGAACGGCTGGAATAAAAGTCAGGCCATGACTGCTCTCACACTAGGCCTGCGCGACCAGGCCTTAACAGTTCTGGAAGCTCTCGGTGAGGAAGTGACTTATGAGCAACTCCTTGAGGCATTGGAGGCGAGATATGGCGACGCTCACCTGGAACACGTCTTTCGTGCGCAGCTTAAAGATCGTGTGCAGCGCATCAACGAAAACCTGCAGCAGTGGGCTCTAGAGGTGGAGAAGCTGGTACGAAAAGCTTACCGGTCTGTACCTGCGCTCATTGAAGGGAACCTGGTGCAGACATTCATCGACGGCATCCGCGACCTGGAAGTCAGAGCTGCTGTGAGGCTTGGGCACCACGAGACGCTTAAGGACGCCTTGGCCCATGCACTGGAGGTAGAAGCCGTGCGGCAGGATCATCGTTCCCATCGCGTCAGGGAGGTTGTAGCCGCTACAGTTCGCGACCGCAACAAAGGATACAGCCCAAGGTGCTATGGCTGTGGGGAAAAGGGCCATCTTCGATCCAGCTGCCCTAAACTAACCATGGAAAGGAGAGTTGGTCGATCTCGAGAGGGTAGTACAGCTAACGGCACTGCCTGGCGGCGACAGGATCATCGTTCACCTCACGCTAGGGAGGTTACAGCAGTTACGGTTCGCGACCACAATAAAAGATACAGCCCTAGGTGCTATGGCTGTGGGGAAAGGGGCCATCTTCGGTCCAGCTGCCCTAAGCACACCCTAGAAAGGGAAGGTGAACGGTCTCAGAAAGGAAGTGCGGCTAACAGCACCGCCCAGCAGCAGCAGGAATACGACTTTACTATCAGACACTGCAGCGGAAAATCTCACGGCAACGCAGATGCATTGACAAGAAGACCTTGTCCTGAAGATTGCAACCATTGTAGTAGGCAAGAGAGTAAGGAAGTGGTATCCGTGAGGATGCTCAGGACAGACCACCTCAGCAACGGGTGGAAGGACAGCCTACGACATGCACAGCAGGAAGATCCGGACATCAAGCCGATTCTGGGATGGATGAAGGCCCGTGCTACCAAGCCTAAGTGGAGGGACGTCTCAGCGATGAGTTCAACCACGAAAAGCTATTGGGCCCAATGGGACAGCTTGCTGATTCAGGATGGAGTCCTGTGCCGTAAATGGGACAATGGTCGAAGGGACAGCTGTCGTTTGCAAATGGTTGTCCCTAAAGCTAAAGTGCCGAATGTTCTACAGCTGTGCCATAATGGTCGTTCAAGAGTCCATCTGGGAGTTAAACGAACTCTACTGAAGGTCCGAGAACAGTTTTACTGGGTCCATTATCGTGACGATGTCGAGGATTGGTGTCGTACATGTACAAGTTGTGCGGCCGTGCGGGGACCTCAGACACGTAGTGGAGGAGCACCGAAATTGTACAATGTTGGTGCACCACGGGATAGAACAGCCCTTGACATTGCGGAGCCGTTACAGAAAGGCGCAAGAGGGACTCCTAAGATCGTCCATGTGAATCGCTTGGCGCGTTATTATGGGGCCGATAATGCTCGGGACGAGCATGTCTTAGGAGGGGGCAGTGTTACGCGCTCATATCGACAATACACTAGCGCCATCTAGTGTCAGGAACGAGAGCGAGGGGAGCATTGAGAAAATGATATCACAAATTACTCAACCGACAGCGCCTAGTCGAAACTCGAACGCTCGGTACCTTGCGCGTGTTTACTTGAACATTCTGGATATTTCTTTGCTAATTTAAATATATAGGCGCTGCAAGATGCGATCGAAGTAGAGTTGAACTCGGCGACACAAGCGAAGCTTCGGAGCGGAATAAAGTGAATTAGTGTGTTTAATTATTAGTGTTTTTAACTTTAATTTGTGTAAAGTAAATTAAAGTGTTAATTTAGGTAGCTTTATCGGCAATTTTTATTGTCACGAACCTCAAGCTCGTAACAATATCCATAGGACGATATCGGGTAGTGTATATTCTTACAACACCAATATTGAACCTTTCAATATTGCTTTTTAGAACAGTCTAATAGGTAAAGTGATTACACACGTCACGTTGTGTTGGTGTGCAGATCTATAACCCATCGCAAGTGTCGTAAAATACTATAGGAAATGCCTGAGAAATCTCATGTCTTCAGCTGATGGTACAAAAAGCCGTAAAATAACTTTACACTAGACATAAAATACCCAGAATGGCGACAGGGAACGGCGTCTAAGGCTAAGGTGCAAGACGTTTGCCACTGCCATTGCTCATCCGCCCGTGGGCGTTATGACAAATCCTTCATTTCTTTGGAGAGCCGTAGTAACTCAGGTGCTAAGGACTCGCTGTAAATTTCACAGTACGCGAGTAACCCGGGTTCGAACCCGCTGGCACTAATGAAAATCTTAATTGCAAATTTAATTTTTGATTTTCCACGTGTTTGACGGTGAAGGAAAATGTGTGGAAACCTGCATGTCTGAGAAATAATAAAAATAAATATTTCGAAGACATGAATTTCGCTAGCACGCATTGGGGCACCGCACCGTGGCAAACATTTGCCCTTGCCCTAAAACTATTAGAAATGAGAGGAGGCCTTTACCTATATAGCTTTTTTATGGACCTTTGACAGGAGTCTATCACTTTTTTTATTTATTAAATCTCCATCTCTGGTGGAAGATGGATACGTTGCGCATTATTAAACTCTGGCGATAGTAATGATACTTTTTTACAATACTATAATGAGTAATGGGATATCAGTCAATCTGATAATAATTGGTTACAGTAGCCCAACGCCAATATCCAACATCAAACAGGAGTTACCTCACATACGTTGACGCCGTCAAAAACTTAGTTGAAAAGTGTTACAGCCTGTGATTGTTCTATCTTTCTTAGCCTTAAAACCGTAATGCAGCAAAATGTGCACTAAGCTAAAAGTGTGTTATCTACCTAGACGAGCTTCTAGCAAGGAACTCTGACTTAGGGGTAACTATATTACCTAAGTGACAGTCATCAAAAGACATTATGAAATAATAAATTTCTTTATTCCAATTTGTTACAATCAAAGCAATTATTAAATTTAACTTTTAATAAAAGTAAATCCGACTTCAAAGAACTGAAAATATTGAGATGTTCATATAATAACACTATGATTTTATCCTGTATCTTGGAGACACATTACATACAAAAGTTCACAAGATCCGGAACAATTATTTGTAAGTCATACAAATACTTGTTCCATGCGAGATTCGAACCTTCAGAACCCGACGCCGCTACTCAACGCTAAGCCACTACACCATGGAACCGCAATTAAAAGAAAAAGGTTCAATATAAGTAAAACAAAAAACACTAATGGTTTAAATTATCTGAATTTCCAGCATTCTCAATGGCATCGTCAGGGCGCGACTTCGATCCCCGGACGCGTGCTTTCTCCGACGAGGAGCTCAAGCCGCAGCCCATGATCAAGAAGTCCCGGAAACAGGTAAATGATGTTAGTGCGCTGATCATTCCTAGCGGCATGCTGCAAACAGCCTGCGGGGTGCGGCGTCACTCACAATAACACACGTACACAGGGCACACTTATCACATCTTTTATTCTGAGGGTCAGGTGTTCTCCACTTAGCATAGTTTATAACACACCTGTTAAAAATAATAAATTCTAATCTGATTTAAATTATAGAGCAGCACGTATATAAACATGATAACCCTTTTACGTTGTATTAAACATATATTTAGAAGCACTCCTTCCTTACTCGCTAACATTAAAAAAATGTATGGTAATATCTTCGAAGTGAGTAGTGACTTTATCAACCAAATTATCTTACGAGCACGTATGCGTAGATATATGAATGTGTTAGAAGCGAGAGAGGTATGCCAGAATCGTGCCAAACGGAAGTTCGTAGTCTCTGTCTACCCTTTTCTCATAAAATAGGGTGACAAACGTACACACAGTCTACCTGATGGTAAGTAGATGCTGTGGCCCATAGACATCTACATTTATCATCAATTAGGAATAAAAATGCAGATGCGTTGTCACCCCTACGGACTAAAATTTAATGCCTCGTTTCCAGTAAAAACGGTGTCCAGTCCCTGTCCATCTGGGGGCACGGCAGTTCCCCCGCCAAGTCGAGCAAAAAAGCGGCACGGCCGTACCATACTTTTCTCGAAGCAATTCAGGCCATTTTCAACCCTCTATAACTTCGTAGAGGATAAAACTAGAAGCCTGAATTTTCAGTTACCGAGTAGACATTGTATAAACATGATATATTTCAAATTTCATTCAATTTGAACCAGTAGTTTAGGAAGTATAACTAGTCAAAGTTTCTTAATTTTGTCACTCACTGACTGACCGATCATCAAGCGTCTAAGGCACTTCTAGCAGACATAGAAGCTTCAAATTCAGAATACAATTAGTGTTTAGTGTATAAATCAAGGAAAAACTAAAATACTTTTAAATTTCGGTCCAGTTTTCTAGATATACCAACTGCATTAATAACTTTGTAATCCCATATAAATATATAGAATTACAAAGTTAAATTTGCGGTGAATGAATTAGTGCACTTGTATATGTATTACAGGTGTACATAGGTACGTTTTTGGTACTCAAGAAGTAGAAGGTACCGGAAAGGTAAAAAATTAGGACTATCTTATATAGAAAAAGAAATGAGATGCCATTAAAAACATAACTTGTAAAAAAAAACAGGTCTCGCAACTCAGTTCTTCTACTGTAAAAAGTTGTGAGATGCATGTAATACCAAGTCGGTTAATTTATTCAGTTCCTACTTAAGACTCCTTATGTTTTAAGTTATTACGTAATTAGCTAACCTAACAACATTTTATAGTGACCATATCAATTTTAAAAGTCTTTTATATTTTAAATATATAGATTGACTTGGCAATCGCACTAAGCAATCTAATTTAATATAATATGTATTTCTTGTGAGATACATTGTGGTTTCATGCGATGGCCAAGTCAATCTATATATTTAAAACATAAAAGACTTTTAACATTGATATGGTCACTATAAAATGTTGTTAGGTTAGCTAATTACGTAATAACTTAAAACATAAGGAGTCTTAAGTAGGAACTGAATAAATTAACCGACTTGGTATTACATGCATCTCACAACTTTTTACAGTAGAAGAACTGAGTTGCGAGACTTGGTTTTTTTACAAGTTATGTTTTTAATGGCTAAGACGTTTACACGTTTGCAAGAACATTGCACAGGCCGAATGGCATGACTTTAAATTACCAAAGTCCACTTCCAAGCCCTGTTCTAAACACTGTCTTCTCTTTGTCCTCTGAGCTAATCTCTACTTGCCAGTATTCGCCTTCCAAATCAACTTTCGAAAACCACTTAATTCCACTGACGTCACATTGTTCAGCATTTGGTAGTTAGTTCTGCGTAGAGCCTAGTGGTGCTATTATTTTTTCTCACCATAATGGCTGGTGATAACTCGAGATAAAAAAAATTTTGAAAGTTTTTGAGTCAGTTTAGTCTCCTTATCTAACTTCTTTTTGAATTTGGAATTCATTTGGTACTCTTTTATTTTGCTCTGCTACTATTTTAGAATTATTATTCCTTTAAATTTGTCTAATATTTACGTTTATTTTGTATGCTTTGTCACCTTAAAGATTTTTAAACGTAATAACGGTTTATACATAGAAAAGATTTTTAATCTACAATAAATGGGTAATAGTATTGTCCAATTCATTATTCTTCACAATTGTTTCTGTAACAAAACATAAATGATTCTTTATTTCATCATCAGCTCGTAAAGGTATATACTAATGGACACGGGCTTCTTTCTTAAAAGAGAGTATTTGCAATAATCGTCACCCTTGTCGGGGAATTTAGGTCTAGTCTAGACATGTTGTGTCAAGTATTCATTTCTCGTTACCGAATCATTCTAGTACATTTGGTCACGCGTACCGGTACCATTCGGATCGATCATTCAAATGGATCATTTTAGGGCTCCAGTACCCTACAAAAACAATTCATTCAGACCATACTACTACTATCAATTATACATAAAGGTGCATGTGTGTGTGTTTAGCAGTGAATTTTTACGATCTGTTGAAGAAAGAAAGAGGACAGATGTGTGCGTGAGTGCGTGTCAAGAAAATAAAGCCGGCTATATATGTTGGCCGAGCGAAATCGAGCACCAACGTATAGACAGCCCATTTGTCCAGCCTCGCCATTGCTCGTCGACGCTCACCTAGCTGGCCGAGAACGGGCGAACGCCAACGTGTAAACGGTTCGTTTACACGTTGGCCGTGTACGTGATACGTGGGACGTGACTTGCCGCCACTCAAGATCGCTCGCTGCGACTCGTTCACTTCGGAAAAGTGGCGACTTTTCTGCACAAATCAAAGTCGCTCGCTTGCACTCGGCAAGTCGCGTCCACACGTTAGTCGCCCATGTAGTAAAAGCTTGGCGTCCGTCCCGGCGAGATATTGATTTAATTAAGTTGCAACTTTAAAATAATGTCGACAGTGTCACTATACTAACGAGGACATCTTTAAATTTTTTATCTTTACTGTGGAGTACAATGACAATAATTATATGCACTTATTAAATAAATAGCACTAGCTGCAATAACTTTTACGTCGTCCATATCATACCAATTCTTAAGGGGAAATATAATCTCAAATGGCTTAGCAAGATCCTTCGTTATGCCGAATATTGCAGCATTAATTTTGAAATAAATATATGGTAAAGTTGAGGATTAATGTTAGGGATTATGTTAGACGAAAACACGATTTCGTAAAATTATCTCGATAGAAAAAAAATCCAAAGTTACCTCCAAAATAAACAATAAACCGCTGTTATTCATAAAATACTTTAAATAAGATCATGAAACTTTGCATACTAACTGAACTAACTATAAAGCAGTGCTTATGTTATTTACTTTTTTTTTAAATTCCATTATTTTCACTGTAAAAAGAAATTACCTAAACTAACGGCCTCTTGAAGCGTGATTCCTGCCGCACGGTTACTTCGCTTCGGCCTTTGAACGGGGAGGTTGTGTCTCTTACGATCAGAATATACATTACGCAACAGGACGACGTAAAATTAAAATGGGAAATAACCGTAATAAAAATAAGAAGCGACTGACTTGGCGTTAAGAAACAGGCATAAATATGATAAACCTAATGAAATAAGTGTCTAACGACCTTTCTACTTACAGTATTAGTGATTACAAACATGTCGGTACATAGCATACGACGCGCGGGCAAGTGGGGACGAAATTAGAATTTGAGCTGACTTACTCTATCCCCTTAATGACGACTAATTACGGCCAACATGTGGATAACTCCACAAAAACTAGTGAACATTGGCCTTGGAAAGGGTTTCTTTCGAACTTGACCAACGTTTAGATTGTAGGTTACGGGTAGATTGTAGCACTCGACTTTTATCAATTTGCCTACGTTCGCGTTGGCAGGATTGGCCAACATGTTTTGCCGGGGTTACATGGGTTTTGTGACACTTCTTTAACATGCTTTTATTACCTTCGCGTGAATCTATCCATCTAGGAAACGTAATGTTTTAATGTAATTTTCACCAACTTGTAGACGGTTGACTTGAAAATTTGCACTGGTATCAATGACCGATGACAATGCAATATTTTAATAACTTTATTCCTGTGGCCTGATCAGGACCAATGCGTGTTGTTTAAATTTTTTAAACTCTTATTATTTGTCGGAGATTTATATTTAGTCTACACAAACCACATTTAATACACACAGCATGACACCCGCTTTTTAACGCTTCCTCAAAAATTTATTAACCTTGTATATATCACGGGTTTTATAATTCACTTCAATTTGACAGTCCGTAAACTTTTTTCGGAATGGATTTAATTCCAAAAACAAGTCATGCTTTTGTTGAATTGTCAGTTAATGACTGACCACATAATGATAATTCTTTTAGAAGAATAAAAATAGAATTAAAAGAATGCAAAACGTATTATCTAGAACTATATTCCTACTTAAACTAAGAAGGACGGAGGTTAATACAATGTACATATTTATTTTCTTTCCTTGCTGGCCTTGAGTATAACACTTATCTGTTGACATTTCCAATGACCCTTATGAATATGTGGGACAGTTACAACGATTTTTATTTATTTTTAACTACTGCTTTTATTATTAAAAAAAATACCTGTTCCTTACTAATGTGTTGCACGATTTATTAGAATTTGTGGATGCATGCATTAAAATGCTATCACTTCTTTTTTTGGGGTTTAAATACAAAAAAATTCTGTAAAAAATAATACTTCAGTGTCTACTATATTTTTAGATGAGCCGTACGAATTCTAGTCTGTGAGATTCTTTTTATCCAATGACGAAAAGAAAATGCTGGTCATTTGTCGCTTGAAAGTAAGCGTACTAGATAGTTTAAAATAAAATAAAATGTACAAGAAAACACTGCTCATTTTTATCCTAACATTCTTAATTTGAAAACTAAATAATAATCTTATATGTTTTATAAAATATATATATTGCAATTAGTTCAAACAATATTAATAACGTAAATTATTGTATTAATAGAATCAATTAATATTCTATTTATACGTAACAAAATAAATAAATTAAATTTTTCATCCAGGAACGTGAGGTAGACCGATGAAAATTCAGATAATAATATAATTAGATCTATATATTAGACCTTCTTCAAGTATGTTTTACAGAAATTCTTTGTATGTTTAATGCTAGCGAAGCATAATAGTAATATGTAGTTACCTGAGGAATATTCATTATGTTAGTCGGATGTGTATACAGTGGTTTATAATATTTAACGCACGCACACACGACATAAAGTAAAATTTCTGATACCTTCAAGCTTTTATTTAAATAATGGAAATTTGAAAATATGCAGTTCTCTATGTTTGCTTTGTGGTTTCAACTTGATTTCGGAATTCGCGTGTGCGTGCTAGCGTCGCAACGTGGTGGGGACGCGTTCGCGACAACGGGCACGTCCCCGCTCCGTCGTAACTCGCGTATTGTGTTCCACTGGTGGGTGAAGGGTGGTATGAGTGTGTGGCGCGGCGTGTTAACCCCATATCGACGTCGTCGGCAGTTCGTGCCCGATGACCTGAAAGACGACAAGTACTGGGCGCGTCGGCGAAAGAACAATATGGCGGCGAAGCGTTCCCGGGACGCGCGGCGCATGAAAGAGAATCAAATCGCGCTGCGAGCGGGTTATCTCGAGAAGGAGGTGAGTTGATCGTTCCTTGGCAAAAGACTTCTATGTGTACTATTAGATTTGCAATTCAGAACAAAAACAGTCACAGCTGTGGGGTCACCGTTACTGGCATGGTAATTATGTCACGCAGCTATATTTTCATTTATGACAGTTACATACTTTCGAATCACCTTGATAAAGTGCGCATATAAATAATAACAGCACTTTCTTAGTGACATTCTCAGAGTAATTATTAGTATGTATGTAATAACTAAGGTGTCATTAAGCAAAATCGGTGATATATTGTCAAAAACAATGTTTGCGGTTACGGAGCGGGCGGGCAGTTACGGAGAAATGAAAGTAGCTTAGAGCGCAATGTATTAATACCGTAGATCCCGTCTTGTAGTACACATAAAAATCTATGTTCCTTGGTATTTTCTTGATGTTATTTTATTATTTATTTAACTGGTTTGGGGCTCTGGGTTCTAGCCCTTCTGAGCTTATAATTTCTTTCGGGATCTTGATTTTTATAGATTTTTTCTTCACAAAATGATGATGCGCCACATTGTGAAGTTTTTGGGAGATTTTAACGATAGCTCAATTCATAAAGCGCCTAAACGATCAAATTAACTTGAGGTTTATATCAACATCGAAACACTTGTTTCATAGTTTTCTCTAACAATTTACACACGCAGGCACTTAATTCACAAAATCGCATCACTTTTACGAATCAAAATATACTTCAAATCATTATTTAAGCGATAAAACAGGAGCAACAATCCGTCGACGGCCAAGTTCCCTCCAAAACTCCCTCTTGATGTTAAAAATAATTTGTTAAAAGTATATTAAGTGCACGAACGCTATCAATTTATAAAGTGATAGTCCGCATTGGTAACAAAATACATGGTGGTCCAAAACTATTTCAAAGAAGACTAAGTTAGAAGTCTTGAAAGATTATAAAGTGGTAAGAGAAGTTAATAAATAGTCTAGGACGGGGAATCGAGTGCAGACTCTTTCCAGCAATTGACAATTTCCTCGTATTAGTGATGACGTTATTGGTTTGTACTAGAATCTATATTATAGTTCGCGCTTTATGGCTTCCCCTTGGGAGGCCTGTGTTCACTTGTGAATTTACGATGAACACAGACGCTGTTACTTCTCTGTTAGTATTGAAGTTAATTCTTCCCCTTTTGTTGGAGTTTCTTCGGAAGGCACTAGAGAAAATGAAGATATTTCCATTTTTGATAGAGGCCTTCGAAAGAAAATCAGATTACACAAATTAATCAAATATGAATTATTTTGTCTAAAATTACTTGATTTGCTTGTTGAAATTTTCACCAAAATACATGTTAATTGTGGTCATCACGATAAATACTACTAGTATGTTTAGAAAGATTTGTATATATATCAACCGAACAACAATTCTGATAACAATTATTTCTGATAATCTTTCAGAATATGGGGTTACGGCAAGAAGTGGAGCTGCTGAAAAAGGAGAACCATATCCTTCGCGAGAAACTGTCTAAGTATGCGGATGTATAGGCGGCCCGCGAACCCACCACCCCGTATAGCACAAACACGCCACACGATAAGTGAGTACCGTTTCATAAACTGTAAGGGCTTCGTACTTCCGGCTTCGCACTAGTGATTTCTGGATCTCGATAACAGCGCCACCTATCGGCTCCAAATGTGAATCTAAACCATCTAGGGACCAATTTAAATGTACACAAAAAATTCATTACAATTGATCGAGCTGTTCTTGAGTTTTAGCAAAACTAACGGACACCAATTGATTTTTACATATAAAGATATATTTTAAGAATTATTGGTTATGGTAATTTTTCGGGTCGCATAAACTGTTTCTCTGTTGGTTGACAGTGCTCAAAATATATATGTTAGAAGTGTATGTGAGGTACTGTCGCAGAAGGACGCAGGGAATAAGATTCCAATAGTGATAAAAGATATAATTTAGTGGCGATTTATCTAAAATCTAAAAGTATCAAACCAATGATGGTAGGTGTCTAAACCTATGTGCGTCCGACTTTCGACTTTCAGCCGTAACAGTTACGACTTACATTGCATGAAATGTTTTATAACAAACAAATTTTTGGTTTGAACGAAAACTTTCAACGAAAGAATTCGAAAACTTCGTGCCTTGATCATCTTGTATCATTTTATTAATATCTCGATATTTTACATTGGAATGAAGGGGATAGTTATCGGGCCTTCTTATAGCCATTGTTGGCCTTTACGACACCCTCGGAATGAAATTCAGTAATGGGTTGTCTTACGACGCTAACTCGAAGCGGTTATATTTAAAAGGATTAAAGAAAGTATTAAAATATAACAAACTCGCTCACTGTAAATTCCCACTATACACGAGCAAACGGGTTCAATCTCTACTGACACCGATGTAATTGTTAATTGCAATTTTAATTGCCGACTTACGAGTATCACATGTTCGACTGTGAAGGAAAACTGTGATAAAACCTGTATGCCTGAGAAATAAAAAGAATCAAAGGCATGTGTAGTCCGCCAATACGCATGAGTGCAACGCGGTGGACACTTCCTTGCTTTAAAACCCTCTCAAATGAAATCTCATAAAAATGAGAGTAGGCTTGTGACCAGGAGTTGGAATATTATGTAGGTATGTTTATACGTGGTAGAGCCATGCTGCAATTATATTAGTAGTATAGTTGTAGCATGAATGGGTCGGCTCGACCGGGGAAGGACCACGCTCTCACAGAATACCAGCATGAAATAGTAGCTGTGTTTCGTATGGGGAGTGTAGAGAACCGGAGACCCTTTTTACTGGAAACCAGGCATTCCATCTTAGTGCTCACGGGTGACAACGCATCTGCATTTTGATTTGTAATCGAGGATAGATGTAGATGTCTATGGGCCACAACAACCACTTACCATCAGGTGGACTGTTTGTCACCCTATTCTATAAAAATAAAAAAAAGTTAACTTTACAACTTTTTTGTTTCTTTTGCAGGTCGCGGGCGACGCCGCTGCCGGCTGCGGGCACATCATATTTACCATCTATTTGTGATGCTTTTTAAATATTCGGTTTTAAGTGTACTTTTACTGACGAGTAACCGTTAGTTATGTGAGACTTATGGACTTATTAACTGTGACTTAGGTACACTTCTTCCTTTTCCTCAATCGCAAATCCGCTTTGCGGATCCTATTTCTCCTTCTCCAGTTCTACTCGATGTTGTCATTTCTTCTCTATTAGAGCCATTTAGCTTATAGCACACTCAGTGGGTCAATATTTTAGATTTAAATTTATGGCTATTACGTTTTACAAAATTCTTCCCATTATATGTACATGCAGACAATGAATATTGATGTCTTTCTTTGTTCCACTACTTTATGAATTGACCTTTACGATAATGTTATAAGAAAAGTGGCTCTTTTCGTCGTTAATATTAACTATGATAGTAATAATCAGTATAACAGTTACCGTAAGTTTATTTATTAGTGTAATAGGTGAATCTTAACCAAAGTTCCGTTTGAACTCTGATCTATCGTCGTATCTAATTCCTTCATTCGGACTCGGTTCGACATTCTACAGGGTTAGTCAACGACGTACGGACCAAAATTTATGGAGAATCGTTAATTTAAAAAAGGGTGTTTGTTGTGTCCCCGTCCTGAGCGTGCGTCGTGCCGCGCCCCGGCCCGGCCCGGTCCGTTCCGTGTTACGTCTCAATTCGAAACCGGATACGGTCCGGCCCGCACCGATCCGGGCGCGGGTCGTCGTTTAAGTTAAAGTTGTTGAATATTTATATTGTACCAGCACCGGTCGCGTGCGGCGTGTGCCGGCAGGCCGCCGCGCGTTAGTTTGCTCAAGTGGCTCGCGTACGCATGCGCAAGTGTAGTGGCTGCGTCTGTATATAGGTAGTTTTAATAGACCCCGCGTCGCGCCCCGGACACACCGGCTCGCCCGCGATCCGTGTTGCAACTGTCGCCGTTACCAGCTCCGCCCCGTCCGTCCCCTGTTCCGGAATGACTGCAGTACCGATCCGTGTCACGTGTCCGGGGCCGCGGGGTCCGCAGGTTTCCCGCTCTGGCTCGCTTCGTAGGACCGCTCCGTATGAGATTAGCCCGCGAGGCGCCCGGCGATAATGGCTCAGGCCCGGGATTCTCCGGGTGCCCCGCTCGCGCCCTCTGTCGTTTCCGTAGTGAGCGAACACTAGTTTCGTTTCAAATTTACTTAGTAGGTAGTGTAAGTAGTACGTAGATTCCGTAGCGTAGTCGTTATTAGTATATTTTTGTTATGGCTGTAGTTGTTAACGTTTTTGAAAGTTTATATTATTTTTTTTTTAGTTTTAAAAAAGACTCACGTAATCGCGTCAAAAGGGTTGGACCCGCGTATATAGATATGGATCGGCGCTCCGTGCCTCACACCGTTACCCAAGCATCGCGGCCGTGCGAGGGCGTATCGTGTCCGCCGCGTTTCCGTCACGTCTCCGTGTTGTCTCCGTGGCGTCCCCGTCGCGTCCCCGTCTCGTTCCCTTCGCGTTCCCGCTGCGTCCGCTCGCCCCGGACCATCCCAGCGCGGCCGCCTCCCCACGCACTGACTGCATCATTTCGACGTTTCCTCTGCACTCTATTTGACTCGTGCTAATGTTATAATATATTTTTGTAGGTTTTTGTCGTTGATAAATGAGTCAATTGAATGTTTATTGAATTGAAATAAAAAAAATGTTTATGAACTAAGACTAAGAAGTTGTTGCATTTGAAAGTATTTTATGAATACAAAGCGAGAACAATAAAATGTTTTTTCTATAAAGATTTACATTTGAGGGATACTATAAAGGTGTTGACGGTTGAACTTTTGGAATGCACTGTCTCATATCAAAATGATATTAAATGTAATTGACTTAATGTTAATCGGCCGCGCAGTGTGGCATTTGATATTCCATCTTGTTTGTTAAAAAAGTATACAATGAATTACGCAATATGGTATATATGATACCTATACAGTATACATAATACGTATTAAATTGTTTCTCCGAAAATATGTAATGTGGGTATATAATGTTATAATAAGGTATCGTGTTAAGAAGGAGTTGTATGTAAGAGCATCGCGGTAGAATCGCCTTGCCGCACCCCGCGCCCGCCCCTCTCCGCCTCCCTTATTTATTTCCCCCCTCCCCCCCGTATTCAGACTACCTTCCCATGGACATTGCGACAACATAAAACCATATTGATTTACATGTACGAGTAGTATTTCGTTTGATTATAACTTATATGGTTCTATGGATTGAAATAAATGTTAATTGTTGTATTTATGTTTATTTATTTTGCCGCGTAGCGGACATTGTTCGCGGGCGGTTTCGCCATATTTACGGGCGTGTCGCCCGCGTGCTCTTTCCGATCTGCAGCTGATACATTTCCTCGATCGCTGTTTTATGTAATAAATCGTGGTAAAAATACTTTGCACAAACATGACTTTTCATTCCCTTCACCCTCACGCGTCTATGACAACTGCGCACACGGTGATATGCCATCGACATGCAAACATATCTTTGATTGAAAACTAAGCTCATCTTTCCATAGCAGTTCACTCATTCAATTACGGGGCGTAGGTCTCACCCACATTAAAAGGTTTATCTTAGGCTGGGTTTCTATATTTAAAAACGCTTCGTTTTCTTCTACGGACCGTTTTTCAGTAACCAAAGAGCATGTAAATCCTTTCTTTTTTAAATACTTGTTCAACTATTTATGAACCATTTAAAGTATTTAATTTTATGTTGCGAAATGAATAGTTTGTAATATATATTTTTTACATGCACTACATACATAATAAAACGGATCGTTACAAAAACCTAAAACGCAGAAACAAACGTGTTTTGAATATAAAAATCGGGCATTAGTCGCCTCTGTAAGAAACCCCGTCAATAGTGAGTAAAGAAATATTTGGGATGATCCCAAGTTGAAAGTTACGGAGTGGGATGGCGTATTCTCTTATGACGCCAATGCACGGAGTTTGAATGTAATTCAAATTATGTTTCATTGAGTTTTTAAATAATAGAATAAACACGTTTGGTACATGTTCAACGAATAATACATTTGGACTGCTTTTCTATGTGATGTTGTCGTTTGATATAACTTGTATTTATTTCTCAAAAAATATGCTTAATAAATTAAATTATAAAGCTATCCTGACTTGTTTTAATAATTACACATAATATTAAATTCAACTGCTAAATACAAACGCATACATTAAAAAAAAACATTTAAAAGTTGTTCTCCCTCTTTTTACTGATTGAAAATTGTGTATATATAATTATATAATATACGGGCTTGCTTGGACTTGGATACAGTAGAGAATAACCGGATGATACTTTATTAGCAAATAAAACAAAAATGTGTGCAACATAGAACATTCACTGACTAGTGAGTTGTGGTAAAAAATAAGAAGTCTGGAATACGAAATAGGTAAATAGGAATACTATGAAATTTTAGACATTAAAATATGTATGTTAATACCACATTCTGAAGCTGAGAAGCTGTATGAGTAGAATAGTCATCAGCATAGCTTGCCATTTTTCACTTAATTTGTTAATTACAAAAATATCTTTGCCGACTTTATTAGAGACTTAATTAGGATATAATGATATAAATGTGCATTGAATATAACCACTGACACAATAAGCGGTAGAACTCTTCTGCATGGGCTAACAAATAAGATGAAAAGTTAAAATAATACTATTTCTTCTTTCCTAATTAATGTAACAAATTATAAATTATTTGAACAGATCAGGTGATTTACTAAGATTTGTTTTTCTACCTAGAAATCTGTTTGGGAAAGTTTTGTTTGGTCTTTTACCTATCTTTGCCGCCAAAAAGCAGTGCTTACTTTACTGCTGTGTTGCGATTTGAAGAATTTAGATAGTACACACTGTGAGTCATTGTTGCTTTCTCACATACGAGTAATTTCAATGTTTTTAATGTGTGTTGTTAATATGTGGTAGAGCCATGCTGCCGTTTTATTAGAAGTATAGTTGTCGCACGAATGGGTTGGCTCGACCGGGGAAGGACCACACTCTCACAGAATACTACCGTAAAACAGTAGCTTAATGCTGCTGTTTTTCGTATGGTAGGTGTAGAGAACCAGAGAACCTTTTTACGGGAAACGAGGCATTCCATTTTATTCCTCACAGGTGACAACGCATCTGCATTTTGATTCGTAATCGAGGAATAGATGCAGATGTCGATGAGCCACAGCAACCACTTACCATCAGGTGGACTGTGTGCTCGTTTGTCACCTTTTTCTTATAAAAAAATGTGATGCTGAGGCTGTCATCAAATTAATTCGGAACTATCTCGGTGATCTTATGGGAATTCCTCATAAGGCAAAGCCAATTAATAACAGTGAGAGAAAATTCTTTGACAGCGTTGCGACAGGAGCAAGAGAAGATGGGGGCGAACACCGAACTGTCTTATTAACATTGATTTATATATTTACTTTTTAAAATCAATACCTATGAAACGTTAGTTCGAATTTTAACAAGATAATGATTGCAAGATCTAAGGATGCTACATACTACACGAAGAAATATAGATAACTATTTAGAGAACAAAGCGAGGTACGGTTAACCAATAATGCCGTATTTTTATGCCATTTTGCAATTTTGAGTGAACTACTCAACAGTCCTAATGGCCTCAGGGATTGAAGTGTGTTTTAATGATCCGAATATCATAAAAAACCCGGTCTACCTTTAACCTTTTTTTCAATACGATCTAATAGAAGTGCGCCCTTCTATGTAAGTTTTGGTTTACATATAATTTTATTAATTACAGGGCCCAAAACAGAAATCCAAAATAGAAATAGAATAACGATACCCAAAGCGAAGTAAATTATCGATTGGCTAACTATAAAAAAGTTAGAAACCTTTTTTTACTTTATAAAATTTGCATGCATTGTAATTAAAAAAAAATACAGTGCATGCTAATTTTAATTACAATTTAAAACAAATTATGAGATTATAGTTACATATTATACTATGTATTAATTTGAAAATAAAAATCATCTTTTATTTTATGTTAATTGCAAAATTTAGCTTGACGTTAAAATAAATTATATGAATATGACTGCCTGTACCTGTGATTTTCAGCACGGCATTGACTACACTTGCAGCTTTTCAAGATAAAAGTGCTAGCGCTTTTCGCTATACGAGTATATAAAAAGTAATAAATCTTATGAACTCACAACGCAGACACTTCAAAAACCCTCAAAACAGCATCTTACAATAAAAAGCAAACATTCATTCATAATCAAATTATAACATCAAACGCCCAGGTAAAATCCTTGCATCACACATATAATGCCACTTTATGTATTGTAAATAACAGTACATATTATAATAAGTTATTAAAACATATTTTGCCAATAAAGAGCCAATTCCTATATATTCCATGTCGGTACCACAAAAATTTTAAGTGTTGGTTGTCAAGTGCCAGCGTATTGAGTTCCCCACGGTGTAAGAAAATAATTTAGAGGACATAAAATCCGTAACACTACAGTTACAGTGCGTAGCTGATCGGTCGACTATTTGTTGGTCTTTACCCAGTCGATTACCTGAGATGTAGAAAAGAATGCAACAAAGTCGAGGCAACATCACCTTTGTCCTTTGAAAATTTACAATCGTCAAAATACATGCGTATTTTGTTATAAGTGTAGAATCGAGAGTGAGATGGTCTCAGAATGTTCACGCCATAGGTTCACGCTATGGTATGTAGAGGTAAGGAGAGACTGTATAAAAAGTGTCCGTAGGATAGTCCGTAAATAAAGGTGGCGCTTCTGTAGCTACAGTCTATAAAGAACTTTTTATAATTTTTTTATTGCACACATTCACCATAATTATTTTTACAATAATTATTTTATTGCTTTCAAAATTTTTATTTTCAAAATCACTCAACGTATTTTACGGTGATTTAACATACCCCGTAGCTACTGCAGCGCTGTTGTGGAGAGTTTTATTTACTGCTTACACTTTTTCAACTATTTTCCTATGGGAGTTGGTACTCCTTGCTTCTACACTTCATAGTTCACGCTTTAAGCATACAGAGAGGTTTAACGTTCGGCGTAAACGTACATAACTAACGGAAACTTAACTTGTATACTGGATGCGCCACTACGTTCCCCGCTGCTATTAACTCACTTCACTTAGCCCAATAAGAGGATTGATAGAATAGAAGTCTTTATCATTCTAAAATTATTGGTACAAAGACGAATGCTAAAATAGCATTTTCTGCCAGCTAACTTTTGGTATTACAGTGAGAGCTTTAGTTGTAGACACAATAACAGATCAAAAATGACTTATTCTAATATATTATTTTAAATATGTATTCCGTGAGGTTAAACAAAAGCTTATTGTAACTCATTGTACTGCAGACAGTTTTTTTAGAGGTATCAAGGTGTTTGAAATGAGTTTTCTTTTTTGTCTTTTATTAAGCCTATTATGTAAGAGATGATAAATGTTAAATAACACCTCCACGAAAGCGCAATAATCGTTGTAACTAAAAATATAAAAATTGAATTCATTAGTAGGTACATGTGGGAAAATGAGAGAACATACATATATAATTATATGCCCTCTATCGTCAACGAGAGGTATTGATTTCTTATTTGCGAACGGAAGTAGTAACAATGTTTTCCATTAACCCTCGTTACTGCTCCATCTGCCTTCTGTCACCTAAGGCTGCCGCTGTCAGCAATACCTGCACTGCTGTGTGACAGTTTGAAGGGTATTGCGAAGCCTTAGACGGTAAGTCGCGTGACAAGGTTTTTTTTATCACAACTTGAAATTCGTTATCCGTAGCAAAAATATAATAAACGCGAAAACATTTTAGAGCGATGAATTTTTATGATTATAAAAGTTCCGTAAGTGCACTGCTCGTCTATATAATGCTTGTGGAAGGGAAGCACCTTATTTGAGCACCGTAAGACGTTAGTACGCAGAATTTGATCGTGGCCGTGTATCTCTACATGATGAAGTTCGTAAAGGTCAACCTACAACTGCAATCACTGAGGAAAATGTGGCTACTGACAGGCATTAATTAAGAAAACCAGCACATCACTTATGAGGAGATTCGAAAAAATTTGGGTGTTATTACGTGTGAGTCAAATAAAAAAAAATATGTAGAATATCAAGCTCCACTTGTGCAGGTGGAATTCTTGACTTAAATAAATACTTCGATGTGTAGAATGTATAGATAATTTAATAAGTACTGATACAAGAGTAACCGTTATGCGTGCGTTTGCGACCGGGTGGTTGCGATCAAGTGGCCCGCAAGTGGCTCAAAGCCGCAAAGTTGCGTGCGTTGCGCGCTGCGCTGTGTCCTCGATTGTAGTGAGGCTGAACTCGCAGGTACCTTGAGGATCACCAGCTGATTAGTGACCGCCAATACGGTTTTCGCCGTGGTAGGTCAGCTGGTGATCTTCTGGTCTACCTAACTCACAGATGGGCGGAGGCAGTAGAGTCCAGGGGGGAGGCATTGGCCGTTAGTTTGGACATTGCGAAGGCCTTCGATCGGGTTTGGCACAAAGCGCTTCTTTCGAAGCTCCCTTCCTATGGGCTTCCCGAGAAATTGTGCGATTGGATCACCAGTTTTCTTGCAGATCGGAGCATCAAGGTCGTTGTAGACGGTGCAAGCTACGATTGCAAGCTTATTAATGCTGGTGTTCCACAGGGCTGCATGCTATCGCCAACGCTGTTTCTTCTGCATATCAATGATATGTTGCAAACCCGTAGCATTCATTGCTATGCAGATGACAGCACTGGTGATGCTCTTTACACCGACCGAGCCAATATTTCTCGGGAAAACGTCTCTGAGTGCCGGGACAAACTTGTGTCTGAAGTCGAGTCTCTACTGGACAGAGTCTCGGATTGGGGGCGACTAAATCTAGTCCAGTTTAACCCCCAGAAGACACAAGTTTGCGCGTTAACCGCTAAAAAGAACCCCTTTGCCGTATCCCCTCAGTTTCAAGGCACTCCCCTTGTTGCCTCAGCCAGTATCGGAATCCTCGGCGTCGACATATCGAGTGACGTGCAGTTTCGTGGTCACTTGGAAGGGAAGGCCAAATTGGCCTCTAAGAAGCTTGGCGTGCTCAGCAGAGCGGGACAGTATTTCATGCCGGCACACCGCCTGCAACTTTACAAGGCGCAGGTTCGGCCGAACATGGAATACTGTTCCCATCTCTGGGCTGGGGCTCCCCAGTACCAGCTCCTTCCACTTGACCGCATCCAGCGCAGAGCGGCTCGAATCGTCGACGGCCGAGTGCTTTCCGATCGGCTCGATTCACTGGCGCTGCGAAGAGATGTTGCATCTCTTTGCGTATTTTATCGCATCTATCACGGGGAGTGCTCTGAGGAATTGTTCGGATTAATCCCAGCCGCCAAATTTCGTGAACGCACTACACGGCAAACGTCCCGATACCATCCACACCATCTGGATGCTTGGCGGTCCACCACTGTACGTTTCAAAAGGAGTTTTCTTCCGCGTACAACCTCTCTGTGGAATAATTTACCACCGGTGATTTTTCCGGACCGATACGACCTGGGGACCTTCAAGAAAAGAGCTTACTCCTTTCTTTCTAAAGGGCCGGCAACGCACCTGCAATTCCCCTGGTTTGCGGTTGATCATGGGCGGCGGTAGTCGCTTAACATCAGGTGAGCCACATTCTCGTTTTCCCCCTCTTCTATAAAAAAAAAAAAAAAAGTTTGATGTTCTCTGCCCGGAGATACGAACCGGGAAGAATAATGGGCTATGACGTCAGGAATAAATTACATCAATTTTCTTCGTATTTTTTCAAAGTTTATTTACATTTAAATCTAATATATATGTACCATTTTGTTCGATAACTCGTTGAGATCTTGGAGAGAGTGACATAACCCGTTGTTATTGAAATCTTGGGATTTTTGAACAAAAAAATATGACATGTAGTTTCGACAGTCCTCTCTTAATGTACCCAAAGAATTCTGAAGAGACTGAAACAGGTTAAGATCTGAGGGTGCAAGGTGAGGACTATATGGTGTATGCATTAACACTTCCCAACAATCTCTCAATTTTTGGCTGAGTGGCCAAAGATATGTGTGGTCTGGCGTTATCATGATGAAAGACCACTCCTTTTCTGTTTATCAATTCCAAAATTTTTTCGTTGGATTGAATCAGGGGTTTATTCAAGGCCCCCGTCACTACATCAGATTTGATAGACCACAAATCCTCGATAAAAAACACCGATCCCTTCCAAGTATGAGTCACGAGGCTATTGAAATCAAAAAACATCCGAATTTCAATAGAGAAGATGGCTGGGTGCTACCATCTGCTTGGGATCCTATAATAAATAAAATCGAATCCCAACTTAAGTATACAACTGCAAGACTTCAAGATACCATAAGTTCATACTGTGTAGATCGGAACAAAAGTTAGATTTTAATCTATGGCAACTGCGGTTGACTATGACATCTGGACGTTGAACATGTCAGTCCCCCCCCCCCGTAACCATGGGTGCTGTAAAGTGCTCGAAACGCCAAGTATTTAAAAAGTTAAATACGCGATAAAATCCGTAAAAACTAATACTAGTAGTAGTAACCGTCTAATAAAAAAATAGCAATTGCACTTCAAAAATCAACTGTTTAGTTTAGGTTGTTGCAATCTTGTTGCATAACCTCACTTTCACTCATACAACTGTGCTCTCAGATTGCTGAAAATCCGCCTGAACTTCAGTGATATTTTGATAATGTATAAGCTAATGAAAAATCTGTAAAAGTAGTTTTAATTGACACAGTCAATTTTATTTTGATGTTAACTTAAAACAAAATAAAATTTCAGTGGCTAAATTAATTATATTTCATTGACTTTTTTCTGTACATTGACTGGTCGTTGAATCATTTATTGAATGGAACCCGACGTCAGCCTACAAAATTTTGTTGGTTCATAGTGAAAATTTCAACTTTACATATGATAGTACAGGCAGCAAGATACGACACCATCATCATCAATAGCTCCAATAAAATAGCAGGGAATGTCCCTCTAATGGTCCAATAGATCTTCCTTTCTATATAAAACTAATAGTGTTTGCCACTGATCACAAACCGTGAAGTTGTGGTGTAAGAATGTCCATCATCATCATCATCATCACAGCCCTTCACAAGTCCACTGCTGAACATAGGCCTCCCCCAAGTAATGCCACAAAGCACGGTCCTGAGCCACCTGCATCCATCGACTTCCTGCATATCTTACCAGGTCGTCACTCCATCTAGTGGGGGGTCGCCCTACACTACGCCTACCGGTACGAGGCTGCCACTCGAGAACCTTTCTTCCCCATCGGTTATCGGTTCTTCGAGCTATATGGCCGGCCCATTGCCACTTCAGCTTACTAATCCGTTGGGCTATGTCGGTCACTCTGGTTTTACTGCGGATATCAGAGATCAGAGAAACTCCGAGCATAGCCCTCTCCATAGCTCGCTGAACGACCTTGAGCGTCCTCATACGGCCAGCAGTGAAGGACCACGTCTCTGATTCGTAAGTCATCACTGGCAACACGCACTGGTTGTACACTTTAGTTTTCAGAGATAGAGGTATACCTGACGAGAAGATGTGTCGTAATTTCCCGATCGCTGCCCAGCCGAGTTGAATCCGTCGATTGACCTCTCGGTCGAAGTTGGACTTACCTAGTCGGACTATTTGTCCCACGTAAACGTACTCGTCAACAACTTCGAGCATAGTTCTCCCAACAACTACCGGCATAGGTGTGACATGGACATTAAACATGATCTTTGTTTTGTCATCTTAAGACATATCCGTTGGGAGGCACTATTGAGGTCATTGAGCATAGTGCTTAAGTCCTCCAGCGATTCTGCCATAAGGACTATATTGTCGGAAAATCGAAGGTGAGCAATGTACTCGCCATTGATGTTAATACCGTATCCTTTCCAGTCCAGTAGCTTGAAAACGTCTTCCAAAGCAGCGGTGAAGAGTTTCGGGGATATTACCTCAGCCTGTCTTACACCTCTCTGCAGTTGGATAGGTTTCGAGCTCTGGTTCTGTACTCGGATAGCCATCGTAGCCCTACTATACAAACACTTCAGCACTTCGATATACCGACAGTCAACTTGGCACCACTGAAGGGACTGCAGCACCGCCCAAATTTCGACGGAATCAAAGGCTTTCTCATAGTCAACATACGCCAGGCAAAGTGGCAAATTGTACTCTTCAGTTTTCTGTACAATCTGCCGCAGGGTATGTATGTGGTACTGAAGCGTTTTCGGAAACCGGCTTGTTCGGGAGGCTGGAAGTCGTCGAGTCTGCGTGCGAGACGATTCGTAATGACTCTCGAAAACAGCACGTAGACGCGGCTCAGAAGGGAAATCGGTCTGTAGTTCTTCAAGAGAGCGTTGTCGCCTTTCTTAAAGAATAAGACTACCGCACTTCTGCTCCACGCCTCTGGAGTAGTGCCACCATGGAGGACGGAATTGAAGAGCTTCTGAAGGACTTCAAGTACCGGTGTTCCACCCGTTTTCAGAAGCTCCGCTGTAATTCCATCCTCGCCTGGGGCCCTGCCGTTTTTAAGGTGCTGGAGAGCCATTCTAATCTCGCTTAGACTGACGTCCGGGATATCATCGGAATAGTGTCGGATAAGACTTGCTCTTGGATCGTTACTCACACTTGCGTGTGGCTCCAACGATGATGTGTACAGCTGCCCATAGAACCTCTCAATCTCTCTCAAAATCTCAGGTGTCCCGGAAACGATGCTGCCACACTCAGTCTTCAGCCTTGACAGTTGGCTCTTACGGGCAGACAGATCTCTGGCAAAGACTTTGGAGCCCTGGTTCCGCTCGATCGCTTCTTTAATACGAGCAGTATTAGTATTAGCGTAAGTCTCGCCGCATGCATTTGGAGATCTGTCTGTTCAGTTGCCTGTATGCTGTCAAATCTGTTGACGATTGCAGCCTCATCTCCCGTCTAACAGCCATGAGATTAAGAGTGTGATCGGAGAGTTTTTGTGTTCTTCTGCGGCGGGTCTTGCAGAACTTAGCTTCGACCGCATGGACAGTTTCCGCGAGCTTGTCATTCATATCGTCCACTGCATTGCAATCTTGTAGGCACTGAAAGCGGTTGTGTAACTCGAGCTGAAAGTTTTCGGGATTTTGGATTAGAGCACGAGGGGGACGGAGCGTTGACTTCATTAGACGAGACCTCTCCAACTTAATATTGTTACGCGCTCAAGTCGACGATACACTAGCGCCATCTAGTGTCAGGAACGAGAGCGAGGGGAGCATTGAGAAAATGACATCACAAATCACTCAACCGACAGCGCCTAGTCGAAATTCGAACGCTCGGTACCTTGCGCTTCTTTACTTGAACATTCTGGATATTTCTTTGCTAATTTAAATAAGTAGGCGCTGCAAGATGCGATCGGGCAGAGTTAAACTCGGCGACACAAGCGAAGCTTCGGAGCGGAATTAAGTGAATTAGTGTGTTTAATTGTTAGTGTTTTTAGTTTTAATTTGTGTAAAGTAAATTAAAGTGTTAATTTAGGTAATTTTATCAGCAATTTTTATTGTCACGAACTTCAAGCTCGTAACAATTGGTGTCAGAAGTGGGATAAAATCATGCCGATTTTACCTAAGGAGGAAACGGAGGGTGTCCGTACTCGAAATCAACGCCAGCAGGAGACGGACCAAAGAAGATTTGGTGGTGCAACGCCGCAGACGTCGGAGGGCCAGCCGCCGGCTGCAGGCCCGTCAGTAGCTCCTACATTTGCAGCACCCGATTTAGGTGCTCTGATGGTGATGCTGCAGGAACAGGCCCGTTGGTTGAAAGAGCAGCAGGAGGAACAGGCCCGCCGACAGGAAGAGCAGATGCTCCTCGTGAAGGACATTCACGCTAACTTCGGGAAAGAGATTAGGGAGGTGAAGGATAGGGTTGCTTAACATGACAACCGCCTGTCGGAAGCTGAAACCCAAATCAAGGAAGCTAAAACCCAAATCGACCAAGTAAACAATCGGGTTGATTACGTGATGGCTGACGTGAAGAAAACGCTGGACGACCTCAAACTGGGGGTTGGAACTACAGCTCCCGTAGTAGCTACTACACCTTCGCTACGTGGGTTCAAGGTGCCACCATTCGACGGGACTTCTTCCTGGTCAGCCTACAAAATCCAGTTCGAGGCTGTTATGAAGGTGAACGGCTGGAATAAAAATCAGGCCATGACTGCTCTCACACTAGGCCTGCGCGACCAGGCCTTAACAGTTCTGGAAGCTCTCGGTGAGGAAGTAACTTATGAGCAACTCCTTGAGGCATTGGAGGTGAGATATGGCGACGCTCACCTGGAACACGTGTTTCGTGCGCAGCTTAAAGATCGCGTGCAGCGCATCAACGAAAACCTGCAGCAGTGGGCTCTAGAGGTGGAGAAGCTGGTGCGAAAAGCATACCGGTCTGTACCTGCGCTCATTGAAGGGAACCTGGTGCAGACATTCATCGACGGCATCCGTGACCTGGAAGTCAGAGCTGCTGTGAGGCTCGGGCACCACGAGACGCTTAAGAACGCCTTGGCCCATGCACTGGAGGTGGAAGCCGTGCGGCAGGATCATCGTTCCCATTGCGTCAGGGAGGTTGCAGCGGCTACAGACCGTGACCGCAGCAAAGGATAGAGCCCTAGGTGCTATGGCTGTGGGGAAAAGGGCCATCTTCGATCCAGCTGCCCTAAACTAACCGTGGAAAGGAGAGTTGATCGATCTCGTGAGGGCAGTACAGCTAACGGCACTGCCTGGCGGCGACAGGATCATCGTTCACCTCACGCTAGGGAGGTTACAGCAGTTACGGTTCGCGACCACAATAAAAGATACAGCCCTAGGTGCTATGGCTGTGGGGAAAGGGGCCATCTTCGGTTCAGCTGCCCTAAGCACACCCTAGGAAGGGAAGGTGAACGGTCTCAGAAAGGAAGTGCGGCTAACAGCACCGCCCAGCAGCAGCAGGAATACGACTTTACTATCAGACACTGCAGGGGGAAATCTCACGGCAACGCAGATGCATTGACAAGAAGACCTTGTCCTGAAGATTGCAACCATTGTAGTAGGCAAAAGAGTAAGGAAGTGGTATCCGTGAGGATGCTCAGGACAGACCACCTCAGCAACGGGTGGAAGGACAGCCTACGACATGCACAGCAGGGAGATCCAGACATCAAGCCGATTCTGGGATGGATGAAGGCCCGTGCTACCAAGCCTAAGTGGAGGGACGTCTCAGCGATGAGTTCAACCACGAAAAGCTATTGGGCCCAATGGGATAGCTTGCTGATTCAGGATGGAGTCCTGTGCCGTAAATGGGACAATGGTCGAAGAGACAGCTGTCGTTTGCAAATGGTTGTACCTAAAGCTAAAGTGCCGAATGTTCTACAGCTGTGCCATAATGGTCGTTCAAGAGTCCATCTGGGAGTTAAACGAACTCTACTGAAGGTCCGAGAACAGTTTTACTGGGTCCATTATCGTGACGATGTCGAGGATTGGTGTCGTACATGTACAAGTTGTGCGGATGTGAGGGGACCTCAGACACGGAGTAGAGGAGCATCGAAATTGTACAATGTTGGTGCACCACGGGATAGGACAGCCCTTGACATTGCGGAGCCGTTACAGAAAGGCGCAAGAGGGACTCCTAAGATCGTCCATGTGAATCGCTTGGCGCGTTATTATGGGGCCGATAATGCTCGGGACGAGCATGTCTTAGGAGGGGGCAGAGTTACGCGCTCAAGTCGACGATACACTAGCGCCATCTAGTGTCAGGAACGAGAGCGAGGGGAGCATTGAGAAAATGACATCACAAATCACTCAACCGACAGCGCCTAGTCGAAACTCGAACGCTCGGTACCTTGCGCGTGTTTACTTGAACATTCTGGATATTTCTTTGCTAATTTAAATAAGTAGGCGCTGCAAGATGCGATCGGACAGAGTTGAACTCGGCGAAACAAGTGAAGGTTCGGAGCGGAATTAAGTAAATTAGTGTGTTTAATTATTAGTGTTTTTAGTTTTAATTTGTGTAAAGTAAATTAAAGTGTTAATTTAGGTAATTTTATCGGCAATTTTTATTGTCACGAACTTCATTATTTTTAGGTTCAGTGTGCCTCTAACCATTCGGTGATCGCTGCCAGTTTTCACCCTTGCGATCACTGAGACATCACTGAACAGTTGGCGTCTGGTCGTCATAATGAAGTCAATCTCATTTTTTGTCGAACCGTCGGGGCTCGACTAGATCCACTTCCTGTGGGGCCGCTTCTGGAAGAAAGAGTTCATCATAAAGAGTCTCTCTTTCTCCATAAAGTCGGCCAGCTGCTGGCCCCTTCGGTTCCGTTGCCCTACTCCAAATTTCCCTAACTTCAGCTCACCGTTTTCTCTTGTGCCTAGTTTTGCGTCGAAGTCTCCCATCAACACCGTGTAGTGGGTTTTGGAGGAATGCATGGCTTTGGAAATATCCTCATACATTTCCTCCACCTCCTCATCGGAATGTGCCGAGGTTGGTGCGTAAACCTGTATGACCTTCAGCGAATACCGTTTGGTGATTCTGAGTATCAGGTACGCGACCCTCGTCGACACACTCCCAATCTTTACAACGTTGTTGACGAGAGACTTGTGGACGATAAATCCGACACCTCCTTGGGACAGATGGCCCCGGTGGCCCTCCCGGTAATAGAACAAGTTGCCGGATTCGAGAATCACCGTGTCCTCCCCCTCTCTTCGGACTTCGGATAATCCTATAATATTCTAGCACAACTTATCTATCTCTTCTTCCAGCTCCAGGATCTTCTCGTCAGTCCTCAGGGTGCGTGCGTTAAATGTTGCCAGGTCGAGTCGTCGTAGGTGGCAACCGAACCTCCACCGGAGATTCGTAGCACCCCCTGCCCCGCCGTTACCATGGTCGCCACCGTAGCCAGGAATAGCGGGGCCGCCGGGGACTGGGGGCCGTCTATTTGTCTAATTGTTCATGGGCGGTATATTGCCATAGTTGCCACGCTTGGCGAGCGGGTTGGCAACCGCAGTTTTTTTTTGTCGTACAGTTTCTGTTATCAGGAAGATGCTGCTGCCCATCTCCTGCCTGTTTCCCTCTGTCGCCTTTTACGACACCCACGGGAAGATATGGGGTAGTGGATATTCTTAACCGCCACTACACGGCATAACACGGGGTAAGAATGTCCACTATATCATTATAGTCCCGTCGGTGCTGCAAGATATGACAGAGTGAAATTAAACAGGTGATGGGCAACAGCATCACTCTGATAACAACTCCAACTAACAAAAAACTGCGGTTGCCAAACCGTCTGCCCAAGCGTGACAACTATGCCAAAATACCCCCCACGAGACTATCTATGGGAGCCTATCAGTGGCGAAGCCTCCATAGAAGCCGAGAAGCCGGGCTTGCCCTATCAAACTGCTCAATCAATAACATCAACTAATGAAATAACTCGTAAACCGTTTCAAGCTATTTCAAAATTTTCGCGCGCTCCTTTGTTCTAGACAGGCCATGACCTCGTAGCCTTAGCTGCTAAAACTAAACTGCTAAAAATAACAAAGGAATATCTTGGGCTTGCCCTAGTTTGAGCCCTAGCTCCGCCACTGGACCGGAGTTTCCTTAATTAAGTGGAGCATGGATCTCAATGTGTAGGAGTTCTAGAGAGTAGAGAGAAACAGTTGCCATTAAGCAGGCAGTCCTTTGTAGACTATTTAGTCTGTCCGCAGTCTTCTTTTGGTTGGCTTTGTTGCACCAGACAGTGGAAGCGTACGTAAGAGTCGGCGTCACTATGCTGCTGTACAGCCATAGGACCATACTGAGACTCAAACCCTAGTTGTTCCCGACCAAACGACTGCACGTACCTAAAGTAATTTTTGCCTTATGGCATACGTAGCTAAGTTGAGAGTTCCACGTTAGTTTTTGGTCGATTGTTACGCCCAAGTACTTAACTTCAGTAGAAAACGGTACTTCTTTACCATTGAGCTTTGGTGTGACTAATTTGTCCAACCGTCTCTTTTTGGTAAAGGGTATAACAGTTTTATCAGCATTATCTGATAAAATGTTATCCCTACACCAGTTATTTATGGTGTTTAGGGCTCTTTATATATTTGACGATAAAGTACTTTGGCAAAAGCCCCTCGCAATAATCACAAGGTCATCAGCATAACCCAGTGTGTCAATGCGTAGGTCTGTCATCTTGTACAATAGTTGATGTACTGCAAAAGTCCAAAGAAGGAGTGATAAAACACTTCCTTGTGGGCAGACTCTTGTAGTTGAAACCTCAATCGAAGTTTGAAACAGCGCTATTTCTGTCTTTCTGTTTGAGAGCATTGACTTCACCTATCTGATGGTTGTGGGTCAACATTTTTAGATGTCAGGCCCCTAATCAGCAGTGATGTGGGGCTACTGTCGAAGGCGCCCTCAATATCTAGAAATGCAGAAAGAACTATTTCTTTATCCTCCAGTGCTTTTTCGACCCTGTCAATGACACTGATCAGGGCTGTAAGCACGCTGGTTATAATGTATGGGGCTCGTAGCTGCGTCCCTTATATATCTATCCATAACCTTTTCCAATAACTTAAGAAGAAAGGAAGATAGTCTTATAGGTCTAAAGGACTTTGGTAAAGTGTAGTTCTTTCTACCAGCCTTAGGTATAAATAGAACTTTGACAATTGTCCATCGTTCTGAAATATATCCACATGAAAATCCCCAAAACTTGCTCTGAAGATTTTCACCACATAGGGAAGACCCCTCTGTAGTTGGATGGGAATTATTTCATCCTCCCCGCTTGTTTTAAATGGTTTAAATGAGATAACAGCCCACTGCACCAGGTTTGGCCTTATTATCTTTGCAGTCCTATACAAGTCCTCATTACAAAGCCTTCGTAGGGCTCTGAAAGAATTCAAGCCAGAAGTCTTATGGGACCCTGGGAAATGGGTTGACGCTAGTAACTTCAATGTTTCTGTTTCACTATTAGTAAAGTTTCCATCAGGCTTTTTGAGAAGCCCGATCTGATTAAGTTTAGCTTTCGATAGCATTTTGTGTAGCCTTGCACTGCGAGGTAAAGGCTCAACTACCTCGCATAGCTTCCTCCACGATGCTCTCTTGGCTCTCTTAATTTCTTAATTATATTCAGTTAGGGCTGCTCTATAAATATTCCACTCTTTGGTTTTCTTAACCCTATAAAATAGTTTCCTGGTCTTTTCCCTAAGTTCTTTTAGCTTTGTATTCCACCAAGGAACTTTTCGTGTTGAGGTCTTGGTTTTGACGGGACAACTGTCCTCGAAGGCTTCAGGGATACCTACGGTTACTGTCTCCATCGCTAATTCCTGACCTTCAATCGTTTTGATGCTTTTAGGAAACGTTTCCAAATTCCTCCTTAGGCTATCTCTGTAGATATCCCAGCGGGTCGCTATTGGACCCCTAAAAGCAACGGTTTCATAGGTTGGTGATGCTCCAATCACAAACTTTAAATTGTTTGTAATCAGACATCGAGTTTTCACTACTAACATGCCAGTCATTAATCCGCCTGGACATGTTATTAGTAGCAAAGGTTATGTCTAACACTTCTTGCCTAGCACGCGTTACGAAGGTTGCTTTACACCATTAGCCTAAACTTATTAGGCTTACCAGGCGGTTGCAGATGAGAAAATTATAAAGTAACTCACCTCTTTCGTTGATTTTAGTGCTCCCCAGGCTGTGTGGTGAGCATTAGCATCACAACCTTCCACAAATTCGGCGTTGTGTTTTTTTATTTACTTTGAAAACTTACAGCTACTTTACAAAAATAATATAATTATAACAAAAATGAAGGCCATTTACAAGTTTACACTTATATAATACTTTATAATAACAAGATTGTGTCAAAAGAGATATGTACAAGGATATGGCAAGTAACAGTACACTATCAAAAAGAAAAGAAATTGTTAAAAAGTGAACGCCTAAGTTGGAGAACGCTGGAATTAAATAAGTCAATAACAGATTCGAATAATAAAAGGGTTTTGTCTACAATTACTTTTTACGCATCGTACCGATAAAAGTGTAGGTTTCCGCAAGTTAGATGATGAGGTACTTAAACCTATTTTACCCAGTAGTTCAGGGAAGTCAACAACACCATTAACAATTTTAACGAGGAATGAGAGATCTGCAATATTTCTTCGCTCATCGAAGAGTATAGTTGGGTATAAACTTTTTGATTTTAATTGAAGAAAACGCAATAATCTTTTTTATATGCGCTCTATCCTATCTACGTATACATTATATTTAGGATTCCAAATTTCAGAGGCATATTTCAAACTTTAACAATTGATCAAGAATAATTTTTTCAAAAATTCTACTAAGTTTGGCAGTACAAAAATAGGTCTAAAATTAGCGGGGTCCAATGTACTACCAGATTTAAATAAAGGTTTTTTTATTAACTTACTATACTACGCTTCATTAAATCAGGAAACACACCAGATTCGAAACTAGTATTAAAAAGAATGGATACTTGAATACCTTAATTCTAATACTAATAGTATTTATATATTTTTTATGCATTACAGGTATTATTACAGTTTTTTTATAGCATTGCGTGACAAACGAGCGCAGAGTCAATCTGATGATAAGTGGATGCAGTGGTTCATAGACATCCACATTTATCGTCATTTAAGAATCAAAATGCAAATGCGTTGTCATCCCTGAGGACTAAGATTGAATGCCTCGACTCCAGTAAAAAGGGTCTCCGGTTCTCTACCCTCACCATAAGATACACAGCAGCATTACGCTGCTATTCTGTGAGAGCGTGGTCCTGCCCCGGTTGAGCTGACCAACTATAATATAGCTGCGGCATGGCTCTACCACGTCCGCTTTATATTGCTATATTTATATTTATTTACATATTTATTTATTTACTTAAATTTTCCATAAATTCATCTAATTTATAATAACATTTCTTAATCAAACACCTATTTAGTGCTATCACAGACTTCTAATATTCTCCATCTCTATTATATCTTTGAGTAATGTATTAATACTCAATATGTATTATATACTTTAACTGCCATGGAATGTGAAACATGGAACTGTATAAAAACAAAGTGGTTTTAAGGAATATTAATTTATTTCTCTTCCTAATTTGTATATTATGTCTAGTTATATTATTATCACCAGTTTTTGAATATATCTTTATAATTTCTTACTAATTTACACGATTCTAAGATGTAGAAAGATGTAACTGTTAATATCTTGTATTACAGCTTTCCCTAGAGTCAATATTTGCTAGAATTCTTATACATTTTTGAGCGATAAAGAGTTTTTAGATGTCTGGGCAATGTTTCCAACAAGGGTATACCGTAGCGCAACCACACGTGCGGATACATGCATTGTAGGCTATTTTGGCTGTATTTGTATTTTGTGGATCGTTTTAACTCATTTAGCACATATAAATCTGAACAATTTATTTAATACACATTCTATATGGCTTTTCCAATTTAGATTACTATCTACTTTAATTTTTAACAATGAAAATTTTTGTACACACTCTAGTTTTATAGGTTTAAAGAGTTTATTATCTCAAAAAGAACAAATATTCACTTGAATGAGACTTAAAAATAACATAATTGGTAAAAATATAACATAAACACTCACGCCTGTCACCCAGAGGGGTAGGCAGAGACTACGGACTTCCATTTGGCACGATCCTGACATACCTCTTTCGCCTCCTTTACATCCATATATCTACGCATACATGCTCGTCGGTTAAGGGTACTTTTAACGTGACCCTTTTTCAAAATATCGCCAATTTGGTCGATAAAATTTTTTCTAGGGCGTCCCTTCCCGACTCGGCCATCTGCCATACAAATTTGGTAAAAATAATACATTTAAATACGGTGACTTATATGAATAAAGTTACATAAATATATCCTAATTAGGATTAAAAAAGCACTGTCTTTAAATTAATGTTTGACAGTGCCTTTTTAATTTATCTTTAAATTTTGAAAACGATATTATTTCGTGAAATACCTCATTCGGTAGGCTATTGTACAATAGCGCTCCCTCAAACTGAATAGTTTTCGAATCATAAGTTTTAGTCCTAGCTTTTGGTAATTGCAGTTTATGTTTGTTCCGTACAAGTATAGTGTTTATGTGATTTAGTATTAAAACTAATTTGGGTGTGTACGGAATCTAAGAGAATTTTTCTGACTAGTATGCACGTTTTGTATTTATATAATTAACTTATGGATAATGTATCGGTTTTTTTATACTCTTTTTACTTCTTTTTTGGAATAAAACTTTAAACAATTTGTTCTGGGATATTTGAACATCATTTATATTAGTTTTAGATGCACTTCCCCATATCTCTATTAAATATTTTAGTAATCACTTAGCTAGTGAATTATAAATAAATATTTTAAACTTTATAAGGTATATAACGTGTTGATCTGCGCAAAGCTCCTGTCAATGATGTTATTTTTGACTGCAGGTAATCTAAATGAGCTCGCCATGTTAATTTAGAATCTAAAACGAGACCAAGATATTTTTCTGATTCTGTCTTTTTTAAGTTGTTGGTTATTTATTGTTAAGGGATCAAATTTAGAAACGTTTTTGTTTTTCGCACTAAAAATCATGTAAGAAGTTTTGGTTACATTTATAGTGAGCTAATTGTACCGAAAACACTAATTCAGTGTATTTAGATCAGCTAGTGCATCTGATATCATCTCTTGAATTGAATCTCCAAAATAAAACGAACATGTATCATCAGCGTATAAAGATACTTCTCCCGTCAATCCAAGGTTTCCGATCTTGTTTATGTAGGTTAAAAATAACAGAGGACCAAGGATGGATCCCTGTGGAATACCACAGGTGATATCACATCGATTACTTTTGAAATTTTCGATTTTCACTATTTGTTGTCCACTTTTCAGGTAAGATTCAAGAACCTTTAAAGCTGATCAAAATGCACCAATGTTTTGTAATTTATTGACCAAGATAGAGTGTGAGACAGTGTCAAATGCCTTTTTCAAATCAGTGAATATACCTACTAACTATCTTTTTTTGATCAATATTAGTTTTTATTTTGGTAATTAGATCGATTGTAGCCGAAAGAGTATTTGATCTGGCGCGAAAGCCGTACTGGCCTTTATAAAGAAAATTTGTTTCTGATAGATAATTATTTAAACTTACATATATAATCCGCTCAAATACTTTTGATAATACGGGTAAAACCGATATGGGGCGATAATTCTCAGGGTGAGATTTAAAGCCAGCTTTCTGAATAGGATTAACTTTAGCTACCTTTAGGCTCTCTGGAAATACACCATCTCCCATACATTTATTGATACATAAACATAAATTATCACTTATTAAGTCATTAACACAATTTATTGCTTTGGGCGTTATACCATCTATACCCGAACTTGCATTATTATTTAAGTTTTTGATTATTGTTTGTATTTCATCTTTTGTACATATTTTAAATTCTGAAAGGCATGTGTGCATGTGTGAGTTAATATTATCAATACATATATCTATATTATTATGATATTTCTGCGGTATATCATTTGCTAAAATTACACCTATTGAAGTAAAGTAGCTATTAAAAGTTTCACAGTGGTGAATGGTTTTACCGTTTACTTAAGCTTTGGGGGAGCACAATCACTTTTTATTTAATTTAATGCAAAGTTATAAATTAAGTTCCACATTTTTTTTAGGTTCGTTATAGCATTTAACAAAGGCAGAATAGTAAAATTTATCCTTAGTGTGTCTAATAGTACATGTAACTTTGTTTCTCACATTATTAAAATAATTCTTTAATTCAACATTATTAGTATCTTGTTTTACATTATTCCACAGCATATTGCGGTTTCTAATTCCGTTCAATATCTGTTTGCTTATCCAGTCGTCTTGGGGCAGATTTTGTATTTTGTATTTAATAGTTTTATGGTTCTCAATACTGTCTTTAATGAAACTTTCCAATTGCTTGTAGTCGTAATCTATCATCTGAAGATAATTTTTAGCCGTATCCTTGTAGAAATTATCATAATTTATTGCAGCATAATTAAGTTTTTTCATGGGTTCCTTTTTATAGTTTTTAAATTCACAGTAAATTTGTATATGTTCCGATAGAGGTGCATCTATTATAGCCATATGAAAATCGTTGTTAGTATTTGTAGAGACATGGTCAAGGATTGATTTAGAAGTTTCTGTTTCTCTGGTACAATATTGTGTTTCCATCGCCATATTTTTCTTCCATAAGTGTGTAAGCTAAATTATTGTGCACGTATATTTACACTCCCCCACCGATGCAGTCAGTCCTTTAGCTATATATATGTGTGAATAGTTTGGGATTTTTAATGTATTTGCGTCGCTTTCTGATTTAATCCAAGTCTCTGTTAGTAATATTAAATGTATAGTATACGTAAAGGATTTAATAATGCATCTTAGTTCGTCAATTTTTCCCGGTTTTAGTAAACTTCTAACATTTGCGTAGTAGACTTTTAGTGGGGAGGAATTCATTATAACATTGTCATAGTCATGAGAAATCTGGTAGGTAAGTGGTTCGATTATAAGTGGTTCTGATATCACTTGCCGTTTATTTGGAATGACATTTGTAATTTTGGGAATTCCATTCGAGTATTCAATAGTTGGCCCCAGTCTTGTAAAAATTAGTGTTCTCGCAAAATTTACAGCAAAACAAATATTTTTTATAGTATTTAAAAAAGAAAAAGTGAAACATATTTTACATTTATTTAAAGTGTAGGATTTGATATTTTCGAAACTATTTTTTAATTTTATTTTGGTGTTTAAATTAATAGCTCTATTAGGCGTTAAACATGCCTATGTTTAGGTTACATGCGTAAAAGGTCTTATTAAAGCCTCTGCTTTGTACAAACTATAACAATATCAAGAAAAGTATTCAGATCAAATTTATTTACATATTGTCTACAATAATCTTATCTGGTCACTTTTTTATAAATGCCTTAATTTTCTTATTTGAAGGGCTTAAAAAGTTGTAATTTCATGATTTTTACTGCAAATATCTATTTTTTTCTATTAAAAGTATAAATGTAGAAAAGTCGTACTTAAAACCACATTAAATAGAACTATTTTCAAGTGAGTTAGAAATAAAAAAATAAAAAAGTATATATTTTCGTACTTTTTACCTATATGCCATTTATAAACCAGTAACGCTTGAAAATTCTCTCAGTTCCGCCGGGATTTCTCGGCATTCAGACGTGTGTAGTGTTGCTCAACGTTACTTTATCTCTCGCTCGCACGGTTGATCTCTTTCCCTCGCGCAGCTCTTATGGACTGAGCGGAGCATATCATGACCATATATACCACTTAAATATATATTATTTTTATTTAATTGTCATATTAGTTCTAGTTTTTAGTGTTTATATTAGTATTAGATTAATTGATTTGTTATGTTTTATATATTTTAAGTTTTATATATAATTTATTACAAAAAAAAAAAAACGGAAAAACATGGATAGAAAAAAAGAAGAAATATCATTGTGTCAGTAAAAATAGTAGTAAAGTTAGTAGTAAAGTCCAAATTTACAAGGTAGAGGCGAAATTTGTATGAAGAGGCAGTTTTTATTTTCCTTCGGTTGTATATACCCTTTTTAAACCTACATTCCGTATAAAAATTACTAAAAACGACATTTATGAAATATAAAAAGGTAAAATATTACACTATCACGACAAAAGTAAAATGAATATTTTTGGAAAAAAATTAATAAGTTATATAATATTTAATGATGTAGAGCACCTTCACCTGCGATCTCGAACGTATTTATGCACGGGGGAGAGCGCCTCCTCTAATAGCTGGGAATGTAAAACAGCACAGCTAAACGGAAACCTTAAGTCTGTTACACTACTTTGCTGGCGTTGAGTAGGCTCATTCTTCAGGTTCCGTAAATATTTTTGCTGTGCGGGCGTTTGATCCCAGTAAGTATGTATATTTTTAGTGTTCGTTAATGTACGCTTACGTAATATATAGTTCGAGAAGTCTTGCGAATCAAAACATACCTTTATATTTCGATTTTTACCTGGAATATGTTTGCCTAATCGGAAAATTATTTTCGGCTTTGGGCAGTATCAACAAATACTCGTAATTATTTTAGAAACCTCCTGCATATTGTGTTTGCGTCTGTTTTTAGAGGTTTTATCATTTAATTCAGGTATACCCGCAATTATGATATTTTTCTGCCGATTGCACCGATCTTGTATTTCTAGGGTGATGGTCTCGTAGCTATTTCTATATGTCTTAATATCACTCTCGAGTTGGATAATTTTTTTCTGGATAGTTGAGTTTTGCAGTCTCATATTTTCCAATTCATTTCTTATAGTATGGTGTTCAGTAATTAAACTTTCTGTGGTACTTTTAATTTCTTGATTTCTTTTTTAATTTCTCTCATTTCTTGACAAATTTTGTTTTTATTTTGATTTTGTGATGCACTAAAATTTTAGAAAAAGGTCTATATTGCACTCCGCAATTTATTTAACTCCTCTATATAAAACACAGAAGGGTCATTTTCACGTTCTGTTCTTTTTCTTTGTGTTACGTTTTCTTGATCCCGGGAAGTACCTCGCATCTCAAGCACAGAATCGCTGCCGCTCATGGAGTTCCCACTTTACGCTAGTGGTTGGAAACTCATTCTTTAATAAGGTTAAGTGAGCTAATCGGGCGGACCGGCCCAGAGCGAGATCATAATAAGAGGTGGTCTATTTACACAATGTGGTGAAGAGGTCACGCAAGCCACTGCGGACTTTGTTCGTGATGTGTTGTTTGCGGAGATTGTTCTGAATCGTCCGAATAGTCGTATGTGAAAGCACTGTACAATCCAAATTAACTCTTTGATCTATTCGTTAAGATTCAATTTTAATGAGGCACTTATTTCATAAAATTATAATTTTGAAGTAATTCGTCTTACAAATCGAAAAAAATTATTTTTAACTGTTATTTTTGATATGTTTTAAAAATCATTAATTTAGTTTTGTTAAAATTTATTTCTAAATTGTGCTCATTTAGCCATGAAACTATTTCATTAAGAATGCAGTTTAATTTACATATTGATGAATAATATTTTTTGAACTTATTGACATAATAGAGAAAACTGAACTGGTTATTTGAATAAAAAATCATGAGTGCAAATAGTTTCATTAAAATTTTCATATTTTAAAAAAAAATTAAAAAAAGGGCTCGAAATAATAGATTTTCTCACAAAAGAAGGGAATTTGAAAAAAAAAGGAAAAAAAAAAGTCGGTCCAAAGACGGGACTCGAACCAATGTATTACGATTTCGCGACAGCTCGCTATCAACTTGCGCTATTACGATCATTAAAACACAGTGTCAAAGATTACCTTCTTATATTGTAACAGTTTTTCATTGCCTGAAAACACGGACAAAAAAACATTTTCTAAAAATAAATCCTAGCTAGATCGATTTATTGCCCCTGAAACTCCCTGGATACTAAATTTTATGAAAATCGTTGGAGCCGTTTCCGAGATTCCGATTATATAAAATATAATGTTATTAACGCATTTTGAGAAAGTAGTTTGTTCAGAATCGTTTACTGAATCGATTCCTATCTTTTTTAATATAGGTAATTTTTTATCTCAAAAATAACTAAAACTACGTAAATTACAGTCATACTAAATCTGTACTGTCAAAACAAAATGAAATGGACTGTAACTTAAGGCAATAAGACTTTTCAGAGTGTAGTTTTATTTCTATTATTACTAATCATTCAATAAAAATAAAGAAACATGAACTTTATTTTAAGCACGTTAAAGTCTTTGCGTTCGTGGATTTGTACTGTGAACACAACATTCTTCCGGAATTAGTAATAATCAGTGCATAAAAATGTTTAACTATAAATTCAGTGTATGATTATAACATAATATACTAATTGGGGTGTCTGAGGGTGTGCGTTAATTACGTTACATATTATATATATATTTAAACGAGCAATTCTTGTATATATATATATATATATACAAGAATTTCTCGTTTAAAGTTCACTCGTTTGCGCCCTCCTTTCTGCCAAGGAGGGTCGCGTTCGTATACGGCTTAGAGATCTCTAGTCAGATCGTTAAGCCAGTTCCTAAGAGGTTGGGTTTAGTGGGTAAAAGTCACCACATAACCACGCAGCCAGCTGCGTATGCTATGAGCATTCCCAACCTCCCTATTCGCTTTCCGGAGGGTTGCCCATATTTGATTCGGGCGCAAAAAAAAAACTATCACTCGGAGTGTTGGCCGCTCCCCGGGCAGAACACCTTGCCCGGCGGGAAATCTCCCCCTTTTCCTACTACGGCCTCCTAGATGGCGGGGTCTATTCGCTCGCTTCGTTCGCTCATTCGACCACGCCATCTCCTTCCTCTTTTTCTTTTTCGGGATGCCCTAAGTAACGAAGTCGATTGATAATCTACCGTTCAATTATAATATCACTACTAAAATTGTAATATCACGGCTTGGACAATATACCTGCGATAGATACGACTTACTCCTTTTAAAAAAGCTGGCAAAAGTACCTTAATGGGCAATGGTCGACATTAATTACCATTAGGAAAATTTGATTTAATTTTTTGATTAAATTTGAGTTTTAACTTCAAATATATTAAATGCTCCCTATAAAGCCACCGGCAGACAGGAGAGGAGAATTCATTGCGGTTTGCCGATACAGCTGTCTGTCACTTTTTGTCGGGGAAACCTGTGCACAAAAATAAACTTCTGTCACTATTGCTCGGTGCATGTAGATTATAGAGAAGGAGAATAATCGCTACGTGCTAAATATATACTTTAGCACGTCCCTGAAAATTTGTAGAATTTACAACCACGCTGCCATCGGTAAGTAGTTTCTATAAAGTAATTTTTTTAATCATTGACAACAAGAAACGTTAAAAATGATGAAATAATGTAAAAGTAATAATAATAAATCAATTAATAAATAATAATAATTTAGTTTTTTTTCCTCTGATTGATATTATAATCATTCCAAACTAACGCACAACGGCCCGCTTTTATTGAGACAACTTAGCGATTGCAACGCCTCACTTATTTTGTCCATTTTTCTGGGACACTATTTTCTACAGCGATCGTTCACTTGTTCTCTAACCTCCAAGGCTCAGTGACAGCTGACAGCGACAGCTCGGTTATAGACTCGGATCAGTCACTCCACAGATCACTATATACTGGTCTACGAAGTCGCTCGACCGATCTGCACATTGTATGAGGGCGTGCGACCTGTATTAGTAAGCAAATCCGAAAGAACACGAAAACTAAATATTTAAAACTAAGTAAATAGCAATTTATATTTCTCGATTACAATATTCTTATGAATAAGTTCATGAAATTATTTTTAAGGCATAGTAAATAATCATATCTAAGTTCTCATAAACCAGTTTTTTAATACATAACGAAGTTTTGTTAAAATAAATAAAAATTTTGCTTGGCGATCACTTAGTTTTTTTTACGAGCGCTTGCTCGGTATAACTATCTTATAATTTGCGTACTATGAAGTCATTGCACCACTTTCATTTTGACACTCCTTTAGTCGTCCGTTAGCTTCACCGACAAAGGAATAAGCTACGCCCCCAAAACTTCGATTCATTTTCAAGGTATCCTCTTAAGTCAAGTAAACATGCGGCTGCAACTAGTTTTATTGTACGCATAGGACCACGTGAACTCGTACTTTGACAGAAAGAAAACAATGCCTGCGTATAGCTACTCCTCGCCGTTACTTCGTTACTCGTTATGCATTAGTATAATCTTAGTAGTCTGTGTTACGTATGCATTTATCCATTTTAAATTGTGGACATTGAGCTACTATGTACTACGTACTAGAGGCGACACTGCATTCAGCTACTCTGTTCCACCCAACTGCGGTGCATACACCGCACTTTAATCAGTCACTCGCTACTAGCGGTGGGTTGTAGCGGCTTTTTTGAGTAACGAAACGAAACTATCTATCGAATATCAATAGCGGCTTTTGAAACACTCTATTTTAATAGAGGGTTTTGAAACACTCTATTTTAATAGCGGCTTCAATAGAGTGTTTCACGACGTGTTTAATTGAAAAACGTTGCGAATGAAACGATGTCCGTTTCACGAGAAAACTTGTTTGTTGACGTTTCGTATAGAATTAGACGTGGTGTTAATGGTTAAATTTATTTATTTGTTAATTCATTTCGCACGGTTTGATAAAAATATCACTTGAAAAGATTTAACGGCAAACGATTTATTTATTAATTATGATTATAATAAATTCACCCACAAGTTCAGCATAAAATATTGAATATAAGTTTGATTTTATAGCAAATAATTATCACATAAAATTATATATTTTTGCTAACTATCACATAACGTTTTACTATTATTTTTACACTTAGTTACTTACACTAATTACTGTACAATTATTATTATTAACACTAATATATGCAATTGTATTTAGTTCTTATTTTACTAAAAATATTATTATTATAGCACAAAAAGAAAACAAAAATATTAACAAACGCGCCTAAAAAGTAAAAACAAACCGTGTCATTAAACTTAAACACAAGACTAATTTAAACCGGGCCAAGGCCACTTAAATTATGGAATTTGAACTATTTTTTGTTAAAAACATGCACACTTACTTTCTCATTTCTAATGTCGCATCTATACGAAGGGAATAGAGTCATAGGTCAAATGCAAAAGCACCCGCGCTCACTCGACATTCGAAGACCGGTGGTACTTCTACCACAGAGTAAAGAGTCGGTTTCTTTACTCATGTGCTTCTACTTCAACAGCCGAAGCCGTCGTCGATTCGTCGCGAAAATGGCCGAATAAACGTTTTGTTACTGATCGCGTGAAACGTGAATCGTGTTACTGAGTAAAATATCTACTGTAATAGATAGTTTCGTTGCACTGCAATAACCCGCTACCCGCTATTGTGTGAATAGATAATTTCAGTAACTAGTTACGTTTTGTAACGACCACTCCCTACTCGCTAGGCGCTTGTAGAGTTGTCACGTGTTGTGTTGATTTAAAAAAAAATCTCTTGAAAAAAATATGCCGTTGTATGTATGAATGAATGAATATACTTTTATTGTACACCACGAACAAATATACATATAACAAAACAAAAGCATATAATATGTACTTAGATATTGCACAAATAATTCAAGAAATATCAGTAAAAACCAAGGTATTACTTTTCTTCGGTTAATAAGATACTTAATCAATAAAAAATTATTGTAGATTAATAATAAACAAATTATTCCTAAGACGCCACCTCGTGTCATTGAATATAGACTATGAAATTAATATGTTCAGATGGGACATTTCTATGGGTACTTAAGTATAGGACGAATATATTAATATACACATTTTTTTTGTAGAAACATATATAAGTTATTATAATTAGGCTAAATTTTTCATGTATAAATCTGCTTATTATTCTTTTATTTTATTTTTGGGTTTCCACTTCAAAGTCAAAGTGGAATAAATTCGTCCATTTTTAACTCTCGCGTGCCCAGCATTTATGAACGACTCTTATTTTAATTTAAATAAATATAATTGTAATTTTAAAGTTATGTTAATTAGTTTTGGTAAACATAGATTTAGTATGTTATTTATATTTGACAAAGATACCTTTTAAAGTATTCAGATTAAAAAATATCATTAAAATGTAATTGTGATATAATTTTATGTAATATTATATTAAATAAGCAAATATAATACACAAAATAAATGAAGAAATTTAAATATTGTTCTCGATATAGATTACCTATTTAACAATACAATCTACTATTATCTACGAAATATTCTACCTATATTTATTCCATGATCAAAAAACAACCGCGGGAACACAGAGTAGCGTACATTTTTTTGTTTGAGATAGCTGTTCTAGTACGTAAGTACATATTACTTCAATGATTGTGGATAAAGTTTTTGTAAATAATGGGTTGTTTTAGTAGAATTTAGTAAATTTTTACTGCTCTGTTTAGTAGTTTTTCGAAATAAAATCTGGTCACGTTGTTTTCAAATGTGGCCGGTATGATAATACGTTATTCAAAGCATTGGTACAAGCATAGATTACTGACTAAAGGGAGATTCAAATCAAAACTCATCTAAACTTACGACTTAGTTTGGTGGTATTATTTTACACGAATTAATTTGCTAATAATAAAAAATAAGGAAATAATTCATCATCATCATCATCATTACAGCCCTTCACAAGTCCACTGCTGAACATAGGCCTCCCTCAAGTAATGCCACAAAGCACGGTCCTGAGACACCTGCATCCATCGACTTCCTGCATATCTTACCAGGTCGTAACTCCATCTAGTGGGGGGTCGCCCTACACTACGCCTACCGGTACGAGGCTGCCACTCGAGAACCTTTCTTCCCCATCGGTTATCGGTTCTTCGAGCTATATGGCCGGCCCATTGCCACTTCAGCTTACTAATCCGTTGGGCTATGTCGGTCACTCTGGTTTTACTGCGGATATCCTCATTTCTGAGTCTATAAAGCAGAGAAACTCCGAGCATAGACCTCTCCATAGCTCGCTGAGCGACCTTGAGCGTCCTCATACGGCCAGCAGTGAAGGACCACGTCTCTGATCCGTAAGTCATCACTGGCAACACGCACTGGTTGTACACTTTAGTTTTCAGAGATTGAGGTATACCTGACGAGAAGATGTGTCGTAATTTCCCGAACGCTGCCCAGCCGAGTTGAATCCGTCGATTGACCTCTCGGTCGAAGTTGGACTTACCTAGTCGGACTATTTGTCCCAGGTAAACGTACTCGTCAACAACTTCGAGCATAGTGCTCCCAACAACTACCGGCATAGGTGTGACATGGACATTACATGATCTTTGTTTTGTCCATGTTCATCTTAAGACCTATCCGTTTGGAGGTACTATTGAGGTCATTGAGCATAGTGCTTAAGTCCTCCAGCGATTCTGCCATAAGGACTATATCGTCGGCAAATCGAAGGTGAGTAATGTACTCGCCATTGATGTTAATACCGTATCCTTTCCAGTCCAGTAGCTTGAAAACGTCTTCCAAAGCAGCGGTGAAGAGTTTCGGGGATATAACGTCACCCTGTCTTACACCTCTCTGCAGTTGGATAGGTTTCGAGCTCTGGTACTATACTCGGATAGCCATCGTAGCCCTACTGTACAAACACTTCAGCACTTCGATATACCGACAGTCAACTTGGCACCGCTGAAGGGACTGCAGCACCGCCCAAATTTCGACGGAATCAAAGGTTTTCTCATAGTCCACATACGCCAGGCAAAGTGGCAAATTGTACTCTTCAGTCTTCTGTACAATCTGCCGCAGGGTATGTACATATGTGGTCTATGGTACTGAAGCCTTTTCGGAAACCGGCTTGTTCGGGAGGCTGGAAGTCGTCGAGTCTGCGTGCGAGACGATTCGTAATGACTCTCGAAAACAGCACGTAGACGCGGCTCAGAAGGGAAATCGGTCTGTAGTTCTTCAAGAGAGCGTTGTCGCCTTTCTTAAAGAACAAGACCACCGCACTTCTGCTCCACGCCTCTGGAGTAGTGCCACCATGGAGGACGGAATTGAAGAGCTTCTGAAGGACTTCAAGTACCGGTGTTCCACCCGCTTTCAGAAGCTCCGCTGTAATTCCATCCTCGCCTGGGGCACTGCCGTTTTTAAGGTGCTGGAGAGCCATTCTAATCTCGCTTAGACTGACGTCCGGGATATCATCGGAATAGTGTCGGATAAGACTTGCTCTTGGAGCGTTACTCACACTTGCGTGTGGCTCCAACGATGATGTGTACAGCTGCCCATAGAACTTCTCAATCTCACTCAAAATCTCAGGTGTCCCGGAAACGATGCTGCCACACTCAGTCTTCAGCTTTGACAGTTGGCTCTTACGGGCAGACAGATCTCTGGCAAAGACTTTGGAGCCCTGGTTCCGCTCGATCGCTTCTTTAATACGAGCAGTATTAAAGTTGCGTAAGTCTCGCCGCATGCATTTGGAGATCTGTCTGTTCAGTTGCCTGTATGCTGTCAAATCTGTTGACGATTGCAACCTCATCTCCCGTCTAACAGCCATGAGATTAAGAGTGTGATCGGAGAGTTTTGTGTTCTTCTGCGGCGGTCTTGCAGAACTTAGCTCCGACCGCATGGACAGTTTCCACGAGCTTGTCATTCATATCGTCCATTGCATTGCAATCTTGTAGGCACTGAAAGCGGTTGTGTAACTCGAGCTGAAATTTGTCGGGATTCTGGATTAGAGCACGAGGGGGACGGAGCGTTGACTTCATTAGACGAGACCTCTCCAACTTAACGTTTAGGTTCAGTGTGCCTCTAAACATTCGGTGATCGCTGCCAGTGCGAATACTGGGACATCACTGAACAGTTGGCGTCTGGTCGTCATAATGAAGTCAATCTCATTTTTTGTCGAACCATCGGGGCTCGACCAGGTCCACTTCCTGTGGGGCCGCTTCTGGAAGAAAGACATCATCATAAAGAGTCCCTCTTTCTCCATAAAGTCGGCCAGCTGCTGGCCCCTTCGATTCCGTTGCCCTACTCCAAATTTACCTAACTTCAGCTCACCGTTTTCTCTTGTGCCTAGTTTTGCGTTGAACGTCTGCCATCAACACCGTGTAGTGGGTTTTGGAGGAATGCATGGCTTTGGAAATATCCTCATACATTTCCTCCACCTCCTCATCGGAATGTGCCGAGGTTGGTTGGCTTGTATGACCTTCAGCGAATACCGTTTGGTGATTCTGAGTATCAGGTACGCGACCCTCTTCGACACACTCCCAATCTTTACAACGTTGTTGACGAGAGACTTGTGGACGATAAATCCGACAACTCCTTGGGACAGATGGTCACCCTCCCGGTGATAGAACAAGTTGCCGGATTCGAGAATCACCGTGTCCTCCCCCTCTCTTCGGACCTCGGATAATACTCCAGCGCAACTTGTCTATCTCTTCTTCCAGCTCGGGATCTTCTCGTCAGTCCTCAGTGTGCGTGCGTTAAATGTTGCCAGGTCGAGTCGTCGTAGGTGGCAACCGAACCTCCACCGGAGATTCTTAGCACCCCCTGCCCCGCCGTTACCATGGTCGCCACCGTAGCCAGGAATAGCGGGGCCGCCGGGGACTGGGGGCCGTCTATTTGTGTAATTGTTCATGGGGGGTATATTGCCATAGTTGCCACGCTTGGCGAGCGGGTTGGCAACCGCAGTTTTTTTTTCGTACAGTTGCTGTTATCAGGAAGATGCTGTTGCCCATCTCCTGCCTGTTTCCCTCTGTCGCCTTTTACGACACCCACGGGAAGATATGGGGTAGTGGATATTCTTAACCGCCACTACACGGCCAAAGGAAATAATTACCTAATATTAATTACAATGAACGTACAGGAGTGTGATTGTAAAGAAAATCGTTGCACCTGTCCATCAACCTCACATAAAACGGGCCCAGGTAATTTTAAAGTTCCTGCTATATCTCTCAATCGGCCTCAGTGCAGTGCTAAAAGTAACGAGAAAGAAACAAATAAACCTGAACTAAAAAATGATGACAAGAAAAAGGAATGGTCGCTGTCTGATTTTGAGTTGGGAAGACCTTTTGGAAAGGGCAAATTTGGTAATGTATACTTAGCCCGCGAAAAAGTGTCTCGTTATGTCGTTGCTTTAAAAGTACTGTTTAAAAGTCAAATCCAGGATTCGGAAATTGAATATCAAGTACGTCGTGAAGTGGAAATTCAGTGTCGATTGCGCCATCCAAATATTCTACGAATGTATGGTTATTTTCATGACGAGAAGAGGATTTATTTGATTTTGGAATACGCTAAGCATGGAGCCTTGTATAAGCTCAAAGAGCACGAGAGATTTGATGAGAAAACTGCAGCCATCTATGTCAGGGATTTAACAAAAGCTTTAATATATTGTCACTCGAAAAAAGTTATCCATCGTGACATCAAACCCGAGAACTTGCTAATCGGATATAATTATGAACTTAAAATAGCTGACTTTGGCTGGTCAGTGCACTCACCATCTTCAAGGCGCATGACTCTATGTGGTACTATAGATTACTTGTCACCTGAGATGATAGACGGAAAACCTCACAATTATGCAGTTGATATTTGGAGTCTTGGAGTACTGTGTTATGAGCTACTGGTAGGTTTACCGCCATTTGAAGCAAAGGAACATCATCAAACATTTAGAAAAATTTGATATGTGATCATTAAATATCCAGATTTTATATCTGAAAAGGCAAAAGATTTAATTGATAAGCTTCTAGTTATAAACCCAGAGCAAAGGTTACCATTGACACAAGTTTTGCAGCATCCTTGGATTTTAGAAAATGCCCCAGAAGGTGCTAGGCCACTATTTTGTACTATGGAACGAAAATAAGTATGAACTTGAAATATTAATAATTTATGAATCATCCAAAGGTATAAGACATTTAAACTTTAACATTTTGTGCTTTCCATTACCTAGGTGTTTAATTTTACCTCGTAATATTATGGCAAATACATAAGTCTGGTTTACTTAGTTTATTTTGTATGAATTGGTATTTAAATTATTCACTTGTTATAAGATTGAGCCAAAACAGTAATTTATGTTATAAAAATCTTAGACTGCTGACTAAAAGGCAAATTATCGACGAAAATAGAAAATATTTTGGGTCAAGCTCGCTTACAAGCCTCAAGACAAAATGAAACCATTGGACCAGACAATGCCAGAATAATTGTGACCTAACCACAACATCAAAGGCTTGAATTGGAGATATATAATAGCTTAAAAGACTGTAATATTGAAGGCTCATATTAGGGATATATAAAAGCAGATAAGAGTTTGCCAACAAATACTCATTACTGTTATGTGGATTAGGTTTAGAATGTTATCTGTTTAATGCACATAAATTATTTTGTATAAAACATGTGAGGAGGCTTAATTAGATATTGTACTGTTTTTGAGTAATAAGCTTTTTTAATTTTAACAATTTTAATTCCTGATGTTTCCGGCACAGGTTTCCGGCTATACAGTAACCATGGTCACAGGGGGAACTTATTGCTAAAAAATAAAGTTAAAAGTTGGCAAAATTAATATATTTGTAGTAATATTCTATAAGAACTATGACTGAACATAGACTTATTATGCACAATTTTCTTGTATGCAAAACTCCCTCCAAAACAATTTAAAAATATGAGGCATTTGCCCAGTAGCACAATGTTTATATCTTGACTGGTACTTTGATTTTTTTCCTTTATTGGTATTATCATGCTCATTCATTTTGGTACTGTAATTGTGTATTTAAATTTAATATTTTGTGTGAACTATTTTATTTGAAGTTTATCAAATGAATCAACTTTCACTAATGTATTTTGACTGCAGTTGTTATTTTTAAGTAGATAAAAGAAAAAAAGTTTTTACTACCATAATATTGGCAGAGTTCTAAAATACATAAGTAAAAAGAAATTGTTAAACATTTTAATCATTTTTTAACTTAAAATAATATGTCGAAGTCAACATTTAGGTTTAGGTTTAAGATATTATTCATTTCTCAAAAGATTACAAATCGCTTACCAGAAATAAAAAATTTACAAACAATAATAAAGGAATCCATTACAAGCATACAGAATATTAACTATAGATGTGGGTAAAACATAAACAATTAAAGGAACAGTAAACATTTAGACAGAACAATTAATGCAACCAAAACAGAAATAAGGGGGCGTACAACTAAGTTAGATTTAATTTTTAGCTTGTATTTTTTTTGGTTAATTTTCCAAAATATGGCATTTCAATAAGTTTTGAAATAAAGATAACGTTTTTGGTTCTTGTATATTTTTAGGTAAAGCGTTATACAGTTTTGCACCGTCAAACATTATATTTTTCTTACCATACTCTGTTCTAACTTTTTGTATGTATATATCATAGGCACGTCTAAGGTTACGATTGTGAAAATCTATATTTTTTTCAAACAATATTTGTGAATGAATGTCGTTTTTAAGTGTTTTACGTATTAATATGCAAGTGTTATATTGATATATTTGTGATATATATAATAATTTGGTTTCTTTTTATATAATATTAGATAGTGTCAAATATTTATAATAAAAAAAGTACCTTGATTAATTTGTTTTGGGTAGTTTGCAGTCTGCATAAATTTGTTTTGTGTGCTGTTCCCCATACCTCGATTAAATAGTCAATATGTGGTTTGACAAGTGTATTGTATAAAATATATCGAACATTCAGTGGGAGACATCCTACTATATTTCGCACACTTCCTAAAAAAGAAGACAATTTAGAATTTATTTTCTGAATGTGTGGCTTCCATGTCAACCTGTTATCTAATATAAGTCCTTGGTATTTTTCCTTACCTGCTTTATTTATATGTGCACCATTTATAGTGAGAGGCGAAAAGTCCGGTATCTTTTTGTTTTTAGCAGAAAAGATGACATAGTTAGTTTTTGATACATTAGACAATAGAACCATTCCTGCAAGAGGTTAAGGTCTTTCTGGGCCTCCTCTACGATTAAATTGATGCTGTGTCCGAAATAAAATAGACAAGTATCATCCGCGTACAAGGTGATATTTCCCTGTAAACCTATGTTGTTTATATCGTTTATATATCTTAGAAACAACAAAGGTCCCAAAATTGACCCTTGAGGAATATTTAAATTGAACAGTTGATTGTCTGCACTGAATGATACTTATGATATCATGTACTGGTTGAATTTTATAGTTCTATACATCTTAGAAATACTGTGGTCCATATTATTGATTGTCAGAATATATCAAAGTTATTAAGTCCTATTTATTTAATGTTGATCTCAAACAATAAGGAAAGGTACATGCTGTGTTTATAATATCAACACATATCAAGAATACACTCGTGTAAACTTCTTTCTTCTTTAAAAGTGTGTTACTAAACTCACGCATATGTGCCTTAAACCTTGTTGGTTGCAAATAATTTTAGATATTCATGTTCTTACTGTTGACATTTATTTTATTAATTTTGGACATTATACTTAAAATAATCTGCTGAGCTTATCAATTATTATTTGTACTTATTGACATAAATAAGCATTGTCTTATGGAATAGAAGACTGGCTGAGATCTATAGTGCATACTTTGATTTTGCTTAGAGCTTACTTTCGAGCTGATACAATGTTGGTATTGATAGGGCTAACTTAAGTAATCTAAGTCGTTCTGAGTGGGTGCTTAGCAAAGCCTATTTCAACGCAATCAACAACTTACGAAAACCTCAGGATATTAACCAAAACCACCATATTCATTTTAAATTGTTGTTTTTATGTTACTATAATTATTTAAAACAATAAATAGGTAGTTTTATGTTGTCTTCTAGTTTTAAATAGCATAATTTCATTTTCTATTTAAATAATTTCAAACTTATTTGGAATTTCTTAAAATCTTTTTTTCTTTGTGATTTTTTTCCGTTTAATGTTATTATTTTATCTTCGAGTTAGCAGCAAAAACAACAATTTTAGCCAAAATTATATTACTGTTAGATTTCTAAATCTATCTATCTTCTCCATTATATCACAATGTCTTTAAAAAAATCTGTGTTACAGAAAAGCCCAAAGAATGTCGGGTAGTGGAAGTGTAGGACGAATACATAGGTTCCAAAGTCAGTCGTAAGAAAAAAAATGCCCTCAATATCAATAAACTGGATACTTAAAATGCCCTCAATATCAATAAACCAAAAACTTCACGTTTGAAACAGTGATTTGACAGCGCTTGACCGGCTAACCAAATGTTCGGTTTCTTTATTATATTTTAAACTAAAATTAGTTAAATGTAATAATAACATATAAGAAATACAATGTGGATTGTTTTCGCCTTTTAAATATTATTTTTTTGAATTTTATATGCTTAGCTTTATCTTAGCCTGATGTAACTATAAATTCAGAATCAAGGATTATGCTAAGCATATACTCAGCTAAGTATTTCGTAAGTAAACTCAAAGTCAAATTGCGGTCTAAAGATCTCAGCCTAGAATTATCTTTCTTTAGCTGATATATACAACCATATATATAACAATAAGTAAAGAACATAGAAATAATGGTAATTATATTTAAACCTTAAATTGATTGTTTCATGTAATTGATTATCACAAAAATTATCATGTAATTTTAAAATAAAAATACGACTGAATAAATTATTTATTGAAAAGAATATTAGGCAATTATGATTATGTTAATAATATATAATACACTTCTTTTTATACAACTCTAATGTTTTTTTATTCGTTTTGATAGTACAAATCTATAGCGAAATATGGGTCTCTTTTAACTATATAGTTTCAATGGTACATTCCCATATGAGGCATACCATACTTATAAAATATCCTACAGCTAACGCAGTGAAAGCTCCATGTAGTTTCTGCAAATTCATTAGGGCCTTTATTTCTTCCTTATTTCTTTCTAAGGACCTTACATGCCTCTCAAATATACATCAGCTAAATTTTTCAGAGGTGATTTCTTGTGGAAACCTATTGGAATGGGAATATTCACCACACAATCTTTCATGACATCTAAATTTCTTTCCATTTCAGTATTTACTGGTGTCTTTGTACCATTCATTGTTGAATTATCTATGTTGTTATTTATATTCAACTTTTCTCTTTTAACGCCTAATTATTTTAGAAATTTTTTGCTTTTGTAATAGGCAAGATCGCCATGAACTATTCTTTGAACCGCTACACCGGGATCATCTATCACTTCGAAACTCGCCAATTTTTTGACCCACATCGTCCAATGATTCCGTAAAAAATCGTTTGGTTTCGGCACCCCAGCCCCCACATTTTATTTTAATATCCACCAATTCCTTCAACGTGTATATGGTGACCCTTGGCGTTGGGTTGGCCAAAATAGCAGTCATGCTGGCTCTATATGAAACTACTAAAATAATACAATAAAGCCAGTACCATCCAGTGAGCAGTCTGATCGGATGACCCACCTAAAGGTAGCTTTGAGTCTGATTGACCAACCTGAAGGTAGATTGAGAAGAGACGACTAGCAACATACCGTATGTGTAAAGAATGCTGTTCATTATTTCTTCAAATAAATACAAACCTACGGGCTTCGTGTCTGGAATGAAAAAAAAAATAAAGATTTGTTTCGCAGTTTATGATCGAGGAGTTTACATAAATGGTTAGCATGACACTGCATGTTTGTTTTGCAAACTCATGGTTTGGCTTGGAATTTACTAAAAGCCAGGAATGCTAGGTTTCTGTTCATACCTAGTTATTTTTCCCACATTTTAGGTCCTACAATTAAGTTTTTTTTTAATTTAAGAGGGGCCAAATGAGCATGCGGCTCACCTGATGGCAAGTGACGCTCATGAACAACTGCCGGCTTTATAAAAAAGTAGGCCTTTTTCTTCAATAGCCGTAATTCGTATCGGTTCAGAAAAAAATCTGATTTTAAGAGCTGATCTTATAAGTCAAGAACTTTAGATGAGAAGAATGGGGAACATCTCGAGGGTGTTAAAGACCGCCAATTTAAGCTAGAGTATTTCTGTCCTACAACCCTTTCAGTAACAATGTTTATGACCAGATTTCGGCTGATAGTTATTTATTTTTCGCTTCCGACCATTTAAAAATGATACCGACAATTTATGAACAGTAAAAATTTTGTGTGCAGCGTTAGAGTAGAGAACAAATCATATAAATTAAAAAAATTCTTTCGCTTATAAGAAAGTACTTTAGTTAGGTATTGACTTAATTAAGAAGTAAAAGATTTTTTAATATATTGAAAATATGATAAAGATGTACCTCTAGAGGCAATATATACCTAATGGGTATAACTGTCGAAATATTTTTTAAAAGGAAAAACACCAGTCATTAATGCTAGATCATTAAATTTATATGTTCCGTGTTGTGGCGGTGTAAGAATATCCGCTACCCTATATCGTTGAATGGGTATCGTAAGAGGCGACACAGGGACACTGAAAAAGGATGTGCGCAGCAGTAACTTATTGATAACAACTTATAGTAGTAAAAGCTGCGGTTGCCACCCGCCTGCCATGCGTGGCGACTATGGCAAAATCCCACCCACGAGACAATCTATTGGGGAGGCCTACGTACAGCAGTGGGCTCTTATAGGCTGTAATGCTTGTATAGGTTGTTAAGAGTATAACTTTAATAAAGACGAACAAATTACCCAAATTATGTTTATTCATTTGAAGATCCACCGAACGCATGTAGTAGGTATTTCGCCAATCCATGGAAAATTGAGGCTGTTATTAATAAAACCAGTAAAACAGCGATCGACATAATACAATCTGTTATACAAATAAATACAGAAGGTGATTTTATTGCACAGACATACATACATAATATGTATTTTATTTATTTATATATGATTACAATATATTGGATGACCTTTTGTACCGTCTGGAATAAACAGTATGTAACATGCGAACGGAGTAGAAGCCTATGACATCGATATTTTACATTATTAAAAACAATTTTTTTAAATTAAACGCTTGAAATTTTTTTTGAGCCTGTGACCCTGCGAAGTGACAAGGTCAAAGATGCCTACTTGTTTTATTGCCGTTCGTATAGTAGGGTGGATATGATTCGATAGATTTTAATTAATTTATTTATATAATTCAAAATTTTTGATTTTATTTTTGTAAAATACATTGCCTTAGGCTTCTACTCCGTTCACACGTTACACCCTATTTTTCCAGACGGCAAAAAAGGTCATCCAGTATGTATGTACTTCTTTTATTGTCACGAACATGGAATATCAAGTCACGGAAGTACAATTTTCGTGTTCTAAAAACCCTTTTCTTAGAGCAATCGTTATGTTGTCAGATTGCCTTGATTTTTTTTTCACTTTTTTAATCTAGGATTTTCTCGGTCGTGGAAGCAGTTTATATACATAATTTTCCCAAGCCAGACCTGGTACAACTAAATGTAGGCCCTAAAGGGCCTCTTAAGTACTTGAATGAAATGTACATTTACAGGTTTAGAATAAAAATACAGATTACATTTTTGGTTCTACATGATAATGTGTTTTTATGTTTCAATTAAACGTTATTCTACCCAAGGTATCATATCGTATTTATATAGTTAGTGCCACAGGAACATTTATAATCGATTCATAATTAACTCAATAATTCGAATTCTATATCTGTACATAACATGGAAATTAAAACTAAATTCGAATTTTTCCTCACAGTATGTTGTAAAAAAACTACCCACTCATTTGAATGGCAAAATCAACGTCTTCCAAGAGTTGTCTGTTATGGCTTCAGGGATCAAAAACGTCCCAGCATTGAGTATAAGGTATACTTAAATCTGTTAACTCCTGATAGTACGGAGTGTATTGTAGATTGCCAACGGCAATATCAGCTTTTCCAGTGAACATTTCGCCAAGGAGTCCAGAAAACGAACCATTCGGTTGCTTCTGACCCCACTTGTTTTGTTCAGCGTTAAGTGGCTGATATAGTATAGGTTTGAAGTTCATTTTTAAAGCTATTGTGTTGAGGATCTGAAATTAAAAGTGGTGTGGTTTGGAAACAATTTATCAAATGAGTAAAAGTTTATATATAATAGGTAATGAAATAAATCAACCAATTCATTTATTTCTTTACCTATTAAAGGTACACAGCTGAAAATAGGCCTTCTTCATAGATTGACTCATAAAAATTGCCTAAACCAATTGGCGGAAATTATCATCTGTGTTATTATCTCCCGTGCTTTTAATCATAAGTTTATTAACCTAACTAAAAGTCATCATCATTATTACATCTCAAGGAATGCCATAACCCACGGCCCTTAACCACCCGCATCCATAAATAACTTCCTCCACATTTCACTAGGTCACCATGGTCGTATCTGAGAACATTTGTACATGATAAAAAAGTACCTTCGTAGCCGCTCCGTAACGCTGTGGCCGCGAATTCAAAGTCCGCTAATAGAAAAAGTGTTCGTATTAATTTATGTATGTAAAAGGCTCCCAGGGTTTAATTGTTTAGTTTAAATATTAAACTAAACAGTTCGCATTTATTTTATTTTGGAGAAGAAAATCATATAAGGGGAAGGGTAATCTTTATTACGAAGAAAATACATGTAAATGAAAGCAATATTCACATATGAAACATTACACACATAATCGGAAATATATTACAAAGATGATGAAAATGTAGGTAATTTTATCAATATAACATCGAGATAATGTTAAAAATAAAAGTTTCATCAGAAAAGACAAAGTAATTTTCAGTTAATAACTTCTGAAGTCGTGGCTTTAATCAGAAGCTGATATTATGTGAAAGTTATTTTATTTCTTTTTAGTTTCTGAAGTCGGTTTTTAAGTTAAATTTTTTCATCATAAAAACTATACGGTTCTGTTGACGAGGGCTATGTAAGAGTATATACGATTATGGAGGTACGAGGTAGACTGGAAGAGAAAAGCCTTGGTGCAATATATCCGCCTTTTTGTACTTGGTGCGCAATTAAGCCTAAAAGATAAATTGTGAACTGTGATGGGATTGACGTGACGCAAATTTTGTAGTGATAAGGGAGTTTTGTAATTGAAGGTAACTGCAATGAATCATACCGATCACCAAATTGTAACAGCAGCAGCAGAGCAGCTTGTAGACCGTTCGCGAGAATGATCACGTAGGCACTGTAACCGTCCTTCCTCGCCTGCCTCAATGACTCTAAAGTGTAAAAATTCGGTGACAGTAAGTCTTCGAGTTTAGCCACTACAATCTGGAATCGTTAGTTTACTTAATGTATAACATAAAAGTAAAGCTGCAGCTGCTTATATACGTCCTAACACAGTATTCTTCTTATTTATGAGGGTTTTAGGAGCAGTTAGTGTACCGCACTACTCCAGGGTTTTGTCCAAACTACACTCCTTTGCTGCACGTATTACAAAAGACAAAGTAAACCGTTAGGTTCTAAGGCGTGGAATATCGACAACAAAGGGGTGAAGGCCGGCCGACCGCCTGGTCGTCCGTTGGTGGAAAGGAGAGGGAGGAATTAAAGCACCGTAATTCCTGCGTACACTTACCGAAATGCATCATATAGGAATTAAAGCGCGTAATTCCTGCGTACACCTACCGAAATGCATCCTATAGAATACCGAGAAGTTGACTACTCTGCGCCTGTGTTCAAGGCTGACAAGATTGGTATTAACCAAATCAAGGTTACTAATTAGCACGTCTCTCCACTGAGTCCAACATTGTCAGGCGGCATTTTGCAGCATCAGCCCATATGTGAAAACAGTAATGCATGCACGACCGGACTTACGCTTTATATAAGGTAAGAAGCTGCCCCCCCGTGAAGTACCGTCGCACCTTTGCAAGTACACCTAGTTTCCTTGCGACTGCTTTGGTCTTGGACTCAATGAACCGACCATAGTTGAGGTTCGGAGAAAATTAAACCCCTAACAACTTAAGGCGGTCAGTGTACTCCAAGGATACATTTCGGAAAGTAGGAGCCAGGGTGAACGGGCTCCTTTTAGCGGTGAAAAAACACGCTTGTGTTTTGTAGGCGTTGATTTTCACGAGATTGGCATAGCGTAGAGCTGCCCCATTGGATGAAGCGACTACCTGATAAGACTCGCAGCATGTCGATAGTTGTAGGTGTTTCAGGACCGTGTTTGGTGGCATTTTTTGGGTGTACGTGTACGTTCGGGGTTCGATTTCTAATAAAGTAAATATTTAGTGCAAAAATGCATTGATTTCCGCTTTTTTTCATGAGGCAACAACAAGGCGATGGATTCTCTGATGCACATAACTTACCAAGTATTATGTGGTTTATAACAAAGACCCAATGGTTTTTATTTAAAACTAAAAAGACTTACGTTGAATAAATTTTTAAAGACTAATAGTGGTTGTCTAATTTGTTCGCATCTCATCGCTTTTACCTATTGCGTTGGTCTATTTACCAGACTGTCCCTTTTACATTTTAAATGTACAATCACAGAGTCCATATATCATGAGCTGAATATGTTTTTGAAAATTCTTGGTCGTTAAAATACATGATTTTTTATTTATTGAAGTGTAGAATCGAGAGAATCTGAGAATGTTCATGCTATACAAACAACTTGTTTGCTGAACGCGCCACTACGTCCCCCGCTGCTATTAACTCACCGATAGATAGAACAGAAGTCTTTATTATTCTAAAATCATTGGTACAAAGACGAATGATAAAATGGCATTTTCTGCCGGCTAACCTTTGGTATTATAGTGAGAGATTTGGTTGTAGACACAACAATAGATCAAAAATAACTTATTCTAATATATTATTTTAAATGTGTAATCTGTGGGGTAAACCAAAAGATTCGTGTAGTAATTCATTGTACTCATGAAGTAGGTATATAGTAGTAATTGTACTGCAAACTGTTGGACGTAAAGGTGTTTTTTTATAGAATAAAATCGACGTATGTTTGAAATGCGTTTCCTTTTTTGTCTTTTATAAAGCACATTCAAGCCTTTTATGTAAGAGGTGATAAATGTCCACAAAAGCGCAATAATCTTTGTAATTAAAAAATTTAAAAATTTAATCCTTATGTACTTGTCGGAAAATAAGAAAACATACATATATAAATTTACGCCCTCTATCGTCAACGCTGGTTATTAATTTCCTATTTGCGAATGGAAGTAGTAACAATGTTTTCCACTAAACCGGCGGTACAATATTCACAATATTAAAAGGATGATATTAGTATCGTGATAATATAATATATAATACTCTCCATGTTTCTTTAAAAAAAAATTAAAAAAATACAGGTTGTTTCTACCACATATTATATAGATTCCAATAAAATCTCTCCTTCCTCTTATAATTAAAATTAGTATTTTAGAATAGTATCAGTGAAAAGGAAAGGGCTTTTTCACTACCTTTGCAAAGTCAAACACACACATTGACGGATATGTTTCTAGAGTGTTATCATGCGCTTAAAGAATTTCTAAAAGGCCGGCTACGCACCCGCAATTCCCCTGGTGTTGCGGTTGTTCGTGGGCGACGGTAGTCACTTACCATCATGTGAGTCGCATGCCGTTTGCCCCCACTTTTATAAAAAACCTGCATTGCTGTGTGGCAGTCTAAAGTGTATTGATAAGCCTTAGACGGGAAGGAGCGAAACCTTTTTTTATCACACGTTATAGTTCCTCATCCGTAGCAAAATGGAATAAACGCGAAAAGATTTTAGGGCGATGATTTTCTATGATTAAAAAAGGTTCCGCAAGAGTGCACTGCTCGTCTTTATAATGCTTGTGGAAGGGAATCACCTCCTTTGAGCATCGTAAGACATTGGTACTCAGAATTTGATCGTGGTCGAAGACGTATTAAGGTGATTGAAATGCGTTTCCTTTTTTGTCTTTTATTAAGCCTATTCGACGTATCGCAAAAATCGTTGTAACTAAAAAATATAATAATTGAATCCATAAGACGGAAAATAAGAAAACATACATTTGTAAATATATGCCCTCTATCGTCAACGAGAGGTATTAATTTCCTATTAGCGAATGGAAGTAGTTACAACGTTTTCCACTAAGCCCTCGTTACTGCTCCATCTGCCTTCTATCACCTAAGGCTGCCTCCGTCAGCAATACCTGAACTGCTGTGTGACAATCTAAATGGTTTAATGGGTGGTCTAATGTAACAATGTAAAGGTTTTTTATCACACGTTATAGTTCGTTATCCGTAGCAAAAATGGAATAAACGCGAAAAGATTTTGGAGCGATGAATTTTCTATGATTAAAAAAGTTCCGCAAGAGTGCACTGCTCGTCTTTATGCTGCTGCTACACTAACGAGCAAAGTCAATGCCCATAAACGCAACAATGATTGCCTTAAATTAACGCGATAAAATGAGTGGCTACACTTGGACGGTTAACGTCGTTTCTATGTCAACGCCATTAAATTTGCCGTTGAACGGCGTTAAATTTGCCGTTGAACGGCTTTAAATGTTTCGACCGGGGAAGGACCACGCTCTCACAGAATACCAGCGTAAAATAGTAGCCTAATGCTGCTGTGTTTCGTACGGTGAGTTTAGAGAACCGGAGACTCTTTTTACTGGAAACGAGGCATTCCATCCTAGTCCTCACGGGTGACAACGCATCTGCATTTTGATTCGTAATCGAGGATAGATGTAGATGTCTATGGGCCACAGCATCCACATACCATCAGGTGGACTGTGTGCTTGTTTGTCACCTTATCCTACAAAATAAAAAATAAACAAAGAAAAAAGAATACAAAGAAAAAGAAGATGGTGGATAAGAAGATGGCGGATACTACAAATGCACAGGAAACCTACACTGTAAATCTATTTATGTTTTATTTTGTTTTCCCGCACCCAAATTGCACTAGAAATACGTCCAATGGTTTAAGCTAAATAATAAGACAAACGTAAATATATTTTAATGAAATAATAACTAATAAGCCATTCATAAATACTGGTCAAGTGCGAATTATATACACGTACCCAGGGTTTCGTACCACTGTACACCATGAATTTTGACCTGCAAAAATTTTTTTTCCTCCTGCTTATTTTTCTTATTTTCATACCGTAAATTAAAGTACTTTTGAAGTAATTTTTTTAATTCAATCTCGAAAAGCTTTTTCATTACTCCACTCCATCGCAGCTATATTTATTTATTTATAAACTTACACGTAACACCTTAAGCTAAAGGGTACATAAGGCGGACTTACTGCCATGTGGCATTCTCTGCCAGTCAACCCTGGGTGCCAAGGACAATTGTTGGTAGGTGCGACCATTATACGTAAATAAGTGCTTATACATTAAAATATACATATATGCAAAGTACATACATACACATTACATATAAATATACACACATATATTACAAATATACGTACAATAATACATACATACAAAAAAAAAAAAAAATATATATATATAATATATATACATACTTATAAACTTCGTAAATAAATATCCAAATAAATGATATAATATATAATATAATGTTTGAATAATATATAATGAAATAAATATTTGAAGTAAAAAAGAAGAAAAGAAAGACAAAAATTAGGGTAAGTGGATGCTGTGGCCCATAGACAACTACATTATCCTCGATTAGAAACCAAAATGCAGATGCGTTGAAAATATATTTTAGAAAGATAGCATGAATCTTTTACCGATGAATTTTTTCTTTCTTTTTCGATCAATACATTGATACCTAAATTAAGTACCCTATTTCTTTAACGTAATGAATTTTTATACGTGGTAGAGCCACGCTGCATCTATATTATGATTGTAGCATAAATGGGTCGGCTCAATCGGAGTAGGACAACGCTCTCGCAGAATAGCATGTTGCTGTGTTGGTGAGTATAGAGAACCGGAGACCCTTTTTATGGAAACAAGGCATTCCATCTTAGCCCTCAGGGGTGACAACGCATCTGCATTTTGATTCATAATCAATAATATATCTAGAATTATACAAGTCACAGCAGCATCATGTGGACTGTGCGCTTGTTTGTCACCCATATTTAATAAAGGAATTAAATTAGGTATCTGTATTATGTCTCATCCTGTAAACCAATGCTATTGCTTCTAACTTAAAGCTGTTGGTTCCGAGTCCGATCTCTCTACATTAGTGTTGTCGTCTTACCGTTTAATTGGTTAATGATAGTCAGGGTATAGAAAATCTAACTGTGCTTACGCATACACTCGTGATCCTGCCCTACTTCATTAAAGTATAATGTAGGTACTCCCTTGGCACTTGCTTACGTAGTATAGAACACTAATTCTCTTTACCAAAAGGTTAGTACATAATACATATCTCGATATCCTCCATAAATGGCTTTGACATTTGACCGCGCTGACAACGGGCCACACCTCCACCTAAACAACTTTGCACAATTACATGCCCGGACGGACGACCTCTACCAAGAGAACTCCTCTCTATATATATTAGAGAGTCGAGTAAAACCCTCAATGCCACAGAGAGGCCAACTACGACTTTTTAAATAGACAAACTTCGGAAAATAACCGTGAGAAACTAACAACGCCTATATAAGGCTCCCAGGACCAGCCCATAGTTGTGGGCCGTGAGTATAATCCGGGCAATGGGGCATACCCTGAGGCCCCAGACCTGCAGGGCCTAAGAAGCCTTCGCAGAAGACATCGTACGATCGTACGCCATAAAGAACATTATGGAAGGCAATTTTGGTAACAGTAACAAAAAGTAAAACTGAAAGTCAAAAGACGGAACGTCAAAAATGGAAACTTTTGACGTGCCTTGTGAAATATATTACACATATCTATATAATATGTGTTTAATAACAATGGTCACTCGAGATCAGTACTTTTCCCTATCCCAAATGAGCTTTATGTTATACATGTATGTATATATACACACATCTGTATGATACATATACGTTTCTGAGCGCGACGCTCACGCGAGTTCGGTGCTTTTTTCCCATCCCATGTTTTTACTTCAAAAATTAAAGTATTTAGCGCTAACAACACTGAATACTTAAATATAAAAATAGTTAAAATACATAATAGTTAAAATTATATTATATTATAATTATATATATATTATTATATGTGATAACAAAACCTTCTTCAGTTCAGCGTTAACGCCATCTAGTTGCAAATTGCAATAATACTAATGAAAATAGCCATCTTATGGTTTTGTATAACAATTTTTAACTTTTAAGTTTGTTGCTAATGTTCAAATTTCACATTCTACATCAAGCAGTTTGGGCTGTGCGTTTATAGTTGAGTCACTCCGGATAACTTTTATATTAGAAAGAGGATATAGTCACTGACTTGTTTCATAAACGTGTATTGGATATTATAATAGATTAACAGTGACACCTGTAACTAAATGGCAAAACCAAATCTACGGCTAATTAATTATTCTATTCTATTCGATTTAAATATGTCCATTGAAATGAAATTATTTGTACACTAAATAAAAATAGACATCTTTTATAGAATAAGGATTTCGTTTAATTTTAAGAATTTGCTTAGAAAATAACAACATAAATTAATAACATGCACTTTATTACTAAATCCAAATTTTAAAATTAAATAAGTTACGGGAACAAATGCGTCAGGACAGCATGTCAAAGGAAGTGCAATGGAGTTTTCCCCGCCCCAAGAAAACCGTCTTAACAATATGAGAATGCCTCATACTCAGCCGTAGATAGAGTTGCCAGGTCTTAAAACCGAAAAGCCCCACAGATGAGCAAGCTTAGCCGGACATATAAAAAGGATTTTTTAGACATGTAAAAAGGACTTTTTAGATTACCCTTAACTTTTTCTTAGTATAACGTGATAATTAAATTTTTTTGTAGCTGCAAGGGGAAGATTATGCCTACTGTCAAGCCCCTATAAACCTGTGATAGATAGCGAGATGATATATATTTATTCTAACGGTTAAACATCTACGTAACATTGTAGTGAAAGTCATATCCAAATCCGTTGAGAGTATTCAGTATTCGCATGATGCCTGTCCAAACACACAGATAAAGATTCCAAAAAAAAAAAAATTCTTTCGGCATCTGTATCGATAATATACTCTATTCAAATTTCAAAAAAATATTCGATGTACAGATATAGTCGTGTAAGTTTTATTTTAGTATAAGATATCTATCTAAATCCGTTATCCGTGTGGATAATATTTTATACCTCGATTTAAATTCCGAAAAAATATTTTTTTCGTCGTGTTAGAGTTTTATTATAGTATAGATAGATATTATTTTATATATAATATGTTTTATTTATGAGTTTCGAAAAACTTCCAATGTACCCAAAGTAATTACAGGCAGGTTGGCTTATCTTAATCCTCGGATGTCATTATTTATCTGTAGGGAAGTTGTAGAAGAAATATTTTTCTGGATATATCCAGATATCCTTGAGATTTTTTCTTATAATATATAGAGCAAGAAAAAGTCTCAAGTACCTACCTATAAAGACGTGAATTAGTACGTTAATTGATTGTTTATATTTTGCACACTACATAATGCATTATGATTATATTCCGAAAGCGTCATCTTCACGCAAGAAAAGAAAAACAATGGGTTTTTAAAAGTAAAATGATTTTCCGTGTGTTGCGACTTTAGTAAATCTCACTCTATTTCGTACAGTAGATGTTTTAAAGGGTGGCTGTGGGACATATCAAACAGATCTCATGGTTTACGACAAGCGGCAGTATAACTATCTCGTTTACGTCAGCCATAAAATACTTAGACCGGTGACGGGGAGAAGCGTTAAAGGTGCAATACGTTGATGCTGCGACCGATCGATCAACTTTGTGGAAAGTCATTCCTAAAATACAGAGGCTCTATGTCCGTTTGAGAAACGTTGTTTTCATTTTTTGCGCTACGATACAGTTTGATTTGTCTGGCAACATTTTTAAGTGAGATTTGTAATAAAAAAAATATGCTAACTTGCCTATCATGTCGTAAAAGACTATCCGATTAGTCTTTTATTTTATTGGTTGAGTTGGTCATATTAGTTTAATAGGTTTGTGGTTATGTGTAGGCGATGGAATAGTCTACCTACCATATCAATTTTTGGCTCATCGTGATCCAAGTAGTAAGCTGCTCTTTGGACTCTGCTTACCCCACGGAAAGTAAAGGCGACATGCTTTTCATTACAGACTAACGAAATCCACTGTTGAAAATTCATCCATTTCTTCATCCATCTACTCTAAAATAAGCGAGTGATACCAGATATTCGACTTCACAAATTCAGTATAAAAAGTAGTTCATTTATGTGGCGGGTTATTCCGTTTATCCACTCTAAAAAACCCACCCTAGGGTGGATATTCGGGATTTCGGAACACGTGTTCAATTATCTACCACAAACTGAGTGAATAATTAGAATTCGTATTATATTATTTTTCTTCCGATTTTCTCCATTGCCATGTTATTTAGAGAAACGTGATAAAAATTGGCCCAAGATACTTAGTAGACATTACCTATAAAAATATATACATCTTCTTGTTTGAAAGGTAAACTCTGAAATAAAAGGAGTGCCTCACAGGATTACAGATTCATTGGAATCTTGGCATGAACAATTTAAAATAAAGTTAAAGACAAACATCCAATGGTAACCTTTTAGAAATGGTTGCAAAAAAAAAAAAAAACGCACAGTTTTTCGCTAACAAATCTGTTGTCGTAAAGAAATATATAAAAATTGTTTGCAAATGTACATCATAAGTGACGATTTTACAGGTATACCACCCAATAAAAAAGTCGCATCTCATCTAAGCGGTTTCATACATGAGCATGGTGAATAAATTGTACAACCTATTTCAAATTGTATAATGTCACATGAGTAGAGATACTCATGTGATATTGTTACTATAGAAAATAAAGATTTTTATGTTTACGTAAATACTACACATTGAATGAAATAACTTGTTTGTATGTGGTAGAGGCACGCTGCAGCTATATTATAGTTGTAGCACGAATGGGTCGGCTCGACCGGGGCAGCATCGCAGAATGTCAGCGTAAACTAGCGGCGTAATGCTGCTGTGTTTTGTATGTTCATTATAGAGAACCGGAGACCGCTTTTTACTGGAATCGACTCATTCCATCTTAGTCTTTAGGGGTGACAATGCATTTGCATTTTGATTCTTAATTGAGTATAAATGTGGATGTCTATGAGCCACAGCATCAACTTACCATCAGATCGACTGTGTGCTCGTTTGTCACCCAATGTTACGAAAAAGTTCCTTACGTTTACAGAATATTTTACAGCAGCCATGGTCACGGGGGTCTGAGATATTCGACGTGCCAGTGTCATAGTTAACCATGGCTACCTTCAGTTAAAAATTATTAATTTACGATCTGATCAACGCAAAACAAGCTTATAGTATCTTGAAGTCTTGCAGCTGCATGCATGAGTTGAGATTTAATTTCATTAATAAAAGGAATCCAAGCAGATAATAGCAACCACTCATCTTCTATATTGAAATTGGGACGACATTAATCACCACAATAGACACGATAAACATCTTTGGAAGACTTCAGTGTTATATTGTGAGGATTTATTTCTTGATTTGATTTTTGATTGTTGTTGGATAATTATGTATATAATTAAGTATATAAAGAAGCAAATAGCAAGTAAATAATCAAGTATATAATCAAGTAAATAATAATCAAGTAAAATGTAAAGTTAATAAACTAGCATATAGTTAATTAAATAGGCAAGCAAATAATCAACTCCAGTCAAGGAAATAGTCAAGTAAATAATCAAGTACGTAGTCAAATAAATTGTCAAGTATACAGGGTTATTTTTCGAGTAGCCAAAATTTAAACCATAGTTGAAATATATAAATAATAATATACTGTTATTGCAGTTTTTAAAAATACGAGTAAATAAGGCTTCTACTTTTATTTGAAATTGTCCTAAATTGAATGTGATTTATGGGAAACAACGTTTTGCTTACCAATCGACCCTTATTAATGTCTACGTACGCAGTAAAATCAGTAAAAGTAATGCATTACCATGCATTTTGAATTTAAAAAATAAAAAGGACCGAATATTTGAGATTATTTTTAAATAATTTTTTTTAACTAACTGCCTATATTACTTATTTCGAACCTTCTCTGCAAATTTGTCCAGTTACAGAAAAATAACCCTGTATAATAATCGGAAAAAAAGGGCAGTATAAATAAGTATTTAATGAAGTAAATAAGCAAAAGTTAATTGTCACGTAAATAGACAAGTAAATAATCAAGCATAAATTTTTGTAAATTGACAAGTAAATAGTGAAGTAGTTAGACAAATAAATAGACAAGTAACTAGGCAAGTAGATATGCAAGTAAATAAGGAAGGAAGTTGTCAAGTAAATATTGAAGGTGGTAAGCAAGTAAATAGTAAAGTTTATTGACGAAACCTCATCCAGCTTGTCTGAAGGTTTACATCTGAAAATTATGAAAAAATAAATTAAATACAGGCAGTGAACGATGCTGGGTGCTCGCATGAGGAGTTTCCATAAAAATAATAAAGTATAAGGACTAAATAAATATAAGTCCTAGGATACACAAAGCATGAATATAATAATAAAATAAAATAAATAAAAAACATATAATAGAACATTTTTACGTTAAACAATACTCTTACATTAAATATTTTTGTTATATAATTTATTAATTAATTTTGTTAAATATTACTAGGACTACAATTCGAATAACCTACAATTTTTAAACTTATGTTTTTACCGTAAATATAGATTTAATCTATATATGAACTCACATTATTCCCTATCATTTAACTTACTTGTCAGAAGCAGAAAAGGATGAGTCAAGAATGATGAAAGGTAAAGGTAAGCTATCTCTTTCACTTTTATTAATTACTAGCTATTCCCCACGACATTGTCCGCCTGTAATTTGGGGTTTTATTTATTTTGCGCGGAACCCTCATACTTTTTCTGAAACAAAAGTAGCCTTCGTTACTCCTTAAAGCATAAGATATCTGCCAGTGAAAGTCCTGTCAAAGTAGGTCCAGCCATTTCGGAGATTAACCGGAACAAACAGACAGATAGAGAGACAAAAAATTTTTGAAAATTATATTATATATATTATATTTGTTATGAGTAAAAAAATTGTTTTGAGTAAGGCTGTTTTGTGTTTATTTTGACACTACGAACAGACACATCAATTTTATTTATTTGTATAGAAACTAAAACAAAAATCTACTGGCGTTAAACTCTTGGATAACACATTAGGATGAGGGTTGCAAACATGTACCTGTTATAACGGCCTAATTTATCGGAACACAAAATTGTAAAATTTTAAATGGCAACTCATTTTTATGCTGTTCACACCGTTTCTTGCTTTACGATTAGTAAGGAACATATTTCGGTTGAGTTGAGAAGATCAAATAAGAAAAATGTTATCGATTGAGTTAACAATCCAGTCGTCGACGTCAGAGACGTCATAGGATGAGTACGGAACAGCCCGGGTGGACGATGCTGCTTGATATTCCTCTCCTGATTCGTTCCCTCTGTCATCTACGGGTCGATTTGTTTGAAGTTTGAGAAGCTCAATTTATTTTCCTAACACGTTGTTTTAGAGTTTGAGTTTTCTTAAACAACACTCATTGATGTTGAACTGAGCTAATTCTAGTGAAAATGTCAGATCATAGTCATGTATTTATTTGTCATCGGTTTTTTTATTTAGTCTGCCCAATTTCAGATTATTCAGACTTCTTTAATTTGGTGAAAAAATTACAAAATTCCATTACATTCACACATACATAGAATAGTATTATATGGATACATATATGTGAAATAGCAATTAAGTAGTAGAGTAATAAAAAGATTCCATTTCATTCAATTACGTCACTATGGAAACAATATCAGCAATATTTACTGCGAATTTAAAGAATATGTTTCGACTCGCGTATAGGATATCGAATCGAACTCTACCTCTATTGAAAAACAGGCATTTATTTTGCAGTCAAAATTATTTGTCCAACTGAACAACTTAAATATTATTTTATTGAACTTGAATACATTCGCATTTCGGACGTTATCGATATGACGCTGAAATGTGTAAATGTGAAATACTGTTTATTTTTGTTTTTAAATGGTTTTTGCTTTTTTTTTTTTTTTTTATAGGATAGGGTGACAAACGAGCACACAGTCCACCTGATGGTAAGTGGTTGCTGCGGCCCATAGACATCTACATCTATCTTCCATTACAAATCAAAATGCAGATGCGTTGTCACCCGTGAGGACTGAGATGGAATGCCTCATTTCCAGTAAAAAGGGTCTCCGGTTCTCTACACTCACCATACGAAATACAGCAGCATTAAGCTACTATTTCACGCTGGTATTCTGTGAGAGCGTGGTCCTTCCCCGGTCGAGCCGACCCATTCGTGCTACAACTATATTTATAAGACGTATAAATACGTAGACGTATATAGCTGCAACGTTCCTCTAGTATATGACGAATTGTAATACGTATTGGTCAACTCGACCAGGGGAGAACCATGCTCTCACAGAACACCAACCAGCTTAACCACCAGCTTAATGATGCTGTGTTTCCTATGGTGCGTATAGAGAACCGAAGAAACTTTGTACTGGAAACAAGGTATTTCTCTTCATATATATATGTAATATATTAATCTCTATAAATCTTCATCTTCAATAGTGACCACGCATGTCTATTATGGTTCTCAATCGAGTTTGTAACGAACTCTTTAAAAAAAATCAATTGCTATTCGTTAGTCTCGTTAAAAACAGCTTGAACGAAATTAATAAAAAAAATAGTGTGCGTTTGAGTCCGTCCCTGGATGGTTACATTCACTACTGAACCCGATAGGTGGCGACGTTGTCGAGATCCAGAAATAGCCGAAGCTGTAGTGGATAGCTAGTATCTTGTAAATACTTGAGATCCGTAGAAGAGATAGTAACGCACTCATCTATTACAACCTATCAAATGGCCACAGCTGAACATAAGCTTCCCCCATAGATTGCTTCTTATGAAGGATAAAAAAAAAATATATATATATATATATATATATATATATATCAAAAACCACCACCTCTACCACCGTGTAGTGACGGTGTAAAAGAAACGACTACCCTATCTCATTTCGTGTGCGTTATAAGATGAGAAGGAGGAAGCATGACAACTACAGCATATATATTAAATTAAATTTTAAAAATTGTTAAATTGGAGCGAAAGTGCCGTATTACAAACGCACGACATGTACTACTTGCTGGCCCACGCCCAATTTCTTGTCGCAACTTTTATACGTTATTACGTTATCACATCCGCATCCGCTAAAGCTTCCACATTGAATTGCGAAAGGGGATGTTTAAATAAATACAAGGGTTCAGCGTTTGCGAATTCTAACGCAAATATTCGCAAAATCACTGTGCGTTTGAGTACGCGTATATTTTCGTCGATTTGCATTGGTAGTGAAAATGCCTCGAGTTTAATTGAAAACGTAAGACATACTCTAGCAATGTAACATGAAATAAATGTTTTATAGATATCTGTGTACCTCTTCCAGCTACTGCAATGAAATTACTAAAACTGTAATGAATACAAAAACATTATTATTATATATTTAAAATACATGGGTTTTACTAGCTTAAAACTTAGCAAATTTTTTAAATTTGTAAAAGCTTTTGTTGGCGACGGTATCTCTAGTAAGCGTTTGCGTTTTATATTATTGTTTGTAAACACAGAAATGATAATATTATTATTAAATTTTTTTTGTTTGTAACGTATTACCGATAAACGGGTCAGTGATGATATTGTATATATTATTATGTAGTGGGAAACCCACTTATTTTATTTTGCAGCATATTTTATTTATTTATTCCGTGAAAAGAATTACATGAACAGAAACACATCAGCACCCTCACGGATTGGTCAGGGCTTTTTTTTTAAATATAAGCGTGGGCCAACGAGCATGCGGTTCACCTGATGGTAAGTGACTACTAGTGGATATAGATTGCATCGCAAGTTTTGTCGCGATGTGCGATGTTTTTTTATAGGATAGGGTAACAAACTAACACACAGTCCAACTGATGGTAAGTGGTTGCTGCGGCCCTTAGACATTTAAATCTATCCTCGATTACAAATCAAAATGCAGATGCGTTGTCACCCGTGAGGACTAAGATGGAATGTCTCGTTTCCAGTAAAAAAGGTCTCCGGTTCTCTACACTCACCATACGAAACACAGCAGCATTAAGCTACTATTTCATGCTGGTATTCTGTGAGAGCGTGGTCCTTCCCCGGTCGAGCCGACCCATTCGTGCTACAAATATACTACTAATATAACTGCAGCATGGCTCTACCACGTATTAAATGGGGATGGTGATAGTTTACATATTGATTAAAAGTTAAAACTATAGCCTATATACGAGGGGAGGTCAAAAAGTTCGCGGAATGACAGGGAAGGATAATGAAATGAAACATTAAACTATTTTTCCTTTTCAATGTATTCTCCCTTAACACTCTCATTTATTAGATCTGTTAAATAAACTATCAATACCGTCCAATAAAAAATATTTGTCATGGGCGTCAAAATAGGCCGAAATTTCCGACTTCACTTCAACATCGTCGCCAATTTTTTTCGCACGCAGTTCCTTCTTCATTTTTGGAAACAAATAGTAGTCGCTTGGGGCCAGGTCTGGGCTGCAGGGTGGGTGGCACAGTTGTTCAAAACCACACCTGTAAATGGCAGCCGTCGTCACAACATGGCTTTTGTGCACGTGTAGATTGTCGTACGAAAGGAGCACGTCTTTTGTAAGCTTTCCCCGCCTTTTTTCATTAATAGCTTGTTTCAATTGATCTAGTAAAGAAGCGTAGTATTCTCCTGTTGTGGAACACGTTTCTTATTATCAATCAAAAGGATACCTTCTGCATCCCAAAAGATCGTAGCAATGATCTTTCCGTCCGATTCACCTTATACTTCTTAGGAGGGGGTGTATCTTTTAAATGCCACTACATCGACTTTGCTCTCCATAGCGATCCAAAAACTCGCGACAACTTTCGAGTCACTCGTGTTTTTGATGTGTAGAAAGCATTCTCGGAACCCATCTTGCACAGACTTTAGTCATGCCAAAGTGTTGATGTAGGATATTTAAAATGGTTGTTTCTGATATTCCAACTAATGCTGCAAGCTCTTTTTTCTTCTGCCGGGCATCTTCCGATACAAGTTTTTCGATTATTTCTGGCGTGGTAGCCTGTGTGTGTGTGTGTGTTTGGATGGACACACACACACACACACACACACACACACACACACACCCCCCACCACACACGCTCTCAAACACCCATGCATGCACGCACGCACCCAAGCACTCACGCAGGCCAGCATGCACGCACGAACTGGCATATTTTCGGGTATGGTTGTGAAATCAAATAAATCTTTATACTAAATTTTATCAAATCTGTTCAGTCGTTTTAATTAAAAAATGTATTATGGAATTACGCTTATTGCTAAACAGTTATCAAAACTGAATCTTGCATTTCCCCTAAGACATCTTCGTACTATGTTTCCTTAAAAGCCAATTCCAGTAACAAAAATCTCCGGTTTTCTACACTCACACGAAACATAGCAGAACCAAGACGCCATTATACCCTGATATTCTATGAAAGCGTGCTCCTTCCCCGGTCGAGTTGACCGATTTCTCCTGCCATTATAATATGCTGTAGGCTCTAACTTTCTCTCTTTCTGTCCCTAATCCTTTTTTGTAGGGTTAGGGATTACTGATATAACTTTGAACAACAGTCAACTTCAATTAAAATAAAGAACAGTACGAATTTAAATACACTTTTGCTTATCGTAACACTGAGCTGGAAACTTATTCTAACCTTCAAGTTATTATTTCGATTAAAATTTGAAATTGAAGAAATTTGTTTGGAATTATGTTTATTAGCATACTTCAAGAAAAAGGCGCAAAGAAAACGAGCTTGTCAATCAAGTTTCAACAACTTTTGTATTACAATTTCACATTATAATTTGGAATTTGTTGTCATTATTCCGATTGTTAACAGCAGTTCTGCTTAGTAAAACAGGGACGGAACTTCTTTTGTGGATACCAGCCAAATAATATTTTATTGTATTAAGTTTACGTGCTTGAACTGATTTTGTCGGTGTGTACCAACCTTCTTTTTTGCTGCCAAATCGTACTAGTGCTTGCACTGCTTGTTCTAGTCTGAAGGATATAGAACTCAAGTAATATCACAGGCTGTGAGGCAACGCGTGTCTTCCTGGACTTCAGTAGCCACTTACGACCATGTGGACTGTAAGTTCGTTTGCCACTTAATAAATAAAGTACCCGGATGACCGAGCTTTGCTCGGTTTTTATTTTGAAATTACATTTACATACAAATTACATACAGATGAATAATATTTTTTGATTTTATTAACATAATAAAAAAAAATGAACTGGTTATTTGAATAAAAAATCATGAGTGCAATTAGTTTAGTTAAAATTTTCGTATTTTTAAAAAATACTAAAAAAAGGGCTCAAAATAATAGATTTTCTCACAAAAGAACTTTAAAAAAAAGGAAAAAAATCAGTCCGAAGACGGGACGCGAACCAAGGCATTAAGATTTCGCCGCCGCTTGATATCCATTAGAGCTATTACGATCATTAATTTAATGTCAAAATTTACCTTCCTATATTGCAGCAGTTTTTCATTGCCTGAAAACACGGACAAAAAAAAACATTTTTTTAAAAATAAATCCTAGCTAGATCGATTTAGTGCCCCCGAAACTCCCTGGACACTAAATTTTAGGAAAATCGTTGGAGCCATTTCCGAGATTCCGATTTTATATATATATATATATATATATATATATATATATATATATATATATATATATATATATATATATATATATATATATATATATATATATATATAATAGAATTGCTCGTTTAAAGGTATAGGATACACATTTAGGATATTGCAAGGATTAAAACAAAAGTTTGTAATGAGTCCCTCACTAACTATCAAAGACTGGTTTTCAAGAAATAAAAATAGATTTTGATCGGTATGTTTCACGCGAAATGAATATTTCTATTATAGAATATTCTAATCTCACTAATATAATAAGCAGTTATAGCCGTTGGGGAGGAAACGCAGCTAGCGTAGCTAGCGTTTTTAGGACTTTACAGCGAGGCTTTTATTCAAGGCGTCGTTTGCATAGACTTCGTGTCGTAATTAGTAAAACAAATTTATGAAATCTTCTCGGTAACTATCACAGACGTTTTTAGGAGAGATTATTTCACGAAGATAATAAAGTTAATTAAATGTAAAATTTCTTTTCTTAAAAATAATAACCTAACGTAAATTACGGAGGGGTACACTGAAATGATCGGGAATAGAATATTTCGGATTGAGTTTCAATAAAACCTTTTTTAAAATTTGAATACTGGCCTCTTAGAATCTTAATGACATTCAAACAATAAAAAATTAAAAATCTTGGTTTAAAGTTGACACGTCGTTAACAGAAATGGAGCTCACTTGTGAACATTTCCATGCCATAATTTCTCACAATTTTCGTCGCGGCTTATCTAAAGATGAATGTCTCAGCGAACTTGTTTCGATTTATGATTTTTAAGGAAGGGTAAACGAACACACAGTCCACCTGAAAGACTCTACTTAGAAAAAATGCAGATGCGTTGTCACCCGTGAGGACAAATGGAATTTTCAGTAAAAAGGGTCTCCTTCTCTACACTCACCATACGAAAAGATAAGTACATTTCACACTGGTATTCTGTAATTTCCGCGGTAAATGCAACTATACTTCTAATATAACTGCAGCATGGCTCTACCACGTATAAATATGATATGATGTTGAAGCACCGAGTCAAGACAATATGCCGCTGGTATGTAGAGTTCCGACGCGGTCGTGTGTCGCTCAGCCCTGCTTCTTCTGCAGATCGACCAAGAACAGCGGTCACGCCTGAAAACATCGCATCTGTGCGAACTATTATATTAGATGACCGTCATGTGACATACGAGCAGATTCGAGCTGTTATCAGTATCGGAATGACTGCAATTCAGTCGATATTACATAATGAGCTGTGTGTAAGAAAGGTTTCCCGCTGGGTTTCCCACAATTTGTCTGAAGAGCAAAAGGCGGCTCGTGTAGGTTAGTTTCGGAATACTCTCAACGCTTCAACAGAGGGAAGACAAATGCCGTTTATAATATCGTCTCGTATTGTATCGTGTCAAAGAAAATGATCACTACGTTTGTCTAGAAAAAGGGGAATATTGCTACAATTCCTTTACAGGAACGCAGAACGGTTACCGCTGAGTGGTATATCATGGTTTGTTTGCCAGAAATGATAGCCGAACTCCGAAAAAATAACCCGAAACGTCGCATCATCTTACATCACGATAATGCGAGTTCCCATCCGGCTCGGAAGACAAATGATTTTTTGAAAAACGTTGAGCTGATGAGTCATCCTCCGTACAGCCCTGACCTGAGCCCAAACGATTTCTTTACATTTCCTAGATTGAAAGATTTATTACGCGGTCAACGGTTTGAAGACCCCGAAGCAGCTGTGAAAGCATACAAATCAGCCATTTGGCAACATCAACTTCAGACTAGAATTACTGTTTTAATGATTGGTTTCCACGAATGGAAAAGTCCATTAAGTTGAACGAAGAATACTTCGAAAAACAATAAAATACAATTTAGCTATACCGTGCATGTGGTTTTTCTTATTCCCGATTATTTCAGTGCGCCCCTCGTAGGTATTACAATCTGAAAATTATTTATCTTAAAATTAATTTTAGTTTACATTACCTAATTAAAGTTTATTTATTATTAGTAATTAAGTAAACGTAAATTAAACCCAATTAATTAGACTCAAAGTCCATAAGAAGACTTTTCACGCGATTATAATCATTGAACAAAATTATATTGTGCGAATTTTATGACGTTTAATTAACTTATTTTGTACTCCCTAAGTTTGTCGGCGAGCTGCTAAGCCCCATAAGTGCTGCGAAGCACTCAAAGCCGTCTGGGATATAGTTAATTAAACATAATAAAAACCTTAAAACTACTTTATAGATTTTATAACGTTATGAAACATCAAGTAAGTTCTGTAAAGGAGATATATGCACCGTTAAAAGTATGTCTGAAATGCGTATTAATAGCTTGTTTGTGAAAATTTCAGAATGTCAGTGTTTAATAAAAATTTACGAATTTATTATACCTAATATCTTAAAACGAAATATATTTTACATTGCCGGCTTGCTGGGCGCGCCAATATAAAATGCGTTTACCTTGGTGGGATCTCTTAAATTCATTCAGTCAGTCTCAAATCAGTCATTTTGTATTAGCAACAAAAAATTCAAGTTTTTCGGAAAATGTTTATCACTCCTGTAATTGCTTTCAGTCGATCGTTGGTTCAGCCATTCCGAAGATCATCTCAAACAGACAGAATTAAAAAAAAAAGCGGTTAATCATAATCTTATCTTTATAGCCCACAACAACAGAGGAACAACAAAAAAAGTGAAAGGCTGCGGTTGATAACTGAAGTTTTTCAGTTTTATTTGTAGTTTTGTAAAGTTGTATAGATAAGATTATTAATATGAGGTGCAAACATGTGGCGTAATAGTAAAAGGAAACATTTTGTAACAGGGCGGAACAAGCATGCCAGTAACGGATATAGTGCGGCTCGGCTATAGTTTTCTATTTGGTTGCAATATAACCGACCTACTTATGGGCCCATATATTATGATGAAATAGTAGAAAGTAGACAACATTTTACTACAATTTTTAAATAGAAATTACGCTGGTGTCAAAATAATCAAGATAATATTTAAATGGATATCATAGTTACACATTATACAAAACATAATTTTGGGAAATTTTGGAAAGAAACTAATAAATTACGAGTAAATGTAAAGCCGGACCTACCTATGAGCGCTACCGGAGTGAACGATACAGAGGCCATAGCCAAATGGTTCCAACAACATTTTAGACGACCAGGGGGAGGACCACGCTCTCACAGAATAGCAGCGTAAATTAGTAGCTCAATGCTGCTGTATTTCGTATGGTGAGTGTAAAGATCCGGAGACCGTTTTTACTGGAATTGAGGCATTCGATCTTAGTCCTCAGGGGTGACAAAGCATCTGCGTTTTGGTTCTTAATCGAGGATAATGGTGGACTGGGTGCTCGTTTATCACACTTTTTCTATAAAAAAAATTGACAGGTCTATCTTTTTAGCAACAGTGACGGTAAACCTCGACAGGCACACAGATTACTTCTAGGTGCACCATTTACTTTTAAGGTAGAGCTGTCAACAGTATTCCCCATTCTTTGAAAAAGAAAAAGACTTGCCGAATGTAATTTGTCCCCTTATCACATGGGTATCTTCCGCTATTGGTACTACTACTAATCATGCAAAATGGGCAGACAAGCTTTCTGAACCGTACGAGCTGGAATCTGGCGTGCGACAAGGTGGAATTAGTTCACCTCAACTTTTTAACTTTATATAAATGTGCTGCTCGAGAGACTCAGCACCACTCAGGTCAGATTGCCATGTGGATGGAAAGTGTGTCAACAACCTAAGTTACGCCGACGGTATTGCTGAGTCCCTCGGTCAGCGCGCACAGAAAGCTTCTGGGATTCTGAGAGGCCTATGCAAGTGATTGCAGTCTATTTTATAATATAAAGAAAAGTAAGTGTATGTTGCTTAAAGCAGACTCTGCAACACTGCTTTAACGAGGGTATCACATTTCAAAGGCTTGGGACACTCGGTCCCGGACTTCGTCTGGCTTGGATATGGCGTCCCAGCACTGAGGATAAAACATACATATTGGCGGCAAACTGCCCCAGCTTCGCCTGGCTTGAATGGATAGGTTTAAAATAATCATTAAAGACCATTTAGTTTTGGCATTGCTCTTTTCTTTTCTCTTCTCTTTTCTTCATAACAATGCTCTATACAGTCTGAAAAATAATATTTGCTCCGAGAGACACACAAAGAGCCAAAAATTTATAAATAGTTATTCATGTCTAAATGGCATGCAAACCCTGCCCCCCTTCCTTAGCTCAATAAAAGGTATCGGTTTCGTTTTCACAGACAGAACTTTTGAGACTTATATCATCAAAATATTTTTGTCAAGTCTCAATCTCAAAAAGTTAATCTCAAATTCACAGCGGCTCTTAATTAATAACAATTTTAAATTTCGAGTATATAATGATAGAATAAATATAATATAATATAAGAAAAATTCATATCGTAAAATATCGATTCAGGAGGTTTATAAAGAACGGAAACAATAAATTAGGTTTTTATAACCTAAATTTTATGGCGTATAGAAGAAGAAAACATTTCTTTAGAAGGTTTTATTTTATTAAGCCCTCCCTTATCTAGTGGCATCATAAAAAAACGTTTGTTACGATCTAACTTTTAAAAGGTTTATAAAATGAAGTAATTTTAATATCATTTTATCAGCTTCTCTGCCGTCATGGAGTTACTTCTTACGGGGCTTGTAAAAGGAAAATAAGCTTTATTTACATTTATTTTGACAAACTATTCACTTATCATCCCAACTTTATCTCTTGAGCTATCCAAGGCTCTTTTATAATTTACAATCTTAACGGCTGTGGATGGTTTTGACAGGTTGAAAGTCAACATCGCTTACCCCTGCTGAGATCGCAGAGAAACTAGCTTATAATAAGTGAAAAAACATGTATAACGTGTATTTGTTTTCTAAGATTAGAAGCCTAACTATGATGCACGTCGTAGAACTACACTGCAGCGTGCATGAGTGCATGACGAATCTGCGTGTGTGTGCCGATTTTAATATACAAAATGTTGTCAACATTAATATATAAGCTTTCTCACAATACAGTGATCATAGTGTAACTGTGCAAATCCACGCAGTGGCAGATCCATCACGGGAGCCGTGTGTATATATAACGAATGTATTTCGTGATACCAATCTCACGCGAACGCAAGTACGACAGCATTGACACACGACTTAATTTCATGCGCCAAAAAACATCTTGTCTATAGTAATAACTATAAAAAAATGATTTATTAAATGCTTTCTAAGAATTTCGTCCCGTATTATGAACTAATGCAAGTTATAAGGATACATATTGAAGAATTTGTTTTTTCTTTTAATAGGGAAAGTGTGACAAGCGAGACACACACACAGTCCGCCTGATGGTAAGTGGTTGCTGTGGCCCATAGACATCTACATCTATCCTCGTTTACGAAACAAAATGCAGATACATTGTCAGCCTTGAGGACTAAGATGGAATGCCTCCTTTCCAGTAAAAAGGGTCTCCGGTTCTCACTATACGATACACTCACCATACGAAACACACTGACTCTGGTATTCTGTGAGAGCGTGGTTCTTCCCCGGTCGAGCCGACCCGTTCGTGCTACAATTATACTTAAATTTAGAAACATCGTAACAGCGCCGATATAAACACAATCTATGAACCCAAGTGTTCGGGTATATATATACTATTTTTATATTCAACTGAGCACTTGGACGGTATATGCAACAGGAACCGTGCACGTGTGGAGAGATCTACTACCGCGTGTTTTGGAATGGGTATTAAATCTATAAGAACGAAAGTGGTTTCTAATATCATTATTGTTATATCTCAGAACAAAAGAAGGATTCCAGACAAACACACAAAATCAATCTCACACTTTTTGAGTTATACTTTACCGATACTAACGGATAGCAATTGATTTTCATATATAGAGAAGATAGAGATGTGTACGTGAGTCCGTGTTCTTTAAATTAGTTTAAAGCGAGCATAAAATGTACGCAGCGCTCCGTGTTTCTTTGTTGGTCTGAGTGTTATGCAAAGTAGTCTCCGTTCCTGTCCACGCATTGTCGTAATGGGTAAGACCACTAGAGGCACTCCTCCATAGGTGTCACCACACTCTTCCACGACCTTTTCTAACAAATTCATTTTAATAAAGACGCTTTAATGCTGGTAAAGTTAAATCTTTTGAAATTGTCTTTATTTTCGAAATAAATGTTAAAAAGCATTTACGTGGTAAAGGAGAATTCTGATTTGAGAACGCTGTCGAAAAATATTTCAAAATAGTTAAAATCGCGCAACCCTGATAATGATAATCTACAGTAACAGTTATTTTATTGTTTTTGTCTTCTAGCGTATATAATGTGTAGATTTTTTTATTTCAATTTATAATAACATTTTCACCATTATGACTATTTGTGACTCCTAAATGTTCATGTGTTTTTCAATGCCAAACTTTGCTTGAATTTGATATTAGCTTTATTGACTTTATTTTCAGTTGATGCAGAACATCAGTGAAGTAGTTATGCGAAAATTTAATGAACTTTTATAACATAAATTAAAAAAATGACTAACGTCAATCGAAGTCTGTAATAATTTAGTTTTGGTAAGACTTTAACGAAAGTCGCAATAAATCATAAAATTTATCCTGACGCAAGTTACGAACGGCGACGGAACCGACGAACCAAACGATTTACAATACTGCGGTATTATGCCAGTGGTGATTGGACTGGAATAAACTGATAACTGTACTCTATAGATTTAGTACAAATAGATTTGCTAAACAAAATAATAAATATATTCTTAATTTTAATAACAATGGTTTTATATTTGAAAGAATACTCATATATCGTATTAAAAGATTTTGCGAATATTAAATAAAGTACCCACCACCTACTAGATGGATCAACGATGTTACCTCGTCATGATCGTGTAAAGCAGAAAGTCGATAGATGTTGCAACACCGTGTTTCATGGCGTTTCTTGGGTCATCATCATCATCATTAGCCCTTCTCAAGTTCACTGCTGAATATATACCTCCCCTAAAGAATGCTACAAAGCACGGTCTTAAGTTACCTACATCCATCAACTTCATGCTGGGGAGTGGGGGTATATTGGAGGACTTGTGGGGTGCTGTATTGGCAATAATGATGATTCTAATTTGTGTGTGCTTGTTACTTAATAGGTTGGCATTGATTTTAGAAATTACAAGTTATCGCGTAGATTTTTTCTTGATCGAGATTCACATTCACCTTTTTAATTATGGGAAATGTAATGAAAATTAAAAATGTAAAAAATATACAAAATTCAGTTAGTGTTAAAGTTTCTTTTTTTAGAGTCTACGGTGTGAAGTAGGTAAATTAACTCGCTGTCACCAAAAATTTCTAACGATGCTTGCAAGCGTTTCGTGTTTATTGATTTTGGCGTGACCTACTTATGTTAAATGAATGAGTTAAGCAGTAAAAAACCAACGAGAAAGACGTCTCTACTTTTTATTTTTATTTTATTGAACAAGCTACACGAACAGTAGTTATACAAACACAGTACAGTAGTTATATAGAGGTCTGAAATTAAAAGTATATATGTGTTACAATCCAAAAAAGTATACACGGCATAATAATATAACTGCAGTAGAATCTTAGTAGTAACAAAAATAAACAAGATAACAAATACATTAAATATTAAGAGTAACACGTAAATTTGTTTTAAATCTAACAAGGCTACTATCGAATATATCTAGATGTACTTTACTATGCTTAATCTTGACGTAATCACGGAACATTTTGATAACAGGTTTGAAAAAGGAAGTGATATTCTTGTGTACGTCTAACCTGAAAAGTCCTTGAACACGTTGTCGTATACTGGAATTGAGGTTAAGTAGAATTAGTAACTCTGGGCAATTTATACGAGAATGCACAATCTTGTGCAAAAATACTTGGTCGGTAAATTGTCTCCTCAAAGATAATCGTTTGACATTAAAAAACTTTAGTCGAGTGTCGTAGACGACGCAAGTGACCATATCTACCACAAACACTGCGAAGGAAACAACTCTGCACCCTCTCGATACTGTCAGAATGTACCCTATAAAAGGGTGACCATATAGTGGAAGCATACTCTAGTACATCATTATTATCATCATTACAGCCCTTCACAAGTCCACTGCTGAACATAGGCCTCCCCCAAGCAATGCCACAAAGCACGGTCCTGAGCCACCTGCTACTTACTCTAGTACAGAACGAACGAAATGATGCGAGAGGTTAGGAGAAATTCTACTTTTATAGAATCATGACTTTGCTTTGGATGTATATGTACATAATCTATCTATCTAAGCCTATAAAAGTCCACTATATGACATTTGTTGTGTTTATTGACATGCTTTGCAAGGTGGTTGGCAACCGCATATTTTTATTCAGCTGTTATGGTTTCTCTCTGTCGCCTCTTACGAAATCCACGGGGCGATATGGAGTTATGGGTTGGAGTTATGATACGTTTAATTATTATAGATAATGAATTAATTAATATACATAGCTGCTAGCTTGTATCACAGGCTCGAGTACTAATGAGCTGATTCCAAGGACCATGCTCTCATGGAATATCATATAAAATAGCAGCCTAATGATGTTGTTTAGTATTGTGAGTTAATTGATAGAATCAGGCGTTACTTTGCGGAAATCTATTATAATAAAAAATAAAAATATAAATTTCTTCGCAACCTTCCGCTAAATAAATACAATGATGTGTCTTACCTGGATTGAAGAGCACCGCCCGCCCTCCCTCAATTGCATGCACTAACTCCGTCACCACTAGTCCCAGCACCACTATTCCCAACACCACTATTCCAGGTGAGACACACCATCGACACGTGTTTCACCTCTACACAAGGCATCTTCAGGTAATGTAGACTCTGCCGCGGCTGACCGCTAAGTGAGCGGCGATCTATCTATTATCTAGATGTTAGTGCTGTTAGTCTATGCGACTCTTACAGCTTCAACTTGTCTCAGGGCTCGCGGCCTTGCAGGCCGCGAGCTAATTAAAAAGGGAAAGACAATGAGGTGAAAATGATGATGAGATGGTTTATGATTTGATATTGTTACCAATCATCATGTCGCCTTTTAGGCGTTTTTCTTTGAGCTATCTAACCGCAGTCCGAGGGGGGGTGTGCGGACCCCCGTCTCTGACTGCTCAGCTCGTGTCGGTCGGTGGTCTGGGCGGTGAGAACCGTCCAGGAACGCGGGTGTACGGTGTGTACGCGGTGTGAGCTGGAACGCGTCGTGCCCGTCTGCGGGTGCGACGCGTCCCATTCGTTGTCCTATTTGTGTTTGTCCCATTTAGTGTGGGTGTAGTGTCGTTGTGTGATATGCCTGCGACGTTTGGGTCGACTGGATCGAGCGGTAGAGGTGGTTCTATTAAAACATTTTGCGGTCTACGGAGATAGGGCGCGACGTTTGTTATCGGAACGTAGTTAGCTGCGTTTGTCACTAGCTGGTTAGGGTAGGTTTCTACTCTATCAAAGTAGCGTTGGGACATCTCCTTAAAATATTCGGAGATAGATGGTAGTTCACAATCATTGTGTAAATCGGAGTTCCGTTGATACCACCGTGCACCGGTGGCTTTTCGGATGAAAAAGTTTTGTACTCTTTGGAGTTTTAAAATATGGGTCTTATATGTGTGGGCGAAAGCTACACTTGCATAGGGCATAACTGGTCTAATGCAGGTTTTGTACAGCCGGAGTTTGTATCTTAGCGACAGCTTACTCTTGCTGTTAATGAGAGGGTGTAGACGGCCAATTATTGACTTGGCTCTGTTGCGTACTACACTTATGTGCATCTTGAAACTCAGGAGTCGAAAGTGACGCCTAGATATTTGGCCGATTTTTCCCAAGGGATTGGGCAGTCGTATAAAGAGATTGTTTTGGGTTTAGAACCTCCTGTAGAATTCCGTTGAAAGTATACTGCTACACTTTATTAGGGATTCACGTCAATTCTCCATAGGCGGAACTATTCACCAAGGCGATTGGTCGCTTTTTTGGAGCTTTATAGCGAGTCTATTTTTGTTGGGGTCTGACACAAAGAGTGCCGTATCGTCGGCAAAGAGAGTGGTGTTCACTACGGGGTCTTTTGAGATATCACTCGTGAAGAGTGTGAAAAGGAGTGGAGATAGCACGGAGCCCTGTGGGACCCCGGCCTTGAGGAAACGTTTCGAAGAACGTGTTCCCTCCACTCGATATCGAAAAGTGCATTTCGAAAGGAAAGCTCGTATGATGTGCACGAGCCTATCGGGCACGTTTAGTTTGTACAGATTGTAAATCAAGCCGTCGTGCCAGACCTTGTCAAACGCCTTCGCGACATCGAAGAAGAGGGCTCCCGTGTTTCGAGCCTTTTTCCTTAACGGGTTTTGGCTGAAGCCAGACAGAATGTATTCTGTTAGGCGATGAATCTGGTGAGTGCATGAGTGATTGGCTCTAAAGCCGAACTGTTCGTCTGGGAGGAGTCCGTTAGCTTCGGTGAAATGACGGAGACGCTTATGAATAATGCGTTCGTATAGTTTGCCCAATGTGTTGAGCAGGCTAATGGGTCTGTAGCTAGAGGGACGATTACGCGGTTTACCCGGTTTTGGGATCCCTATTACGTCTGCTTCTTTCCAGATGTCCGGGAAGGAGCAGTTCGTGAGAAAGGTGTTAAATATTCCAACAAGGAGGCAAATAAGTGGCGCCGAAAGGGATTTGATTACCTTGTTGCTGATGCCGTCTGGCCCAGGGGCTGATCTATTTTTAAGACTTTTTATGGTTTCGGTGACTTCATCTACTGTCACAGGATCGAGTGCCACCCACTGGTGGCAGCGCAGACCTACGTTTTACTTCCGTTTCTACCTCTAATAGGTGAGCGGGATCTATTGGTGCAGTGGATGGCGTACACTGGTACTCTAGGCTGTCGGCTAGGCATTCGGCTTTTTCGAGATCGTCTAGGGCGAGATCGGGGTGGTTCAGCCTCACAAGAGGCGGCATCGGTGAGGATTTGTCGGCATTAAGAGCTATCGTTAGTTTCCAGAAGGCGTCTTGGGATGGTTCGATACCTTCTAAGAGGTTATCCCAGCTATCGTTTCTAAACTCGGCTACTCGTTGTTTAATCTCGTTTTGTAGCGAAGGTACCCGAAGTTTATTGGTTTCCGTGCGGTAGCGGTCGTAAGTTTTAAGCGCGGAATTCTTCGCTCTAATCAGCGGTCGAACATCCGCCGGAAGTTTCGTGTATTGATCGTTCGATACACGAACCTTACGGGAGCAATCTTCGACCGCTGATGTGAGGTTAGTCGAAAGGGCGCTAACCGCCCTATCGGCTTCCTCCAGCGAGTCTATCTTGTCAGGTATAGTGTCCAAATGCTGGGAGTTCGTAGACTTAAGTTTGACCTCAAGCTTACGCCAGTCGACAATAGTTTTGGTCTGAGGGACCTCACCTGCCGGCCGGCCCAGTTGTAAAACGACCAGCCTGTGGTCTGAGACTAGCTCGATAATAGTCTCTATCGAATTAAAAGTAAGTCGGATGTCTTTTAGCAGTGCTATATCAAGGACGTCCGGATGTTGGTTGTTTGCAAAAGGATAGCGTGTTGGACTCTCGGGAGCGATAACATCGAAGTAAAGTCTCTCCGTGAGGTCTCTTAGAATAATTCCATTAGGATTGTTAACGTTAGAATTCCAGCTAACGTGTTTACTATTTAGGTCTCCTGCGATTAAAACGCTAGGGCCTAGGTTTAATAGAGCCGATATGTCGGAATCTAATATACTTTTTAAGGGAGACAGGTATGCTGATGCAATTATTAATGGCGGATGGCCCGTAAGTGCTATCCTACAGACCGACGCTTCTAAGTTAGTAAGCGGCGGAGTATCTATCGGTACACATTGCAAGGACCTTTTGTAGTAGATCAAGGTGCCGCCTTTAGGTCCGGTCAGCCTATCATTTCTTACTAGGGTATAATTGGCTATTTTGGGATCGCTCAAACTAGGTTTCAATAAGGTCTCTTGCACTAGCATGATGTCGATATCATAGTTGCGTAAAAAATATATGATCTCTTCCTTTTGATCTCTGACACCGTTTGCATTAAAGTACGCGACAGTCAGAGACCTAGGCTTAGTTTTACCTATAGGATGAGCGGCGAGCCGAATCAGCTGCTATTTATACACGCCGACACAATCGCTCCCCACCAAAGTAGCGAGTGACCGCGCCGTGCGATAACAAACCTGCTACTAATTATCATTATTGTTATGATTAATATTTTTAAATACTATTATTATTATTGTTTTATTGATATTATTACAGTTATTTATTATTATTAATCTTAAAATTATTATTAAAGATTAGCCTTAAAGATGTTTAACAAAGATGAATTAGAAACATTTGTTTGTTCATTCAGCAGTGCATACTTACCATTATTACTTTTTAAAATCTCCAACTGCTCCAGCACACACAGTCGCAGCCCCTTATTACAAGTATGTAAGACTTCAAAGGACGCCGCTCACTTAGCGGTCAGCCGCCGTAGAGTCTACATTACCTGAAGATGCCTTGTGTAGAGGCGAAACACGTGTCGTATTATCGTCGATGGTTTGTCTTACCTGAAATAGTGGTGTTGGGAGTATTGGTGCTGGGACTAGTGGTGACGGAGTTAGTGCATGCAATTGAGGGAGGGCGGGAGGTACTCTTTAATCCAGGTAAGACACATCATTGTATTTATTTAGCGGAAGGTTGCGAAGAAATTTATATTTTTAGTGTTGTGAGTGACGAAAACCACAGTGTCTTTTTTAGAAGTAAGCACAACAAATGAGTACTCAGTCCACCTGCTAGTAAGTGGATGCTGTAGCCAATAGATACCTATATTCATCATGGTTTAAGAAAAATTTTGATGTAGATACGTTTCCACCTTAAAAAACCTGGATAAAACGCGCCGTTAGCTGCTTAATGGGCCCAAAAGCAAAGATCCAACTCATCGAGGCTGCTGCCACAAGAATGCCTTTGAAGTTATCGAGTGAGAAAGTGTCGAACATCGTATTCCTACAGCAATGTGCAAGTTTTCCCGTGACGTATACAGTACCTCAATCAAAAACACACGGAGAGAGAAAGACAAAGAGTTCACTTGCACGTGACGTGGGTGCGTGTTGCACAAAGCAGTAGGTGAAATGTCTGTAGTCCCGTTGCTGTGCACGCATTTATTCTTTCTACATGACAGGTGAACGAGCGTGACATCAACGGCAGGCAAAAACTTTAATGGTTTTATAGACTGAGGAAGATTAGTCACAGTTTTCGAGAAAATAATTAGTAAGTGCTCATTATCTCACATTTATCACATAATACGCGCGATAGTCGTGATAAATCAGGCCAACAAGTACCAACTTATATTAGAAAGTTCAATGATAGAATTGTATAGCAACATTTAACAATTCTTTGTACTTCATAAAAAGAAAACGAAACAAGGCAAGGCGGCTGAAGAGCGTGCCAAAAAAGTTTTGAAATTTTAATTGCTCATTCTCACCAATTAAGCGAGCATTCACAGAATGACTTTAAAGGGCTCTTGAAGTTTTTAAGTATTTTTAAATCAATTTTAGTTTTGCCTTTATCTATAAAACATTTCTGTCTACACATGGTATCATTGTGAAAATAAATTGAACAAGCGTAGGTTAATCTCTATTTAAAAACAATATTTTATATATATTGCCATATTATTACATTGTCATCGAAGTTACAGAGCCTTTAGAAAGCTTAACCAAATCTGTTAAGGTAACGTTTATCATAATAATCGTTGGCCATATTTAACAAACTGCTTGAGGGAAATGTTATGGTGATGTAAAGAGATGAGTTGTGATCACAATCATGAGATATGTAAGAATTCAATTTATGTAGAAAATACCTATGATCATTATTGTCCCTTGATATTATTAAACATACATATGATACAAAAAAATTGAAGTGTTTGTTTGTAATATTAAAATAACTGCATTCTCTTAAACTCAGGGGGGTGGGGGTGGGGGTGGGGGGGTTATTTGCATTCTACTATAACATGAATAACAATTTTTAAAGATTTCGTTTGTCTGTCTATCTATCTGTCCGAGCTAATTTTCGGAATAGCTGAACCAATTGTGATGAAATTTCAGAAACAGGTAAAGAGAAATGCGAGGAGTTTCTGGGCTCAGGCTCAAGGCTGTATTTTATCTGAAAGGATTCTTACTGTCTTACTACAAAAAAGTTAGACATCTGTTCAATATGGGTTTAGCAAATTGGTTATTACAAAAGAGTGTTTAACGGTGGTTTATGGATGGACACGGCTTAGACGTTGTTTAAATTTAAACAGCCGCAAACCCTTGTTTAACTAGGGTCTAACATATCTTTCCGTCAGTTCAGTATTTTTGTTTAACATGGATATAATTGATTTTGTTGATTACATCGATGAAGACGACATGGATAACTATGCGGAAATGTTCCGAGAAAGTAATACGGTTCGTGTGAGGGTTAAAGCGTTTGAAAAATACGACGACGCCAAGTTTAAGAAGAAATGTGGGTTCAGAGACTTTTTGCTAAAAAAATATTAGATCTTGCGAAAGACGATATCCTGAATGATTCTCGTGGTAACACCATAGATCCAGCAGTGCAAGTGGCTTGTGCATTACTTGGTACTGGGCTCGTCATCAAGTAAGTTCGATTCATACACAATTAAACTATGCTTTTGTGTGGCGTCGGTAGAGAAAAACAGCTTCACCCATCAGCCTGTATGTTTGCCTATTATTTGCAAATTTTATTTGTTTTTGTTCATAAGTAAAACAACTCATGAAAATTTAACAAAGGATATAGATACATACACACACACACACACACACACACACACACACACACACACACACAACACACACACACACACACATATATATATATATATATATATATATATATCTCTTTTTTATTATCGATCTTTAAGACAAAACAAAATTTAATTTTTACGTAGTTAGTCATATTAATTTGCGTAAAACAAAACGAATGATCGAATGCTGAACGAATGTATTGCAGTGTAACCTGGAGAATAAAGTTAAACGTTGTCTATAGAGGCACGCGTTAAACACGGTTAAGTGGTAGCGAAATTTAAACCATTGTTTAACATGTGTTTATTATTTAAGTCCGTGTATAGTTAAACAAATGTTGGAACAGTATTTAAATGCTTTTTTGTAGTAAGACTGTTAGACTTTATCTTTCTAAGTTTTGATACCAAATCGACTTCCAACGAATAACTTTATTTTATTTGATTACTTTATTACCATTTTACAATAAAACTATAAGTGTTAAAGAATATAGTGTTAAGACCTCTTTACCTATAAATTAATAGCTTGTTATTTTTTAAATAAATATTTTCCCATTGCACATAGTTTTCGAGATAATGGAAAAAACTGTGTTTGTAGTAGAGATGGGCCGAATATGGATTTTATCGAATACGAATATTCGGCCGAACGTTCGGTAAAAATTTTACTGAACCGAATATTCGGCCGAACATTATTCGGCAGGATCATCTCAGTACCTAACCAATTTATGTTATTCTTAGAGAAAATTGATAATTATATCATAATAACGAGTGACTTATTTTAGAGAGAATGATGACCAAAGTAAAGTGAAATGCACTAATATAATGTAATGTTTCTTTGTTTGCCTAAAAACATAGCACTATACAATTAGATTTAACCCATAAATAAAATATAGTTTCCACAGTAAAATTACGAAAGACATGGCATTACTCAATTCGTCCATTTCAATACAGTGGACACCTTGAGTAGCACTTTAACGAATGTTCGGTGATTTAGCCGAATATTCGGTCGAATACGTATATTCGGTAAAGTTGCCGAATATGCTGAATACCGAATATGAAACGAATATTCGGCCCATCCCTAGTTTGAATGTGATGACATTTCAGAATATAGTTATATATATTTTCGATAATTAAGCTACCTTGCCTAAAGATCATTACTACTTACAGGTCTGCAGTTTTTTTGTCTAAATTCTACGCAGGCAAATCCACGGTTATTATATTATGTTGAATTGTAGTGATAATAATGAAACTTTACTTTCGAATTTCGCTTTAAAATATTATTGTGTAAAAATAGTTATGTTTAATTAAACATAAACATAAACACTCACGCCTGTCACCCAGAGGGGTAGGCAGAGATTACAGATTTCACTTTGGCACGATCCTGACACACCTTTCTCGCCTGCTTCACATCCATATACCTACGCATACATGCTCGTCGATTAAGGGTACTCCTAATTTGGCCCGTTTTCAATAAATCGCCAATTTGGTCGATAAATTTTCGCCTAGGGTGTCCCTTTCCGACTCTGCCATTCACTTCTGCAACATAAATTTTCTTTGTCACTCTTTCCTCATTTAATCTTTCCACATGACCATCATGCGTTTAATTAATAACTTTCAATTAAACATCCAATGAATCATAAACATTTCCATTTGTTTATTTAAACAGCAAATTTAAATTAAAATGCAACGAATATTTTGTACAAGTTATTTATTAAAAACCAACTTACAATAATTAATATCTTTAAATTTTTTCAACCATAACAGATTATAACGTATATTTTTAATTGCGTTTATTTATTTTTAACTCAAATACAAATTTTAATTTTAACACACGGCTACTCTCTCGCCAGTCTTTGGCTTGGATGAGCGCTATTCATATCGTTCGGCAGGCAACCATATTACGTGCCAGCATGTATTCCGAGCGGAATGGAATCCAATAATATGCCTGAACGTTGATGGCGCTTTCGATGATAATTCCTAAGTGGTGTTCATAGTTCGTTAGTAATCGCCTTGTTTCAATTAAATGGCTTAATCTGTAATTAATTATAATAATAGATATTAATTATAATTAAAATTAGTACGCATGAAAATTTATTAATTATTCGCCTTCTTAAAATTTGTTTTTATAGGAAAAAGACGACAAGCGAGCATACAGTCCACCTGATGGTAAGTAGTTGCTGTGACCTTTAACATCTACATCTACCCTCCACTAATCAAAATGCAGATGCGTTTTTATCCGTGAGGACTAAGATAGAATGCCTCATTTCTAGTAAAAAGGGTCTCTGGTTCTCTACACTCATCATATGAAATACAGCAGCATCAAGCTGCTATTTTATGCTGGTATTCCGCGAGAGCGTGGTTCTTGCCCCACCCATTTGTGCTACAACAAGCATACAAGTGTTAACAAACTCCCGATGGGTTATTTTGCTGTTTTTTTATTATTTATATTACGCGATATATTTAGTCGTTAGTAGTATCTAATATGAAAATATGTAATACTGTGTTCATAGCCACTTCTACAGTATATGTACAATTATATAACGGACGTGTCAAAAGTACTCTATGTGATGTCTTGCAGAAAAATAACCACCATACAGTAACGGTACAGTCGAATATTAATTAATATAGATATATAGATAATCAATATAGTTGCATACCCATGTTTTATTATTGTAATGGTGTATGTTCCGGTTCCGGCGTTCTCGTCATTTGATATTGCCCGAACTAAAAGCAGTAAATCTTTATCCAATTTTAAATTGTAGTAGATGCAAGTCTACGTGTGTGAAATAAACACTGCCAGTTAATGATTCAAGGATTTCAGTAATATCCGTGACAGTCTTGAAAAAACCTATTTGAATATTGAGGTAAAATATCAACTGTTTCAGACATTAAATTTACGTTATGAGTCTGTTTCGTTGAGTTTGTCCCTTGATTTCGCCTATCTCTATAGAACGTTTCTCAGCCTCTGCGTCCACGCGTACTCTTTGCAGAATGTTACAATATTTTTAAAGCGCGGGTTTGATTCCAACCCCGCGTTATTAAAATATTGCACAACAAAATGTTTCACATTTTCATAACGAGTAATTTTGCGCCCTGAATATTCTACTTTTTAACACATAATTAATTAAGATTTGCTTACATTTCACTTTTGTAAGTGTAGAGTCATAATATTCAACACTGTCAATTAGATGCTGTGTTCGACACTTCATCTGTTTTTCAAGAAGTAGTAATTTTTCTGACTCTGGTTCTATTTTACACAATTCTTTAATATTCTCGTACAAGCCGCTTATTTTTCTACAAATAACCCGTATTACTGAAATATTTTCCGACTTAATACATCTGTTACGATCTATTACAGGCAAAGTATTTTTATACTTTTCATAGAAAATTTTTGCCTCTAATAACTTCTTTTCCAAAATCATAGAATACTATAATACATACATAATAGAACGGGCGAGTGGGCGAAGCCCGTGTAGCCACTAACATGTCACTAACATGTCAATTCACATCTATAAATGTCGACGCATCTCTTTTGACGTTTCTATCGTATGCAATTTTCATGTCAAGCGTCGCTGCATGCAAATTATTTAAATTATTACGTGTTGAAAGAACAGCGGGAAATGGAATTTAAATAAAGGAGGCATAGCCTACAACCAGAAAGTTGAAACTATTTATATTTTGTGAATATTAGAAACAAAAGTAAAGAAATATTGTTGAGTCAAAAACAACAGATATTGCAAGTACTAGAGATAATAAACAGGCCAACACAAAGATAACCAATAATTCAAAAAAAAAAGAAACTAATTTAAAGAAGTATACGAATACGTTTTCGTCCACGTAGGATTCTGAAAACCAAATCCCGTGAAAATTGGTTGAATGGCTTAGCATTTCCTTTACAAAGTTTTATACCCATTTCACCGTTTTTATCCAAAAATGCGGTTTAACGGCTAATAACGACTAAACTAAAGTAGACTTTACAGTTTTAACTTTACTTAGCTGTAATATCTCTTTTTTGACTTAACCAGGCATTAAACTATCTCAATTTTATCAATATAGATTCAGCGGTTTAGCCATAATAGCCTGAGACAGACATTAGGCATTATAATAGTGTGTGGATTTCTCATACACATGATTCTGAACAATTCTATTTATCTATCTCTATCTCTTATATATTTTGGCAGCAAATAATGTTTTCGCCTTCTATTTCTTGAAGTAAAATTTTGGATTTTTTAATCGAAAAATTTACAATCGTTTACAATCAAGAATCGTGTATTTGGAACATACGAAACATTTTTGCATTTATTTTACAAAGTGAATACTTTAGTTCTCGAATATTTTAGTATAAAATTATACAAATTTAATAACAATAAATATTATTGAAATATTTGGAAAATAAATACACTCAAGTTTTACCGGTGCTTACCGGTTAGGGGTAAGTCATTAAATAAGACTACATTCCTTTTTTTTTTTGTGCCCGAAGCAATTAAAGGGCTACCCTATACGTAGGGAGGCGGAAAATGCATTAGACTACATTCCTAGCGGTGATACCATTATATACTACAGTTATATGATGCGCATCGTAAACGTGTTCAACAACTTTTTATTTACAATTAGAAAAAAATGATACGTACTGCGGTAGTTGTATGTCTAGTTTGCATACTATTTACTAATATATATGTATTAAAATTTAAATGATTTATTTTTTAATGATGACTTTGAACATTAATCAAAAGTCTAAAATGTGTAAATTCGCTCAGTCTGTAAATACAGCGAATCGGGTTTGTAGTAGTGATAATACGACGTAATTGCTTGTATGTGTGCTCCCGGCGACGCCGATCCACGTACAAATAAGGTTGACAGCCATTCTATTGTGTATTATAGTATTCTATGTCCAAAACAGAATGTTTTCTTCAACTTATACCTATTTAAATTAAATAAGTTCTTATTTCTTTTAATTAAAAATAAATTTCTTGTAAAATATATCATAACAGAAAAATACTCACACTACTGACCAACAAATGTCGAAAAGTATCCTAATTTATAAAATAGTATATACAAACTAGTACAGTTAATAAATAATAAGACAATAATTTTTACTGTCTAGCATATATAACATAGGCAGGAAAAAGACTGTCTATAAAAGTTATCGTGATTAAATATGATTTTTTTATTACTATTTATTATATGACAATATTATTACGCACACAGTATTTTTAAACTACACTTATTTTTCACTTCACACGATTTTATATGTTAAGTATACCGCACAACAGCTTAATTTTCCTTGAAATTCCGCTCCATGATATTAGCTGTAACTCGTTACATATTTTGTTCTTTCTTTTTCCATATTTTTTCTTATTCCACTCGATGCAGCGTAATTATATTTTATATTCCAGTCACTTTACCTTAAAAAAGGGTCAACCTTGGAATGGGAGAAAAACTGCCGAACTCCTACCGTATTTTGTATGATAAGTAAGTAAAACAAGCAATTACTTAGATATTTTTCTTTCTCTTCGTAATATTCCTTAATTTTTTTTTAAAACGTTAACCCTATACTATTATTTTCTCCTGTATCGTGAGGGCAGTTTACAAACATAAATTGCACAAGGACAAACATCTAGACCCGGAACAATTATTTGTAGGCCATACAAATACTTGTTCCGTGCGGGATTCGAACTCGCGACACCCAGCGCAGCCACTTGTTGCTAAGCCACTGCGCCACGGAGTCGTCATATTTACTAAGAAATAAAGTAATTCAAGTTTTATTTGGAATGTTTTGCTGAGTATCGAAATTATAATAATTTTCAATACTTTACTTGTAATGTTTACATTTAGTTTTTATTAAGATATCATATTAAAATATTTTTTCACATGCTGACTTAGCGATAGGTAGGAAAGGAAGTGTCTTAACATGCCACAAGTAAGGGAATTTACAGTTTATATTCAAAAATTAAGACTACTGCATGCCTTAGTAGTAGATGTGTTCTACTAGCGCCTAAAAATCAAGAATCCTACGTTTTGTCACATGAAATCGTAGGTTTTGAATATACAAATGATACAAAAAGCACATTGTCAGAAAGATAAATAATTGTTGAGCTTATTATTTTTTCTTTCAATCTTGAAAATGTTCACAGACTGCAGACTTACCGGAGAGAAATCATAAAAGTTAAAATTCAGTTATAAAAATTTGGCGTATTTATTCAACCCTTATGTACAATCACAAGTACCTTTAGGTTTCAAACTAAGCAATTTGATCCATGTTTGTCATCTGTGTTGATTGTCAGTCAATATTGATGGTCCGATATTGTAAACTACAGGCCAAACCGAACACTACAGCGGTATAGTATTCAACAATTGTGCTTACATAAAACTAGTGACTAACTTAAAATACATTTATATTAACAATTTAAGTTGTAGAACCATGCTACAGCTACGTCTTGGTTGTAGTGTGCATATAGGCTCGACCAGGGAAGGACCACGCTCTCACAAAATACCAGCTTAATGCTGTAGTGTTTTTATGGTGTGAGTTGAGAAACGGCGACCATTTTTATCTGGGAAGGTGTTATATCTTAGTCCTCAGGGGTTACAACGCATTTGCATTGTGATTATTAATCGAGGGAAGATGTGTATGGGCCACAGTATCCACTTACCATCAGGTGGACTGTGTGTTCATTGGTATCCCCTATTCTAGAATAGAAGTTAACAACAACATTTAATTACCGAATATAGAAAAAAATATGTTAGTCTGTTCGTATTTTATGCGGTGTCATACCGTTCAGCAAAATGTCACATCTCTGACAAATCAAACGAAATACTTCGAAGACATTAGAAGTCCGCCGAAACGTATTGAGTAAGCGCTGTTGACATTTATTGCCCTATACGAAATAAGAGGAGGTTTGTTTTCAGGAGTGGGACATGTCAACGTACAGCGTTTACATCTCCTGTAATGGCATGGCTGTAACTTATCTTTATTTATAAACTTTTGTGACTACACGATGGAATGAAAAAAATAAATAAAATGATATAATTCGATTCCTTCCATATCACCCTTCCACCTCCGGACATCTAAGTCCAAGTCCAAGTTTGCAGTCCTTTATATAGTCCTATATCTTACGCGGGGCAAGAAGAGTGTTAGTAAGGCAAGGCATCACTCACTCTACCCTCAGCGACTGAAACGTGGTCAGCGCCGAATCCATACAGGAGATTCTCAGGTGTAATCAAGAAGGTTGTACTTGCTTCCGTATGCTTCTTTTTCATGTATCGAACTCGAGAAGGAACTGTTGCACAGGTGTAGCTGGATACCGCGTAATAAAATAGAATAGAATAATATTATTAAATATAGATTACAAGAAAGTCAAGTATTGAAGGTCATTTATCCTTTTACCGTTGGTTTTGAAAACATCTCTGTCCTGGCAAGAACCTGGAAGAACCAACACATTCAATTCAATTTGGGATAATTGAAAATAAAAGTAAAAGCCTTATTTACTCGTATTTTCACTAACTGCAATAACGGTATACCATTATTTATATATTTCAATTTAAGTTAAAAATTTCGGTACTCATTCTGGTACTTTGTTGTAAAAGGCGTATACATTACACCAATAAAAGCATTACTGACTATTTAGAGTCGACTAACTCTGGTATTATGAGCTTGTGCTTCCTCCTAATATTTACAGAATGTACATCACAGTTTTAATATAACTAATTTTGTTTTTGTGTACATAGATATATTAAATATTCGTAAATATTCTGAGAATTCAAAGTTAGTCTGTATTTTTTTCAAATGTTTCTTTAAGAATCTCCTCGGGACTAAGTTAAGTTACGTTGAGGTAAATTGCTTTATTATGGCTCTCTTCTTTAAGCAAAGAAAGGTGTATCAGAACATAAGGTGCGCCTTACGCGAAGAGGAAAAGAAGAGTTGTCTTCTCCTAAGGAGAAGCCGTCATTGTGTGGCTAGCGATGGTGGCTCGCGGATGTGTGCAAATCTCGTTACTGTGACCTTGCTAATATGCAGAGAAGGTGGGGTTTTAGTTGGTACTGGCCCGACATAACGCGTACTTATCCGCACGAGGCGAGTGAGCGTATGCATTTCTCCCATGTAAAAAATTCTGTGGGTCATACAATCTTCGGATACATAACTGTTTAGCTATCCTCAGATGAGAGTGTTCAAATACTGGCATACAAAGAACTTTTAGCTCAACCCACGGCGAAACCTTATAACTTTATAGTGAATAAATTAAAAATTAAAAAAAAACCCGAAACAAAAACAAATGACTGTTTTCAAACGGCTAAACAGGTTTTCTTGAAACACAGCTAAGAACACTTGATTAAGAAGATTCAAGAGCTATTAAGCCACTAGCAGACCCAGATACACACTACAAACTTATAACACTTTCTGTTTTCGTCGTTGGTTAAAATAGGCTTTCGCACAGATTGCCATATAAGGAGTATTAGAATTGACGTGGACGATTAGCTGGACCGCCCAGCTGCTTTATATATATATATATATATATATATATATATATATATATATATATATAATATTCTTAGTGTGACAAATAGGAGATGAATTTTATAATGTACTTCCTTGCCAGGCAGACGTTGTCCTGCCATTTTCGACGACAATTTGTCATGTCCTATTAAAATTACTTAAGTTCGCAAAAAATATGGGTCACTCATGGTCAAAAAAACTATCCTATCTCTCAAGTTGGACCAAACTGCACACGGTGTGCAAATTTGATTAAAATCGGTTAAGTAGTTTAGGAGTCAATCACGGACAAACAACGTGACACGTAATTTATATAATTGTATATTACTTAGTCCATTCAAAACAAAAAAAAAACACCAAAAGAAGATTTTAAAAAACATAAAGAATAAAATAAATTCCACGTAATAGCTTCTGGGGTCGGGGCTTTAATGTTTTCCTATACTGTGGCTTAGCACAGACGTCTAAAGCTATTATGTGGAAAATATTTTATTCCTTTTCTCTTTGATGTCGGCTTTTTACTTTTTATTAAAGGTCTAATTTTGTAGTAAGTGGTTGGGTTGACTGATATTAAACAAGAATTCTTTTGGCGATATTTTATTCTTTCAAGTCTCTGCACAAGAGGCTCTTCACCGATTTCAGTCAAGCACACGTCGTTGAGTCAAACAAGTCGCTGTGGCACGGAGAGCTCTTTCCGAAAACTGCTATTTAGGGTGAAGAAATTGATACGCTGCTAACTATAAAAAACGAATTGTCAGTATTCTTAACCCATCACCTGATTTAATATATGATGCTACATTATCCTAAAAAGTATTTAACGTATTGTATACAAAAGCAAAGGACATATAAATATTTAAACATATAGTTTATGTACGTACCTAGGCTGCACTAAAAGTATCGGGAATGGAATATTTCCACTGTTCCTGTCATATTAAAATCTTTTTAGTTGAAAACTTCTTGGTTTTAAAAATCGAATACCATTTATTTAAAAAAAAAGATTCTCGGTCTTGTCACAAGGTTTTATCAAACTTGTTTAGTTGTTGAGAAAATGGAATTGACTCGAGAAGATTCAAGAGCGATGATTTATTATGACTTTCGAAGTGGTTTAATACAAAAACAGTGTGTTGACCGGATGATTTCTGCATTTGGTGATGAAGCCCCATCCAAAACCACAGTTTATCGCTGGATTCCTGAATTTTAACGTGAGCGTGTCAAGCTCAGTGATGATCTGAATGATGATGAAAAACTGCAGTCACCCAAGAAAACGTTAATGCTGTGCGTAAGCTGATTGAGGAAGATCGACATGTGACATACCGCGAAATTCAAGCAACTTTAGACATTGGCATGAGATAAATACAAATAATCTTGCATGAACAATTAGGTGTAAAGAGTTGTTTTCCCGATGGATACCGCATTCGCTCTGTGAAGGCAAAAAGTGGCTCGCGTTACTTGGTGAGTCAGAACTTTCGAAAGATTCCACGCAGGATCCTCAAATGCTGTATACAACATCGTATCAGGTGACGAATCCTGAATATACGCGTACGAACCCGAAACGAAAAACCAGTCACGAGTTTGGGTGTTCGAAAATGAGTTAAAGCCAACAAAAATTGTTCGTTCACGGAGTGTTGCAAAAAAAAATGGTGGCCACGTTTGTCTCCAAAACCAGCCATGTTACGAATATTCCTCTTGAGGGACAAAGAACGGTTAATGCAGAATGGTATGCTAGCATTTGTTTGCCACAAGTCGTTTCTGAACTCCGTAAAGAGAACTGCAACCGCCGCATCATCCTCAATCACGACAATGCGAGTTCTCACACCGCACACAGAACAAAAGAGTTTTTAGAGCAATAAAACATAGAATTATTAGACCATCCGCCGTACAGCCCCGACCATTAGGTGGACAAGGGTTTATCATCACCTGAAGAAGCTGTAGGCGCCTACAAAACGGCCATTTTGGAGACCCCAACTTCCGAATGGAATGGTTGCTTCAATGATTGGTTCCATCGTATGGAAAAATGTGTCAAATTTCGCGGAGAATACTTCGAAAAGCAATAAATACATTTTTAAATAATAATGTTGTATCACTTCCTTGATTTCCGAAATTTTCAGTGCCGCCCTCGTATGTGTGTATGTTAATTACTTTCTATATAATATATACAACATTTGAGTTTATACATTAATTAACACATATATATATATATATATATATATATATATATATATATATATATATATATATATATATAATTTTTTTTTGATTTTATTTACGTATAACTTTTTATCTTATATATATATATATATATATATATATATATATATATATATATAAGATAAAAATATACGTAAATAAAATCTTACACCTGTTACCTACAGGGGTCAGCAGAGAATACGGACATTTGGCATGAACTAAATACAGTCAGCACTATTTTCGACAGTAAAAATTCTGTTAAAATATTATTGGGACAGGACATCATCACAGACAGGTACAGTTAGGTTTATTTTAAAAAGTCAGTTTGAATAAATAATTTTAAGGATCACACGCCTATTTCTGTCAATAGCAAGTAAATCGAACAGTGTACCTTAACTACAACAACACAAGGCTACATATAACAATAGACCGAACATGTGACAAAATTAATAAATCATTTCACATTTCACATTACTAGTTTCGGAGAAAATGCCAAAGTATCTGGCTATCCTACTACCTATAATCATTTTATTTACAGTAGCTAATGACCTTGTTATCAAATCATATAAAAAACATATCACCATTATCATAAAAACAGCTTTTCACAAGTCCACTGCTGAAGATAAACTTCCAAAAATAACGATCCTGAGCCACGTACATCCATCGACTTCCTGCATCTCATAACAGCTTATCACTCCATCTAGTGTGCGGCCATCCTAAGCTTTGTCTACGGGTACGAGGCTGCCATGGGATAACCTTTCTCGGTTGTCGGTTCTTTGAGCTATATGACGTTGGGCTATTTCGGTAACTCTGGTCCAGTTGTGGATACTTTACTAGTTATCTCGAAAGAAACTGTTACCAAATTACTATCAAATTTCCACCGAACTACTGCTGCTTATTATTGTACACTGGGTCGTCGTTTTAGGAGGCTTTTACAGCAAAATTTTTACATCTTTTCGCAAAGCTGACACTTAAAGGTGCTTTTAATTTTTTTTAATATACATACACTTATTCGTAGATACATACGATCTTGTAGTTTAGCTACTCATCTCGAATCACATCATTTATATGCAAAATAATAATTATAATTATCAGTATTATCCTATGTATAAGCGAAAACTTCTTTGGTCTCTTGATCGTAACGCACAACGCTGTGGTATGCGGCTCAAAACGCAGTGTAGCGCAGCGTTTAGCATCTCTGCGGAGAAGTGGTCGGTTGATTATGTCGCAGCTACCAAAGCAGACGTGTTAGCATGAACAATAGTTCTGAAATTTGTGCTTTGTTTGAGGAGGAGGAAGAAAGTTTGGCTTAATTTTTATATAAAGAGGGATAATTGCGGATTAATTATATTAAATTATCTTCAAGCAAATACATTGTCAACCCCTAACGTACACAGCTGCGTCACAATGACAACGACGCCGCGCAGTACCCGCTCCGCACTTCACCGCGCTTGCCCTTCGCCGGTGACGCAAACTGCGATGAAACAAGAAACTATTCAACACGTTTTTCATACGATTGTGTCCGGCACCGCATACCGCATACCGCAGCGTTGTGCGTTACGATCAAGAGACCAAAGCTTTACCGAGTCTATCGCGCTGCTTATTCTTGACATATTTCGGGGGAATAACAGCACCCATTGAAGTTACACATAAGATATATTATTATTACTGGTAATATTTGCATGCTGTTTAACAACCAAAACACGTGAAAATTCTGCTCTGTGATTTATACACCGTGTTTTAAGTAAATACATATTTTAATTTTTTTCTACCTGATGATAAGTGGTTACTGCAGTGCATAAACACCTTTATGCGATTTCAAACAAAGATGGCTACAGATGCGGCAAGAATACAAATGTCTGGTACCTGCACAGACGGACTCAACCACAAAGAAGAATAGGATAAAGTAGTGTCTGGTACCTGCACAGACGGACTCCCTGGTAAATAAGAAGTCCTACGATATACTGATATATGGGTAGAAGATATTTGTTAATAAACAATGTCATAATATTCTGAGCAAGAAAATTAATATTATACATTGCATTTTAATAATCTATCTACGTACATATCTCATTAACACATTCCATATTGATTGGTGAGCTTCTGTGACAAGCCCGGTGACAAGTCGTTTAATGATTTGCTCCCAAATAATTTCTTACTAATGCTAGTGCTCAAAAATATGAGAAAGCCATCAGATTAATTGCAGTTAACTTAAGTTAATAAGCAAATTTTGCAATTTATTCAATATAAAGATACTTGAAAGCATCCCAAACTCAGAGTATGTTCGATGAGTTCAAGAATACGACATGATTTTTGAAGGGTAAACTTCTCTAGGCGTGTTCTTTCTAAACTGTGAACAAAACTGAACCGTCACGGTCGGGTCGGTGATTATCTATACTCGGCTCCACTCGACATCTAGCGTTCTCGGTTCGGTGACGCGAAAAATAAATAAATAAATAAATATATACAATATATATATATATATATATATATATATATATATATATATATATATATATATATATATATATATTAGTAGAAAAAGAAAATAGACAGGTGTCAACTATGTTTATTTTGTCTAAATATTTTAATAAAAATAACTATACATTTTAATTGTAAAATTTTAGTGCACAAAGGAAATTTTTATTGTTGTCAAAGATTTAAATAGTATAACAGTGGTTTATATAATATCTGAAATTAACTACGAGACATAAAAAATTTTCAAGATTGTGACATAATATGCCAAATGTAACAAAACAATTCGCAACAAAGGATTTCTGAAATATTATATATTTGATTGACTGATGAAGAGCTATCGTATCGCAAAGCCATATAAGAGTTTGTCGGGATATTTTTCATATTTGCGCATGGGGATTTTGTTTTTGTTCCCACTACAGTGCCTGTTCAGTATTTGAAAAGTTCTAGTCCGCGTATGATAACTTCAAGACACGGTTGCTAAGGCCGCCATCGTTTATTCTACCGACGCCATACGTCTGTGGATCTCTTACACTGCAGCTTCCAATTGCAGAACCGTCCTGTGACGCACCTACGTAACGACGCATGCGTCTTGTTACCAAAACAAGCAGCCTTCATATTTTGACTTTGACTTTTTTATATCTTCAGTGTAATTGTTAAGTTACTTTATTGTGTTTTTTTTAATTTGTTTTAAGTTATTCTTTTTTGTTATTGTATTTAACTGTTGTGAATGCAGTCCGTAACCCAATCTAGTGATGACACGGCAAACGCGACACTTATATGTACACAGTGCAACAAGTCATTCAAATCTTTAAAAGGCCTCAACATACACACTACAAAAACACACAGGAAATGTATTAGCCAAAACAGTTCACCTTTAGACATACACCCTTTTATTCCAAATACGCCTACTTTTGCAGCCAACTTTCCAACTCCATTCCACACATATCTTAGCCATTTGAAAAATAGTATACAGACAGTTAAAAGAATCCCTCGAGGAGCTCGAATAACCGTTGCTACACATTTGTCACAAGTAATCCAGAAATGTTACATAAGCAAATGTACTCAAGACTGGCAGAACCTATTTTTATTTTCATACAGCACACTACATATAACAAAAACTGATAAACCAAATTTATCCTTGACACAAAAGATTAAAAATAACTGTACTGTCAGCTCCTCACCTTCTCCCGCACCTCTAATCAAACATGATGCCCCTCGTAATCGCAACAAACTAATCGAAAACAAAATCTGTGACGGAGATCTCAAAGGTGCCGCTCGCCTTTTGTTCTCCAACGAGGTGCTTTCACCAGATACCCCTGACACCCTTCAGGCCTTACGGTCAAAACATCCTCTAGCTCCAGTAAACCCATATTTTCTCGACCGACCAACAGTAGGGCAAGCATGCCTTCAAATTCAAAACAAAGATGTTACGGATGCCATTTTATCTTTTAAACCAGGTTCGGCTGCAGGTTTGGATGGAATCTCACCGCAACATTTGAAAGACTCTAACATCGCATTCTGTGGGTGATGCAGGTGAGCAACTTGTAAATTCGATCACTAAATTAATTAACTTTATGTATTCCGGTAATTCAATCCAGAAATTGTTCCAATTCTGTTCGGCGCGAACCTCATTGCTCTCACCAAAAAGGACGGAGGGGTGAGACCAATTGCTGTTGGATCAACACTACGACGCCTGGCCTCCAAAATTGCTGTTCGACATATTTTACAGAAATTAAATTCGGAATTTGAACCCGTACAGTTAGGTTTCGGTGTAAAAGGAGGATGTGAGGCAGCCGTCCATGCCCTACGTTCTTTCCTAACATATGGACATCCTGACGTGTTGCTCAAAATTGATGTCAAAAATGCTTTCAATTCGGTAAATAGGGGGACCCTACTGACCGAAATAAATCAACATATACCCGAAATATACAATTATCTTCTTCTCAGTTACGCTGACCCAACAAAATTGTTATATCGGTCTAATGAATTATCCTCGGAAGTAGGTTGTCAACAAGGTGATCCCCTTGGACCAGCAATTTTTAGTTTGGCTATAAATCCCATAATCAAAAGTTTAAATTATAAATTCAATATTTGGTATCTGGATGACGGAACCTTAGGAGGTGATATGGAAACTGTATTTTCTGACCTTTTTTTCAATCAAAAATAAATTTGAAGCCATTGGTTTGGAGCTTAACTTTAGCAAATGCGAACTTTTTATAAATAACTGCAACTTAAATTTAAATGACGTAAAACACAAATTTAATACTTTGGCACCAAATATTAAAATAGTTAACAGTAATTCCCTTTACCTTTTAGGTTCTCCAATTTTTAACGAATCTATGTCTGAATATATTAATAATTCAATTGCTAAATTTCAAAATTCTGCTGACCGTCTCCTTGAAATTAGTCCACATTATGCACTTTGCATTTTAAAATCTTGCCTTTTTGTCCCGAAATTTACGTATGTGCTCCGTTGCTGCTCCTTTTGGAATCACCCAGACCTCTTGACACAAGTGGACAACTTAATCAAAATTAGTTTAGAATCGATTCTTAATATACACATGAACGAGCAATCTTGGACCCAAGCCTCCCTACCCATCCGTTATGGTGGTTTAGGAATTCACAAAATTTCCAGTGTCTCTTTACCAGCCTTCCTATCTTCTGTCTATAGTTCAGCAAATCTCATAAGTAAAATTTTAAGGGCATCCCCTTCAAACTTTGAGATTGCTGGCCTGGAAGAAGCTAGAAACGCTTTCTTAATTGCATGCCCTGGTCAAAATTTTCAATTTCCTCTAAATTCACAGAGGAGCTGGGACGACATAAACTGCAAATTGACTTATGACAATCTTTTGAGCTTTAGTACAGGTTCGGCACGTGCTAGGCTCATAAATGTCCGTGTGGCAGTGACGTCGACAAGCTAGGATATCACGGGCTATCATGCCAAAAAAGTGCAGGTCGCTTCTCGAGACATGCAGCTCTTAACGATATCATACGCCGGTCTCTTGCCACCGTCAACGTGCCAAGTCTACTTGAGCCGTCTGGTATTGCAAGAGACGATGGCAAGAGACCGGACGGTATGAGTTTGATTCCATGGAGGATGGGCCGGGTGCTGGTATGGGATGCAACCTGTTCAGACACGCTGGCCCCTTCCCATCTACGTGGAACCAACAACAGAGCTGGTGCGGCTTGTGAAGCGGCAGAAAAGGCTAAAGTTTGCAAATACAGGGGTCTAGGCTCCGAATATATTTTTGTCCCTTTCGGTGTCGAGACCCTTGGTCCGTGGGGTCCTAGCGCTATAAGCCTTTTTTAAGGAAATAGCAAAAAGGTTAATCGACGTCACAGGAGACCGAAGAGCTGGCAGTTACCTCGGACAAAGAATTAGTCTAGCTATTCAACGGGGAAACGCTGCCAGTATCTTCGGAACCTTGCCTAAAGGACCTCTTTTTTTAATAATTTAATTTAGTTATTATAATATATATTTTTAAGGTTTTTAGTATTAGTATTAATTGTAAATATTATAATTTAATTTCATTAATTATACTTATATTTTAAATATATATATGTATATATATATATATATATATATATATATACATAGATTAATTTTCTACAAATATGTATTTAAATTTATAATCGGCTTCCTTCATAAAGTTGTTCAAAACGAAATAAAATTACGAAAAATAACTGGCTACGAGAAAAAGAGAGAAAGAAAATGTACGCGCGTACTGCTTTCTCTTGCTTATATCCCCCATTCAACTCCAGTTCGCCTCACCCAATCACACTTTTCGTAACTAGTTCGTCGCGCGTTCGCCAGCTTACTCCCCAAGTCAAGCGTGCGTAAAGAAGTTTTACTTCAAAAAAGTCGCGCCGGCTTTCTTGCTGGTTCTTCCCAGGACAGACGTTTTTTCCCGAACCAGTGGTAAAAGTATAAAATGATTTTCAATGAGTATTACGTAAAAACTATATTGAATAAAAATGATTCTATTCTATTCGGTATTCATATGTGTAGATACTAAGCAGCATGCTCGGATTAGTTATCAAGCGAAATTTCCTGAATACACACTGCGTTTGTGCTTTGGTTCGTAGCCAGGGTGAAAATTAATGATACAAAGCAAATATTCATTAAAGTTATATGGAAGGTTTGTTTACGCGAAGTATTGTAATAATTAAACACGTAGGTGTTTACATTTTTGATTAATGTGCTAATTTAAGTGTATAACTTTGGAATTATTTCTGTAACTCCAGAGTTTTGATAATTCTAAAAGGAAAGTTTATTGTTTATAGTTAAAGACTTGCTATCGGTACATTTTAGTAATTCAAGCTTGTACCAATTATGTATTAAAAAAAACATAGACAAACTAAAATTGTTTAAATTGCTGTAATACAGTGACAGTAATCATAAAATGTTTTTGTAAGAGAAACAATTGAATACTACCTTATTACCACATTTTTATTATGTCACTTTCTTGTCTGTCTGTGTGTCTGTATGTCGTTACGTGTGAAATTTAGTAATTGAGTTTTAAACTAACTTTAAAATCGCTCAAATCTTATGACAATGCAAGAATATAAATATTATTTTTCTAAATTTCATTTTTTTAAATATACAGTGGCGTTTGAAAATTTTGATAGTGTGTTCCGTAGTGCTCGGATTTATATTAATGTTATTTTTATCACGTTTTTATTAAGTCATTTTCTTGTTTGTCTACCGTCCCGGGTGGAATTTAGTAATTAATTTTAAACCTACTCACCGATGCTTTGAATATAGCTCAAATGCGGATGACAGTGCAAGAATATGATAAAAAGATGGTATTTTTTTAAATAAAAAATTTCACTTCTTAGTAAATAACATTATGATATCTGTTGGTTGAGTAGAAATATTTTTCAAAACCAAGTTTTTTGATTATAGATGACAGTAATTAAAGGTACTCGTCAACATACTCGCATTAAACGTATCGGATGGATTGTTTCAAATGAAAATAAGTGCGCCCACTGATCTGCACCGGACGTAACCCTAGCTTCGGCCCGTCGGCGATACAGATGCAATTTATCGGACATTCAAATATTCAGATACATGCCGATGATGTTATACCAATTACCGATCAATGGATGCACCGACACGACGTCGGCCCGTGATATTCTATTATATCCGTAGGATATTCTGGAGAATAGAATCGAGAGATATCAATAACCTTACTACATTTATCCACTTAACGAAGTACTACGTACTATCTGAGATGTTGGTTGTTTGCAATAAGCGTTAGAGCTCGCGGACTCAAACTTACTTAATCTATGCCATAAAAAGTACCTACTATGTCCCAAATGGCATGCGCCATGCACAAATTTTGATCGCGGTATCTGTACGTAAGTAGTACATATTAGTACAATAATATCAGGCAACGCATCTGCAATTCTCCTGGTGTTGCAGTTGCTCGTGGGCGGTGGTAATCACTTACCATCAGGTGAGCCGTATGCTCTTTTGCCCCCCCTCCTATAAAAAAGGCTTTTCTTTTCTTTTCTCCCGTAATGCCAACAAAACGAAAGTAACTACGACAAGTTCTCCTTCATTACTTTTAATTTTGTCTCACACGCACAGTTTCCGCTAATCCACCCGTTACGAAAATTCGAGTACCATTGTTAAAAAAATCCAATTGCAATCCAATCTTATTGCTCTAGTAGTCCTAGATTCGAATCCAGAGTTGGACCAAAAATCAGTTAATGGGTTTTTATATTTAAAAAAAATTCAGTAGCAGTATTCCACCCTCATGACTCGGTAAACACGTAAAGCCGTTGGTCCTGCGCCTGATTTCTCTAGATCGTGTCGGATTACAGTCATATCGGATTATAAATGTAAAGAGATTGCACCCGTGCTGTTGCGTTTTATACGTCATAGAGCCATGCTCTAGCTATATAATCCATGTAGCACAATTGGATTGCCTCGACCGGGGTAGGATTACACTCACACGGAATACCAGCTTTAAAAAACAGCAAGTAAACACGGTAAGTGTAGAGAAATTAGCAGTCACTAATTAGTGACTAAATCTTGACGCACATTGCACAGCGAAAGACAAAGGTGTTCTGGAGTTATTCTATGATGTATATATAATATTCAACCCAGAATCCCCTATAAAACATATGAATATCTCGGGTTCAGTTTGAGTAATATGTTTCAATTTCGGTATATGAAAGTCACCAATAATTCATTAGTTATGTAGTAGTAGTTACGAAGAGACGGCTCCCAGTCTCCGGCGGCCCCGTTATTTCTGGCTACGGTGGCTACCATGGTGATGGCGGGGCTGGTGCTAAGAACCTCCAGAGGAGGTTAGGTTGCCACCTAAGACGATAATACCCTGAGGACTGACGAGAAGATCTTGGAGATAGAAAAGAGGTAGAAAAGCTTTGCTGGAATATTATAGGATTATCCGAAATCTGCACAGAGGGTAGGAAACGGTAATCTTCGAATTCGGCAACTTGTTCTATCACCGGAGGGCAACTATCTGTCCCATAGAGGTATCAGATTTGTCGTCTACCAGTCTCTTGTTGACATCGTTGTAAAGATTGGGAGTGTGTCGACGAGGGTTGCGAACCTTATACTCAGAATCACCAAACAGTATTCGTTAAAGGTCGCACAGGTTTACGCATCAACCTCGGTACATCCCGATGAGGAGGCGGAGGGTATATATGAGGAAATGCATGAAATATATGGTTTCTAAAGCCATACATTCCTTCAAAAAATATGGTGTTAATTGGAGACTCTAACGCAAAACTAGGCACAAGAGAGGATGATGAACTGAAAGTAGAAAAACTCGGATTAGGGATAAGAACCCAAGAGGCTAGCAGCTGGCCGACTTCATGGAGAAAGAGGGACTTTTTATGATGAATTCTTTCTTCCAAATGCAGCCCCACAGGAAGTGGACCTGGTTGAGCCTCAACGGTTCTACAAAAAATGAGATTGACTTCATTATGACGACTAGACGGCAACTGTTCAGTGATGTCTCAGTGATCGCAGTGGGGAAAACTGGCAGCGATCATTGAATGGTTAGAGGTAAACTGAACCTCAACGTTCAGTTCGAGAGATCTCGTCTAATAAAGGCAACGCTCTGTCCCCGTAGTGCTCTAGTACAAATTCCCGAAACCTTTAATTTTGAGTTACAAAACCGTTTTCAGTACCTAGAGGATTGCTATGCAGTGGACGACACGAGTGACTATCTGAAATTGTCCATGGAACTTACGCAACTTCAATACAACTCGTATTGTAAAAGCGATCAAGCTCCAAGCGAACAAGGCTCCAAATTTTTTACAGAAATCTGTCTGACATAATGAACGAACTGTAAAAACTGAAGACCGAGTTTGGCACCATAGTTTCCAGGACACCTGAAATATTGAATGAGATTGAGAGGTTCTACGGGCAGCTCTACACGTCTTCGTTGGGAACCACTTGCAAGTGTGAGTAACGATCCAAGAGTAAGACCTATCCGACACTATTCTGATGGTTCCTGGACGTCAGTCTGAGCGGAATTATAATATCTCTCCAGCACATTTGAAATGACAAGGCTCCAGGCGTGGATTGATTTACAGCGGAGCTTCTGAAAACAGGTGTAAAAACGGTACTTGAAGTCCTTCAGAAGCTCCTTAATCCCACCCTCCATTATAAAACTACTCCGAAATCATGAAGCAGAAGTACGGTGGTCTTGTTCTTCAAGAAAAACGACAACGCTCTCTTAAAGAACTACAGACCAATTTCCCTTCTGAGCCGCGTTTACGTGGTGTTTTCGAAAGTTTTACGAATCGTCTCGCAAGCAGCCTCGACGATTTCCAGCCTCCCGAACAACCCGATTTCCAAAAAGGCTTTACTACCATAGACCACATACATACCATTCGGCCAATTGTACAGAAGACCGAATACACTCTGTATCTTTGCCTAGCGTATGTGAATTATGAGAAAGCCTTTGATTCCGTCGAAATTTTGGGCGCTGCTACAGTCCCTTCAGCGGTGCTAAGATATCCCCAAAACGCTTCACCGATGCATTGGAAGACGTTAAGCTACTGGACTGGAAAGGATACGGTATTAACGTCAATGGCGAGTATATCACTCACCTTCGATTTGTCGACGATATAGTCCTTTGAGCAGAATCGCTGGAGGACTTAAGCACTATGCTCAATGACCTCAATAGTGCCTCACAACGGATAGGTCTTAAGATGAACATGGACAAAACAAAGATCATGTTCAATGTCCATGTCACACCTATGCCGGTAGTTGTTGGGAGCACTATGCTCGAAGTTGTTGACGAATACGTTTACCTGGGACAAATAGTCCGACTAGGTAAGTCCAACTTCGACCGAGAGGTCAATCGACGGATTCAACTCGGCTGGGCAGCGTTCGGGAAATTACGGCATATCTTTTCGTCAGGTATACCTCAATCTCTAAAAACTAGATTGTACAACCAGTGCGTGTTGCCAGTGATGACTTACGGATCTGAGACGTGGTCCTTCACTGCTGGCCGTATGAGGACGCTTAAGGTCGCTCAGCGAGCTATGGAGAGGGCTATGCTCGGAGTTTCTCTGCGTGATAGACTCAGAAATGAGGATATCCGCAGTAAAATCAGAGTGACCGACATAGCCCAACGGATTAGTAAGCTGAAGTGGCAATGGGCCGGCCATATAGCTCGAAGAACCGATAACCGATGGGGAAGAAAGGTTCTCGAGTGGCAGCCTCGTACCGGTAGGCGTAGTGTAGGGCGATCCCCCACTAGATGGAGTGACGACCTGGTAAGACATGCAGGAAGTCGATGGATGCAGGTGGCTCAGGACCGTGCTTTGTGGCATTACTTGGGGGAGGCCTATGTTCAGCAGTGGACTTGTGAAGGGCTGTAATGATGATGATGATGATGAAGCGAAAAACCCATTTACTACGTACTTTATTATTCTATGTAAATATCGTAAAAATTTATTTAATTTTGTTAAAAAAATAAATAAAAAAGTGCTTTAATTACGTGTATATGATGTGAAAACTAGTAACATATATATTATATGACAACTAATAATGCATAAATACAAACAATTTGCAAGAAATCATTTCGTGCTTCGAGATTCATTTTATTGGTTCGGGCAGACGTAATTAACACAGCTTTCCTTTGAACAGACCAATAAGTGGTCGACGGTGAAGGTCTCTGTAATATTATAAAGCACCAATTTCGAAGGAATCTATATTGAAAATTAAGTGCGGAGCTCGTTAAGTGCTACATCTAATATCAGTTAGGTATTTAGTGCCCAAACTTAAATTATTTGGAACTTTAGGAATGAGGTTACTGAAATAGGTGTGTATTGTTCGGATCAACATCATCACCTTTTTCATAACTGGTTAAACGAGACGTTTTTTATAGAATGAGGGTAACAAAATGGCACACAGTCCACCTGATGGTAAGCGGATGCTGTCGTCGATAAACAACTTCAATCAAGGAAGGCTACAGATGCGTTTTCACTGAGTGAGGAACTGCCTCGTTTTCAGTAAAAACGGTTACCGGTTCTTTACACTTGCCATATAAAATATAGCAGCATTAAGCTGGTATTTTGCGCTAGTATTCTGTGAGGGCGTAGTCTTACCACGGTCGAGCCGGCCCAGTCGTAATACTACTACGTAATATAACATACGATATCGGTTCAAGGGATAAACGGCAAAAGTGTGATAAACTAGATGTAAACAGTGATGCGCTTATTTCAGGGATAACCGCTATATATAACTTAGTTATATAACTTAGTTTACTCTGGCATACCTAAATGCTTTACCATCTGGTAGAGCAATTATTAGCTTAGCCCCAATATTTACGATACGGTACAACAGTTATTACAATAGCGTGACTATTGCAATAACTGTATAGGTGTTTGTGTAGTAGTTAACATATACCAAGGGGGCCTTTTGTAATGATTTCATAATTACATCTTGCAGGACACAATTAAAGGCTTTCTTATTGCTGGTAATTTCCGGACCCCTAAGTTTAAGAGTATACTGAAAAGCTGCTAGTGCTGGATGCATGTGTCATTGAATGCAATAGTAATTTAATATCAGGTGGACTATAAGTTCATTTGTTGCAGTTTCATTAAAAACTCCATTTATATAATAAGTAGTAACAGTGCTATTTTCGATTTTTCTAAAGATGAAGTAACCGTTTAGTTTGAATGCGTGGAAATATGTCAATATTAAAAAGAGAATAAAAAGTGCTCAGTTGTCAAAAATTAGAAAGGGTCGGATGGGACAATTCAGGGTGTATAATTTCAGCCCACACACTCCTTTTTTAATGTTAAAGTAAATTTTAACAAAAGTACTAAAATATCTTATGTGATCGATGTCATCGATTTATTCAGCGGACAACAGTTCAGACTTTGATATTGGGATTTGGAGTATGATGAAATATGTGTTCCATTTCCTTCGAATACTTTTTATGGCAATAAACATTTGTTGATCACAGCGATAGAAAGGAAATCATTTGTTGTTTACATAACCTTGATTTATAAGCATGTTATAACACAAAGGATAACTTTTTTTAATCTATTTGGTGCTCTTTCGTAATATAAATGCTTTATGAATAATTTGTGTTTTGCAAAACGACTCCTATGTTTACCTTTGGGAACTTAACATTGCTCAAAAAAATTTTAAGTAAGTCGACCAATTGATTTATTACCCTTATACATTATATTAAAATTATTTTAATTGCAGTTGGTTTTTTTTTAATAGAAGAGGGGGCAAACGAGCATGCGGCTCACCTGATGTTAAGTGACTACTACTGCCCATGATCAACCGCAACACCAGGGGAATTGAATAAGGGGGTTAATATTAATGAGAATTTTTTATTTTAGTATTCTCATTTATTTATTTTTAAGTTATTTATTTTATTTTATGTTATGGAAAACCAACAGCTTATACAAATCTTAAGTAAATAACATATTTAATTACAAGAAGCCAATAACAGGTTCTCTCTAATAGAAATTAAATAACATAGGTAATATTTCGTCGTTTAAAGCACATAGCACAAATACGAGCATTGCAAATGGAGTCTAATTTAAATGTATAACATGCAAAAAATTAATAAGTGAATCAGACAAAAATAGCCAAAACGTAAAAAGAAAAGCAGGGATACACGCACAACATATTTTTTTAAATTAATTACGACACAAAATACTCTCGACGTGCTGCTTTGCCGGTACGTAGTATGAACGAATCAAAATCGTTCTTTTTCATAAAATATAAAAATATATTACTAGACCGTCATAATATGAAAGTATTTCTTCCATAATAGTAGATAAGCGGCTAAGTAGAGTAATGCATTTGTTCTAAGGTTCACTGGCGTTCTCAGTGAAATTTGTGCTAGCAGATCAGAGCATTCAACATTGTCAGAACAGATTTCTAATAAAAATACAATGTCAGTAATCTCACGACGCTTTGTCCGACTATGCTGCAAGCATAAGGATGGGTAGTCTTCGGATCGGTAGTTTATATGGGTAGGATAGCAACGATGTCGTATATACTTAAGTTGGATGCTTTCAATCATATTCGACCGTACTGTGAACGTAAGTATAATATGAGATTTTAATCGTTTTAATGTTATAAAGCTCCTTTGCAGTACGCATGACAAAACCTAACGCTTTGAATGCTCTAGCTATGATATTGCCAACATGGGCATTGAATAATAACTTAGAGTCGTGGAAAATCTCTATATCACGTACAACAGATTCTTTTTGTAACTTCTGGCCTTTAAGGTGATAGTCGAAATGAACTACGTTTTGCTTGCGTGAATATGTAATAAGGGTACATTTAGATGGGTTTGTATCAAGTTATTGATATTATAGTATTCCTCCGATCTTAACAGATTTCCTGCAGTAATTCAGCATCAGTCTGAGATGAGATTGTGGCAAATATTTTCATATCCTCTAAACTTCGGAGAAAAATTTTGTTTCCAAAACTCAATATCTTTTATATATTTGTTTCATGAGTTTATCAAAGTTATTGGCAAAAATAATAGAAAAAATCCTGTGGTTTTTCGTGAAGATTTTCCTTATGTTTTCGACTGAGTACATAAGGACTTGGTCCTACATGGTCATACAAGGATACTCCGACAGTTAACATAAAAGTATTTTATTATTTTCTCATCATTAATAATTCTTCTTTTTGTTGGTTTATTTAATTGTTACATTTTATAGCAGGAAACACTTTATTTTATTTGGAATTGATCACTATTTAGGAAAAATTATCTTTGGTACTTTTTAAACCTAGTAACAACTATTTAATGTATTTTTTTATTAATTAGAGTAATTTATAACTTCACTCTTGAGATCATAATTACATAAAAATGAGCATAAACTATAATTACTATTAAATTAAATACTAAACGAACAAAAGACTCAGATGTGACCTTCATAACTGCAAAAGAATTTTAAAAGCTTAGTTAAAATATAGTGTAAGTATATTCGCCGACAATCATCATCATCAACATTCTGATTCTGTTTCAAAATGCTAAAGAAACTCTCCGGATATCCTACAGATAGATTGCATCAGGAAAGCAAAATTCTTAATGTGCGTCAATTATGCATTTTAAATTTAGCTCACGCCCGTCACGCACAGCCCGACACGGCGGAAGGTGGAGGACGGAGTGCAGAGTTGGCACGTGGAATGTTAGAGGGGGCATGAGAGATAAGACGAATGAGTTGATCGAAATAATGAAAAAAATACACAAGACGCCACAAAAACAAAAATGGAAAAAAAAAAAAGGAACCCCCTCGAAAATTTAAGAAAAAAAAATGGGCAACAAAACCGGGGGCAAAAAAAAAAAAGAAAGAGAATAACCCGTAGATGTCGTGTGTATGTCGGAGACCAAACGGAAAGGCAGTGGTACTGAAGAGCTCCCTGGCGGGACGTTAGCTATATGGTCCGGAGTCCCGGAAAGCGAGAACGCCTGCCAGGGAGTGGGAGTGCTGTTGTCGTCCCGGTTGGTCGATCTTATGACTGAATACAAGGTTGTGAACTCAAGACTTCTCTGGGTTCGCTTCAAAATGGGACTGACGAAGTTATTCCTTTTGGCTGTTTATGCGCCGGTAGCTTCGTCGTCCAGGGCTGAGCTGGAGGAGTTTTGGGAGAATGTAAGAGAAGTTCTAGATTTGGTTAAGGGAAACGAAAGAACTGTTGTATGTGGTGATTTGAATGGATGGGTAGGTATCGCTCGACCAGGATACGAGTCGGTGCTTGGAAAGTTTGGCGATAAAAGGGTTAATGATGCTGGCAAGCTTATACTGGCTGTATGCAAGGAAAAGGGTCTTCTTGTGACAAACACTATGTTTAATCACAGGAAAATCGATATGTAGAAAAAGAAAGAATGAGAGAAGTATGATTGATTTGTTCCTGGTGGATGACCGACTGCGAAAACAGGTGATGGATACACGAGTGTTCAGGGGTGCTGACCTGGGAACGGATCATTATCTAGTAATTACTAGATTTAGGGGTTTGTTCGCGGGTTGGCGCTACCGGACGGCAGTAACAGAACCACAGTCGGTCTGTCGCATCCGAAGCTGGAAGCTTCAGGAAGCGGATACTAGGGACAAATATCACACGAGGGTAGCCGAAAAGCTTGACACCATCGATGGCAGGAAAGAATGTGTGGAGAGAACATGGCAGAACCTTAGGGATGGAATGGTAAGTGCAGCGGAAGAAGTATGTGGTACAACAAAAAGAGGTAGTAGTAAAAGAAGAGATGCATGGTGGAATGATGAAGTGAGAGAAGCTGTAAAAAAGAAGAAAAAAGCATGGTTAGACTACTTGGCCTCTAGTAACGATGAGCATATGAGAGAAAAGATGAAAGAAAGATATAAGCTGCAGAAAGTTCATGCGAAAACATTGATTGAGGAAGTACGTGAAAGGTGTAGAATAGAAGCGGACGAGAGGTTGTCGCACAACTTTAGGGAAAACTCCAAACTCTTCTGGAAAGAGGTTGGAAGGTCCCGGAGTGGTGCGACAGCCTTAAGAATGAACAAAGTGCTTTCGAGAACCAATGACGTCCTCTCAGAAAAATAGGACGTCATGCAGCGATGGAGTGAATTTTATAGAGAAATGTATGCGTGTCATGATCTTAGTGAAGGATCCGGGGGTGACGCCGTGACTGGCACGCCAGACACGGACCTCGATGACACTGAGGTCATCAGCATGAAAGAGATTGAACGTGCGATTCGAAGTTTGAAATGTGGTAAGGCTGCGGGACTAGACAGAGTTACTGCTGAAATGGTCAAGTACGGTGGGCCTCGCGTCTGGGACAGCTTCCATCTGCTGTGCAATTTGTGCTGGCGGACGGGAGATATCCCGGATGATTGGCGATCCGCGGTCATTGTGCCTTTATATAAAGGTAAAGGTTCACATTTTGACAGCGGGTGCTATCGGGCGATCAGCTTGACCAGTTTAGCAAGTAAAGTTTACTCGAAGGTTTTGACAAGTAGGTTGCAAGAGAAATCGGAAAGATTCTTATGGGAGGCACAATGCGGATTTAGACCTGGAAGAGGATGCACGGATCAAATGTTTTCTCTCCGCATGTTCACGGAGAAGCTTCTGAGTGTTAACCAGAAGATTTTCTGTGCTTTTGTGGATCTGGAGAAAGCATTTGATAAGGTTATAAGGAAGAAAATGTGGGAACTGTTGCCGGGATATGGTGTGGATGGTCGATTGTTAAGGGCTGTGCAGTCACTTTACTATGACTGTAAAGCCTGTGTGCGGGTAGGGCATGACCTGTCACCCATGTTTAGCGTCCAAACGGGCGTTAAACAGGGTTGTGTCATGTCTTCCTGGCTGTTCATACTGTATCTCGACAGCTGTTTACAGAAGCTGAAAAATAGCTGTTTGGGTGTGAAATTGGGTGACATAAAAGTTAATTGTCTGCTGTATGCTGATGATGCAGTGCTTATTGCACCATCAGAAGCAGAACTGCAGGCATTAGTCACGTGTATGAAAGAGGAATGTGAAATTAAAGGTCTCCGTTTGAATGCTAATAAAACTAAGGTTCTGGTATTTGAAAAGGACGAAGAGAGAACGAAATGTGAAATATGGGTAAATCAGGAATGTCTAGAACAGGTAAATGAAATTGTATACTTGGGGAGTGCTTTCAGCCGGGATGGAAGATGTGATTTAGATGTGGATAGGCGTGTCGCTGCCGGAAACAAAGTCAATGGTGCCCTGAATGCAGTAGTCAAAAAGGCAAGGCGTGGTGAAGAGTGCACGCCTTGCAATACATAATGCAGTGTTGGTACCGACTTTGTTATATGGCAGCGAAACCTGGGTATGCCAGAAGAAGCATAAAAGCAAGTTGAATGCAGTGGAGATGCGATCTCTTCGTAAAATGTGTGGCGTTACCTTAGCCGACCGAAAGCGAAACGAAGAGATTCGCAATATGGCAGGATTGAAAGATGACCTTATCACAAAAATTGATAGGGGCGTACTCCAATGGTTTGGGCACGTTGAACGAATGGGTGAAGACCGAATGGTGAAGAAAATATATAGAGCGAAAGTAAATATTAAAAGGTGTCGAGGTAGACCGAGACTAACTTTCGAAGACCATGTAAGCAAATTGCTCGAAGAGGGGAGGGTCAAGAGTACTCGGATACCTAGACGTGCATGTATGAAGAAGTTAATGAACCTGAAAGAAGCGAAAGAGGTATGTAAGGATCATGACACTTGGCGATCTGTTCTCTCTGGCTACCCCGTTAGGGATTGTGCGTGAAGATAAGTAAGTAAGTAGTAAATTTAGCTCTCAAAGTCCATTAATTTGTAATAACATGCAGAGGTTATAAAATTTTACTCAAACGAAGAGTCTTCAAGGTCTCCATACCCAAAAACAAGTAGTGTATTGCCAGACGCTTCAGTCATTACATAGATTCCCTAATTTACAACAAAGTAGTCAGCGTCTGCGATATAAAACATTGCTCTGTAAAATACGCTAAAACAAAAATTGTTTCCCGGCTTGCCTCCTTAAATTAAGACTCGACAGAAAAAATGTTCTTACACCTAACATAAGGGCAACTATCATCATTATTATTGACATTTGCACACTAGTTTTTAAAATTAGTATTTTGTTTTTAGGTAAACCAAACGAAAACTAATCATAAATTATTAATGCTAATTGGGTACCCACGGTACGCACAGGATGACCTGGTGTGAGTATTAACGGATACTTGCAGGCTTTGTAGTTCTTTTATCTGAAATAAACATTATGTATTTTCATTTTAATTTTCACTTAAAAATAAATATGAAAATTTAGGCAGCAGTTTGTCTGCATAGTCAAAAATAAATTGCCACATTTGAAACATTTATTTAGTCTTACATTTTTTACAACAGCAAATCTGAAGCAGCTCCGTTTTGCAGTCATAACTGGGATGTGGTCTACTTTTGTGTGTACTAAGTTAGAGATAGGACAGCAACGATATATAATTTACGTTTTTTGTTTTTGTATGTTGGTTTATCCCCTGAGCATCCTTAGATTTCTTCATCAGAGCTTATGGCGTTTTCCCAAACTAAATGAAGTAAGTAAATACCAGCGGCCAAATAATATCAGCAGGTCGATCTTTTAGTTTCGTCGTAGTTTTTTTTAGTCGAGGCTTTTAACAGTAGCTTCATTAGACACATAACACCGCCAACCGATATGTTTACGTCAACGAGTCGATCATTGCGCTATTTATCTAGTATCGATGGGCGTTGAATGAACGAACTATAGTTAGTGCCAAATCGATTGAGAAAAATGGACGATGACCTCCAAGAAAATCTAAAATAATGATATTATTCACACTTGTCACATAGTTTTTTTTTTGTTTCTTAAATAAAATTTCTGTGTTCCTAATTATTGCAAAAAATGTGTTAATCTATATTTCAATTTATGTAATAAAAATTATTATAAATTTCATGTAAAAAAATATTTGAAGCAATATAATCACCATATTGAGCTTTTGAAAATTCATCCCTTTAAAATAAACAAAACGCGCGTTACCACGCCGTCTCCACCATCTCCACCATTGCGCTCGCGCACGGGAACAACTGCGCGGCCGCCTTCGTTTTCTACCACTTCGCTACCTTCGCTACCACCACCGCCAGCGCGTCCGATAACGCATCTGAACAGCGCAATGCTTTGAACTTTAAGCTAGCGTGTTGGGCGCTCCCGTGCAGTGTATCTCCAACGTAATCTATCCTATATGCGCTTAATACAACAAATTTTTCGTGAGCAAGGAGCACACCGTATTTAAATGGTTCTAAGGAAGGCCTCCACCGCCGTGGACAAGTGGGCGCCGTACGTAGCAGTTTGTGCTGTGTAAAATGCTGCCAGTTGTCGGTCATCTGGTGGAAGTACAGTTGCAGATGCAACTGCGCTAACTCTCACGGCGTGGTCGGCGTCACACACGAGCGCACCGAAAGAGACGCGCAGCTTGTCGCGCAGCGCGGCGCGGATCTCCGCGTTGCGGCGCCCCACCGCCACGCGCTACTCCAGCCGCATGTAGTCGTACTTCCCTGTCCTCTTGTGCCCCGCTGCTAACCGCCTAAATAGAAGCCACGCATTCCCGTGTATGAATGAAGGGGCGCGGCGTACTCTTCAGTGAGTGAGCGCGCGCAGGCCACGAGCTGGTCTAGGGCGTCCTGTGAGCCGTCGGTAGGCTCGCGGTCACGCTCCAGCCGCTCGGGCGACCATTTGCCGCGTTGTTTAGCACTTTCACGGGGGGAATGGTAACTCCAAAAACGCACATTTGCATTTGTGTTAATTAGTTGGTTAGCTTCCACTTCCGTTTCCCTTAACGCACGGGCATGCCCAATGCGGGGCTAGATTGGTGGCCTTAGTTAGTTCTCCCAGTAGGAAGCTATTATATGATTTTTTATATTTTTTACTTCATAGAGTCATTTATTGATTATATTTTAAATTAGTCACCTATATATTCTTTATTATCTTCATAAATCGCTTACTCTAAACCATCAATATATTTAACACGTAATTTTGTTTGTTGATTGTATATAAAATATAAGTTAAGTGTCAACTTTATGTTTTGACATAGTTATGTTAGGACTGATATATCCGCAATACACAATGTACACAGCATGAACTTTAAATTAAATAAGACATTGTTATTTCACTACGTTGTTATATCATAAAAGTATGTATTAGTATTTTAGTAATAGATAAAATACTTTAAAGAAAATATTAATTTCTGTGAGAAAATATCGCAATGGCAGTGAAATGGCTAATACGTATTGATAAATGAGGTTTAGTTATTAATGTCTTTTCTCGAGGTATAAATCAGAAATATTGAATCTTATTTTCAGCCAGTCTAAAATTCAGTCATTTATAATCGCTCTGGCTAATTTTTGAACCTTTTCCAATGTAATAGAATCTATATTAATTTCGAATTATATTCATTTATTTTCCTTTATTGGTGTGGTAGTAAATAATGGACAAAGTTAAACCATTTGCATTGTACTATACAAAACTCAATGTTTGGGTAATTTATTTTTTACAACTTCTAAATAAATTCTCGTTTTCGTATAAATAAGTTAATTTATATTGTTGCTACAAGTATTCTTAACGCATCTACCTATGGAGTGTAGAGATAAGGAGTGCAGACTCTGTATAAAAAAGTGTCCTAAAAAATAAAAAAAGCACTAAATAAGGATGGCACCACTGTAGCTACAGTTTAACTTTTAAAGAATTTTTTATATTTTTTTTTATTTCATAGTCTCACTATAATCATTTTTACAATAATTATTTTATTGCTTTCAAAATTTTTATTTTAAAAATTACTCTCAACGTATTTACGGCGATTTATCATACATACCCCGTAGCTACTCGAGCGCTGTAGTGGAGAGTTTTTGAACTGTTATTTACTACTTACAGATGGACACATTTTCAACTATTCTTTTTTCTCTTACCTCTATACTCCATGCATCTACCTTTTTACTCAAGGGTAACAACACATCTATATTTTGACGCTTGAACGAGAATGGAAGAAGGTATCTATGGGCTACAGCATCCAGTTAACAGTAAATGAACTATGTGTAATGTAGTGCCTCTGTGCTCATTTGTTACCCTTATTCCGTAAAAAAGGTGTCATAACCGTATTTGTTAAATATATATTAGTGATATAAATATATTAGTGATGTCAAATACACTAATGAACCTAAACCGGTTATGTTCATTAGTGGACGTGTGATAAGACGTAAGTCAATACAGTTGATACAAACATGCCTGCGAATTAATGCTTTTGTATCCAATCAGAATGTTTGCTCTGTCCGATTCCCCACGTTTACATTTAAAATCGAACCACGTACAAAATTGCGTTATCCACGAAAAATCTCGTGATTTATGTTTCTGTGTTTGGAAAACATCCTGAAATGTCAAAACTTTTAAAGAGTAATTTTGAATTTCAACTTATAAGTTTACAATATTTTAAGTGTTGTTTTATTTATGGAATGATTTTATACAAAACGAATTGGACAACGTGTGGGAATTTTTATTAATTAATTTATTGAAACATCAACTAGCATTAAAACTATTAACTCGCTAATACGACGGTGTAATTCTTTCAATGTTTAACAAAATATGATTCTTAACTGTAACAAGTTATCTACATATACTACCCTAGGGAACACACTCAAAGTGCAAGTGAACAGTTGAATTTCTTCAACCATTGTATAAAGACAGGGTACCTTTTGCGTCAAAGTAGCATGGTCTAGTAAATAGGTACGGGTACGTGGCACGGACAGCAGCCACAGCGGCTGCCGTTCACATACACACCTCTAGATGTATACGAACACTCCGCCGAAAAATGCCGTAATTTTACACACAGTCCAATCTGCCGCAATATGTCGCTATACTACTAAAAACAGTCCAATTCTTCGCAATATGTCAATAACGACTGTAAATATTGTTAGCGCTCAAGTCAACGATACACTAGCGCCATCTAGTGTCAGGAACGAGAGCGAGGGGAGCATTGAGAAAATGACATCACAAATCACTCAACCGACAGCGCCTAGTTGAAACTCGAACGCTCGGTACCTTGCGCGTGTTTACTTGAACATTCTGGATATTTCTTTGCTAATTAAAATATATAGGCGCTGCAAGATGCGATCGAGGCAGAGTTGAACTCGGCGACACAAGCGAAGCTTCGGAGCGGAATTAAGTGAATTAGTGTGTTTAATTATTAGTGTTTTTAGTTTTAATTTGTGTAAAGTAAATTAAAGTGTTAATTTAGGTAATTTTATCGGCAATTTTTATTGTCACGAACCCTAAGCTCGTAACAATATATACACATAGTCCAACTGCCACAATGCCACTATTACACACACAGTCAAATTCGCTGCAATACGTCATTATTACATACACAGTCCAATCCTTTGCAATATATCATTAATACACATACACCCTAATCCGCCGCAATGTGTCACTATTATATACACAGTCGTATCCATCGCAATATTTCATTATTGCACACATAGTCAAGTCTGCCGCAATATGTTGGTATTATACCGGATGTTTGTGAAATGCTACCAAAAACGAAGGAAGACGATAGAACTAAAGATACCTTTGATAATCGGTCAAAAAGAAAATCGATCCCGATGAAAAAAGATATCATTTTTTACAAAAAAAAAAAACCCACACACACCAAAAACTAAACACTATAGGTAAAAACGCCCTCATCCAAAAAAAAATAAAAATTATGTTTAATTCCCCTACACCAAAAAACACCGGGTTTGTTGCTCAGATTGTCGAACAGCATGCGGGATAACCTCGAAATACACGTGGTGTATATCTCCGGTTTCACAAGCCGTTTCAGGTAAATGTCGACCCGTTCATTGAGATATGTGAGATGAGATGAATGAAACCAAGCACACACTGTTGCTGGCTTAATAACCAAGGCAGAAAACTCGTCAGCGGTAGTGATTGCCAGAATTAGTTCCCGGCTTGCAGCTTGAACTTGTGCACTTCGTATGGGCGCAATCAGTTACGCTTTAACACCTTGTGAACTGTCCAGTATGACATATTTGTTTCATCCCAACGCCGCAACAATTAATGATACGCTATAAAATTTTAAATTGTAAATTCGTACGCACGCGAAGCATATACGCAATTGAGGGAGGGCGGTAGGTGCTCTTCAATCCAGGTAAGACACATCATTGAATTTAGTTAGCGGAAGGTTGCAAATTAATTAATAATTTTATTAGATAAAAAGAGTTCAGCGTCCAGGCATTTTTTGACCCCATAATCAGCTGATTTCAGATTTAATTTATGGCGACAGACATAATTTTTGGCGATATAAGCGAATATTTCGAAGTGATATAACTGGGAACTAAAGTGTTCAGTGTGATTAGTTATTAGTGTTGTGGCGGCACTGTCATCGCGCAAGCGAAACACATCGAAACCTAAACCGCTCCCCAGGCAGAACAACTTGTCCGTCTGGAGATCTCCCCTTCCCTTCTACGGCCACACTGGTGATCCCGACGTGATGTGAACACGCAACCAACAACCTTCGGAATCTTCAACTTCGTCGTCATAAAGTACCCCATCCATTTGATCCCGAGCAGATATAGTCAGCAGTCTTGACATCCTGCAAGCGATCTGGCTTTACAAGGTTCATCGGAGCACTGGAATAATAATGCTTCCTGTTCCTTCAAGCTACCGCTACCGCTACCGCTCTGCGCTAGTATTCACCATGGGTCTGAGCCTTACTGCTCGCCTCTGCTTCACGGCGCTCTCGCAGATTACTTGCTTTCATCTCGACTCACCGCAGATTTATAAGGCATACTTCTGGCACTTGCACCGGCACATCGTTCTCACCGGTATAACTTGCAAGTGCGTAGTATGGGATGTATTAAACACCGTCATATCGCCCGCACCGGCGTCACATGCAGGAGCAGGCACGCCGACAGGAGGAAGTGGCTCGTCGATTGTAAAAGCAGCTACAGTGCGGACAGGAGGAATAGGTCCGCCAGTTGGAAGTGCAGATGCTTCTCATGAAGGACCTCCACGCTACCTTCGGGAAAGAAATAAGGGAGGTGAAGGAAAGGGTTGCTCAAAATGACAACGGCCTGTCGGAAGCCGAAACCCGAATCGTCCAAGTAATCAATCGGGTTGACAACGTGATGGCTGACGTGAAGAAAACGCTGGGCGACCTTAAACTTGGGGATGGAATTTCAGCACCCGTAGCGCTAATAGACTTGACTATTAGAGTTTATATAAATTATATGATTGACGTAGTGTTTTTGCAGGTTCATTTTCGCACACTGAAGTATGGCAAAAATTTCTGCCTGGAAGATAGAGGTGAATCTACCCAAATTCGTACTAAGTTTGAACTTGGGGCGTTTCCCATAATTTCCAAAGCCTACGTTGAAGCAAATTTTTGACCAATCTGTATACTATATGAGGCTACTGACCTCACAGGTAACCTAGCCATTTAGCCAGTTTTGTAATCGGTCGGTCGGTCAGTCGGAGAATCGGTCTCACTATGCTGTTGTACAGCCATAGGACCATACTGGGACGCAAGCTCCAGTTGTTTCCAACCAAACGACTGCAGGCACCTAAAGCAATTTTTGCTTTATGACATACGTTGCTAGTTGAGTTCTACGTTAGTTTTTGATCGATTGTTACGGCAAAGTACTTAACTTCAGTGGAAAATGGTACTTCTTTACCATTGAGTTTTGGTGTGACTACTGATTTTTCTAACCATATCTTTTTGTAAGAGTATTATAACAGTTTTATCAGCATTAACTGATAAACTGTTATCTCTACGCCATATCGTTATTTATGGTGTTTAGGGCTCTTTGTATGATTAACGATAAAGTATTTTGTTAAAAGCCCCTGATAATGATAAAAGCCCAATGATAACAAGGTCATCAGCATAACCTAGTATGTTAATGCGAAGGTCTGCCATTTTGTACAATAATTGGTCAACCGCTAGACACCAATGAAGGGGTGATAGAATACCTCCTTGTGGACAGGCTCTTGTACTTGGAACTCAATCGAAGTTTTAAGTAGCGCTATTTATCCCTTTCTGTTTGAGAGCATCGACTTCACCCACCTGAAGTTTGTGGGTCCAACATTTTTGGATGTTAGGCGCCTAATCAGCAGTGATGAGTGACTACTGTCGAGGCGCCCTCAATATCTAAAAAGGCACAAAGAGCTATTTCTTTATCTTCCAGTGCTTTTTCGACTCTGTCAATAACACTGATCAAGGCTGTTTCCGTAGATTTGCCTCTGCAGTAAGCATGCTGGTTGTAATGTATGGGCTTCGTAGCTAGAGATACATCCCTTATATATCTATCTATATCCTTTTCCAATGTTTTAAGAAGAAAGGAAGATAAGCTTATAGACCTAAAGGACTTTGGTAAAGCGTTGTACTTTCTACCAGCCTTAGGTATAAATACAACTTTGACAATTTATTAAAGTTGGTAAGAATTACTTCGCCCATATCCACTCGATAAAATAAAATGATGCGTCTAACAGAGTTTGAAGAGCACCTTCTGCTCTACCTCAAATGCGTGCACTAATCCCGTTACCACTAATTCCAGTACCACTACTCCCAACACCACACTAAGAAAGAAACACCATCGATATTAAATACGACTCGTGTTTCGCCTCTACACGAGGCATTCTCAGGTAGACTTTTGGTGGTTGGCCGCTAAGTGAGCGGCGAGCCAACATAGCTGCTATTTATACAACTCGCTGACGTAACCACTTCCCACTAAAGTAGCGAGCGACTGCGTCATGCCATAAAACATGCGACCAGTCACCACCTGATATACACAGCCGTTTCCTGTAAAAATATAAACAACAAATCACCGCGAAACGTCCGCCAACCTTCCAACCACACACGTAATCGCTGATAGCCGTGAGGGTAATGAACGATCATATAGCGGGGCTGTCTTTTATTAGAGGGCAGGCTTTAATATGTTTATTAGAGCTGCGTTAGAAACATTCGTTTGTTCATTCAGCATTGCAACGTTACCATTATTTTTTTTAATAATCTCTAACTATTCCAGCACACACAGTCGCAGCCCTTTATTACAAGTATGTAAGACTTTAAAAGAGTGGTCGTTGGCTAAGTTGTGTCCAGTGTCCAAGAGATGAATGAAAAAGGAGTTTATCAGGGTTGCAATTTCTGTAATTATTACACACACAGTGTGTCCCGAAGTTGCGACCAGTCTGACCCACGAAAACGACGTGGCATTCATCACAAAAAAGTTTGACTTTTGACTAATATCCAACATTTACAGATATTCCTAAGTAGTGTTGCCCAAATGCAAGAACAAAACGAGACTTAGCCAGTCTTGGTCTTGGTCTTGCGCCAATAAACCTGGTCTTGTTCTTGGTCTTGGTATTGCGCTCTCAGTCTTGTTCTTGGTCTTGGTCCAGCAGCAAGAGTCTCGCAAGTCTCGCAACTACCTATTAGCCTATTGTTATTTATCAAACGTTACTTTAGATCTTAGAACAACTTAACAGAGTAGGCACATTTTGAGCTTGAATTAACATAGCCATAGAAAGACCAACCAAATTAATAAATGTCTAAACATTTAATGAGAAATTCGAAAAATCAACTAATACTGGGTGGGGTTTGAACCCACGACCTAAGCGATCCATGGCGATGCTCTAACCAACTGAGCTGTCTACCAAGTCTTACGGCCACGGGAGTTAGTCTGTTTCTTAATAAACGTTTACATTTAATAAGCTTACATGTGCTAAAACTTAGTCAAAACACATAAAAACAAATTAATGACATTAACTTGACTGTATTATAAAGAACATTAACTGTCTAGAAAGAGATTGATAGACCCTTATATGAAATGGAATAAAAGAGTTATACAATTTACCATTTATTTAAATAAAAAAATAAAATACAATACAAATTAAATTACATAACAGTACACAACAGCTTTGACATTATTGTTACTTTATATTAATTCTTTTGACCAAGAATTAATACAAAGTAACCATCTGGCTGACTCATCACTTAACCTATTTCTATGTTTTCTAATTACTAATGATGCTTTAGAAAATAATCTCTCAGCAGGTACTGAAGTTGCAGGTATTGAAAGAAAATCACGGGCCATCTTCAATACAGTCCACCACTCTAAAATGTCTTCCGAACTGGCGGCTCTGGGTTTACTTAGGTACTCCTCCAACTCGTCTATAACTAAGCCTTGATGAAAAGATCCAGATCCAGATGACGTCGAGGGACATGCATACAATTTCTCAAACTCTATTGCGTCTTCATCTTCATCATATGCACATACTTTCTTTTCATTTCTTGGTATTCTAGAGATGTATTCACTGAGTGTAGACTTTTATATTCTTTATAAAGTTCATTAAATTTGCGCAGACTTTCTGTTTTAATTTGCTTCCCCCATAATGTCATGTCAAAAGTCTGAGTCTTATGCCTTGGGTCTAAAATTAAAGAGGTACAATAAATCCAGTTGCTCTTTTTATAATGTTTAAGCATTTTGTCTCGAGCTGCTTGAAAACCCAGAATGAGCCTTTCATCCACTTCGGATCGATTAAGTTTCTCATCTAATTGTTTTACCATGGATTCAATTTTATCGAGCAAGAGACTAGCGGTAATGTAACATATTTTTTTCCACCAAGTTTCGTTGATAGAAGTTTAAAGTTTAGTTACTTACGTATTTTTTCGAGTATTTGCCATCACATGATTTAAATCATTCAATTCGGTGACAGAAGTGCACAATAAGTTAAGCCAGTTCTCACTTTTAAACCAAATCCAATCATATCATTGGAATTCCATCTCGTTGGACAGTCGAGTATGGGGTTCAGATTTGATGGCACACCAGCTGCTTCACAAGCAGACTGAAACTTCCTCTTCAATATCTCACTTCTTTTTATTTTACTGGAAATACTGCGTAATTTTGTTATAGCTGTACGTGAGTCAGCAATATTTGGCGCACATTCTTCATCTTCCTCAGTTTCGTCTTCATTATCTTCATACTGCTGTTCTTGTCCCTTATTATCAGTTTCACTGTGTAATGCTAAGGTCTTTAATAAATCTTGTACACCAAGGTTCAAAATGTGAGCAAAGCACCGGAAATGTTGATTGTCTGAATCAAAGTGTGGCAGCTGTTTATCCAATTCATACATAAATTTGGTATTTGCAGTTGCGTTGTCGACCGTGATACCCTGTATTTTATCAATTATGTCATATTCCAATAAATATTCGTGGAAAATCGTTGCAATACTTTCCCCAGTATGTCAACCGCGTGATGGTATAAAATCAAGGACTACAGATCGATACTTCCATTCGTTGTCTATATGAATAGTGAATAGTGTAGTGAATAGTGAATGAATAGTAGTAATGAATAGTGACCCCGTAGTAACTCCTACCAGCAATTGGCGTCCATCCATCAATGGTATATGACATTTTAGATGAAAATTTTTGTAGTCGTTTCTTAATATTCAATTGAAGCTCTTCAAACCGTTCTTTGACCTTCCTTCTAAGTGTGGACCTTTTAGGAAACACCATATTTGGGCAAATTGATCGAAAATATACTTGTGTAGCTTCGTCATCGAAAAATGAGAAGGGAAGATATTTTTTAACCATCCAATCAACTGTAGCTGTCGTGATGTTGTCACTGCTATTTTCGGACTGAAATAAAACAGTAAATCATGTGTCTCGCCGATTATAAAACGAAATGAAAATGTGAGTGAATTCTAAGTACATATTTAACTTTATAATCTATATATATATATATATATATATATATATATATATATATATATATATATATATATATATATATATATATATATATATATATAATTACCACTCACTGAATGACTGTAACGATATCTCAGGAACTATAAAACATATAAGTTTGTAAGGTAGGTTCCTTTTATGGCATAGAGATCAGTTAAGAAACGGAAAAAATCAAAGAGGAAATGGGAGTTGGAAGTTTGTATGAAAGTCCTACGTTTTTGAAGTTAGAGACACGAAATTCCGCATTAAAGTTATAAGTTTTCAATAATAAAATCCTGAATAAGTTGTTTTACGAAATCCTAACTCTAAGGGGGTGAAATTGGGGTAAAATGGTTACATGCAAGTCCTATATTTTAAAGTATAGATATGAAGATCGACATTTACTTTATTAGTTTTAAATAATAAATACTTGCATAGTTAAGCTTTACTTATATAGCCTCTTTATACTTAGGTAAGACTTTTGCGGCGAGAAAATTCCATAATATATGTGTTATGTAATTGTGTGATAAGTATATTTTTTCTTACCTGTCCACTTTTCCGGTGGTTATTAAAAAGCTTGTGATATCTCCACTTAATTTTGATTTTTCAGGAAGAAATATTTGTGATTCCTTTTTGTGGAAAGATATTAGATGCTTCCTTAACCTGAAGTGTTTCTGTTTTTCATTTTTATTTCAGCCTTTTTATGTTGGCATAATTTACACAAAGCAATTTGGGATGCATGAATTATGTCGAAAAACTCATCAAATTTACTTTTAGATCTTTTAGATCTATAACTCCAACTCTCACTTCTCCAACTAGAACTATTCGACTCTTCGTCACTCATGTCAAATTGTAAACTTATCACTCCGAGAACAACAAGGATTAGAGTAAAAACAATTAATACATTAGACTCGAAGCAAAGCTCAATTGGGAATGACTGGAATTAAAATAAATACTACTATTTGTAAGTACACGCCGAAAGACCGACAAAGGAAAGTTCGGCATTCTTTGATAAAATTAATGATTCTTCAGAAGATTAATAAAGTAGATGCGTTGCCAGATAGGTATAGTGTGCCTACGTAAAAATGAAATGTAAATATGTAAATAAAATTGTGTATATTATGTTCTTCTTGTGATTGAATTAATCTACGTTAATTAAATTAAATTTGCTTTCACTCGTTTGAAATTCAAAATTCAAATATGTTTTATTCAAGTAGGCATTAAAAATACACCTTTGAATAGTCATATAATCACTGTTTTCCCCAATTTTTTCTTTTCCATTTCCAGGGGTTCTGATTTTACTGAGAAAAATTATGGAAGAAAGTAAGAAACTCAGTAGTTGCTCTTTTCAAAATATTTTTACAATAGTTCTATAATTATGTAAAGCGATAAGTCAAACATAAAATGTCAAATGTATATGTAGATACCAAATCGGTTTAGAAATTTCTAGTTAGTCCTGTGTAGTACGAGAGGTCAGTTCCAAGCAATTTTGTCTGACTTAAATTGAAAAGGTGAAAGATCTAACATTTCTTTTGGAATCTTATTACAAAAGCGAATATCGCTACCCAAAAACGCATTATATACTTTGTGTAACCGGAAAGCAGGTATTGTGATTTTATTTTTATTTCTACTATTAAAATCACTATTATTTACATCAATTCGATGCAATCAATTTCTTTAAACGGTTCTCTAAGAGATACTCGGGCTCCTAAAAAATACATAGATCTTATTTTACGCTTTTTATTTAATATGCACACTTTTTATATTATTCGATTAGCATTGTACAAAATGTTTACACGTTTCAAGTGTGTTAAAAGTGTCTACAATATTTATCAAATGGGTGACGACATATTTGAACACTTTGTGTTCAAAAACACACACTTCCAAAAATCGAGATTTGCAGTGAACTTATTGAACATGTTTATCTATTAGATAATAATAATAATAGTAAGTAATTATTATAAACCCATATAGTTAATATTATAATAATTACTTACTAGAATAAATTATTATCGTATCTACCTATCCTTACCATTATCTAATTACAATATTCCTTACGAGATCAGCATAATGTATTCGTGTCCATTCTGAGCACCCAAAAACTTATTTTATTCTTTGGAACATGTACTCTGTGGCAGCATTCAAACAGTGTCAAATGTAGTGTGTGCGGCGCGGCGGCGACGATTGAATGCGATATCAGTAGAAGCCGCCGGCGCGTGTATCTTGACCTTGTACTCCCGAATAGCCGCAAAATTTCTTTGAGAGGTCAGTATTCGACCTTTGATGATGCCGACAACAAGACGCCGCGCACTATCAAAGTGCCGATGGTCAAAACTAGGGATGCACCGTTTTCTTTAATGGATATTTTCATCCGCTATGTATTGTTGTAATGCGCATAAGTCCAATTTTCCAATTTTTTTTTATATATTTTTTGCGTCTCATAGAGTCCCTAAGCGTATACCCGAACTCCTATACTCCCTGAAACGATACTCATTCCTAACTGCAAGACGCAAGAGTCTCGCAGCCTTAGTCTTGTTCTTGCTCAAATCTTGCACGGTCAGTCTTGGTCTTGGTCTTGCTAAAATTAGGCAGTCTTGTTCTTGGTCTTGGTCTTGCAAAAATGCAAGAACAAGACCAAGACTGCAAGACCAAGACCGAATTTGGGCAACACTATCCCTAAGAGAATTGTTTGTTTTGAACGCTAATTTAACGCCGTTTTGTCGAAGAGTGCTAGCTATTTTTTCAGATCAGGACCCTAAGTAAGTTAAACTACCTATATTTTGCCGAACACTTTGTGGTTGCACCGCGTACAGAGATTTGCAAACGACATACTTTTGTTTCTTTTTTATCAAATTGTTAATGAGATTTTTGATAAAATCCGTTAGAGGCTGCAATTTGATAAATTACATTAAACTCTTTTAAATAAATTCTTTACTTAATGGAACAGTGAATAGACGATTAATGTAACAATAAAAAGCGGCTAATGTATTTTGCCATGGATGATGAATGACACGATGACGTGGGATGACCGTGTCGGTATTGCCTTCGATAAATTTGGAAAACATGCGACGACTCTTTTTTTGATATTGTTAAGTCAAGGAAATTAAGAGAACAGTCTTGTAACAATTCAAGATTAAATTTAATTTCGTCGTGGACTCCATTTATTTTATTAAAGAAAACAACCAGTTGTCTCATTGGCCCGTCCAGCAAATAATTATGTCGTCTACTTATCGATAATAGTATAAGATATTTTGATCGACAACTATATGTTGTTTTTCGAAATTATCCATGAAAATGTTAGCCATAAGTGGACTTAGAGGAGACGGTTATTAAATCAGAAATATTTTATTTTCGTACAGAAAGAGGTTAAGTTAAGAAATAATTATTTTCTCCGGGATGTAGACAACGTTTATCAAAGAGATCTGCGAGTGTACGCAAACGGTCAGAGGATGGGATATTTGTGAAAAGACTATCAACGTCGACACACAAAAACTACTAAAGATAACAACATAGATTTAGGAGGAATACGAATATCTTTAATTTTGGAATGTTTTTTGGAAGGGGTTTTGTTTAAATTTATAAAATTTTGATAGAATAACATTCGTATTTCTTTTCTTATTTCAATGGCTATTCATAAAATTTAAAATATTTGAAGTCTCGAATAAGTTATAAATTAAGTTTTATTGACGGCGGGTCTAATGTAAGAAAACACAGTCCCGATTACTGGCAAACTAAGCTACCCTTTTTTTGTTCGCAAGCAATCGAGCAGGTAACCGTAATTTTTATAAGGGAATTATCACTAGCCAATCAATAAAAGTGTGTTAAGATAAGAAAATCACATTTATTTTTAAAAAATCAATCATTTATTGAAAGTTTAATAAATAACTCACTGCTGCTAAGTTATTTTAAACTATTTAAACATAAGAAACCTCTAGTAATCAGACTTAACAATAACATAAAACACTCCTGCTAAGTAACTTCTTCATACGCTTACTTCTTCATGTTCTTATAAACTTCTTCATATTCTTATAAATTATCCTCAGCTTTAATAAAACTTAAAATGCTCTTGGGCAACTTATCTTTTTTTTTTCACTTTTTTTCATGGAAATCGAGTAAGAGTTTTCTTTGCTCCGTGGTGTAATTAGAAAAAGTCATATAAATTCTTCAGTTTACGATCATCTAAAACTTCTACGAACATTAAAATCTACCACCGGTTCCAAAAGCGATATCTCTAGAGGAGAAGAAAATCTGGTTCATAGGTTAAATTCGATAGCAAAGAATGTTATAAATTTACTTTTAAATGAATTGAAGACGTTTAAATGAAACTAAATTTTATGAATTTTATTGCGTATTTTAACTTATTTTATTCCTGTCCCAGTGTCATAGATAAACACGGCTACCTTCAGTTAACAATTATTAGTTTTGGTCGGATTTACGCCGAATGGGCGTATCTTGAAGGCTTGCAATTGTATGCTTGTTTACCTTCAATTAATAATTATTAGTTTTTGGTCCGATGTATGCAGAATGGGCGCATCTTGAAGGATTGCAATTGTATGCTTGTTTTGGGATTTAACTTTATTAATTATAAGATCCCAAGCAGATGGTAACACCCAGTCATCCCCTCGTCATAGTAATCTTCTCCATAACATTACAAAGCAGAGTCATCAGAATCGTCATCTTCCAGTCTTCCATGTCCATCTTCTGTATACCATGAGCAAGGCATCGCTGGTGGAAAAGTGCTGCTTCTCTTCAAATCATTACACTGGCACCGCCATTAGTTGTATAGGCAAGCGGGTGGATTTGTCGTCGGCTCAGGACTCGGGAGTAGGTACTCTCTCTCACTCACTCCAGAGTATAGTCGCGCGACTTGCGTTGCATAGTCCAGCCGCGTTGCCATAGCATGCACTATGCGAAAAGCGTGGGCTATTTAATTTTTTTGACATAATACTATTTAACATAGATTTATAATGAAATACCGAAAAAGTCGTAAATACCAGTTTCCGTTCACCCAATCCCGTTTTTTTAAAGATTTTTCTCTTCAGTCCGGTATCCCGGTATTTTTGAGATTAGGTTTGCGACCCCTACATATAAGTAATATATTAGACAAAATTGGGCCAAGATGCGAGCCCTAAGGTATACCTGACGTTACCAGATTGGTTAAAGAGCTAAAGCCATTAACGACTACATAAAAAAACGGTCGTGTAAGTATGATGAAAGCCATTTTAGCACCGGGCCTGAAAACCCATAATACGATAATTTTTCAATAAGTATTCCGTTTGGAACTTTGTCAAATGCCTTTTTAAAATCCGTATATATGGTATCCACCTGCTTCTGCGAGTCAATAGTTTCTGATAATGAGGTAGTGAAACTAACTAAATTAGTGGTGGTAGACCTACCTGGCAAAAATCCATGTTGATGCTTAGAAACGAAATGTTTGAAATGCATTTGAATTATTGGACAAACTAAAGATTCGAACACTTTTGCAAAAATCGAGAGAATTGATATAGGCCTATAGTTGCGTATATCTTTCTCATCATCACTCTTGAATATTGGAACTACTTTTGCTTTTTCCATAAAACTGGAAAAGTACCCGAACACAGCGAGGCTTTAAAGATAAGATATAAAGGCAAAGTTAGGCTAGTTGCGCTATTTTTTATAAATAGCGGTGGTATATTGTCCGGTCCTGCACCTTTGCTAATATCGATACCCTTCAGCTTTTTGAAGATTTCATTCTTATTTATTTCTATACCTGCTAGATTTTCACTAAAGCCTAAATAGAGGATTTTTCGTAAATGAGATGACGGATCTAAACGACAGGAACTATTTGAGTCATCATACACCGAAGCAAAATAACTAGAGAACATATTGCATATTTAAACTCCGCTAGTAGAAGTTTTAACTCCGTTATTCATAGCAGCTGGATACAAGTTAGAATTATTGCGTTTACTCTTTAGGAACGTCCAAAATGCTTTCGGATTCTTCTGAATTTGCTTTTCCAGGTTTCCGTTATAATTGTTGTAGGCATCACGCGTAATTCTATTACAACGATCACTAAGCACTCTTAGTTCTATTTCATCCATTGGATTATTATATTTTTTAAATCGTTTTAGCATTTTGTGCTTTTCTTTAATTCTTTTTGCAACATTGTAATTGATCCATGAAGCTTGTATGTACCTATTACTCTTAGCTTTTTTTAAGGGAACATAATCTGTGATAGCAATTTGTATACTCTCGTAGAATAGTCTAACCATTTCATCTATATCATCCAGGTCCAATAATGTATGCCAGTCGATTCCCTTCAAGTACTCATTTATAGAATTATAATCGGCTTTATAAAAATTGTATCGCTCGTGTGATAAGTATATTTTGTCTCACATTAGGTATGTTTATTATAAGGGGCGGATGCATTGGGTCAATATTACTGATTGGATTATAAGAGTAACTAACGGAACATACAGGTAAGTCTACGAGTACAAGATCTAGTATCTTTTGCCTATTATTAAGTATAGAGTTACATTGGCGCAAGTCATTTTCCGTTATGAAATCCAATAAGCTCTATGCTGCTGGGGGAAAGTTATATTTTTAGTGTGCTATCAGTTGGGTCGTTTTTAACCCTTTTTATAAGTACTTACATCCGACAAAGTTCTTGTATTTTAGAATTATAATCTGACGTATCCATGACTACCGTCGCTTTTCCATTATCTGCGTGGAGAATCCTGGAAGAGATTCTGAGAGAAGAAGTTCTGGTTCATTGCGTAGGTTCTTTAACGCTATAAATTCGTTTGGGAAGATTCGGTTTAGGCACTGAACATCGACGTAACATAGACGAAATGTCTTGACATATCGCCTCCAAATCTTCTTTCCGCATATTGTTTTTAAATAAACAGTCCTCGATACTACAGATAATTTCTTCGTACGGTAATTTGCGTGGTGTTATAGCAAAATTGAGGCCTTTCGATAAATCCTAATTGTTGCATCATCCAGTGTTTGTTTTGACAGATAATAGAGCGCTGCGCTGGAAGAAAACAACATGCCCGTAGAATATGCAGTATTACTCAGACACTGCCTTACGACTGGCTACCTATTGTGGAAGGAGGAGTTCTACAAGCAAGTAGATGGTGTGGCGATGGGCTCACTTGTATCTCCCTTTGTCACCGACATATTAATGGAAGATTTTGAGGAGAAAGTCCTGCTTACTTTTCCCATAAATCCAAGATTCTACAAGCGGTACGTAGACGACACTTTCACAATTCTACCTTTAGATAAAGTAACTGCATTTTTAGACCATCTTAACTCTATAAATTCTAAAATTCAGTTCAGAATGGAGTTAGAGCCAAACAATTCCTTAGCTTTTCTAGATGTGTTAGTAATTCGGAATCCTGGTAACACCTTGAGCCATACTGTGTATAGAAAAAAGACCCATACAGATAGATATTTAAACGGTGATTCTCACCACCATCCTTCACAGTTAGCTACCATGTGTAAATCTTTGTTTCAGAGAGCACAAGGGATCTGTGACAGTAAACAACAAGCTTCGGGTCCCGCGCCTACGTCATAGTGAACGAGTGAAGCCGGCCACTGTCGAGCGTGTACCTGCTGTACTGCCATATGTTAGAGGAGTCACTGACAAGATTGGCTACATTTTGAAGCGCGCTTCCATCAAAATATACTTCAAGCCGCTGAAGAAGATTGGTCAGGTTTTACCATCAGTCAAGTGTAACGTCCCTCTGCAAGATGCAGGAGTGTACAAGCTTGATTATGAATGTGGTCTCTCCTACATAGGACAAACTAAAAGAGCAATTAAAACCCGCGTTAAAGAACATATAGCTGATGTGAAGAATCGACGCTCCGGGAAGTCTGCAGTCTGTGAACACGTACAGGATCGCCCCCGTCACTACATCAGATTTGATAGACCACAAATCCTCGCTAAAGAACACCGATTCCTTCCAAGAATGATTGCGAGGCTATTGAAATCAAAACACATTCTAATTTCAATGGAGAAGATGGCTGGGTGCTACCATCTGCTTGGGATCCTATAATAAATAAAATTAAATCCCAACCCAAGCATACGACTGCAAGACTTCAGGATACCATAAGTTCATACTGTGTAGATCGAAACAAAAATTAAATTTTAATCTATGGCAACCGCGGTTAACTATGACATCTGGACGTTGAACATCTCAGTCCCCCCCCACGTGACCATAGGTGCAGTAAAGCGCTCGCAACGTCGGGTATTTATAAAGTTAAATATACGCGATAAATTCCGTAAAAACTAGTATTATTTCAATGTGTAGTGTTCGCGTAAATATAAGAAATTCGTAATGACTCTTGAAAACAGCACGTAGATGCGGTTCGGAACAGAAATTGGTCTGTAGTTCTTCAAGAGAGCTTTCTAGAAGGACAAGACCATCGCACTTCTGCTCCACGCCTCCGGAGTAGTGCCAACATGGAAGACGCAACAGCTTCCGAAAGACTTTAAGTACCAGTGTTCCACCCGCTTTCAGAAGCTCCGCTGTAACTTCATCCTCGCCTGGGACCTTGCCGTTTTTAAGGTGCTGGAGAGCCATTCTAATCTCGCTTAGACTGACATATGCGATATCATCGTAATAGTGTCGGATATGACTTACACTTGGATCGTTACTCACACTTGCGTATGGCTTCAACGATGATGTGTACAGCTACCTATAGAATATCTCAATCTCACTAAAAATCTCAGACTCAGTCTTCATCTTTGACAGTTGGTCCTAAAACCCTAGTCCGATCGATTGCTTCTTACATGTGAGCAGTATTAAAGTTGCGTAAGTCCACCCGCATGCATCTGTCTGTTCAGTTGCCTGTATGCTGTCAAATCTGCTGACGACTGCATCTTCATCTCCCTTCTAACAGCCATGAGATTAAGAGTGAGATCGGAGAGTTTTTGTGTTTATCTGTGGTGGGTCTTGCAGAACTTAGCTTCAACCGCATGGACAGTTTCCACGAGCTTGTCATTTATATTGCCCACTGCATTGCAATCTTCTAGGCACTGAAAACGGTTTTGTAGTTCGAGCTGAATGGTTTTGGAATTTTGGATTAGAGCACGAGGGAGACGAAGCGTTTACTTCATTAGATGGGACCTCTCCAACTTAACGCTTAGGTTTAGTGTGCCTCTAACCATTTGATGATTGCTTTTATAAAAAAAAAAAAAAAAAAAATATATATATATATATTATTTGCTATAACCATTTGGTGATTGCTACCAGTTTTCACCCTTGCGATCACTGAGACATCAATGAACAGTTGCCGTCTATTCGTCATTATGAAGTTAATCTAATTTTTTGTCAAACCGTCGGGGCTTGACCAGCTCCACTTTCTGTGGGGCCGCTTCTGAAAGAAAGAGTTTATCGTAAAGAGTCCCTCTTTCTCCACGAAGTTGGCTAGCTGCTGGCCCCTTGGGTTCCGTTGCCCTATCCCAAATTTCGCTACATTCAGCTCACCGTTCTGTCTTGTGCCTAGTTTGTATTGAAGTCTCCGATTAACACCGTATAGTGCGTTTTGCAGGAATACATTCAAATTCAAATTCAAAATTCATTATACAGTTCTTAAATTTCAGTATATTAACTAGGCTGGGGTCTCCTTTTAAGTATATCGATCTGTGTTTGGGGACCCCGCCCTTCCATAACAATTTTAGATAAATATAAAATTGCGCATACGTAAAGATTAAATTGAATGCGCGCGCGCGCGTCTGTGTGTGTGAGTGTGTGTGTGTGTGTGTGTGTGTGTGTCAGTCAGTGTGTGTTTGTGTGTATGTGTGTGTTGTGTGTGTTTGTGCATGTTTTGTGTTTTGTGTGTGTGTGTGTGCGTGTGCGTGCGTGCGTGTGTGCGTGTGTGCGTGCATCGTCGCGTGCGCGCGCGTGTGTGTAGGGTGTGTGTGTGTGTGTGTGTGTGTGTGTGTGTGTGTGTGTGTGTGTGTGTGTGTGTGTGCGTGTGTACGTGTGTTGCGGAAAATATTTATGCTATGGTGCAATTTTTCTATTTATTTCAATAAATTTTCAGTTTCTTCATACTCTATCGTCTTTAACCACGCTGTAACTTGTTTTTTCACATTATGCTTGGTGGTTGCATATATGTTAAGTTTTTTATTAGTATATTTATAGAGATGAGCAGACTGACTTCTAAATTGCCTCCTAGCAAATTTCGTTTTCTTATACATGGCTCTAGAAATATTCTCATACATTTTCTACATCTACTCATCGGGATGTGCTGAGGTTGGTGTGTAAACCTGTAAGGTCATACCTTCAGCGAATATCGTTTGTTGACATAAGGTACGCAACCCTGGTCGATACACTCCCAATCTTTACAACATTGTTAACGAGAGACCGGTGGACGATAAATCTAACACCTCCTTAGAACAGATGGTCACCCTCCCGGTGATAGAGCAAGTTGCTGGATTTGAGAATCACCGTGTCCTCCTTCCCTCTTCGGACCTCGGATAATCCTATAATATACCAGCGCAATTTGTCTATCTCTTCTTTTAGCTCCAGGATCTTCTCGTCAGTCCTCAGGGTGTTATATGTTGCCAGGTCGAGTCATCGTAGGTGGCAACCGAACCTTCACCGGAGATTCTTAGCACCCCCTGCCCCGTCGTTTCCATGGTCGCCACCGTAGCCAGGAATAGCGCGGCCGCCGGGGACTGGGGGCTGTCTATTTAAGTCGTTGCTTGGGGGGTATCTTGCCATAGTTACCACGGCGAGCGGGTTGGCAATCACAGTTTTTTTTGTTGTACGGTTGCTGTTATCAGGAAGATGCTGCTACCCATCTTCTGCCTGTTTCCCTCTGTCACCTGTTACGACACTCACGAGAAGATATAGGGTAGTGAATACTCTTAACTGCCACTACACGACCCTTTGTAATATCTTCTATCTGCAATAGAAACTCCCGTCAAAATCCGTTCAGCCATTTCGAAGATTACCTCGAACAAATTTCTCTTTTTTCTTATAAGTCCTGTATAAGGCTTGCTCATACTACAACCGCGACTGGCCGCAGCGGGTCGCATTGCAAAATTGCGTCAAAGCACATAGGAGATGCGTCCAGCCGCACCGAAAGCAATAATTGAATTAGTCAGCCGTTGGTAGTGCGAATTGATGGACAGTTCTGACGAAGAGTTTACGCTATTTGTTGTTTATGATATTTTTAGACTGTTCGTATTTAGTCGATGTAACTGTAGCTTGAGTAAAACTATCGTCATCTGTATGGTATTATTAGCTGAATTCAGTCTGACATATTTGAATCCCTGTCAGTCTCACTGTCTACATATGGATTTAAAAATAATAATATCTTGGTATACTATGGATCTTTAAGATTTTTATCATGTCCACTTTTGGTTTTCCTCAATTTATTAAGCACCTGTAATTCTCCGTAATCCTTTTCCACCTGTCTCTACAATCTTGAGCTGTAAGAGAAAGTTATTTTTCAGTTTCTTGGCTTCTGGGAATTCCTTCAAGTCACTAGCTTTTAACGTTCACTTAGGACAATCAAGCATAAGGATTATTGTTTATGAAACTTTATATTTGAAAAACTGTCATCAATTGTTATTTCGCCCCCTGGTGAGTCAAAGTGGAAAGATATAGAATTACAATTTACATTAAAGTGAAGCTTCACTTAACAGCGGATGTCTTTTTTATTGCCACAAAAAATATTAATTTATCATAACAGTATGTATTATCGCTATAAAATTAAAGACGTTGGTGGTCTTGGGATAACTCTGATACAAATATATGTAAGAATTCCATTTTAGTAAAATGTTGAATAACGGACAACGATTTAATTTTATTTAACTAGATTTGCCTGCTATCTGGGGGCACGGTAGTGCCCCCGCCAATTTGAGCAAAAAGCGGCATGCGACTGACCGATCATCAAAACTCTAAGGAACTTCTAGCAGACATAGAAGCTTCAAACTTAGATCACTATTGGTGTTTAGTGTATAAATCAAGAAAAAAAACTAAAATATTTTTCAATTTCCGTCCAGTTTTCTAGAATATGTATAATATAATGGAATAAAAAGTGTAGGTAGGTACTTTGCTGGTAATCAAGAAGTAGAAGGTACCGGAAGGAAAAAAGTAGGAATATCTGCAAAAATGAGATGCCATCAAAAACATAACTTGTAAAAAAAACAAATCTCGCAACTCAGTTCTTCTATCATAAAAAGTTGTGAGATCCATGTAATATCAAGTCGGTTAATTTATTCGTTTCCTACTTAAGGGTCCTTCTGTCTTAAGTTATTACGTAATACGTTAAATATAACAACATCTTATTGTGACCGTATCAATAATAAAAATCTTTTGTGTTTTAAATCAATAGATTGACTTGGCAATCGCACTAAGCAATCGAATTTAATATAGTATGTATTACTTGTGATATAGTATACACAATGTGGTTTCATGACATCCATCAAATCAATTATAGCCTACCGAATATAGAATTGAAGTGTTCAACTTTTTATTCATGTACTGTAATTTTTAGTTCATTTATATTTTTCTTATACCCCCTTTATGTAATGATTGAAAAACTGCCCCAAAATAGTTTAAACTTAATAACGAGTAATGAAACTCATGAAACAAACCTAAATAAGTTTCTTAGTAATCGGACATAAGTACAGGGAATTTACTGTAGCTAGAACTCCTTGCTAAGTTAATTACGTGAAGTCAACGTTGAGTCGTTAAAACTTTGTTGCCACTGATTTACTTAGTGGTAGATGAAAACCTGGATATACGCAACTTTATTTATAAACATTGTACAGGACTTATTATTAATTAAAAAAGCATTCAGGAGAGGATATATGAAAAGATACATAACTTAATTTAAATTTACCTGGTATGTTAGACATGATACGGATAGGATATAAAACAATGAGTGAATGTGTCCTACATTTACTCGTACGCACACAAATGGCGCTCTTAACTCTATTGTGTGAAATCAGTGTATCAAAAAAGGCAAGTATGGCAATTCACATATGTATATTAGTGAAAGTTAGGGGTGTGGCTTGTGTGTGTGTGTGTGTGTGTGTGTGTGTGTGTGTGTGTGTGTGTGTGTGTGTGTGTGTGTGTGTGTGTGTGTGTGTGTGTGTGTGTGTGTGCGTGTGCGTGTGCGTGTGCGTGTGCGTGTGCGTGTGCGTGTGCGTGTGCGTGTGCGTGTGCTTGTGCGTGGTGCGTGTGCGTGTGCGTGGTGCGTGGTGCGTGGTGCGTGTGCGTGTGCGTGTGCGTGTGCGTGTGCGTGGTGCGTGTGCGTGTGCGTGGTGCGTGGTGCGTGTGCATGAGCGTGTGCGCGTGTGCGTGTGCGTGTGCGTGGTGCGTCGTGCGTGTGCGTGTGCTGTGTGCGTGTGCGTGTGCGTGTGCGTGTGTGTGTGCTTGCGTGCGTGCGTGCGTGCGTGCGTGCGTGCGTGCGTGCGTGCGCTGCGGCGTGCGTGCGTGCGTGCGTGCGTGCGCGTGCGTGCGTGCGTGCGTGCGTGCCTGCGTGCGTGCCTGCGTGTGCATGCGCGTGCGTGCGTGCTTGCCTGCGTGCGTGTGTGTGTACGTGCGTGTGTGTGCATGCGTATGTGTTGTGTGCGTACGTGTGTGCGCGCATATGTGCGTGTGTGTATGTATGTGCGTGCGTGCGTGCTTGCGTGCGTACGTGCGTGCGTGGATTCATGCGTGCGTTCGTGCGTGCGTGCGTGCGTGCGTGCGTGCGTGCGTGCGTGTGTGTGTACGTGTGTGTGTGTATGTGTATGTGTGTGTGTATGTGTGTGCCATGTGCGTGTGTGTATGTACGTGCGTGTGTGTGTGCGTGCGTGCGTGTGTGTGTGCGTGCGGTGTGTGTGTGTGTGTGTGTGTGTGTGTGTGTGCGTGTGTGTGTGTTATATGACGATTTACATAATATTTTGAAATCACTACAAAGCAGATAACATTTTGAAATAGTTATGCGTCCGAAATGAACCATGCAAAAAGTTTGTATTAAGTATTAATTTAATTTACAGCACGTCTTATAAGAAGATAAGGTGTTAATTTAACTACTATTAAACAATAATTAAACTGATCTCTGAAATCTATTTTGTATTAAACTTTAGCACTATGTCAGTTCGTAGATTGATATATTAATATGTTTAAAGCTTATAACGCCTAAAGCTTACTGAATTTCTTAACCGAAAGGTGCTATTGTGAAGTGTATTGTTCTATTGTGATATAATTTCAACAACAGATTCTATTGTTCTGCGTAAAATTGTTTAGTGTTTTGGCAATAATATTCAGATATAATGGTAAACTTTGTGAATATAATTTCCTCGGCTTTCAAGAGCGTACATAGCATTCTTTATGATGTATGCCCATTAGCGGCCGCCTTCCTCCCTCGTTAATTAAACACTGAACTTTTTTGCCCCAATTTATTATATATACAAGTTTCTTTTGTTCCAGATAGGCGTTTCACATACATGTGTATAGGCGACAAATACTCAGGCCTGAAAAAAATTATTCATGTCATACAAATGTTTATTCCCTGTAGTAATCGAATCTACTACCTGCGTACCGTACCCTAATGCTTACTGATCCATCGAATTAAGAAAATTATAAAATTAACAACTAAATCCAAAACTTTAAAACTTATATACTTATTGCATATAATTAAAATGAACATCTATTCTATAACATCTCTACATAGTATAAAACAAAGTCGCTTCCCGCCGTCTTTACGCTTAGATCTTTTAAGCTACGCAACGGATTTTGATGCGGTTTTTATCAATAGACATAATATTCTAGAGAAAGGTTTATATGTTATATACATAATATTATGTTGTCGAGATACAAAAAACATGCGTGCGAACACGGTGCGTATCGCTATTAATAGTAATATATGACGAGTCCGCCAAATTGATAAGGCCCACCACATACATACGGAATTTCATTTCGGTATTCAGTTTCGGAATTCCGATTCGGGATTGCAAACGCAGCAAGTCCGTATAAAATCAATGACCCGTCACACAGCTACAGTAGTTTTCCGTGCGGAATTTTGCGGACAAAACGGGATTCCGTATCTATGTGGCTGAACAGTTTGTTCCGTTTCGGAATTACGAAACGGAATTCATGGTATGTCCGTGGCGGGCCTTAATCTCTACGATAGCCCATAGATGACTACAGCTAGATACACTTAGAGAGCTGTTGGGGTGTTTAGCTGTTTAGCCTAAAAATATGAAATTATGTGAAAACTATAATTTCAGGTTACATTTACTCTGGTCTTTGTTACATTAACTCAGTAGTTCACTGTTGAATAGCGGCAAAAATGGGACAGTGGCTTATCGACCGTACCGTAGAAATAACCCGAGTTATGAAGTCTTAAAATACCTATTCTTTTCTGCACACTAATCCAATTGTATATTTACTCATATATACCGCAATACAGATATTATTATAGATAAATAAAAGATCTCTAAAAGTATCGATAAAATCTTTCAAAGTCGACATACAAGTACACGTTTGAAAAGAGGTTTTGAGAAAATATATGATTTTGTATATTATGATTCCCATTTTTGTCTTCTATCTTCGAACATCACTTATATGTATGTGTATGTTCAATTTTATATTAAATGATTTTGTTTGCGTCATGATAATTATCCTCTTGTAAATTTACAGAAATTAAAAAAAAACGTATGAATGTAATTAATCTAAGTACTGAAACGTCAAGATCTGTAACATTTCTGTGGCGTATACTTTTGACATGAGGACCCTTGTCAAATTGACTGTTATTGGAGGAATAGAACGGAAAATGCCTCAATATTTTCTTAATGTGGCATTATTTGAAACATTTTAACGTGACATCTAAATTGTACAAAAGACTAATAGAATATTAATATGTCTTGAAATGACGGTATTTGGTTGGATAAATACAAGAAGTACATAATTTCTGACAGAATCTCGTAGAACTTTAGCATGAACACATTTTTTAGGAAGCGTGTTTGGCCTGTTAGAAAAGTATTTATTAAAATGTGAATTTTAATATCTGTTGGGGTAATAAGCATCTAATAATTTAGAAGCACACTTATTTTTGGCCACTATACATAAATTTATTTCTGTTTAATTGATTTCGAATGTGCCTAAAACTGGACAAATGTTTTTTTTTGTTTTCTTCTATTCTTGTCTAATAATATTTATGCTTAAAACAATATCATATTACATGTTGTCTAAAACAATGACTTATATTATTGTTACGAGCTTAGGGTTCGCGACAATAAAACTGCTGACATTTTAATTACCGAATACTAATTAAAACTTAGAACACACTAATAATTAATCACATTTGACATCTTAGTTCACTTTATTTCACTCCCAAGTCTTCGCTTGAATCGCCAATTCAATACTGCCCGGTCGCGGCCCTTAACGGTAGGCCTTTTCCACCGAAACATCTAGGCTGTTCCAGTAAATATCGGTCCCGACCGACTAGGTGTAAAACATTCGAGTGTGGAGTTTTCTAGAAAGCTTAGTTCTTCTATTCGATACTAGATGGCGCTAATGCCATGTACCCGGCATCAACTGTGGCGCGCAACATTGTATTATATTAACTAAACAAATTATTGTAAAATATATTAGTTTTACTAATTGAATTGATACAAGTTGTATGTACTTAAGTGCAAATTCAATTAAGACGAGAAATAGAATTTTAATATAAATAAAAATGTTTATTTTAATGATAACTACGTTGTTAAAACTTATCATAATCTTTACGTGTATTTTGGAGTCTTTCTATACGTAAGGGACGCGTTCCAGCTATGTTATGGTTGTGGCACGAATAGGTCGGCTCAACTGGGGAAGGAACACGCTCTCACACAATACCATCGTAAAATAGCAGCCTAATGCTGCTGTGTTTCTTGTGGTGAGTGTAGAGAACCGGTGACTCATTTTATTGGTAACGAGGCATTTCATCTTAGTCCTCAGGGTTGACAACGTATCTGCATTTTGATTCTTAATCGAGGATAAATATAGATGTTTATGGGCCACAACATCCATTTATCATCAGATGGACTGCGTGCTCGTTTGTCACGCTTATTCTATAAAAAATCTCATTGATTGTCGAGCTAATCATTAATTATATTCGATGTAAACATTTTTGCGAAAAAATTTCAAATTTTTTCGATACATTGACAATTGACACGATTGAGTTATACTTTCATCGGTACACTACGGTCTGAGCAATTGAAACCTTTTGTGAAAATCTAGAAATTGTCTTCGCGTTCCAAGTCCGACTACATGAAATTTTTACCGAGAAATTTTGTTCTAGTAAACCTAATAAATATTGCTTACATGCCATTCTATAAAAAGAAATATAAATTAATTCAATATATCAATAAATAAAAAAAAACTATCAATTAACGATTTTTCAGACATTTCTTAACTAAAGAGTATGAGAAAACATTTATATTAATTACCTATCACAAGAGTTATTTTTAAAAATTTGTGGTATAATAGGAGAATATAACATTATGATACGTTGCACCGTGATAATCTAACGGAAATCCGACCTAACATATCTAAAAAGAATGTACGGAGAACAGCACACAGTGATAACTAGTACCTAAATTAAACTTTTTCTAAGATTAATTACTTAGAACTACTTAGAACTAATTTTAAGACAAAATATAAAAAGATAAGTATTTTGCTTATGTTCTTACTCATTCAAATTTAATATATATTAAAAAAACATTTTACTTTTTAACATTTTAATGTTAAATTCCACGCGTGCAATATTCGCGTCCAATCACCGGCTTAAACCGACGACGTTTCTATTTATCTGAAGCCCTTTAAACCAGAATGATACTAGTACCAAAGCAAATAAACTTAGTTTAAAAGAAAGAGCGTCTGTTTCAGACAGCAAAGGAGAAAATAAATATTTACAAGAAAAAATCGGACTTCGTTCAGAGACTAATAAAAGTTTGAGATTACTTCATCGTATTTATTTTCATAAAAACTAAGATAGGTTCAACGCTTCATCTAAAAATAGTCTTTTATTAAAATAAAAGTTACAAATGGACACAGAATACATCTAGTAGGCGTTCACTGTTAGTCTATATATAATGTCGGACCTTTTATCACTCTTTATGAAACAAAACATATAGGGGTTATTCTTCCCAAGAAAAGTCCCAGAAAATTGTGCATGGTGGTTATATTTGGGATGTGTTACACGATATCATGCTGTTTCTGAATTTCTTTATAATTATTTATATACGTAAATTATTAAATGAAATAATCCCGCTGTGTTTCTTACTGGTTCATCCCAGGACAGCGGCTTATCCAAACCAATGGTAAAAACATAAGCATATTTAATATATACATAACATAACCATAATTTTCAATCTATATTGAATAGAAGTCATATCAATTCACGCCTGTCACCCAGGAGGGTAGGCAAAGACTACGGAGCTTCCATTTGACACGATCCTGACACACCTCTCTCGCTTTCTTCACATCCTTATATCTACGCATACATGTCCGTCAGTTAAGGGTACTCCTAATCTGGCCGATTTTCAATATATTGCCAATTCGTTGGATAAACTTTGGACCAAACCACCGACGAATCCTTTCTTAATCCTGAATTCAACATCGTTTTGCAAACCACATTTTTCTCCTTTTACACAATTTCTCACCCTGTCATTCAGATTCAGCCAATATATTATTTATTATATACATTGAATAGATATATGAATAAAATATACCAATATTCTATTCTGTTCCATTACTGCAGAGGTGACGACTTATTTATCTTACGTTAAGACGCCCCTAACTCTGCATATACTTTTAAGTAGCAATAATTATTGCAGAGCATAAAAATAGATTGGATACTTGTCGAGATCCACTGGAAGACATGGCGCCATCGTGCTTTTGGGCAGTATGCTTACATATATGCGAGCAATCTAGCATTAGGAAGTGTGGGATTGAGCTAAGGTGACGCGTATATAATATATAATTACTTTAATACCCTATGGGCTAAGTCATCGGCTTGTGTCATCTCTTGACACATTGCGTTCTCACCATAACGTGAGAATGAATAAACTCACAAATAACAGGCGAATATTATGAATCCAGTTTTTAGGACGAATAATTGTCAAGAATAAGCATTTGTCGCTACGTGAAAAAACTATATTTAAAATAACATCAGAATCTCGAATACCTCGGTCTCCCGTAGATCACGGACAGAGCAGTTTAAATTATACGTGTGAAAATCGTTGAAATTAGTTTTATTCAGTATGTAGCATTAAATAACAGATAGTATAAGTAGAACTGTTTTGGGATCCATCTGTTTAAAGATATATTGCTAAACGAGAACATTTCCAACAATTCTTACTGGAGTCGTGAGGGGTGGATTTAATCAACAAAGTTACGAGCATTTTTTATTTAGAGTTCCAAAATAGCGAAGCTTAAGTTCCGGAGCTACGAGTAGGAGCAGAATTATTGTTAGTATAGGAATTTAATTTGTTTCGTTTTTTGTTATAAATTGTTTTGGACTTAAATTGGATACCAAATTTATATTACTTTCATCCGAGGATATCAGCTTTATAAACAGTAGAATCCATATAACATTGCTTAAGAAATCAGTAAGCTGAAACAGCAATATGACGGCCATGTGGCTCGAAGAAGAAGACATCCAATGATACAGAAAACTTTCTGGAGTAACGAACTCATACCATTTAATAAAGTGTAAGGCGGCTCGCGACTAAAGGCAACGACGACCGTGTAACACATGCAGGATATTGATGGATGTGTGGTAGAGCATTTTGTTCCAATTTATTAGTAGGTAATGACGATTCTCATATCTTTACATCATTCAGCTAAGCAATTTAATAAAGATATAAACAAGTGAAATTTAAAAGAAAAACCTTTTTACTGCATTTTTAAATCATATTCTTTCATTATCATCCGAAGTTGAGCAATATTTAAAATGTCGTGTTTTCAGTTCATCGGGAAGTTTGTTTAAAATTAATCACAAAGTTCCACTCAGAACGACAAACCAACCAGAAAGTGACATATGAAATGTGGTTAAATTGGTAAGCATTAAGCGTAACTTTATTGATTTGAGACCGATTTTTTAAATATTATAATTTTCATCATCATCATTATTACAGCCCTTCACAAATCCACTGATGAACATAGGCCTCCCCCAAGTAATGCCACAAAGTAGGCCCTGAGCCACCTGCATCCATCGACTTCCTGCATGTCTTGCCAGGTCGTCACTCCATCTAGTGGGTGGTCGCCCTACACTACGCCTACCGGTACGAGGCTGCCACTCGAGAATCTTTTTTCCCCATCGGTTATCGATTCTTCGAGCTATATGGCCGGCCCATTGCCACTTCAGCTTACTAATCCGTTGGGCTATGTCGGTCACTCTGGTTCGACTGCGGATATCCTCATTTCTGAGTTTATTACGCAGAGAAATCACGAGAATAGCCCTCTCTATAACTCGCCGAGCGACCTTGAGCGTCTTCATACGGCCAGCAGTGAGGGACAACGTCTCAGATCCGCAAGTCAGCACTGGCAACACGCAATGGTTGTACAATCTAGTTTTTAAATTTTGAGGCATACCTGACGAGAAGATGTGTCGTAATTTCCCGAACCCTACCCAGCCGAGTTGAATCCATCGATAGAACTCTTGGTCGAAGTTGCACTTACGCAGTGGGATTATTTGTCCCAGGTAAACGTACTCGTCAACAACTTCGAGCTTAGTGCTCCCAATAACTACCAGCATAGGTGTGACATGGAAATTAAACATGATCTTTGTTTTGTTCATGTTCATCTTGGGAGACATAATAATTTTATTAAGTGGCAATTAAAGGCAGCAGATCATTATTGGTCCTATCATTACCGGCCTATCGCCATCACCTCCTTGTTCTCCAAAATAATGGAGTCTATTGTTAACTGCCAGCTTATAAGGTACCTTGAGGATCACCAGCTAATTAGTGACCGCCAATACGGTTTTCACCGTGGTCCATCAGCTGGTGATCTTCTGGTCTACCTAACTCATAGATGGGCGGAGGCAGTAGAGTCCAAGGGGGAGGCATTGGTCGTTAATTTGGATATTGCGAAGGTCTTCGATCGGGTTTGGCACAAAGCGCTTCTTTCGAAGCTCCCTTCCTATGGGCCTCTCGAGAAATTGTGCGATTGGTTTACTAACTTTCTTCCATATCCGAGCATCAAGGTCGTTGTAGACGGTGCAAGCTCCGATTACAAGCCTATTAATGCTGGTGTTCCACAAGGATGCGTGCTATCGCCAACGCTGTTTCTTCTGCATACCAATGATATGTTGCAAACCCGTAACATTCATAGCTATGCAGATAACAGAACTGGTGAAGCTCTGTACACCGGCCGTGCCAATATTTCTCGGGAAAATGTCTCCGAGTACCGGAGAGTTGTGTCTAAAGTCGAGTCTTTGCTGAACAGAGTCTCGGATTGGGGGCGACTAAATCTAGTCCAGTTTAACCCCCAGAAGACACAAGTTTACGCGTTAACCGCTAAAAAGAACCCCTTTGTCGTATCTCTTCAGTTTCAAGGCACTCCCCTTGTTGCCTCAGCCAGTATCGGTATCCTCGGCGTCGACGTATCGAGTGACGTGCAGTTTCGTGGTCACTTGGAAGAGAAGGCAAAATTGACCTCTAAAAAGCTTGGCGTTCTCAGCAGAGCGGGACAGTATTTCGTGCCGACACACCGCCTGCTTTGCCTTCTTTTTGCTGTGTGGCAGCGGCCTAGAATACTGCCACTTCTTTTCATCCCGTGAATGTCGTACGAGCCGACAGAGAGAAATGCCTTAAAAAAAGAGAACTTAAGAGGGGGTTTACAGGTTACCACCAAAAACTGGACTTGGCGACGTATAATGGACGGACTCTGTAGCAATACGGAAACATTTATGAACTGGAAGTTGAGCTGGAAAATATAAGATGGCATATTGTACGGTTAAGTGAAGTCCGAAGAGAGGGAGAGGTCACAATTACCATGCAAACTGGCCATCTGATCTACTTTCGGGAGGGAGACGACCTATCCCAAGGCGGAGTAGGTTTCCTCGTTCATAGGATCCTCACTAACAACATTGTAGAAATCTCAAGTGTGTCGACACGGGTAGCGTACCTTGTATTTAAGTTATCAAAGAGATACTCTCTGAAGATCGTACAAGTTTAATGCCCCGACCTCGGCACATTCGGATGATGAAGTAGAAACTGTCTATGAAGACATTTCTAGGGCCTTACGTAACATCACAAAGGCCCGTTACAATGTTGTTATGGGGGATTTTAATGCCAAAGTGGGTAAACACACGGGCGTCGAATCAATTTTGGGACACCACGGTTTTGGAAGCAGGAATCACAGGGGGCAAATGCTGTACTCTGAATATCGATTTTATGCTTGAAAGGTCCCGATTGTTGAAGTCTACGATTCGACCAAATCTGATTCAAACCGTAACTGGCTCCCAACGCTTCCATCTAGAACTTAAAAATAGAATCGATGCCCTGAGACCCACTTTGGATATTGACGAGAACCTTAAGGTTAAGCGTGATTAAGATCTTACGGGATGAGGGCAACAGGTTTTGTGGCAAGCAAAATACGGGCCGAAAGTCGAAGTTCTCAGATGAGACACTTCAGCTTACGAAAAGAAGGCGTGAGTTATAAACAGCATCACCATCGGAACAGGTGACACTAACCAAGCCTGTGAGGAAGCGACCTGCGTCGCTCTAATGCTGTTGCTATACAAGCGGCAATAGAGCGAAACAAGGGATCCAAAATCTTTGTTCGGGAGCTTGGATGAAGTCACATCACAAAACTCCAGACGCATGATGGCAAAGTCCTCACGTCAATGCTTGAGGTTCTCTCTAAGATCGAACACTATTATGGCAAACCTCACATAAGCCACAACCCGACCCTGAATGCGATGACCCCAGAGCCACGCTGACTCGCCACTATACCGACGAGCTGCCAAACATCTGCCTTGGGGAGATTGAGCTGGTCCTCGGTCAACTTAAAAATGGAACTCCTGGAGAAGATGGAGTTACAACAGAGCTCTTAAAAGCTGGGAGTCAACCCTTGCTAAAAGAGCTCTATCGAGTTTTTAACTGCATCTTACGAGATGGGAGAACCCCAAGGTGTGGAGCAAAAGCATTACAGTCTTGTTTCACAAGAAAGGTGACAAGACTATGCTAAAAAATTACCGACCCATCTCGCTTCTGAGCCACGCCTATAAGTTGTTTTCGAGGGTCATCACAAATCAACTCGCGCAAAGACTCGACGATTTTCAGCCTGCGGAACAGGCTGGGTTTCGAGGAGGATTTGGCACTATAGACCACATTCACACAGTGCGGCAAATAATACAGAAGACAACAGAGTATAATCAGCCCCTGTGTCTTGCATTTGTGGACTATGAGAAAGCCTTTGACTCCATTGAAACTTGGGCTGTTCCCAATCCCAAACCAAATGGGCTGAAACCGATCCAGTTGCATCGCGGAGTGAGACAGGGGGATGTTATATCCCCTAAACTGTTTACAAATGCACTGGAAGATGTTTTTAAGACGTAATTATGACTGGAAAGGACGCGGTATTAACGTATACGGTGAGTACATCTCACACTTACGCTTTCTATATATCTTGAATCGCCGCAGGAACTTCAGGATATGCTGAACAGACTAAATCAATCCCCTCAACGTGTTGGTCTGTGCATGAATCTGAACAAGACAAAAGTTATGTTCAACGATTACGTCATGCCAGTTCCAATTACTGTTGATGGTGAAATTCTCGAAGTTGTCCAGGAATATACTTACCTCGGGCAGATATTGCAACTAGGTAAGAATAACTTCGAGAAGGAAGCCGATCGGAGGATTCAGTTGGGCTGGGCAGCATTTAGAAAGCTCCGTCGGGTTTTCACGTCGCCCATACCGCAAAGTCTGAAGACAAAAGTCTTCAACCAGTGCGATCTGCCCGTACTCACTTATGGTGCCGAAACGTGGACACTGACGATACGTCTGCTCCAAAAGCTTAAAGTTGCTCAGCGAGCAATGGAATGAGCTATGCTCGGAGTTTCTCTGGTAGACAAATTTCGAAACGAAGAAATCCGTCGGAGAACCAAGGTTACTGACATAGCTTTCCGTGTTTGTAAGCTGACGTGTAAATGGGCTGGTCATGTCTGTCGCAGAGGTGACAACCGGTGAAGTAGACGTATTACGGAGTGGAGACCGCGTTTAGGCAAACGTGTGGGACGTCTCCTGACCAGATGGAACGACGATCTGCGCAAGGTGGCCGGTAGAAACTGGATGCGTGTAGCCGAAGATCGGGATAAGTGGCGCGCCTTGGGAGGGGCCTATGTCCAGCAGTGGACTGCCGCAGGCTGATTATGATGATGATGATGAAAATGATGACACCGCCTGCAACTTTACAAGGCGCAGGTTCGGCCGCACATGGAATACTGTTCCAATCTCTGGCTGGGGCTCCCCAGTACCAGCTCCTTCCACTTGACCGCATCCAGCGCAGAGCGGCTCGAATCGTCGACGAACGAGAGTTTCCGATCGGCTCGATTCACTGGCGCTGCGAAAAGATGTTGCATCTTTTTGCATTTTCTTTCGCATATACCATGGGGAGTGCTCTGAGGAATTGTTCTGATTAATCCCAGCCGCCAAATTACGTGAACGCACTACGCGGCAAATGTCCTGATACCATCCATACCATCTGGATGCTTGGCGGTCCACCACTGTACGTTTACAATGAGTTTTCTTCAGCGTATGACCTCTCTGTGGAATAGTTACCACCGGCAATATTTCCGGACCGATACGACCTGGGTACCTTCAAGAAAAGAGCTTAATCCTTTCTAAAAGGCCAGCAACGCACCTGCGATTCCCTTGGTGTTGCGGTTGATCATGGGCGGTGGTAGTCACTTAACATCAGGTGAGCCGCATGCTCGTTTGCCCTCTCTTCTATAAAAAAAAAAAACAATTACACTTACCTCACCTAATACCTAACATCGGGGTAAGTGTGACAGTGTCACGTTTACCATGATTATATTATTATAAATTGTTACCGTTCTGAATTAAAATTTATTTTGCACTTGGCATTGCTTTTATTATAGGTACCACCTTAATCAAAGTATAATATATTACTTATTATATTATACTTTAATTAAGGTGGTCTTACACTTTTGGCCGGCAGTGTATCTTAGTCTAGCACGCTCTAGTATCCTAGTCACTTTGTTTTTCTTCACAAATCATCGCAGTCACAGGAATCCGTGTGCTTACGCGAGGACTTTCTGTTTATCCAATCTGATGAAATGGATGTCGAAGATTATGGATTTTACGGACAAACTTTGCTTACGTCAGCTGTATGTTCTTATACGCTGGTGTGATACATTTTTTGTTTGGCGGATGTAAGAGAGACTACAGTGACAATCGAGCTTGTACATTACATTTCACGGATGGTAGAAACAGATACTACGACTACCTGCTTCTTCTACAGCTCGTATAATTTTCTGATAGAAGCTCGCTCGAGATGTAGCTTTCTCTTCTCGTCTGCGATTCTTCTGACGTATAGGGCAGACATTCGTGGCCATGAAAAATAAACTAAAGTTAAAATTAATCACGAAAAAATCTGTAAGAATAAGGTATATATTTAATAATTACACTATTTTACTTTAGAATTAAGTAAAGTAAATATCGTTTAAATTTTGTACTTACAAAATATTCCCTATGTTTGAATAAGCCTTAAGAGCGTATAAGTGGTTATTACAAAATATAAAAGAGCTTGTTAATATGAAGCTGACGGCAGAAAGTTTTAATTAAATGAAATCATAAGCGAAAAGCTACCTGATTTGCACTTGTTGCAAGCTTTTTGAAAGTGGTTAAGGTTTTTAAAAAGTTTAAGTGGAAGCTGTGGCCCATTTCATTCCCGATCAAATGTAGATGTGTTCTATGAAAAATGTATCAATAATTTAAAGCATTGATTTCAAATGTAGATGTGTTCTATGAAAAATGTATCAATAATTTAAAGCATTGATTTCAGAAGCGACGATGTGGTATTTAATTTTTTGAAAGTTTTTAACGTCGTTTTTTTAAAGTTCATCTTTTTACCCTTAGGAGTGAAAATATATAGAAATAAAGAATATATCAAGCTCAAGGCAACAACTAGAAAGTCGACTAAATAGTTACAAAAACTTCATCAACTTTTGAAATGAAGTTGATGAAGTTTTTGTGGGGATTAAAAACCTAAGTGGGGATTAAAAAAAGTATATGGAAATATTTCTTATATAATAATAAGCAATTGCAAATTAAAAAGCTATTCGAAGGTATATTAATTACAGCTTCTTGAAATATGACTCTTTTTGGAGTTATAGTGTCAAACATAGTTGGACTGGCTTTTATTAGAAAACTAGGCATTCAATCTTAGTCTTCAGGGATGCAAACGCCTCTGCATTTTGTGAGTATTAATATATGTGCATACGATGGGAATTCACAAACTATAAGGTGGACCATCTGCTTATTAAGTACTATTAATTTTATAATATCAATATTAAAAATGGGACGGTATTTCACATGTCTGAAAAATATATGCATAATAAATGTGTAAAAAAATCAATGTTTGTTGCACTTGCAAGAAGGCTATAGGCATAGTAAAATTATTTATTTATTTATTATTATTTAAATTTGAAAGAATATTTTCACTATTATATCTTCTATGAGACGGGCCCAGCTGGTATATAATAAAAACAAAAGCTATGATTTACTGCAAGCCACTAAGGAGCAGTAAAGATTACGGCGGTTTTAATAGGCGTCGTCTTTCCTGATACACTGGCTACGAAACCAAACAGATTTTCTTCGTAATTTAAGGAAGTACGTGTCAAATTTTTTACAACGTCGGTGAGCCATTAATGTGTCACAAATTTTAGATGATTCAACAACGAGCTTTACTGGCAAGGTATCGATCGGCAACTTTAGACGTTTTTATTTATAATTTAATGTCAAATGTTCTATAATTATGACGAACAAATGGTTTTAATAAATCGCGCAAAAGGGCAAATAGAAAAAAAAAAAAACCACAAAACAAAAAAAAAAAAAAAAAAATTTCTACATCTTAGCAGTACCTTAGCAGTATCAACCCCAATTTGTTATTCATGTCGTCCACTGCATTGCACTACACAAACCATAGTTGTTGGAAATTTCAATAAAATATTTAAACTATTATATACAAAAATCAGCCTATTAGAATATGATAGAATAATAATAATTCAATATGAATTACAAGAATACTTATTGATAATAATTTTAAGCTCTACTATTGGTTTTGGAAAATCCTCTTTTCCGGGAAGAACAAGCAAGGAACTTGTTGGTTTTCTTGCTAGTTCTTCCTGGAAAAGAGAAGAGAAAAGAGAAAGGATTAATCCCAGCTGTCAAATTTCATGAACGCATCTTTCGGCAAAACTCCCGATACCACACACACCATTTGGATACTTGGCGGTTCATCACGGTATTTTTCCTTAGAAGTTTTCTTCCGCGTACGACCTCCCCGTAGAATAGTTTACCACCGGCAATCTTTTCGGGCCTGTATGACTTATGGTCCTTCTAGAAAAGAGCTTACTCCTTTCTAAAAAGCCGGCAACGCACTGCAACTCCCCTGGTGTTGCAGTTTTTTATGGGCGGTGGTAGTCACGTACCATTAGGTAAGCCGTTTGCTCGTTTGCCCCTTCTCCTATAAAAAAAAAACATCTAGACTATAAATTGCTCCTATAGCTCTCTTGTGCAAAGTTTTACTATAGTAAAAATATATAGATATTTTATATAATCTAAACACATAAAAATTAATGTTTATTAGCTGTGCTAGACAACACATGCTTGTCTAGCAACTCGTAGTATTAGATAGTTTCACAGCAGGCTTAATATAAAATTCATTTTAAGAAGATGTCGGGTGGGACGCTTTCTAGAATTCATTTAAAAGGTCCTTCGCCAAAATTAATTATGTAAATACGATTCAAAAATTGGGATAATCACTCATTAAATAAAATTATTTAAAAAATATTCTATTAGTACTTTTATTTTTTTCCTGTCTTCTTTATTTCATAATCGATTCTTTATTACTCGTAAGTTGATGATTCTACATCATACATACATACTAGTTGCCTGATTGTAAAACTCTTTTTTTGCCAGGATTCCAGGATTTTTTCAGGACATGTAGCCACTAATCTGTTTGACAACATATTGGAGCGTATCGACGGTTGTATTCTATCCTAGTTCTAAAAAGACATATTATTATCTGTAGTCTTCTTTTTTAACATGTATGCAGATTTACTTGGGTCGGAGTAGCCATTTACCTTAAGAGAGCTAATTATCGTTTTATTTTCTTCAAGACATGTAGCCACTAATCTGTTTGACAACATATTGGAGTGTATCGACGGCTGTATTCTATCCTAGTTCTAAAAAGACATATTATTATCTGTAGTCTTCATTTTTAACATGTATGCAGATTTATTTGGGTCGGAGTAGCCATTTACCTTAAGAGAGCTAATTATCGTTTTATTTTCATCAAAACATTAAATTTATTTTTTATACTTATACTCTTAATTAGTTTAGTGATGTATAATCAAATCTACTTACATCGTGATCAACTTCAGAGCTCTGTTAAATTTTTTCTGCCTTGAAGTCCGTCTGGGTTGGTGTACCAGCTACTTACGTACTTTTGCTGGCAAATAGTAGTTCTTGCACTGATGTGTTCCACGTTAAAGGGCCCAGACACTTATTGCTATGTGTTTCTTCTAGAAATATGAAATATCTTTTATTTGGTAAAATTAGAGACCATTGCCATTACTGGTTTGCAAACTTTTGATCTACTATTTATTAGGATTGGGTAGGTGGGTTACTATTCCAGTAGAAAAATCAGTAAATATCATTTGAATCCTCATAGAACACTAGCATTAAATATCAACTTAATACTTTTGGGTTTTGTTTGGTGAGTGGAGACTACATATATTTAACATCAGGTGGAGTGTGAGTTTTGTCGTCACCCTTATTATATACAAAGAGATTTTCATTGATTTTTTTATAAGATAGGATGTCAAGCGAGCACACAGTCCACCTGATGGTAAGTGGATGCTGTGGCCCATAGACATCTACATCTATCCTCGATTACGAATCAAAATGCAGATGCGTTGTCACCCGTGAGGACTTAGATGGAATGCCTCGGTTCCAGTAAAAAGAGTCTCCGGTTCTCTACACTCAAAATTCGAAACACAGCAGCATTTAACTACTATTTGACGCTGGTATTCTGTGAGAGCGTGGTCCTCCCCCGTGCTCCTCCCATTCGTGCAACAACTATAAGTACTACATTACTGCAGCTTGGCTCTACCAAGTAAAATAATGGTTATAATTCTTTTCGATTGATGAGATAATTCAGTAAAATCTTATAAGTTATGTTTATTAACATAACTTATAAGATTTTATATATATATATATATATTTATAAAACTATTATTTACGGATTTTATCGCGTTTAATTAATTTAATACTTTAATTTATTTATTTTTATTTAGATTATAATGGACGTTATGTTTTTTCGTTTCTTTGAGCTTGACCGCCACAGCATGGCCGGTACGTTCGTCAAGTTCGTTACGTACGTCACTGACAAAGTGTCACTTTAAGTTACTGATTCACTAGGATATACAAATTACTTTCTACTTTATATGGTAACAATTAATATACTACAAATGAAGCACTTGTAAACTAACTCGTCTACTCAGCGTGCTGAATACGGAAATTCATTCAAGTTAATTGTGCGCGTCAGTTGGCGTCGACGTCTGTTTAGAAAGGTCTTTATAGCAGCAGATTGAGAGAGGTTTAAACTTTTAAGTTAAAACACTAAAGTGAAAATAAAGCTAAAACTAAGGTATAGGTGGTAAAATATGGAATCGTCCACGCCGGCACCAACAAAATAGTTGATTGTTATTTTAAGTGCCGATTTGTAAAGTCTCAGCGGCGAATTAGTTCTATTTATAGAATTATTTATTTAAAAATATTACCTAGTATTATTTAGTTAAAAATTAAAATTTATTTAGTTTTTAATTATTTTTTTGTCTGTTTCGTATGGTGAATGTTGAGAACTGGAGACATCGTTTTATAAGAAATAAGGCATTCCATCTTTTTCTCTCAATCTCTCAGTGGTGACGACGTAACTGCATTTTAGTAATTAATCAAGGATAGTTTGTCAAAGGGCCACATTATCCACTTTCTATCAGGTAGCCTATGTGTTCGTTTGTCACCCTTTTTCTATAAAAAGAAAATATTGTTTACATAATCAAAATTTCGTGGATATGTGAAGAAGCACTGGAGTAGCTTGGCAGACTAATAACTTTACTATAAGTCTATATTTATAAGTCTAGTGGCGTATATGTACTGTAATATTTGATTTTTACCTTTTAATTAAAACTATATTATCATTGTGATTAACAATGTTGTGTTCTGCTTTTAATTTTAGCTTTATTTAATTTTAACGGAGACCATACAATACATGAAAGAAGACAATGCAATAGAAATTACGGTACAAATGCATAGAGTTATTTCACATTGTTTAATATTATTAAAAGTTCATACGCTGCTTTTCTTTTAATAAATAAACTACATTGAGTTTTGGTTCCGAGCCAAGACCAGAATTTAACGAGCCCAAAGACATTACGTAGCTATATTTTGCGATATTAAATTATAAAGACAGTAAGATGTCCGATTAACTACGAGTAAGATAATGTGTAATCTAATCTACATTATCTTTTCAATGTCGTAACTTATAATAGCTGTATGTACAGCTATTATAAGTATACAGTAATTACAAATCATAAAACTTTTATATTTTGATATTCAGAAAGAATCATTTAATTATGTTATTGTTGAGGGTGATAGACAACAATATTTGTGTGTAAGTGTAACCCAAATATTTTTTTTAACTCAATATAATATGTAACTATGGACACAGAGCCGAACCGTTAGCAACGTAATAAATAGGATGTAATTCTATCTTCATTCTCTTAGAAGCTTTTCTTTAACCTTCCTATTTATCTTAATGATCCGAATAATGGAAACAAAGCACAAGGCTTTGCGGAGACTTTTCTGGCCTTCGTCACTTAATCTAGAGTTCAAAAGAAGGTGAAGGTCATTCGCTTTATTGATTGATTTATTTCGGAGACTCTTCAATTTATACTTATAAAATGACATTATTTTTTATTTAACCTTTACATTCACAAGAATAGTTCATAGTAGTATATATATATATATATATATATATATATATATATATATATATATATATATATATATATAATAATATAAAACTAGCGATCTGCCCCGGATTACCATGGGTGATATTTGCAACAGCGCTACCTACCGGGGTTTACAATACCTATAACCTCCGCTAAAGTGCAAGCAATATGTTGACAGTTTTACCTCGATCTGATGAACGGTATGGCAGCGCATAAAAAGCGAACAAACAAATATTAATTTTTATATTATAAGTATAGATTTAGACGTTATGACAATTTTACTATGCATAAAGTTCTTGGACTTTGCAAATATGATCACGATTCCGAGTTTTATACTAAGTTAAACTACTTAACAAGCGTACTTTATCGAGAAATTTATATCCTGTCTTTATACTGTACTACGTTTCACGAGCAGAAGGAAACGAATTACCCCCATAAAGAAATATTTGAGTAAGTTAGTTAACACTCATAGTACTTAAAAAAATAGCTTAATAATGGCTGTTGTAAAGGAAACGTTGAAAATTGCAATAAGCGTAATTCGCGATAGAATCCGTAAAACAGTTTAATTTAATGTGTAGTATTCAAGTATGTTAATGGGAATGTATGTATGTTTGTATTTTTGTTTGTATGTATGTATGTATGTATGTTTTATGGGAATATTGTAAGTTGTAAGGGACGTGAGGCTTATATGATCACCTTAAGCTTTGCCACTTAGCCGCCCTACATAACCAAAACTAGGAGAATGACAGAGACAAAAACACAAAGTCGTATATTATATAACTAATTAATATATTAAGAAAAAAGAAGCAAACAGGCTTTGGCAAAATTTAGAAACACTCCGAAAAATCTACTTAAAAAAACTAACTACATTACACCATACTAAATCAACTAAAATATTTACTGTAATGTCAACTGTCAAAATGGTATAGATAAGGCATCGCCCTTTTGACCCTTTATTATTTGATTGACCGATGAAAAGCTATTGTATCACACTGTCATCTACGTAAACAAGGCTGTCGTTTTTGAGTTATAAAAAGTGACTATATTAACCGGATGACCATATTACTCTCACGAACTATATTAGTGGTACTAGGCACTGGAGACTTCAAAAAACCTAATCACATTTAAAACGGATTATATAGGCGCCAGAGTACACCTCATCACTCCACACTTTATGGTAAAAATAGTATCTCAACACGTTTGCTATCAAATTATAACAAAACATTTAATACCATCGACCCCTTTATAGGCAGTAAAAGTGATTTTAGAAACAAGGTACGTGCATGCATATTGAACACAGCTTCTGTTGTTTAAATTACTTTTGTTTGTAACCAGTTACGTAGGATGCCGGTAAGGTACATTATGAATAACACTTACTTTAGGTAGCTATGTTTAAATAATAAGTAAGCTATATATAGATTTTAAAATATTTATATACATGTATGGGTGTGCACTTATATTTGTATGTATATATGTAATGATATATATAATATATTATCTCATGATATACATAAATAAATGAATTATAAAAAAATTACTTGAGGAGTAAATCACATATCAATTTGTCAGTCAAGACTTAATATCTTACTGTTAGTAAACCTAAAATTTATTTAATTTTATTAAGCTGTTTTAAATTGTTTAATTTCCATCGTTTTATTTATTATAATTGTACCTAGATTACCTTTATATTTAATACGTAGTTAACTGTTATTGGCATACTTGAAGTAAATTTGAAAATTGTATTTAGTGATATACGCTGTTGTTATCCTTATTAAAATAAAATAAAATAGAGGGGCGCCGATGAGTTGCTAGCCAAGGGCGCTGTCGACATTTAATCTGCCTCTGAATCTATAGCCCATGAACACTTGCAATCAACTTCAAACATAGAAGATGCTACAGATACGTTGTCACCTCTGAAGACGAGGCTATACATAATACTACGTTGGTAGTAAATTAATAATAAACTAAAAAAAATTAATATCGAGTAGGGAATCAAAAATTCAAGTTCTACCAATTAAAATATATCCATTATTATTTTATATCTAATTTTATTTTAATTATTCCCGAAAATTATGCTTTAAAATTAAAGTACCAATCGTGTTTTCAAGGTCATGATTATTTATAGTAGGGTGGATTGAAGGAAACTTATCACATTTGCATTCTTTTATTTTTATTCCCTAATATATTAATTCATTTAAAATAAACAAAATGTTATTTGGTACCCATTTTATTTATTAATGACTCATTAATAAACAACTAATTAATTAATTCATGCAAAAATGTTCACCGGCACTTATGTCGACGAGAATAGACAAGTCTATTAGTTTAGCGTTAAACAGCCTTTTAACATGCAGGATCTAACACATTTTTTGTATTTTGATAGAAAGTTTGTTGGGCGACTCCCACTAAATAGAGTGTCGACTTGATGAAACATGCAGGGTGTCGAGGAATGCAGGTGAGTCAAGATATTCTATGAAGAGTATATATTTACTCACGCTTTTATTTTATTATTAGTTCACTATGAACAATAGCAACAAAAATATCACTTTTAGCAATAATTACCTATGGTAAAATTAATTTTTGACGATTTTTTAAGTTACCAGACCGTTGTTAGAAACCGTGTAGCGACGGTGTAAAAATATCTACGTAGAGTCATGCTGCAGAATTATGGTTACAGCACGAATAGGTCGGCTGGAATGGGTAAGGACCACGCTTATGCAGAATACTAGCATCAAATAGCAGCTCAATGCTTTTTGTGTTTCGTATGGTGAGTGTAGAGAACTAGATACCCTTTTCACTGGAAACGAGGCATTCCATCTTAGTCCTCAGGGGTGGCAACGCATCTGCATTTTGATTCTTAATCGAGGGTAAATGCAGATGTTTATCGGCCACAGCATCCACTTATCATCAGGTGGACCGTGTGCTCGTTTGTCACACTAATTCTATAAAAAATAAAAATAATAAAAAACAACTACTAGACACAAACTAGACCCTATTATCGACCCGCGGGTGTCGTAAGAGCAGAAGCGTTTTTTTAATAACGACTAGGAAGAAAAAAAATGCGGTGGCCAACTCGATTGTCCAGCGAGGCAAGCGTTAAGTGTGGCAGATATACCCTTTATGAAACAGTATATTGTGAGGCCTATGGATAGTAGTTATTTCATAGACTGTAAGTAATGAATGAGTGAAGGATAAAGTTATATCAAGTAGTGTATTTCACCAGAAACTATCTGTAATAATTTTCTATGTTGTTACCTAGACACGTGCATCTTGCTATAAATTATGTACATTGTACATAATATCTCTCTTCTCTCTAATACCTTGCTTAAAACACAATTTACAAACTTTGTCCTCAAGTCGAGTTTCCCAACTGTGATTTATTATTTAAACTGGCTGTAAAACATCCATCTTGTCAACATTGGTGAACGATCAATCATAGATTTAGGAATAAATAATTTTTACTATAACTGTATATTTGCACAAATTATAACTGATTTATAAAATATTCCTCTTTATGTATACATTTAAGAACCGCTTGTTTTTCAAAGTTAAATCAAGTCTGTATAACTAACTGATTTTTAGGTACAATAGAGCCAGTAGTTAAGGCCATAAATATTTAAATAAAAACAGGTGTAATCAAATAGCTGCAACTAGAAACTCTTAAGAATTATCATGGAAGAGATATTAAAAAGCGATAACATTATGTTTTTGAAATGAAAACTTCTATAGCATCGTAGTGATTTGAAGCTCAATGAAAAAAAAGCAACACTAAAAGGAGACAAAGTGTATAAATCTGTCATAGTGTTAGAATATACTGTCGTATAGAACCTGACAGCCCAAAGCTCGTGACAAATTTTGATTTTTTATTGTGTGCGTTAGCGAGTGATGTACATTTTACTAACAGGACTACGGAAAAATGATTGTTAAGGAAGCGGTCAAATTACTTAAAAATAGTTTAGTTAACTAAACTGAATAACTTTCGTGTACTAAACTATTTAATTAGAAATTAACGGAATTTTTACCATAACAGTTCTAAAATCTTTAAATAACATGTTCTCGGGAATAAGTTGCACCTAACTGCCTTTTCTATCATCCATCATCCATCACATCCTATAAAAGTCCACTGCTGAACATAGGTCTTCCCCATAAATTGCGCCATAGGGGGGATTTGTGGCCTATTACTACAACAATGGGACGATATGAAGCAGTGGATATTCTTTTACCGCCAGTACCTGCATTTTGCTGGATTTTCTTTCAATGTACAAAATTCAACTTAGTGTTCGTAGTTAGCCGTGTTTAAAATTATATTTAATTTATATATATATATATATATATATATATATATAATAGGGCGTAATGATGATATAATATTATATATATATATCATCATTACGCCCTTCACAAGTCCACTGCTGAACATAGGCCTCCCCCAAGGTATGTATTTATTTTATTTTATGTATATATACTTACATAATGTTTATATATGTGAATATTAATTGCTGTACATACTTCTTATTACACCTACCTCTTTTATCTCTGCACTACTCTAAGGTAGACTGGTAGATAATGCCTCAGGTATTAAGTCCGCCTATATACATCTAATGTGTATATGAAGTTAAATAAATAAATAAAATATTAATTAATCACTGAAGTGGTGATTCTACTAATAAATTATATCGAATTATCTTCGGGGAAAATTATTTACTGCCATGGACAGTTTCCCCGGAACTTCTTTTTTAACATAACTTTAATCAAATATAAATAGGTAGATACTTAATTAAGTATATAGTACATCATCATTATCATCGTTACAGTCCTTCACAAGTCCACTGCTGAACATAGGCCTCCCCCAAGGTATGCCACAAAGCACGGTCCTGAGCCACCTGTATCCATTGACTTCCTGCATGTCGTCACGACATGACACGACGAGACGACCTTTTAAGGTCGTCACTCCATCTAGTGGGGGGTCGCCCTACACTTCGCCTACCGGTACGAGGCTGCCACTCGAGAACCTTTTTTCCCAACGGTTGTCGGTTCTTCGAGCTATATGGCCGGCCCATTGCCACTTCAGCTTACTAATCCTACTATATTTTAACTTATAATAGAGTTTAATTTGTAATTTTGTATGTGTATAATACTCTTATTCATTGTCTTTGACGCAAAATGTACTTAACATATGTGGGTTGATACCTTAATAAATAAACATTATATATATAATCCGTTGGGCTATGTCGGTCACTCTGGTTCTACTGCGGATATCCTCATTTCTAAGTTTATCACGCAGGGAAACTCCGAGCATAGCCCTCTCCATAGGTCGCTGAGCGACTTTGAGCATCCTCATACGGCCGACAGTGAAGGACCACGTCTCGGTTCCGTAGGTCATCACTGGCAACCTGCACTGGTTGTACAACTTAGTTTTTAGGTTTTGAGTTGTTATCAGAAAGATGTTGCTGCCTGTTCGATTTCCCTCTGTCGCCTATTACTACAACAATGGGACGATATGAATATATAATATGTTATACCTGACGAGAAGATGTGTCGTAATTACCCGAACGCTGCCCAGCCGAGTTGAATCCGTCGATTGACCTCTCGGTCGAAGTTGGACTTACCTAGTCGGACTTTGTCCCAGGTAAACGTACTTGTCAACAACTTCGAGCTTAGTGCTCCCAACAACGACCGGCATAGGTGTGACATGGACATTAAACATGATCTTTGTTTTGTCCATGTTCATCTTAAGATCTATTCGTTGAGAGGCACTATCGATTTCGACGGAATCAAACAAAGGCTTTCTCATAGTCCACACGGCAGGAAAGCCAGGCAAAGTGGCAGATTGTACTCTTCTTCTGTACAATTTGCCGAAGGGTAGGTATGTGGTCTATGGTACTAAAGCCTTTTCGGAAACCGAAACCTCCCTCATGAGTAACGACGCATAGTACATAACTTTTTATATTTTATACGTTTTATAAAATGTTTTGCTGGTGAAATAAAAAACGGAGTCACGGAGTACATACCGGCTGCTTTATTTTTCATACATAAATATTACTTTTAATAATTACAAACATTTAATAATAAATAATTAAACACATTATAGAAGTTTATTTTAATATCCGACTTAAATATGACAGTAAACTTAATAATTTAAGTACAGAAACTTGTAGGAATCAGTTAAATAAGATAGTTCTATTTAAAGACCAATAAGTAACTGTAATCCATTTGTTTAAAGTAATCATTTTGAAATGTTTTGCTCGTGAAATAAAAAATGGAGACACGGAGTACTGTATCATTTCATTGCTACATGCTTTAGTGATGTCACTATAGTAGTCTTTCAATCCCAGCCTTGAATGAATTTCAATAAGCATGTTTTGCATGCATGCGTGGTGAAATTTTACCTAAAGTTTTGAAGTTAAATTTTTGAAGTCTTAATGATAAGTCTTACTGGTACAAGTAATGTAACGAGTGTTTTTTACGAGCGTACCCTAGAGTGGATTCTTTTGATAGATAAATTTGGTGGATGAACGGAATGACCCACAAAATTACGTTTTTAGGACGCAAATCGTGTATTTATTTTCATTCCTCTTCTTGTTGTGTAGGGAAGTCTATCGATGCAATACAAACGTTTAAGATAAATATCGAATTCATTTTAATATAGTTGAGTCAAACCCCAGCGTACATGTTAAATATTTTGCTTAAAAATATATTCACCAATATCGTGCAAATTATTAACAACGTGACTTTTTTCTTTACAAAATATCAAAATTAACGATATAATTGCAAATATCAGTGACGACGTCTTGAGAATTTACGTTTGAAATGTGCAAAAATCGGGATTATTTTTATTATTGACACCACACTCACTCATAGAATAAATAACGATTTTGGAATACAATTACTTGCTTAAAATAACAGTTATTATACCGTAAAAAATTACAAAATATCTAAAAGTTTATTTCTTGCGTGCCGACTTGTGCCGATCTGTCATTCAAAATCCGTTACACACTACGACAGTCTACGGAATAGGCTTATGGGGGAATGAAATAGAATATATATCCTATACCTTTAAACGAGCAATTCTTGTTATATATATATATATATATAAAATATATATATATATATATATATATATATATATATATATATATATATATATAATCGGAATCTCGGAAACGGCTCCAACGATTTTCATAAAATTTTGTGTGCAGGGAGTTTCGGGGGCAATAAATCGATCTAGCCAGGATTTATTTTTAGAAAATTTTTGTCCGTGTTTTTAGGCAATGAAACACTGTTACAATATCGTCAGAATAGGAAGGTAAATTTTGACAGTTTATTAATGATTACAATTAGCTTAATTGGTATATTGGGCAGTCACAAAATCGTAATACCATGGTTCGAGCCCAGACCGACCGACCGACTTTTTTTTTAATTTTTTTTTTCAAGTTCCTTTCTTTTTTTGAGAAAATCTATTTTTTCGAGCCCTTTTTTAGTATTTTTTAAAAACACGAAAATTTAAATTAAACTAATTGCACTCATGATTTTTTATTCAAATAACCAGTTCAGTTTTTTCTATTACGTCGCTAAGATCAAAAAATATTATTCGTATTTCATCAGTATGTAATTTGTATCTAAATATAATTTCCAAAACACACGAATTAAAAAAAAACCGAGCGAAAAATACCGAGAAAAGCTCGGTCAACCGGGTACTACTAATATAATAAAGCAGAAGATGTATTTTGTTTGTTTAAACACGCTAATCTGTGGAACTACCAGACCGATTTGATAAATTCTTTTTGTATATGATAGCCAGATTTACGAGGAATACAAGACCTACACCTCTCACCTAAGACTAACAAGTGTATTTATATACAGTTAATAAAATGTGATTATTTTAGTTAATAGGTTAACAACATAAATTCGAAGTTTTCTAACTTTCGTCAAACAGTTAGCACACGACATATGTCTGAAGACTTGTAGAGTTGTTGTTAGCTATCTTTAAATCGCGCCAATATTTAGCCATATTTTTCTTTCTACAGAATCCTTTAAGACTGCTGCTAAAACCTTAACTGGAAATAAGTACGATTTAAATAATTTTCTAACAAATTTTCGCAAATAATATCCACACAACTCAAAAATATTGTGTGTACAGAGAGACACAGTTTATGTATATTTGTTTATTTTATCTTTAACATTTTATGTCTCGTTAATTCGTAAAATAAGCTTTACTAAATACCTGTGATCACATTTACTTCATTTTAAGATACTTTATATACTAAATAGACTGTGTGAATTGAGGGATCACACTTTAATGGCTGTAACGTTTTATATATATTCTTTCACAAATTCCAGGGTTCGTTGTACAACGGTTTTATTGCTAAACTAAATCCTCCTACTAAATCCTTAGCAATTCATTTCGTGAGAACCCGGCATGGTCCCTCAGTGCTCACATACACGATTTATGAGCGTTATTATAAGGCCTGGCATATTAATCCCGACGAACGAAAGTTGCTTCATCATCAGGACAATTTTATGAAGATAAAATTTGTTCTTTACAGCATATTATTTGAACGTACATAAGAGAAAATGAAAATTTAAAATAATCAACACTCGACTCGGCGTCTATGAGAACCGGGAGAAACCAGCAGTAAACGCCATAAGCGAGGTGTCATAAGGCGCGGCTCACACATGTGATATACGCGCCTGATACAGCGGGGAATAGCTGGTTCAGTATAAAATGTTTCCCATTATATCGGCCACCTCTGTGCGCGGTGCTTTAAAATGGTTAACATAACTTTTAATTTTTTTTGAATAAATATTAGTAATGCTATTAAATTTACAAACATTGCCCTTAGCCACTCCTGTTAAGGCTAAATTTCTTGTGTTAGGAATAGTTCACTACAGTAGACCACGGGGAGTACCCTGAGAAATTTTTCGGACTAATTCCAGCCGCACAATTTCACCAACGCACACAAAATTCGCGATACCATCCATACCATCTTTACGACTGGTGGTCCACCACTGTGCGATTTAAAAGAAGTTTTCTTCCTCGCATAACTTCCTCGTGGGATCGGCTACCACCAGAGATTTTTCCGGACCGGTACGATTTAGGGACCTTCAAGAAAAGAGCCTACTCCTTTTTAAAAGGCGGGCAGAGCATTTGCAATTCCCCTGGTGTTGCAGTTGTTTACAGGCGGTGGTAATCACTTACCATCAGGAGAGTCGTATGCTCATTTCCCCCCTCTCCTAAATGAAAAAGTAGTCGAAAGTAATAGTAGAGAGTAGTTCTCAGTTGTGGATTAAAACCCACGACCTTTTGAGTTCGCGGTCCGCACCCTACCATTAGACTACTGCCGCTTCAAAATAAAATGAAGAATTAAAAAAAAATACAATTTCTTTATGAAAGTAATAAAATTAGTTATATTGAATAAAATTATCACATCCAAACCATTCTCAACAATTCACGATTTCATATCTTACCGATGTTTATTAAATTTGTCGTGATTAGTCGATTTAGTGTCTATTTTACGAACCATCTTGAGAGTCAATCAATTTTTGTTCGATAAAATGACTTTACCTATAGAATGAAGTAGATGTCGCTACAAAAAAAGCAATTTTAGTCTAAAGAAAATATTTTTTATGTATTTAATACACTAAAATTTAGACTCTGCACGTCTAACAATTAGGATTTATAGCATTTAAATTAAGCATTTATGTTATATTTTATACCACACTTGTGGTTGTAAATTATCAAATAAAATCAATCATTTTCTGTGAAATGTTTTGTTTCATGTTTCATTTCGTTTGACAGTTTCGATTTTACCGCGTGTAACTAGAAACAGATGTGAATATATATATATATATATATATATATATATATATATATATATATATAAATTATAATAGCTTACTAAAAATAATTCTTAAATGAAACACGAATAAAAGCATCATATATACACACAAAACGAGTTATTATTACCCGTCCTAAAATAATTCCAAGGCGAATATAATATGTCAAGCAGCACTGCTAGCGCTGAGGTCAAACTTAGTGATTTCGAAGCTTGTTGGAGATTACGTGAACCGTCTAAACGGGGTGTAACAACGGGGTCGTCTTAAGATGACTTCCGTGTCACGCGGGTATTGTAGACAATGAACTAGCCGACAAGCTCGCACGTGAGGGCTCAAAGACTACACAATTTGGACCCGAGCCATTTTGTGGAATCTCAAAAAGCCTAGCCCCATTGACCCTAGAAAATCATTATCACAATAAATAAATTAAAATCTGGTCTGACATACCAGGCTTAAAACATTCTAAAACTTTATTTCGTGTTTTTGATTGTAAAGTCGTTTCAAAAGCCCTGGGATTAAGTAAAAATAAATTGCGCATTCTGACAAGAGCCCTAACTGGTTGTCGTTAAAAGCACGTATCCATCCTGCGACTAAGTAACTTAAGGATGTGCCGGTTCTGTTCCCTAATGGAAGAAACGACTCTGCACATCCTAACTGATTGCGGACCCATAACGCGTAAACGTAACACTCAACTGAGAAATTATGTACTCCGTCCAGAAGAAGTGAAATTGCTCACAGCTAAGCATCTCCTTCCATTCATTGAAGACATAGGGATTAGCAGTGAACTATAGCCATAGAAGTGATCACAATAGATCTTTTAGGTCACAGGGATACGTAAATATTTTTTTTAAATCCTTATTTAAGTATCTAAGGCAGCAGTATTACAAGTAAGTAGTATTTACAAGCCTACGTGACGCAATTGAGGGAGGGCGGGAGGTGCTCTTCAAACTAGGCAAGACACATCATTTTGTTTTATTAAGCGGATGTTTACAAAGTAACTATTAATATCTTTAGGATGCTATTTTATTAATATTTTTGTAATATCCTTAAATTATAAATGAATTGAAAAAATTAATTAGGAAATGCAGAAACTTATTTCAATTGCAGGCCCCTACCTCATTACGGTTTCTCCTCAAGTGTTTAAATGGGTGGATTAATAAGATGTACCTATAAGTTTCCTGGCTCAAGTTTAAACCAACCACTAACTAAAAAAATCAAGCTTTTAATCTTTACCTACAAAAAAAAAAATTCAAAAAAAATCAAAAAAAAATCTGCCTTGTCGAGTTACTTTTTGGAATGGCTAGACCAATTGTAATAACTTTACAAAGAGTTTTAAATTACAAAGAAATTTAAAATAATCATAAATCGTTTTAAATCCAAATATCCTATATCACCCATGCGATTCATTAAACTTAACTTCGAGAGAATTTGTTGAATGCAGAGTTTCTGGAGTAGGATAGTTGTAAGGTTTATTTATTATAATGTTGTTACCATACTTAAAAATATTTTAACATTTTATTCAAAGCAAGCATGGAAAGCCTTATGTATACTCTAAGTTAGGTAGTGTGGTATGTACTCCATGACTCCAAAGTTATCAATTTTAACAAATGACACGAGTGCCTTATGGTAACTAAAGTATGAATATTATTTTTAATTAATTTAACATGATAATTTTAACCAAAGGTGTGGCATAAAGTTTAAGATATAACTTTATTTTCATAATCAATAAATATTAAAATCGTTATCTTGTATTGTCTTTAATACATGTAATTTCTTTCGGGTAAAATTGTTTTGTAAGGGCGCCATTTAGTACATTGAGGTACAGGATTACAAGTGGAGATTACAAGTAATTTTATCGAACAGAAATTGATTGACTCTCAAGGTGGTAGTAAAATAGACGCTAGACTAGATGGTCTGAAGTTACGATTTCGTGGAATGTTATAGTGGTAGGATATAGTGGTAGTATTGGATAATATAATTTTATTTAATATGGTTTTTTTATTTAATAATAAATTTATCAAATTTGTACTGTTTATTTCAATAGATAATTCATAATGCTGTGTTAATCCCTAATTTAATGTATGGTAGTGTAAGTTGGGTGTGGCAGAAGAAGCACGAAAGTAGAATAAATGCTGTAGAAATGCAGTCTTTAAGGAGTATGCTAGGATTGAATCTGAATGACATAGTGAGAAATTGCGCGACAAGAGAAAAATGTGGTATGCAAGATGATATTGTGACAAGGATTAAGAAAGGAATGCTTCGGTGGTATGCAAGTTGATGTTGTGACAAGGATTAAGAAAGGAATGCTTCGGTGGTTTGGTCATGTAGAAAGAATGAACGAGAGCAGAGTAGAAAATTTATATTGCAGATGTGAAAGGCAGAGTCGGGAAAGTACGCCCTAGAAGAAGGTTCATCGTCCAAATTGGCAATATTTTGAAAATGGGCTTGATTAGGAGTACCCTTAACCGACGAGCGTGTGTGAGCGTGCGTATATATATGAAGTATAGTAAAGGAGGCCAGAGAGGTATGTCAGGATCGTGCCAAATGGAAGTCCGTATTCTATGCCTACCCCTCTGGGTGACAGGCATGAGGGTTTATGTTTTTTTACTATGTTTATTTCAATAGTTAAAATCTTCGAGAAGCATATATGCGTAGGTATGTGAATGTGGAGGAGGCGAGAGAGGTGCCTGTGTCTCCAAGTATCTTTCCCTTTGTCACCTCTAACGATACTCATGTGAAAATTGTGGTAGCAGAAATTATAAAAAAGGCTTGAAACCAATTAAACTACCAACTTACTTAGCTTTTAAACAAACACCGGAAATTATTCTAGGTGAAAGATGTCGCGTGCACAGCAGTCATAAATATAGTTTTTGCGTTAATAGAATTAATGTTATAATTGACCTTCTTTGTCTCCCTGCGGTTCCAATTAATTTCTTTAGATCCCTTGAAAGTGAACAAAAGCTTTCCATAATGAAATCAATTATTGGAAAATAAATAAATTTTAAAATACTTCTACAAATTACTTATTATTTTCCATGGAAGGAAACCTGTCCAAATTTTATTGTTAAAATTTTAAAAGGAAGTTTATAAGTATAAGGAAGCTTCATTGGGTGTTCTTCATTTTTATAAATGAAGCTTGATATTACTTTGATTATGAAAAATCACTTTATGAAAGAAGTTAATTTCTCAATATATGACAATTGTATTGATGTAGAAAACGTTATATTAATAATACTAGATTCCTGATATACAAGATAAAATATTAGAGGTATATTATTTGAGAGAATGGTTTGGTTTCTTTTAACCGACTTCAAAAAAGGAGAAGGTAATATGATTCTTACTTTTGTTACCCGCTTGGTCGGAAACGGCTGCACCATTTAAATGATACCTTCTATTATTAGGTAGGTATACCTCAAGAGTAAAAGTAAAAAAATTTACTTTAGTTCACATTCATGAGCTTCCTCCCTCCTGCCTCCTTTCATATCTGAGAGAGTTTTAGGACAACAAAAATGTTCGTCTTGCCGTCCCAGTGCGTGTTGGCGAACTTCACGTTTCTTCGATATTTTTTTTTATTTTTCTTTTAGGCAAGATTTTTTCCTTTACCGCTGAGCATGTAGTAAATCATCACTTACACTTACAAATTCGTCGGTGCCAGTGGGTATCGAAAGCGAGTGCTTAACCCTTGAGCTGCTACTGATCCGTATACCTCTTGGGTGTTTCTATTTAAATTTGAAGCAAGTAGTTTTAAAAAGAAAAACAAAAGACTGATCAAGGTTGTGATATTGTTTGATCCATATAATAAAGGTAAAAAATTTAACTTTTATAGTTAAGAACCCAATTTATAAATATTTTAAAATTTCTTTAAAATAGTTGTGATTTGGAACTCTTTGAAATGAAAAAGCGACTTAAAAAGACACAAATATATACATCTATAGGATTTAGCCTGCGAGAGTGAGAGAATGATATACAATACAGTGTAGAAAGCGAAAGTAGCATAATAGCAGGTTGTTAACATTGCTGGTATTTTTTTTAAACACAGTGTTTCCTATTATCTCGGTCTCCTCCTTGTACGGTGCTTTACAGATGGTTAATATTAAGGGTAATCCTAATTTGGTCCATTTTCAATATACCGCCAATTCGGTCGATAAACTTTCGCATAGGCCGTCCCTTTCCGACTCTTCCATCACTAATGCAACATAAATTTGCTGTGTCACTTTTCCTCGTTCATTCTTTCTACATAACCAAACCACCGAAGCATTCCTCCCTTAATCTTGGTCACAACATCATTTGGCAAATCACACTTTTTTCTTATCGCACAACTTCTCACCCTGTTATTCAGATTCAGCCCTAACATTATCCTTAATGACTGCATTTTTAGAGCATTTATTCTACTCTCGTGTTTCTTATTCCACGCCCAACTTTAATGACTATGTTAGTTCCTACTTATATACCATACATTGAAGTAGGGACAAACATAGCATTATGAATACGTGCCTCTTTTGACATATTTTGACTATCATAATAAAGTATAGCGCCCCATTTACTATATTTCTTGCGTTGAATCGACACGCCATCGACATCGACACGAAGTTTTAACCAAGTGATAAGCAGCTGCTGCTTCAGCTTCTACAAACATCTAATCAAAAGTAAAATAATTGGATTCAAACTTATGACTATGAAACTACTGAATCTTTATTAATCTCTAATATGCAAATGTAGTTGCAATTTTTTAGTGTTCTTATTATTTATTACTATGAAAAGCATTATCAATTCAGGTAATTATACTTACATGGAACTCATATCAAAAACCTTCAATTCACAAAAATTTTCACAGCAAACACTGTCTCTCTCTCTCTCTCTCACACACACACACACACAAACACAAACGCTCGAGCACTCCGGACCGTCAGTCCGAACCGAGTCACCGGCGGACCGGAGGGGAGTAGCCGGTATCATTTTTTACCAATTTTTTTTAAAATTTCAGACCTGTCTGTCATCTTTAGCGGGCAAATCTACGCACACAAAAGAATCCTAAGTCATGAATGTGAAACTCACACAAAACAAAAGGAATAATAAACTAACAAATTCACACACACAAAACATTATAACAATATCGCTCGGTGAGGGCGACAATTCGACTACAGATTCGGATTAGTGTCCTATCGATCCGCATATTGTATGACGATGAGCGGCCTGTGTTGGTAAACAAATTCGAAACAACAGGACCGTTATTATTGCAATTTTGGTTCTGGTTTAAAAGGAAGTGGATATCAATAATATGATTAAAAATTACTTAGATGTAAATTTGATGTGGCAAATCTTTTTTTACAAAAAAAAAAACTGAAAAATTCGACACATTTTTAGGACGTCGATTCAGACGCGCAACTAGATTTAGTCTGGCGAGCAGTGTGACTGCAACTATCGGTAGAGTTTTATTGTAGGCATAGGACTGCGTGCAGTTGTACTTTGACAGAGGGGAATGCCTGAGTATGGCCTTTCTCCTCCAGTCAGCCGGTAGCCCTTTATGGCACGTAGGTTAGAGAAACGTATCTAAGCTTTTTGGTTTTTAATTTCCCGCTGTAAAAATCAAAGATTTTCAAAATATTGGGTAGTTATTGGTTTAGTTCTGGGAAGTTATTGTGTTATTCCGTTTATCCACCCAACGAAATCCACCCTAGGGTAGACACTCGCAAACGCGTCGGAATCGGAAAATCGGAATTCGTATATTATTTTTCTTTCGATTTTCTTCCTCGCCTGTGTACAGTCGTTTATAGAAACATGATAGCTGTTTGTTAAATTTTTTTGAATAATGATGATAATATGATGGCATTGTGAAATACTATGAAAAGACATGGCTAAAGGACCAAAGTTATGTGGCTGTGTGGAATTCATTTGAGTGCCTCACATAACTGCAAATTTATTAGAAAATCTTGTTATAAAACTCTTACAAATGAAGTTAAAGATAAACGTATAATTTTAGTAAAGGTTTTGATTACTTGCAAAAAAAAAACGCCCATTTTTTCGCTAACACATTTGATTATTAACACGTAATATGGTTTTTGTTAAGGTTTGAATTTATTAAAAATTAATCAATAATATATTAAAGCAATGAAAAAGTGAATTCCGATTATCCACCTCATATATTTCCATCCAATCAAGTAAAACCAGAGTGACCGACATGTTGGGCTATGTTGGTATATGTAATAAGGATTAGTAAGCTGAAGTGGCAATGGGCCGGCCATATAGCTCGAAGAACTGATAACCGATGGGGAAGAAAGGATCTCGAGTGGCAGCCTCGTACCGGAAGGCGTAGTGTAGGGCGACCCCCCACTAGATGGTGTGACGACCTGGTAAGATATGCAGGAAGTCGTTGGATGCAGGTGACTCAGGACCGTGCTTTGTGGCATTACTTGGGGGAGGCCTATGTTCAGCAGTGGACTTGTGAAGGGCTGTAATGATGATGATGATGATTATATTTGATTTGATTATATTTGACCGGTAGATTTTGAAAAATCTCACTTGAAAAAAAATATAGGAATAATTTTTAAACAGATGTAACGATCAATTCCAAAATCTAATCAGCTCTTATACATAGAAAATGACGTCGATTGCTGCAAACCGCTTCAATTTGTTAATATGTTGAAGAGTAATCGATGACGAAAAGAGCGTTAATTTCACAAACTAATGAATCTATAGCCTAATCGTTTTTTATTTATAATAAATTTTGTACTTAAAATACATCGTCAATTGACACGAATCACATAAAAATAGGTTAATCCGTTCGAAAGTTATCTTTGTCAAAATAATCTTTGTAAAAAAATTTTATTAAAAACTCGAAATTTCTGCTAAGATCGTTTTTGGTGTAATGAGTTAGCTATTAGTTCGTAAAAATATTTTTCGACCGTTTGGAGATCGAACTTATAGTACCACGACCACTGGTTCGGAGAAAACTTCTGTCCGGGGAAGAACCAGCAAGAAACCCTGCCGGACATTTACTGCTGTAATTTCGACTACTACCATTCATACCTCGACATCAAACCCCATCTTGTTGACCACACAATATTTGGAGAAGCTGCAACACTTATTAACATTAAAACGCAAAAAGGCCATTTATTATTTTCAATTCATAGCACATCAAAGTTGATCCTTTATTTTGGTACATCGTTTAGACATTTCGAACTTTAAAATGCACACGTAAATCATATTTCGCATGAACTATCAAAATATAACTTCAAATAAAGCGATGTCCTTTTACTATTCCAACGTAATCGCGTTGTTTGACTAGTCAGACGATATTAATTGAGTCTGCAAAAGCCGGTATTAATTTTCCTTTGAGCACAGTTCACTAAAATGAAAACTTAAAATGTAAAACTCCCCATTGTTATAACTTTTAAATTGAGAGTTTGAGAAGTTTCGTGCCGTTTACAATGCTTTTATACGCTTTTTGTATGCTTTTTATATGCTATGTGCCTTTTGCGGTTTTGCCTGTATGGCATATATCGTACACAGATCATAGTGTGGCGTTATTTACACGTAACATAATCAAGGACCATTTATTTTACCAATTTTTTGTTTTATCAAACATAAAAATTTTTTTTGATAATATATAACCAAGACCCCTCCTGCATCGCTCTCTAGCTGTTCGTAAATTTACATCACAATGTAAAAAATTAAGAAAAACAGTAAGACATAATTATAAATTCTTGCAAATAACCTCCTCAGTTTAACAGAAACCAGTTAACCAGACAGACACTTCAATTATATATATATATATTATATATATATATATATATATATATATAAAAAAAAAATATATATATAATGAAAAGCACATCAAAAAGCTAAATGACAAAGAATATTAACAAAGTAGACGTTGCTCAAAAGAAGTAAGTGGTAACTTGTTGGAAAAAGTTCAATGTGATTCCCTATATTAAAAATGGTGTTAGGGGTGTCCTACCAGAGCGTCACAGAGCTGTAATGTGTAAAGAAAAGGAGTAAAAAAACTGTCAAAAGGCTGTCTTGGTACGAGGAGTGAAGCATTTCAGTGATGCCGTAGCCTCTTCAGCAAGACTCTGCTTTTGGTCACATGGCACAAATAACTCAAATCTGATTATTGTACAATTTTTCCAGACATAAGCTAAGTCTTTATCTAGTCTAGATCTAAACAGGTTTAACTATACATTGCAGTTAGTACTTAGAACACGACCTGATCAAAATATTATAGAAACAGATGTGATATATATATATATATATATATATATATATATATATATATATATATATATATATATATATATATATAGATATAAATTATAATAGCTTACTAAAAATAATTCTTAAATGAAACACGAATAAAAGCATCATATATACACACAAAACGAGTTATTATTACCCGTCCTAATATAATTCCAAGGCGAATATAATATGTCAAGCAGCACTGCTAGCGCTGAGGTCAAACTTAGTGATTTCGAAGCTTGTTGGAGATTACGTGAACCGTCTAAACGGGGTGTAACAACGGGGTCGTCTTAAGATGACTTCCGTGTCACGCGGGTATTGTAGACAATGAACTAGCCGACAAGCTCGCACGTGAGGGCTCAAAGACTACACAATTTGGACCCGAGCCATTTTGTGGAATCTCAAAAAGCCTAGCCCCATTGACCCTAGAAAATCATTATCACAATAAATAAATTAAAATCTGGTCTGACATACCAGGCTTAAAACATTCTAAAACTTTATTTCGTGTTTTTGATTGTAAAGTCGTTTCAAAAGCCCTGGGATTAAGTAAAAATAAATTGCGCATTCTGACAAGAGCCCTAACTGGACACTGTTGACGTTAACAGCACGTATCCATCCTGCGACTAAGTAACTCAAGGATGTGCCGGTTCTGTTCCCTAATGGAAGAAACGACTCTGCACATCCTAACTGATTGCGGACCCATAACGCGTAAACGTAACACTCAACTGAGAAATTATGTACTCCGTCCAGAAGAAGTGAAATTGCTCACAGCTAAGCATCTCCTTCCATTCATTGAAGACATAGGGATTAGCAGTGAACTATAGCCATAGAAGTGATCACAATAGATCTTTTAGGTCACAGGGATACGTAAATATTTTTTTTAAATCCTTATTTAAGTATCTAAGGCAGCAGTATTACAAGTAAGTAGTATTTACAAGCCTACGTGACGCAATTGAGGGAGGGCGGGAGGTGCTCTTCAAACTAAGCAAGACACATTATTTTGTTTTATTAAGCGGATGTTTACAAAGTAACTATTAATATCTTTAGGATGCTATTTTATTAATATTTTTGTAATATTCCTTAAATTATAAATGAATTGAAAAAATTAATTAGGAAATGCAGAAACTTATTTCAATAGCAGGCCCCTACCTCCATTACGGTTTCTCCTCAAGTGTTTAAATGGGTGGATTAATAAGATGTACTTATAAGTTTTCTGGCTCAAGTTTAAACCAACCACTAACTAGAAAAATCAAGCTTTTAATCTTTACCTACAAAAAAATTCAAAAAAATCAAAAAAAGTCTGCCTTGTCGAGTTACTTTTTGGAATGGCTAGACCAATTGTAATAACTTTACAAAGAGTTTTAAATTACAAAGAAATTTAAAATAATCATAAATCGTTTTAAATCCAAATATCCTATATCACCCATGCGATTCATTAAACTTAAATTCGAGAGAATTTGTTGAATGCAGAGTTTCTGGAGTAGGATAGTTGTAGGGTTTATTTATTATATTGTTGTTATGGTAACAACATAAAAATATTTTAACATTTTATTCAAAGCAAGCATGGAAAGCCTTATGTATACTCTAAGTTAGGTAATGTGGTATGTAAATCCATGACTCCAAAGTTAGCAATTTTAACAAATGACACGAGTGCCTTATGGTAACTAAAGTATGAATATTATTTTTAATTAATTTAACATGATAATTTTAACCAAAGGTGTGGCATAAAGTTTAAGATATAACTTTATTTTCATAATCAATAAATATTAAAATCGTTATCTTGTATTGTCTTTAATACATGTAATTTCTTTCGGGTAAAATTGTTTTGTAAGGGCGCCATTTAGTACATTGAGGTTACAAGTGGAGATTACAAGAAATTTTTATCGACATTTTACAGAAATTGATTGACTCTCAAGGTGGTAGTAAAATAGACGCTAGACTAGATGGTCTGAAGTTATGATTTCGTGGAATGTTATAGTGGTAGGATATAGTGGTAGTATTGGATAAGATAATTTTATTTAATATGGTGTTTTTTATTTAATAATAAATTTATGAATTTTGTACTGTTTATTTCAATAGATAATTCATAATGCTGTGTTAATCCCTAATTTAATGTATGGTAGTGTAAGTTGGGTGTGGCAGAAGAAGCACGAAAGTAGAATAAATGCTGTAGAAATGCAGTCTTTAAGGAGTATGCTAGGATTGAATCTGAATGACATAGTGAGAAATTGCGCGACAAGAGAAAAATGTGGTATGCAAGATGATGTTGTGACCAGGATTAAGAAAGGAATGTGCTTCGGTGGTTTGGTCATGTAGAAAGAATGAACGAGGGAAGAGTGCAAACAAAGCAAATTTATATTGCAGATGTGAAAGGCAGAGTCGGGAAAGTACGCCCTAGAAGAAGGTTCATCGACCAAATTGGCAATATTTTGAAAATGGGCTTGATTAGGAGTACCCTTAACCGACGAGCGTGTGTGAGCGTGCGTATATATATGAAGTATAGTAAAGGAGGCCAGAGAGGTATGTCAGGATCGTGCCAAATGGAAGTCCGTATTCTCTGCCTACCCCTCTGACAGGCGTGAGGGTTTATGTTTTTTTACTATGTTTATTTCAATAGTTAAAATCTTCGAGAAGCATATATGCGTAGGTATGTGAGTGTGGAGGAGGCGAGACAGGTGTGTCTCTCCTAGTGTCTCCAAGTATCTTTCCCTTTGTCACCTCTAACGATACTCATGTAAAAATTGTGGTAGCAGATATTAATAAAGCTTGAAACCAATTAAACTACCAACTTACTTAGCTTTTAAACAAACACCGAAAATTATTCTAGGTGAAAGATGTCGCGTGCACAGCAGTCATAAATATAGTTTTTGCGTTAATAGAATTAATGTTATAATTGACCTTCTTTGTCTCCCTGCGGTTCCAATTAATTTCTTTAGATCCCTTGAAAGTGAACAAAAGCTTTCCATAATGAAATCAATTATTGGAAAATAAATAAATTTTAAAATACTTCTACAAATTACTTATTATTTTCCATGGAAGGAAACCTGTCCAAATTTTATTGTTAAAATTATAAAAGGAAGTTTATAAGTATAAGGAAGCTTCATTGGGTGTTCTTCATTTTTATAAATGAAGCTTGATATTACTTTGATTATGAAAAATCACTTTATGAAAGAAGTTAATTTCTCAATATATGACAATTGTATTGATGTAGAAAACGTTATATTAATAATACTAGATTCCTGATATACAAGATAAAATATTAGAGGTATATTATTTGAGAGAATGGTTTGGTTTCTTTTAACCGACTTCAAAAAAGGAGAAGGTAATATGATTCTTACTTTTGTTACCCGCTTGGTCGGAAACGGCTGCACCATTTAAATGATACCTTCTATTATTAGGTAGGTATACCTCAAGAGTAAAAGTAAAAAAATTTACTTTAGTTCACATTCATGAGCTTCCTCCCTCCTGCCTCCTTTCATATCTGAGAGAGTTTTAGGACAACAAAAATGTTCGTCTTGCCGTCCCAGTGCGTGTTGGCGAACTTCACGTTTCTTCGATATTTTTTTTTTATTTTTCTTTTAGGCAAGATTTTTTCCTTTACCGCTGAGCATGTAGTAAATCATCACTTACACTTACAAATTAGTTGGTGCCAGTGGGTATCGAATGCGAGTGCTTAACCCTTGAGCTGCCACTGCTCCGTATACTATTTAAATTTGAAGCAAGTAGTTTTATAGAAAAACAAAAGACTGATCAAGGTTGTGATATTGTTTGATCCATATAATAAAGGTAAAAAATTTAACTTTAATTATAGTTAAGAAACCATTTTGTAATTATTTTAAAATTTCTTTAAAATAGTTGTGATTTGGAACTCTTTGAAATGAAAAAGCGACTTAAAAAGACACAAATATATACATCTATAGGATTTAGCCTGCGAGAGTGAGAGAATGATATACAATACAGTGTAGCAAGCGAAAGTAGCATAATAGCAGGTTGTTAACATTGCTGGTATTTTTTAACACAGTGTTCCTATTATCTCGGTCTCCTCCTTGTACGGTGCTTTACAGATGGTTAATATTAAGGGTAATCCTAATTTGGTCCATTTTCAATATACCGCCAATTCGGTCGATAAACTTTCGCATAGGACGTCCCTTTCCGACTCTTCCATCACTAATGCAACGTAAATTTGCTGTGTCACTTTTCCTCGTTCATTCTTTCTACATAACCAAACCACCGAAGCATTCCTCCCTTAATCTTGGTCACAACATCATTTGGCAAATAACACTTTTTTCTTATCACACAACTTCTCACCCTGTTATTCAGATTCAGCCCTAACATTATCCTTAATGACTGCATTTTTAGAGCATTTATTCTACTCTCGTGTTTCTTATTCCACGCCCAACTTTAATGACTATGTTAGTTCCTACTTATATACCATACATTGAAGTAGGGACAAACATAGCATTATGAATACGTGCCTCTTTTGACATATTTTGACTATCATAATAAAGTATAGCGCCCCATTTACTATATTTCTTGCGTTGAATCGACACGCCATCGACATCGACACGAAGTTTTAACCAAGTGATAAGCAGCTGCTGCTTCAGCTTCTACAAACATCTGATCAAAAGTAAAATAATTGGATTCAAACTTATGACTATGAAACTACTGAATCTTTATTAATCTCTAATATGCAAATGTAGTTGCAATTTTTTAGTGTTCTTATTATTTATTACTATGAAAAGCATTATCAATTCAGGTAATTATACTTACATGGAACTCATATCAAAAACCTTCAATTTACAAAAATTTTCACAGCAAACACTGTTCTCTCTCTCTCTCTCTTCACACACACACACACACAAACACAAACGCTCGAGCACTCCGGACCGTCAGTCCGAAGCGAGTCACCGGCGGACCGGAGGGGAGTAGCCGGTATCATTTTTTACCAATTTTTTTAAAAATTTCAGACCTGTCTGTCATCTTTTGCGAGCAAATCTACGCACACAAAAGAATCCTAAGTCATGAATGTGAAACTCACACAAAACAAAAGGAATAATAAACTAACAAATTCACACACATAAAACATTATAACAATATCGCTCGGTGAGGGCGACAATTCGACTACAGATTCGGATTAGTGTCCTATCGATCCGCATATTGTATGACGATGAGCGGCCTGTGTTGGTAAACAAATTCGAAACAACAAGACCGTTATTATTGCAATTTTGGTTCTGGTTTAAAAGGAAGTGGATATCAATAATATGATTAAAAATTAAATAAAATTAAATTTGATGTGGCAAATCTTTTTTTACAGAAAAAAAACTGAAAAATTCGACACATTTTTAGGACGTCGATTCAGACGCGCAACTAGATTTAGTCTGGCGAGCAGTGTGACTGCAACTATCGGTAGAGTTTTATTGTAGGCATAGGACTGCGTGCAGTTGTACTTTGACAGAGGGGAATGCCTGAGTATGGCCTTTCTCCTCCAGTCAGCAGGTAGCCCTTTATGGCACGTAGGTTAGAGAGACGTATCTAAGCTTTTTTGGTTTTTAATTTCCCGCTGTAAAAATCAAAGATTTTCAAAATATTGGGTAGTTATTGGTTTAGTTCTGGGAAGTTACTGTGTTATTCCGTTTATCCACCCAACGAAATCCACCCTAGGGTAGACACTCGCAAACGCGTCGGAATCGGAAAATCGGAATTTGTATATTATTTTTCTTTCGATTTTCTTCCTCGCCTGTGTACAGTCGTTTATAGAAACATGATAGCTGTTTGTTAAATTTTTTTGAATAATGATGATAATATGATGGCATTGTGAAATACTATGAAAAGACATGGCTAAAGGACCAAAGTTATGTGGCTGTGTGGAATTCATTTGAGTGCCTCACATAACTGCAAATTTATTAGAAAATCTTGTTATAAAACTCTTACAAATGAAGTTAAAGATAAACGTGTAATTTCAGTAAAGGTTTTGATTGTTTGCAAAAAAAAAACGCCCATTTTTTCGCTAACACATTTGATTATTAACACGTAATATGGTTTTTGTTAAGGTTTGAATTTATTAAAAATTAATCAATAATATATTAAAGCAATGAAAAAAGTGAATTTCGATTATCCACCTCATATATTTCCATCCAATCAAGTAAAAAAAAGAGTGACCGACATGTTGGGCTATGTTGGTATATGTAATAAGGATTAGTAAGCTGAAGTGGCAATGGGCCGGCCATATAGCTCGAAGAACTGATAACCGATGGGGAAGGATCTCGAGTGGCAGCCTCGTACCGGAAGGCGTAGTGTAGGGCGACACCCCACTAGATGGTGTGACGACCTGGTAAGATACGCAGGAAGTCGTTGGATGCAGGTGGCTCAGGACCGTGCTTTGTGGCATTACGGGGGAGGCCTATGTTCAGCAGTGGACTTGTGAAGGGCTGTAATGATGATGATGATGATTATATTTGATTTGATTATATTTGACCGGTAGATTTTGAAAAATCTCACTTGAAAAAAAATATCATCATCATCATCATCACAGCCCTTCAAAAGTCCACTGCTGAACATAGGCCTCCCCAAGTAATGCCACAAAGCACGGTCCTGAGCCACCTGCATCCATCGACTTCCTGCATATCTTACCAGGTCGTCACTCCATCTAGTGGGGGGTCGCCCTACACTACGCCTACCGGTACGAGGCTGCCACTCGAGAACCTTTCTTCCCCATCGGTTATCGGTTCTTCGAGCTATATGGCCGGCCCATTGCCACTTCAGCTTACTAATCCGTTGGGCTATGTCGGTCAATCTGGTTTTACTGCGGATATCCTCATTTCTGAGTCTATCACGCAGAGAAACTCCGAGCATAGCCCTCTCCATAGCTCGCTGAGCGACCTTGAGCGTCCTCATACGGCCAGCAGTGAAGGACCACGTCTCTGATCCGTAAGTCATCACTGGCAACACGCACTGGTTGTACACTTTAGTTTTCAGAGATTGAGGTATACCTGACGAGAAGATATGTCGTAATTTCCCGAACGCTGCCCAGCCGAGTTGAATCCGTCGATTGACCTCTCGGTCGAAGTTGGACTTACCTAGTCGGACTATTTGTCCCAGGTAAACGTACTCGTCAACAACTTCGAGCATAGTGCTCCCAACAACTACCGGCATAGGTGTGACATGGACATTAAACATAATCTTTGTTTTGTCCATGTTCATCTTAAGACCTATCCGTTGGGAGGCACTATTGAGGTCATTGAGCATAGTGCTTAAGTCCTCCAGCGATTCTGCCATAAGGACTATATCGTCGGCAAATCGAAGGTGAGTGATGTACTCGCCATTGATGTTAATACCGTATCCTTTCCAGTCCAGTAGCTTGAAAACGTCTTCCAAAGCAGCGGTGAAGAGTTTCGGGGATATAACGTCACCCTGTCTTACACCTCTCTGCAGTTGGATAGGTTTCGAGCTCTGGTTCTGTACTCGGATAGCCATCGTAGCCCTACTGTACAAACACTTCAGCACTTCGATATACCGACAGTCAACTTGGCACCGCTGAAGGGACTGCAGCACCGCCCAAATTTCGACGGAATCAAAGGCTTTCTCATAGTCCACATACGCCAGGCAAAGTGGCAAATTGTACTCTTCAAGTCTTCTGTACAATCTGCCGCAGGGTATGTATGTGGTCTATGGTACTGAAGCCTTTTCGGAAACCGGCTTGTTCGGGAGGCTGGAAGTCGTCGAGTCTGCGTGCGAGACGATTCGTAATGACTCTCGAAAACAGCACGTAGACGCGGCTCAGAAGGGAAATCGGTCTGTAGTTCTTCAAGAGAGCGTTGTCGCCTTTCTTAAAGAACAAGACCACCGCACTTCTGCTCCACGCCTCTGGAGTAGTGCCACCATGGAGGACGGAATTGAAGAGCTTCTGAAGGACTTCAAGTACCGGTGTTCCACCCGCTTTCAGAAGCTCCGCTGTAATTCCATCCTCGCCTGGGGCCCTGCCGTTTTTAAGGTGCTGGAGAGCCATTCTAATCTCGCTTAGACTGACGTCCGGGATATCATCGGAATAGTGTCGGATAAGACTTGCTCTTGGATCGTTACTCACACTTGCGTGTGGCTCCAACGATGATGTGTACAGCTGCCCATAGAACCTCTCAATCTCACTCAAAATCTCAGGTGTCCCGGAAACGATGCTGCCACACTCAGTCTTCAGCCTTGACAGTTGGCTCTTTCTGGCAGACAGATCTCTGGCAAAGACTTTGGAGCCCTGGTTCCGCTCGATCGCTTCTTTAATACGAGCAGTATTAAAGTTGCGTAAGTCTCGCCGCATGCATTTAGAGATCTGTCTGTTCAGTTGCCTGTATGCTGTCAAATCTGTTGACGATTGCAGCCTCATCTCCCGTCTAACAGCCATGAGATTAAGAGTGTGATCGGAGAGTTTTTGTGTTCTTCTGCGGCGGGTCTTGCAGAACTTAGCTCCGACCGCATGGACAGTTTCCACGAGCTTGTCATTCATATCGTCCACTGCATTGCAATCTTGTAGGCACTGAAAGCGGTTGTGTAACTCGAGCTGAAAGTTTTCGGGATTTTGGATCAGAGCACGAGGGGGACGGAGCGTTGACTTCATTAGACGAGACCTCTCCAACTTAACGTTTAGGTTCAGTGTGCCTCTAACCATTCGGTGATCGCTGCCAGTTTTCACCCTTGCGATCACTGAGACATCACTGAACAGTTGGCGTCTGGTCGTCATAATGAAGTCAATCTCATTTTTTGTCGAACCGTCGGGGCTCGACCAGGTCCACTTCCTGTGGGGCCGCTTCTGGAAGAAAGAGTTCATCATAAAGAGTCCCTCTTTCTCCATAAAGTCGGCCAGCTGCTGGCCCCTTCGGTTCCGTTGCCCTACTCCAAATTTCCCTAACTTCAGCTCACCGCTTTCTCTTGTGCCTAGTTTTGCGTTGAAGTCTCCCATCAACACCGTGTAGTGGGTTTTGGAGGAATGTATGGCTTTGGAAATATCCTCATACATTTCCTCCACCTCCTCATCGGAATGTGCCGACGTTGGTGCGTAAACCTGTATGACCTTCAGCGAATACCGTTTGGTGATTCTGAGTATCAGGTACGCGACCCTCGTCGACACACTCTCAATCTGTACAACGTTGTTGACGAGAGACTTGTGGACGATAAATCCGACACCTCCTTGGGACAGATGGTCGCCCTCCCGGTGATAGAACAAGTTGCCGGATTCGAGAATCACCGTGTCCTCCCCCTCTCTTCGGACCTCGGATAATCCTATAATACTCCAGCGCAACTTGTCTATCTCTTCTTCCAGCTCCAGGATCTTCTCGTCAGTCCTCAGTGTGCGTGCGTTAAATGTTGCCAGGTCGAGTCGTCGTAGGTGGCAACCGAACCTCCACCGGAGATTCTTAGCACCCCCTGCCCCGCCGTTACCATGGTCGCCACCGTAGCCAGGAATAGCGGGGCCGCCGGGGACTGGGGGCCGTCTATTTGTGTAATTGTTCATGGGGGGTATATTGCCATAGTTGCCACGCTTGGCGAGCGGGTTGGCAACCGCAGTTTTTTTTTGTCGTACAGTTGCTGTTATCAGGAAGATGCTGCTGCCCATCTCCTGCCTGTCTCCCTCTGTCGCCTCTTACGACACCCACGGGAAGATATGGGGTAGTGGATATTCTTAACCGCCACTACACGGTAGAACACATCAAAGTTGATCCTTTATTTTGGTACATCGTTTAGACATTTCGAACTTTAAAATGCTCGCGTAAATCATATTTCGCATGAACTATCAAAATATAACTTCAAATAAAGCGATGTCCTTTTACTATTCCAACATAATCGCGTTGTTTGACTAGTCAGACGATATTAATTGAGTCTGCAAAAGCCGGTATTAATTTTCCTTTGAGCACAGTTCACTAAAATGAAAACTTAAAATGTGAAACTCCCCATTGTTATAACTTTTAAATTGAGAGTTTGAGAAGTTTCGTGCCGTTTACAATGCTTTTATATGCTTTTTGTATGCTTTTTATATGCTATGTGCCTTTTGTGGTTTTGCCTGTATGGCATATATCGTACACAGATCATAGTGTGGCGTTATTTACACGTAACATAATCAAGGACCATTTATTTTACCAATTTTTTGTTTTATCAAACATAATTTTTTATTTTTTTTTTGATAATATATAACCAAGACCCCTCCTGCATCGCTCTCTAGCTGTTCGTAAATTTACATCACAATGTAAAAAATTAAGAAAAACAGTAAGACATAATTATAAATTCTTGCAAATAACCTCCTCAGTTTAACAGAAACCAGTTAACCAGACAGACACTTCAATTATATATATATATATATATATATATATATATATATATATATATAATGAAAAGCAATTCAAAAAGCTAAATGACAAAGAATATTGACAAAGTAGACGTAGCTCAAAAGAAGTCTGGTAACTTATTGGAAAAAGTTCAATGTGATTCCCTATATTAAAAATGGTGTTAGGGGTGTCCTACCAGAGCGTCACAGAGCTGTAATGTGTGAAGAAAAGGAGTAAAAAAACTGTCAAAAGACTGTCTTGGTACGAGGAGTGAAGCATTTCAGTGATGCCGTAGCCTTTTCAGCAAGACTCTGCTTTTGGTCACATGGCACAAATAACTCAAATCTGATTATTGTACAATTTTTCCAGATATAAGCTAAGTCTTTATCTAGTCTAGATCTAAACAGGTTTAACTATACATTGCAGTTAGTACTTAGAACACGACCTGATCAAAATATTGCTACGAGATTGAGCCTCGCGAAAATTCTTTAGAGCTAGCAGTGGGTAACGTCCCCATACAGACAGTATTAATCCGTGAATTCAAGACCAGAGTTATCAAAGCCCTGTATCAAAGCCTAAGATGGTTAAAATATTTTTTTTAATCGTTTAAGCTAATTATCTGTCCGCATAAGTTATATGTTATAATTTTATTGGAAAGGATACGCAATTTAATGAGTAACTAAATTAATGGTCATTTAACTTAGTTGATTGTTCATCAGTATTGTTGTCTGTACTTAACCTCTCAGTCTCCAAGCGGTCGAATCAGACCGCGGCGCTATTCCGTCAAAATTCAAGCGGTCGGAATCGATCGCGCACACCCACAACACTATCAACCATTAAAACTTATATTTAGAGTATTTATAGAGTTTATAGAGTAGTTATTATTAGAGTATAATTTAGAATGCTAAACTTATTCATAGAAAAGTAGTCTCTAAATATAAGTTTTAATAGTTATAAGTGCTGCGGGTGGGTGCGGTCGCATGCGACCGCTCGGGGTTTGCCAGGCTTATGCGACTGTACGGGCTTTTTATTTTTTTCTCCAAATTAAACTACTAAATAAGGCCGCACCCGAAGTAGGTACAACTTATTTAATAAAAAATCATTAATATTGAATAAAACTATATTAATGATTTTTTATTTACATTATATTACATTTTATTGCGTTAAAGTTACTAATTGTAACTTATTTTTAATTCCCGACCCATGATCACGGATTCAGAGCTACGTTATTAATTGCTCTTATGGCTCTATTTTGCAAAACAAATATATTTTTAGACATTATACTATGAAAATAACTAAAATAAACTAATATAGCTATTTCAACGCATGCAACGCCTCTAATTGCTATCTAGTTTAGATATATAAGGACCCCATTGAAACTTCGCGTCAACTGTTATTCCGAGATAAACAGTGGATTCAACAAGGCTCAGCTCCTCTCCATTTAAAAGGACAATGGTTTACACCTGCTTAACATTAGGTGTTGTGAATTTAAAAAAAAATCGTTTTATTACCGTTTTATTCACTCCGTTGTATTTTTAACTTCCCAGTGGGAAGTTATTATAATGGATCCGATTTTGCAAATTGGAAATTTTAACATATCTATACGTTTTAAGGTCTTTAGTGTCAAACAGTATGGTTTTTAAGAGGATGTCCGTGTGTGCACATGTCCGTATGTATGTATGTATGTTCGGATTTAATTTTCGCCTCGTGTATCTTGAGAACAAAGAGTGATATTGACATGATACCAGTTTCGTTTAGCGCATAATTATGTAACTTAGACCTCAATAAATTTTAAGCAAAATCGAACAAGTCGTTTTTTGTGCCGAATGAAAAATTGTTTAAAATATATGATTCTTTTTTTCCACTGGGAACTTAGTCGTATGGACTTTTCGGGTCGCACCTAGACCGATTTTAATAATCGCTTATTAAGTAGGAAGATCAACGAAGTATCATAAGTAAATAAAACTATATCATGGTTATTCCCCACCAAGTAAGGTAAGACTTAATATAAACTAAGAACAGGAAGGGGTCGAGAATTGAGTCCTAAGCTCCCATTAATAACAACTGTTTGCGTTCTGTTATTTAGATATGATATAGTAAGTTTGAGCGCTGTAATTTTTACATTATAATGACAAAATATTTTTTTTTTAGATTTTACTGAGTCAGATAACGTACCAATAATTTTATTTGTGTAAAAGTAAAAAAATAGTTCGACTAATTTCGATAGTGAGTAATGTCTTGAAAGAGAACATAACATTTTCATATTTTTATTATTATTTTGTACACCCCCCTCTATTTAAACTTTTGTTTGCATCAGTTCTCTACGCAAAGGTTGTCTGGAAGAAATGACTTTCAGAGTGATAAGACCGCCTATTGTACATATTCTAATTTAACTATACTTGTTTTTTTGTATTTTGGTGTACAATAAAGAGTAAATAAATAAATAAATATACGTGTTATCCCGGAACTGGTTGTATCTTACTTAAAAACACAATTAATACAAATATTTTAATTTTTAGTTGGTTCAATTTACACTGATTAGTACAAATCAAACAAAAAATGCAGTTTAGTTAGAATAGTAGATACATTCAAAGTTCGCTCTCATCAAATTGAATATTTTATCATCGAGTGTATTTTTAGTAATATTGAGTAAACGGTCCCGTCATATAGCTCGAAGAACCGATAACAGATGGAGAAGAAATGTTCTTAAGTGACAGCCCCATACCTATTAAGCGAAATGTATGTCTGCCAGCACGATATGGAGTGATGACCTAGTAAGACTCGCAGGAAGTCGAGGATTGCGGATGCCTCAGGAACGTGTTTCGTGACATTTCTTGGGAGATGCCTATGTTCATTAATAGACACGTGAAGGGCTGTAATGATGATGATGAGTAGTAATGATGATGATGAGTAGTAAAGAAGAAGTTTTTTATGGAAGTAAGTTATGGAGCTGCAATAAAATTCAACTAGGTTTTTATGTTACGACTAAATATGACGCAAAAACTACGTTGCGTTTGTAGATACTGTTGGCTTACTAACGTTACATTATATTTGTATTATACATTTATGTGAGTTGAGTTATGAAAACCGTTCCTTGATATTTTTTCATAGTGAAGATAAAACTGTTGACCTAAAAACCTAGTTAAGATTCGAAATTGACTCAGGACGTTTTTAAAAAGACTTTATTGATAAACTTATAACTATTAATGTGAGATACATTACTTATATACTACTTAATTAATCCGCGATGGATTCTAACCTAAGGCTACATGTGCGATACATGTGCGAGCCAAACTAAGAGTATCCTAATTCTTATTCTAGATCTTTAAGCTAAAGAACAGTTATCAGTATTCACAGGAAAGACCACCCGTCTTCCAGACGCAATTCAGCAATCTACGCCCACGCTTACGCTTGAATTGTTATGGTCTCCGGTGCAGTTCCGTGAATACCGGGATGCACATCTCTTCCCCCTCAGATTCGAAATTACCGGGAGAAGTTTTCCGAGTCCGATAATTTCGATACAAATATTTTTTACATAGGATTACAATTATTATAACTAAAATTACATATAAAATTAATGTCCTAATACTTATGTCCTTCACATTTATGAAACTTTCACTTTGCTCACTTTTTACACTATCACTGGTTAATAATTGGTTTAGCTGCTGTAGATTGGTCAGGTCCACGTCATCCAGGTTTACTGCTGCTGGATTTGAAGATGTCTTCATTAACAACTGTGGTGTTTCCGGAAGATTTATTATTGGTAAGGGAGTTAACGGGTACTCCTCTATATTTTCATAATGCCTTTTCAGACTGAATCCCTTAATTTTAGCTTCACAGTTGTCGTCGGCTGAGATTATGTATGTCCCAATTAAATTATAGTGTGATATTTAATTTCCACATTGTTTGGTAAGTAATACTGTAGTTTTTGAATAGAACATCCATCGATCGGTCACTATTTTCAATATCTTCACATCATCAAACTCTACTAATAGGGGCCGGCATGAGGTGGTGTTAGCAGCAAAACTCATTAGGCTGGTTACACAATTATACTTAATTAACATGGATGAATAATCCTCTTCACACAGGAGGCCATCTATTTCTTTACATGGGTGAAGAAGTGACACTGCTTTCAACCCTTTCATCAGAAGGTATTTAGGTATTTAGGGGTATTTAGGTACAATAAGGGATGTTTGGTTCATGGAATTAGTGGTAGGTAAAGGAAGAATTTTGTAATATAATATGTATGTATTCGGATCAACTAGGAGTATATCTAGAATAAAGGTTATTTGATTTTCCTTTGCATATACTTTTAAATCTATACTTTGCTCTAATTTTAAAATGTTTTCTACTTTTACAGAAAATACAAGATTATTTCTTTGTTCAATAATTTTTAACAACGACAAGAGTTCTTCGGTGTCAACAATAGACTGGTGGAATGTTCCCAGTTCACTAAAAGCTACCGCTGTTTCAATTTCATCCAGTTTGATATATATATATAGTTTGAAAGTTATGTAGAAACAGGTTATATACGTTAGATATTTTAAGTTCCGTTTGAGAGTTGTTGATTATATTAATTTGTTTTCTCATTTCCCAAAGAGTTTTATCCAGCTGTATGAAATTGAATTTTGTACTATTTGTAATATTAATAAAAGTTCTGTCATTTTTCTATTTAGCTGACCTTGATTAACTTTTACATCGTTTATTAAAGCATCGTAACTTACGGCATCATCATTGTCCAAATTAGCTGTCACGATTTTAATAAGGGACCCGAGAGGATTCAGAATACCGCGTTTAACCCTCTTCGATGGTAATAGTTGTTTTAATTTTTCAATTGTTATATTTTGAATATAATCTGTTTGAATTTTTAAATTATTTACTTCAGAGTTAATTATTTTTTACCAAAATAACGTGTCACATGTGTATTTAGGTTATCGTATCGATTCTTATTAAATTCTAGATCCAGACGTATTAAGCTTAAGTCTAATATCTTAACTAAAGACCACTTATCGTTACTAATGAGAGCTTGTTCCTCCTTTATCGGTAGTATGCCGGAATTTCGGACAATCGATTGAAGTAGAAGGGCCTGGATCCTGAAGGCTTGCAGCAGGAACAGAATGAAACCGTGGAGGACGTTTTATATCCTTAATTGGGACCCTTGTATTTTGAACGTGATACTTAATTGGTACTGTATTTCTAACTATATCTCCTATGACCTCTACCTTTTCGTAACGCGCTTTATACTTACTTCTCCTAACATTCGTGTCCTTTATAAATATTGTGTCCTTATTTTGTAATCTTTTAATTTCTTTAGTTACTTTTAGGGGCTTAGAGGACTTCATGGTAACCCTATCGTCGGACGTATTTTGTATCACCGTGTCTGCAAATGAATTGATGCATTTTACTATAGCGCTTGGCATCCTAGCACCTTGACCAAAATCGACATAATCTACTATCGCATTTTCATTCTGCATATTCGTTAGGACTCTGATTTGCGTTTCCGTTCTTGGTTCCGATTTAATTTCGTATGGGGGGTTATATATAATAGATATATTTGTGTCACGTGTGTGCAATATTTGATTTTTCATATCTATTGAGGCGTCAAGTTGTTTTAAAAGATCCGAACCTATTAAACCGTCATATCTACTATCGACGTCATAGACATAGAATTTATGTTTTTCTAAACTTTTAAATGTTTTAAAGAGCGGGATACATGTAGCTTCGTTATGTTGGCTACGTGCATGCTTACTTATAACTTCGAATGGTTCATGTAATTTGAAAGCGGAGAAATATTGTTCTGCCTTAGATGTACTTATAAAAGATCTTGTGCTTCCGGTGTCTATCATAAAACGAGCCTGAATTTCCGGGATTTCGATATGCGGGAGTTTAAAAGTCGTATCACAATTTATTTGTATTATTTCGGGGGTGGATTGGGCGGCTTCTATCTGAAAATTTTCAGTATCATTCGAAATTATATTAGGGTTGTGACTTACTTCTTCTATTTCACTATACGGTTCTACTTCAAATTGGGGCACTTCTAAATTATACGTGTAATTACTCGCGTCACAGTAATTTATATCATGGCTATAATATTCCGCTTGTATTTCGGGTTCTTTACTATAGAATATTTATTTATTTATTTTATTCTTTATTGAACCAAAGATTTTGTACAAAAGGCGAGCTTAATGCTATATGGCATTCTCTACCAGCTAACTTTGGATAGAACAGAGAGTAAATTATGGGCAGTAAAGTTGTCATGATCTCATTCAATTCAAAATGTACATGCTACACATACATATAAATTTAATATATAAATACACATATATATTATATACACTTATTACATATATACATACACATATACATATATAAATATATATCTCCATAAATTTATATACACAAATAACTATAAACATATAAAGTAAGTGGACTCAAATTTGTTGGTTACGGATATATTCGTATAGTTTTCTTTTAAACACGTTTTTAGCAGGTATTATGCGCAGGTCAACAGGCAATTTGTTCCAGAGGGAGATGAAAGTTAATGTGAAAGAATTTGAAATAAACCCAGAATGGTGGAGAGGAGTAGATAGTAATAAATTGTGTGAAGACCGGAGATTGAGAGAATGAGTGTCACTACGGAATTGGAATCTTTCTTTTAGGTAAAGGGGTGAGGAAGAATAACATTAAGAACTGAAAACAGAGAGGACAGCATTCGAAAATCTCTGCGCTGGCGTATAGTCAACCACTTTAATTGGGAGCGAAATTCTGATACGTGATCGTATTTGCGCAGACCAAAGATGAATCGTATGCAGTTGTTAAGTAACCTGTCCAACCTGCTTAGCACCTCCTGAGAGATATTAGAAAGACAAACATCGGCATAGTCAAATAATGGAAGAATTAGAGATTGGATGAGTAAAAGCTTAGTTGAAGGAGGCAGAAAGAACTTAAGACGATAGATGGAACGAAGTATGCCTGTGACTTTACGACAAATCTCGGACACCTGTAACCTCCAACTAAGGGTCGGGTCAATAATTAAACCCAGATGACACTAGTGCGGAAAGGAATTACACAGTTTTCGTACCAAATGGATGGTAGATCAGGTATGTTAAGTTGTGACACCAATCGACGACTACCAATGATAATAGCCTGGCATTTACTGGGATTTACCGTTATACCAAATCGCTGTGACCAGTCTGAAATGCGTTGTAAGTCCTGATTAATAGTAGCAATTTCAACCGAGGACGCTTGTGAGTATAACTGAAGATCGTCAGCATATAGGTGGTAAGAACATTGAAGGTGGGTAGTTAGAAGATTGATAAATAACGAAAACAAGAGAGGAGAGAGAATGCCGCCTTGCGGTAAACCTAGATATAGATCGCACCAGTCGGAAAAATCCTGACCAGCCCGAACAGCCTGCTGGCGACCGCGAAGATATGAGGAAAACCAGTTCAGTACTGACGGGGAGAAGTTTAGGCGTGAAAGTAATCCAAGGAGTAAGTCGTGATCGACACAATTAAATGCGTTTGAAAAGTCAATAAGGACCAGAACAGTCAAACATGACCTTTCCATGCCCTCTCTAAAATCTTCTGTAACTTGAAGTAAAGCTGTGGTGGTACTATGTCCCGGGCGGAAGCCAGATTGATATGCACTAAGGTAGTTGCATTTCGAAATGAAAGAGGTGACTTGTTTGTGTACCAATGATTCAAGGGCTTTGGAAAGAAACGGCAGTATAGAAATAGGTATAAAATGGGAGGGTAGGGATGGATTGGGTTCCTTCGCAAGAGGCAAGATAAAAGCTTTTAGCCATAACTTAGGGAAAATACCAGTAGAGAGGGAGAAATTGATGATGTGAGTGAGAACTGGAGTAACAATATAGAGTATGAGAAGTATCATAGGTCTACTCACCTGATCATATCCGGTTGCGGAAGATTTTATTGAAAGTATGGCTTTTCTAGTATCATAGTCAGTCACTGAACTGAAGTCGAAAGAATTACATGATAACAAAGGCATGGAATTAAGTTCCTGGAGAGTCGTAGCTTTGGTGGTCAAATACAGACGTGATGCAGAAGAGAAGTGTATATTCAAGTCATTGAGTGAAATATTTGGGATCAGAGTATTGGAATGTGATTTTCCAAATCCCAGGGATTTAAGGAACTTCCATATATCTGCAGAAGAGGAGTTTGAAATACTATTGTGGAAGTAGCGGCGTTTGGCTATTCTTACCAACTGATTACAGTGGTTTCGTGCTCGCTTATATTGTTGAAAGGTGGTACTGTTCCGATTCTTTTTAAAAGTGTGAAAAGCTCGATCTCTTATTCTCATTGCTCTACGCACTTCGTTAGTTATCCACGGTGCAGGAGGTCGGCGTAACCTGACTGCTCGAACTGGTGCGTGCCTATCGAACAGGTTGAGAATTTGTGTGTTCAAATGAGCAATTTTGTCTTCCATATTATTTGCATCCAGCAATGGGCCCCATTCTATATTCTTAGCATCGCGGTGTAGTCGAATGGAGTCAATTTTATTGAAATTGCGTAAATACACAATCACTGGCTTTGGCTTGGGAGGCTTTAATTTATACGACATGAACAAAAGATCGTGTCGAGAAAACGCGGGAACAGCCAGTTGATCACGATATAAAACATGATCCGCTGAACTAGTGCAAATGATGTCTAACCATGAATCTTCGGTGTCCACGTTGTGGTGAGTTGGACTAGATGGTAGAATATAGAGATCTACCGAGTCCATGATGGCTTTAAGTTTGCGACTCTGAGGAGAATCCTTTAGCAAGTTGGTATTGAAATCACCCATTATTATAATATGTTTGTTATCAGTGCTGATGGAGTCGATTACCGATTGAATATGGGAAAAATAATCAGTTGAAGGAGGGCAGTAAACAACTCCGAGTACGACCCTCAAACCCTTAATTTTTACTTCGAGAAATAGGTACTCAGCAGATCCTCTATATTCTGATGGTGATATTGCAATGACATCATATGCATATTCCGATCGTAAGTAAATGGCTACGCCACCTCCACCTTTGCCAGTGCGATCAGAACGTATAAGTACAAATCCAGGTAGACTGTACAACGTGGAGGATAGGGAGGGTTTTAGCCAGGACTCTGAGATAAGTAGAGCATGGATGTATGGTGAGGAAAATATGTCAAGTAGATCTGAGTAATGGGCAGGGATGCTTTGCGCATTTATATGGCATACATTTAAACAATTTGTAGAGGCAAATTTCGTGTGCAAATAATTACCCACGTTATCGATAAAATAATCGTCTGCGGGTGAGGTAACGTTAAAAGAAGAACATGCAGAATAAAATGAGTCTTCATCCGATGACATTTAATCTATTATTATTAATAATAGCAAAAAATAAATATATAGGGGTATATGTAATAATAAATAATGTTCTATAATATATATGTATACCTATATATGTAATAAATTTTATATATACTAAATACTATATTTATGAATATAAATATTAAAATAATGAAACTATTATGAAATATAAAAAGTTAATTAATCACTATTTGTTTTACCTGTCGGTCTGCCTTAAAAATTATTAATCAAGTTTACATATAAAAAGAAGATCAGCACAAATGTTTTAAACAGTCCAATGAAATAGCAATGATGTCTTACTCATATTTCACTGGGTCAAATTAAAAGATAATTAATGTTGTGCTCATCTTCTATACAACAAAGGACAATGTAAGACATATATTATAATGTTAATGACTAACTTAAGTGAGTGATAAACAACAATTATAAGTAAGGAATATCTCGTTATTTTGGGGAACCCTAGAGTCATCTAGCATATTTTGTCTTATCGGACGTGCGATACGCATAGAGACATCGGTATTTTCATTTAAATTTTGTTTTTGGAGATTCTGATTGGGTATACCAAATTTAAATTTATTTTGGGATTGATTTGTAAGAGCTGGTGGGGGTCGCGCATAATTATTCATGTGTGGCCTAAAGCCCTGGTATTGTTGGGGTATGCCAAATTTAAAGTTAGATTCCTGGTTTGGAATACCAAACTTAAAGTTCTGTGGTCCCGTATTATTATTAAATCTTGGGCCATTATTAAAATTATTTTGAGCAACAAATCTTTGACCTTGTTGCTGATGAGGGATACCAAATTTAAAATTGTTATTAGGCAATTGAAATTTATTCTGGGGTCCAACGTATGGATTTGCAAATTTAAAATACGATGAATTATTATTAGGTAAAATATTAACAGTTTGTTGGGGTTTAAAATTCTGGGATGTTATATTCTGTTTCATTTTATTTTTCGCATTATATTGGTTCATGAAATTTACTTCCTTGGTTACGACACTTAAAGCGGATTCTAAACTGTAGTAGTACACTGTCTAAGACGCACGATACGAAATGATTTCTTATATTTACGCGAACACTACACATTGAAATAATACTAGTTTTTACGGAATTTATCGCGTATATTTAACTTTTTAAATACCCGACGTTTCGAGAGCTTTACAGCACCCATGGTCACGGGAAGGACTGAGATGTTCAACGTCCAGATGTAATAGTTAACCGCGGTTATCATAGATTAAAATTTAATTTTTTGTTTCGATCTACACAGTATGAACTTATGGTATCATGAAGTCTTGCAGTTGTATGCTTGGGTTGGGATTTAATTTTATTTATTATAGGATCCCAAGCAGATGGTAGCACCCAGCCATCTTCTCTATTGAAATTAGGATGTTTTTTGATTTCAATAGCCTCCCGAATCATCCTTGGAAGGAATCGGTGTTCTTTAGCGAGGATTTGTGGTCTAACAAATCTGATGTAGTGACGGGGGCGATCCTGTACGTGTTCACAGACTGCAGACTTCCCGAAGCGTCGATTCTTCACATCAGCTATATGTTCTTTAACGCGGGTTTTAATTGATCTTTTAGTTTGTCCTATGTAGGAGAGACCACAATCACAATCAAGCTTGTACACTCCTGCATCTTGCAGAGGGACGTTACACTTGACTGATGGTAAAAACTGACCAATCTTCTTCGGCGGCTTGAAGTATGTTTTGATGGAAGCGCGCTTCAAGATGTAGCCAATCTTGTCAGTGACTCCTCTAACATATGGCAGTACAGCAGGTACAGTACACCTTGAGCCATACTGTGTATAGAAAAAAGAGATATACGTGATAAATTCCGTAAAAACTAGTATTATTTCAACGCACGATACGAATTAAACCCTCGGGTAAATTATAAAGAAATACATTTAGTGACATATTATTATACACTATCATTTTAGCTGCTTTTACTCCTTCGTCCTGTATTAGATTGACTTTTGCGAATAAGGTACTACGCATATGTTGTATCCTATGACAAAAAAATGGATAAATGATTCGCCAGACTTAATTTTCATTTGTTCTAATTCGATAGCTATGCAATCTTCCGAACGCGGATCGCCAAAATGCTGAATTAAAATATCCTTAAGCGTATTCCAACAATTAATATCATCACGCTCACTTAACAAATGTGCTGCCCTACCTGTTAATCGGCTGCTTATCGCATGGAATACATATAATGTTTGAGTGGCATTATTAGGGTCTGCGATAGACCTGTATATGTACTGAGCTTTCTTAATAAATAAATTTAATAATCCTTCCTCTCCTTCAAACTTAGGTATAAGACAAAGTAAATCCTTAGGTATTACACGTAATTGTTCCATTTTATTTAATATTAATTTAACAATTTATATAATATTTAATTATTAATTTATTTTATTTAATTTAATAATTAATTTTAATTTATATAATTATTACTTTTATTTCTTTAATATATCCTTTAATTTCTTTAATTATGTAATTTTTATTTTTTATTAACACAATTTAATAAATTTTCTTTATTTCAAATTAATTTTCAATACTTAATTATTAAACTTAATGATATAGAATAAATTGCCTATGCTTGTGCAATTTATTTTGTTCGATTTCGGAAAATCAAATAACACTATAATTCTAGCAAGCAAAAATAGATGGAAACAGGGGACGTGAAAAGGCTTACTCACAGTACACTCGAACTCATCCTTTCGCCTGGGTTAGGAAGTCTTCTTTCTTGATCCTGTTTCGAATTCGACAAATTTATTTCGGTTCGTAGATTTCGCGAAAGTGCAAGACGGCACCGTAAACTGCTTCACGACGACTGATTTGGGAGTCATCTTATATGAGCAAGCTTTACACGCGAAATCCTACCGGCTGCGCCAGTCAAGATTCGAAATTGACTTAGGACGTTTTTAAAAAGACTTTATTAATAAACTTATAACTATTAATGTACGATATATTACTTATATACTACTTAATTAATCAGCGATGGATTCTAACCTAAAGCTACATGTGCGATACATGTGCGAGCCAAACTAAGAGTATCCTAATTCTTATTCTAGATCTTTAAGCTAAAGAACAGTTATCAGTATTCACAGGAAAGACCACCCGTCTTCCAGACGCAATTCAGCAATCTACGCCCACGCTTACGCTTGAATTGTTATGGTCTCCGGTGCAGTTCCGTGAATACCGGGATGCATAACTACCTACAGTTTGTATTTACAACAAAATTATTTACGGTTGTGGTGCGAACACACAACAAGAATATTAGACTTAAATAAAGTGACGGAAATGACAAAACATCTCTTGCTTTCATTTACAATAACATTTCCTGAAACATTTCAAAAGTTTGTATTTGTAATTCAATACCGTAATTCGTTATTCAAGTTTTAATAAAGCAATAGCTTGAAAAAAATAAATTTAAATTTAAATGAAATATGCAAGAGGAATGCACGTAATATGTTAAACAGAATTATGTAAATGCGATTGTGTGGATTATCATGATAGCAGAATTAATTTCCATGCCTCAATTTATCAGAACTCTCTTGAAAATGTTACTAAAAATACTCACACACATTTTCTTTAGTTAAATAAAAATTGAAGCATTTTCTAATATGCACATATAGTTCAACAGTTATCTAATGACTATTACATAGAATACTATAATACATACATAATAGAACGGGGCAGTGGGCGGAGCCCGTGTAGCCACTAACATGTCACTAACATGTCAATTCACACCTATAAATGTCAATACAATCAATCGTATCTAATTTTCGTGTCCAGAGTCGCTGCGTGCAAATTATTTAAAAAATGGTAAATTGTGCAATAATTACGTACCGAAAAAGCAGCGGGAGACGGAATTTAAATAAAGGAGACATATCCTACAACCAGTAAGTCGAAACCATTTATATTTTATGAATATTAGAAACAAAAATAAAGAAATATTGATGTGTCAAAAACATTAATCAAAAGTCTAAAATGTGTGAATTCGCTCAGTCTGTCAAGTGTTAATCAGCGAATCAGGTTTGCAGTAGTGATAATACGACGTAATTGCTTGTATATGTGTGCTCCCGGCGATGCTGATCATCGTACAAAATAAGGTTGACAGCCATCCTATTATGCATTATAGTATTCTATGGACTATTACATAGGTTTTTACTAAACACACATTTTTAGTCCTAGTAATAAATTAAATAAAGCTCAAAAGTTATGAACTGTAAGATTTTTACTTTATTTACACATTTTAATCCCTTCCCTGAACTATGAAACATATATGAAAATTTCTATTGTTTAAACTCTTATGTCTGTGTCGCGGACGGGGAACCTGTTAAATGTAGTGTTGATTTACATAGTAATTATTTTTATACAGAAGTATCATAAGCAATAACTAGATAGAACAAGTTTAACGAACTAGATTCGAATAATCTTTATTTAAACTTTTCTTATGTCGAAATAACTACCTTCCATTAATCTCAAGGGGCTATTTGTATGCTATTAATAGATGAATAATCATTTTTGATTATTTTTCAATTTATCTGTCCGTCTGTTTGAGTAAATCTTTAGAATGGCAGAACCAATTGTGATGAAAATTTACAAACAAATAATGACTAATGCCAGGAGTATTCTAAAATATATTTTTTAACATATAAAATAAATGTCTTTTCATATATGGATTTGTTACGCATAATCGATTTTTAACGTTTTTTTATTTCAACTCCATTTGATAACAACGTTACAATTTGTAAGGTTTATGCTATGCTATAAGAAGATTTTTACATAAAATTAATAGATTTTCAATTAATATTTTAAATAAATAATTTCACATATCGCACATAGTTTTTAGGATAATAGCAAAAAAAAAAAAAAAAACTAAAAGATGTTAAGGCTGGTAAGAATTACTTAGCCCGTATCCGTTCAATGAAATAAATTGATGTTTCTTAACTTGTTTGAAGAGCACCTTCCGCCCTCCCTCAATTTCGTGCACTATCCCCGACACCACTAATCCCAGCATCACTACTGCCAACACTACACTAGGAAAGACACACCATCGACGATAATACGTTACGTGTTTCACCTCTACACGAAGCATGTTTAGGTGATATAGACTCTGTCAGCCTTTTGTCACTCTTGCTACCTGTGTGAAATAATTACTTATAATCGCGAGGCACCCAGGGTAACATACGCAGTCGGGGCTAGCACGTTGTAGACGATTGAAGTTTTTAACGCTGTTTACGTAAATAGTTTTTTGTAAATACTTCTTGAAATAGGTTCTGTTTAGTATTTACTATATTGAATAGTATGATCAAATAGTTGAAAAAGTTATAATATAATTTAAAAATTATACATATTATGTATATTACCTCTTTGATCAATTTTAATGGCAAAAAGTCGTTCCTACTATAACTGTTGCGTGGGTAGATGCTAAATGACCAACAAAAGGTTTCAGATATATTAAGTTACAGAAGGATTTTAGTAGGTAGTTATGAAAGGTGAGTTTATTTCATATTTAGGTACCTACTTATAGCAAAAAAGAATTAAGTAATAATTTATCTACAAAAGTAATACCTACGTACTTTATTACAAAACATGGTTGAAATTTACTTCACAATCCAAATATCTACCTACATACCTATACTTGACTTTTGTAATTGGTATATTTTAAATTATAAAACACAAAATACTGAAATTAAAACTTTCTTTACTAACAAGATTTTTAACTAAGTAAGTAATACGATCACATTTCAGTTAGGAATCGTATTTGAAGGTATATTTGTTGTTTCTTCCGAGACGCATCGCGATTCCCGACGAATGGCGTAGTAAGTTGCATGCGTTGAGCATCGCAGAACTCACATAGGTATGAAAATATGGTCAGTCGCTTATAATCAGATTAGGTACTTGATCTAAGTAACTTAATTAACATTCCGCAATGTATTATTTTACTCTTTATTGACATCCCTTAGTAACCATGGAAAGTCCGCAGGGACTTTCCATGGTTACTAAGGGATGGATAAAAGTTGCAAAATAATATAGACACTCGCGCCCAGGGCTAAAGTTTTATTTAGCTTTCGTGCGCGATTTATCTAATTAGTAATAATAATGTAGGTTATTAAACGTCGGCAAGCAGTCAACATCAAAGGAACTTCTGTACGTAGTACTATTATTTATTCTGTGACTTTGTAGCGGTCAGCCACCGCAAAGTAGTTACTTAGTGGTCAGTTACCGATAGTGTACGCAATTGAGGGAGGGCAGGAGGTGCTCTTCAAACTAGGTAAGATACATCATTTTATTTTATTGAGCGGATATGGGCGAACTAATACTTACCAGCTTTATGATAATGAATTTCTGCATAAACACCCGATTCTATTATTTAAGTTGAAGATGGTTTTTAGATAATTAAACTACTTGCACAAAAGGCATTGTTGTTGATCTGTAGGTATTTTTTGTTTAAGTTCTACGCGGAAGCGTCGCAGGTGAATGCTAGTCATTAATACAAATAGATGTCAATTCTTTATTTATTTTAAATAGTAATAAGTATATATAATTATTTGCCTCAAAACCAAAGAAAACTACTCACTCTTGTACTTCTACTTTGTAAGTTTTTTTTACAGAATAAGGGTAACATACGAGCACACAGTCCACCTGATGGTAAGTGGATGCTGTGGCCCATAGACATCTGCATTTATCCACAATTAAGAATCAAAACGCAGATGCGTTGTCAACCCTGAGGATTAAGACGGAATGCCTCGTTTCCACTAAAAAAAGGGTCTCCGGATCTTTACACCATACGAAACACAATAGTATTAATATTTAATAAGTACCTTTTAGCATTCGGTTTTTCGTAGCTTACGGACGAACGGAAACTGCAAGTGCAAGGCAATTAAATATGATGAAAAATAATTTGTCGTAATTGCTTGTTTGTTTGTAGAACAAAAGGAAAGAAAAATAAATCTTGACATGTAGTCAGATGATATAATCAAGAAGAGATCATAATATAGAGAATATTATTCGTTATTTCCTGATTGGTTACAATACAATACAATACTCTTTATTGTACACCAACAAAACATAAATATAACAAATAATGAACAAACAACGAGGGAAAAACAAAAGATGGTCGTTTTGGTACATAGCAATCTCTTCCAGACAACCCAGAAGAGGAAATTAATAAAAAATAAAATAAGATTAACGGGTAGGGTGCACTAAATTAGACAAAAAAAAAACACAACTTATATGCTATAAAATGACAACATATTAAAGTATATTAGTGACCATAACTAAGAGGAGGAAGACAGAGGAGTTAAAGAGACAAATAGTGTTCCTTAATTTGTTTTTTGAACACATTTAAAGATTGAGCACTTTTAATGGACTGGGGTAAGGAGTTTTACTCCAAGAACAGCAAAAGATTTATCATAAAATGTCGAGGAATGTAGAGGACATTGGAGCGAAAGGTTTTCTTTGGACCGTAAGGAAAAATTTTAACATTAAATAAGACGCAGTAGAGCGCAGAAAGTATATGAGTGGTTAAACGACGACGCAATATTTTTAAAGCATATTCATAGGTCAATTTTAAATTTACCAATATTTTCAATATCTTAAAAAAAGGAGAGAAATAAAGAAAAAATATTAGATGCTCATACAAACAACTTTTATAAGAGACGAAAGACCTAACAAATAAAATTTACAACTGGCATGCTACGAGCACTACAGGTTAATTAAATTTGAACTTAAACAAAAGTTAAAACTATAATAAAAAAGGCAGAATATAATTTTTGAGCAAAGGATCAATCAAAGAAAGATTTATATTTCACTCTAAAATTGTTTCTTATTTAAAGCTTTCAAATAAGTGGTGGCAGGTTATTTCAGCATTTTGTTGTGCTATTTTTGAAACTACATCGAAAAGCGGTTGAACAGTGTATAGGTATAACGAGTTTAAGCATTTTATTTTGTTTAGACAACCAATGGAAATTGCTTCATAGGTACGGAAGAATTTTATTTTTAACTAAAGAGAAATATAATTTTCTCCTGTAGTGCATTTTTAGAAACATTAGCGGTAGCGACATTTAGGTTATGTCTATGAAAAATATTTAAGAAGACGTGAAATCTCCTAACATGCATGTGTTATAATAATGCATTTATATAAGAAATTACCTACAGCAAATTCAATCCGTTATTTTGTTGATTTGTTTAACACGTGATTCCTCTTCCTCAGGTAAATAGGCTCTTGTACACACCGTATCACGTCTCTGTTCATAATTTTTATAATAATAAAAAAAATTATGTGTCTAATAAATCGATCGAAGTTATTAGTTTTAAACTAAGTCCATTCAACATTTTAAGTTAAATATTTCAGGATGCATCAACGTGTAAAACTTTTGAAGCGTTGCGATTTCTGCAAAGATTTCTCGAGCCGAACAAGAAAAAACAAACATAGTAGCCGACAACGGAGAAGAATAGGATTTGTTATATATTAACAGCTTAATGCTTGAAATAGAATATAAATGTTAATAAAACATTTTTATTTCTAGACTACACGAAATCAGTGAGTTTGTCGTCTTTCGACTCATACATGAAAGTTATTGTATAATAAAAAGGGTTGTATAATAAAAATAAATAAAAAGTTATGTATATATATATGGAGAAGCTTTTTAAATTTAGTATTTGTAAAATGGCAGAAGCTGAAACGAACATAAGCATAGAATTTCGAGTAGTACTAAATAGAGTAAAATAAATCCCATATCCTCGTAAGTCTCTGCATTTTAAAAAAAATTAAGGTCACAAAAAACAAAGTAACAGTCAAACTTAGTTCATCTGATGGTAAGTGGCTATTGTAGTCCACAGCCACCTGCAACCAACTTAAAACAAAGAATGCTAAAATGAAATGCCTCATAGCCTGTTACTATACTGGCTCGCAGATTTGGTGACAGATCCCACCCTCCCAGACGAATTCTAAGGTAAAAGAGGAATTCTACCTAGTAAAATATATATTACACTCGCTTTCAATTGAAATTCTTTAAGATATTTTGATATGCTCATCACTACTATCTAAAGAACAATTTACAGTAGAATCTTGATAAATTGGCGAAACTAGCAGATGTTCGTTATCATATACGAAATGGCTACACCGGAGACATAACATATTTCTGAATTGTTTCACGACGCACTTAACGGAGTCCACGGGATTAAAATTATGATTAATTCTCTTATGCACCTATAATACAGTTTAAAATATTCATAAATATGAAACCCATTTAGTCTTAGAGAACAATCGGCGATTTTAAGTCGAATTTAAAGCTTAACTGAGCTTACGAGCCGTTTATTTTAGCTATAAAATTATTGAAACCGGGGAGAATTCATCTGTCATTTTTTGATTGCAGACCATTTTATAAAGCTATGGAGAAGATTATGATCAAAATATTACCAAGTAACAGTATTTGTACCAAATATTGTTCTCAGAATAATGGAGTTACAAAATTTTCCGATAGATTTTTCTGTTAAATTAAAAGAGCCATGCAAGCAAATTCAATTAAAATTTGGAAGACTGCCTATTGTACTAAGGCGTTAATCTGATATGTCAAATGTGAATTAAGAAATGCCTCAGTCAAAGGCTTAAAATTCGTAACTGCATCAAATACAAGTTTTTTCTGTCCTATTTCCTGATTACCTTTCCCAGTAGGTTTCTTGTTTGTTTTTTCCAGGACAAAAAGATTTTTCAAAAACAGTAGTTAAGCTTAAGTTACTTTCAATAAGTATTCTTTTTATCTCTAATAAATAACGATGATTCTGTTCCATTTTATTCTATTTCCATCTCTATATCTATTAAAAAAGAACTGAAATCAATTCCACGCCGGTATTTTGAAAGAATTCTTTGTTACTTTTGCCGCATTATATCAAGAAATTATACCGGGGACAGTAGAAAACGTCGCTTAAATTTTATCTCGGACTGCCGCAGAAGTTGTGGTGTTTGCAAACTCACGAAGATAAGTTATATATTTCTTTAAATCAAAATTGTTTTACTTCTTTTAGTATAATGTACCCTTATATCTATATAATATATACTACCTGTATCCGGTACTTCGTTCCCGTGGGCGTTCGTGAAAAGTTGTCGTTAACTATTTGTACATAATAAACCATGAAGTATATGAATATAAATCACTACTAAAGCTAGATTAATGCTATATATAAAATAAATTAATACGTAGTATATAGACCGAAAGCTATTAATTCATTAACACGGAACAAAATTAATTTTACCTCTTTACTATTTACTATTTTGAACTGGAATTCTAAATTCAAATATAACATGTTATTATATCGTATCTTTATCAAAATTAGGTAGGTACTCATTTGTTTATTCTTATATCTAACGTCGCTTTATTTATAAACATGGACCCTTTTTTTAGGCAACTATGTGTTGATAGTTTAGATAAGACGAAGTAAATTTTTGTAAAATTCAATTGTATTTTTCAGTTGCTTCCGGTTGCCTAGGGCGTAGCTACAAACAGCATTGATGGAGTCACTCACTCGCGATAAATCTGAATGTAGATACAGATAGTGTTAAAATACACGCAGACAATTGTTCGGTATGGCTCAGTCTGAATGAGTGTATTACGGGGAACTGTTCGAATTCGAGAAATCGGGTGCAATAGCATAACTTTGGTATGCTCAGGTTTCTCAATATTATTATAAGCACGTCGAATTTAATTTCAGTTTGTGCGATAAGAGCTCACTTTTAAAAAGGAGACTTAATAAATCTTAATAAATCTACGAAACAACAGCCAACGACTTCTGTCCTCAAGGGCATTTACGCGTCTGCCTTTTTATAGTAGCTTTGTGGTACCTATACAAACGTCAACACGAAGCGAAACGACTTTACATCTGCTTTCTGTTGTTCTGATTGCGTTCGGGTCTCGGGATACTTTTTTATAACAAATGTGACAAATGAGCTTACAGAACAAAAAGTGGTAGTCCACCAACGGATAAATGCAGCAAACTTCAAACAGAGAAGTTTACAAATGAGTTTTCTCCTCTAAGAACTTAAATGAAATGCCTAAAATATACTGGCTGTCTATACCCTTCAACCTGGGATATAATACAGGCACTGCTACATTGCAGTAGAAATAGGTAAGGGTTGGTAGAAATAGGCGGACTACTAGGTAGAAAAGCAGTAGGCAAAAGTTCTACTATTTCTTTTAGGTGGCGCGTTAAATTTCACTACAACCTCACTCCTGACTTCTACCGGTGTACATTTAAAATTTTACCCGAACGCAGCGCCATCTATCGGATCAAGATTTTGTGATTTCTTTTTTTGGCGTTAAGCAAACACAATATATTGTTGAATACGAGTTTCAGCACATGTAATCAGATATCGTCTCAATGATAACCGAAATCCAACAGTATGTTTACTAACAATTTATATGAGGGATTTTCAGAAGTCAATTTCGCTTTACTTATATAGATTTTAATCGTAAAATATAGCTTTAACAAGATTTTAATCAAAAAGCGAATTAAGTTTGCCGCTAATGTCGTTACTGCTCCCTATGGGATTTATTAGACGACGTTCACAGACATTTGATGTGGTTTATAGGACGTAATTCAATCATCTTGCAATTTCAATCAATACACCGAGTATTGATTGAAATTGCAAGATGATTGGAAATGTTGCGAGATATTTTGCTTTTTTTCTATAAACTTTTGAACAATATTACGTCCTTAACTAAATATTTATATTATTCCTACACGTTTAGCATAAAGTCCCTAATTTAAATTTTAAGTTTTTGTATTTTTTATCGAATGAAAGTGTAATATTATATTTCAGAACGAATATTTTATAAAATTTCTCAAGAAAAGTTCCATTTGCTTTCTAAAAGAGTGGCGACATTTGTATATTTATATATTTTATTGCTAGCACACTTTTCTCTTTTAAAATGATATTTGTAGCATATCCTTTTAAAAGACAGGAGTGTTCTAACAATAAAATATTCACGAATTTTTACGAGGGCGCACACGCACGCACGCACGCATAACGCATACACATATTATATGCGATTTGCATACAACATTTGCCACAGTTGCCATACTGTTCATTAGATTGCGGTGAAACGATGATAACATATTGCTTGCAGTTCCGCGAAGGTTATAGGCATAGTTGGACCCAGTAGGTGGCGCTGTTGTAGAATTCAGATATCACCCGTGCGAAGCCTAAGTATTTATTTTGGTACCGAGAAGGAAGTGTCATTCTTTTAATTACGTAAAGATAATCTAGGGAAACCTACAATGAGGCTTATGATAAGGCATATAGGGATACATAAGTATACATAAGGTATATATATATATATATATATATATATATATATATATATATATATATATATATATATATATATATGAGGATACGATTGAATGAAAAAGCTGTAGATATTCTCAGATAGACAGATGCATTATTGGTGTAACTGTCGATAGTGCGACATACAATACGGGTGATTTCCAGCTTTTGAAGCATCTGATGGTGTAATGGCTTCGTATTCGTTGCTGAAAATGCAAGGCAGTCAATACAATTTTATTTAACACCCCATTAATAAATTTAATTTAGGCATCAAGATTAGCTACAGTAGCCTGATGGCTCAACCATTGCGGAATGCAAACTATTCCACCAATATACATAACATAACAAGCACTTTTTACTTACAACTGGAAGGAGATAAATTATTCAGTTGCTGTTTAGATTCAGTACGTTTAGATTAGAAAAGACGTAAAGGTTTTTTCATCATATTTGCTTAATATTTTATTTAAATCAGTAATATAAATAACCGATGTATGTTCCCTTATATCTTAGATTTTACTCGAAATAGCATTGCGATTAGTCAAGTTTTTATCAGTCAGCCTCTTCCAATTCCTCTTTGTCTATGGTTAAGAAGTAACTATGTTCAATTATGATTCAGTGTTCGATCACTGTGGACAACTTTTTACGAAACAGCGATTAAGCTAGTATTGCATAAAAAGCCCATTTAACTAATAAGTGCACTGTTGTAAAGAATTTTAAAGCCACTCTGACCGGGAGCTAAGTGATAGGGTGACCATACCTAATTCGTTTTCATTTCAATTTATCTTTGGTTGTAGAACTAATTACAGATTAGTCACGAATTTCTAACTAAATATAATGAACTACAGAGACGTTCACCTTTATTCGTACTGCTGCCTATCTGGTTTATTTCCATCTTTCGCCATTTATGGGGTAGTGGATATTTTTACACCGCTACTACCTACACGACTACACAACATAAAATTCACAACACACTAGTAATTTAAACCAAAACTATTTTAAACGTAAACTTGAATAAGAAAAAAAAACAGAATAAACAGATTTCTCACATTATATTATTTATATTTACAATGTACTTATACTTGGCCGTGTTTGGAAAGGGAAAAATCTTCCGCTGCTCTGGGTGTTGAGTCCGAAAAGCCACTTTTTGGAGAAATTGATAAGGGCGCTAACACTGCCTGTAATTTATCTATTATAGTGGCCCACCACAATAATTGTAGGTGGTATTGATAGTTGATGCGGGTACTGTGAGTAAATTATATACATATAATGAAAATACGCAATGAAATCAAATATTATATAATGAACATTAACCCACATTAGGTTACAATAAATCATTCGAACATTACATTATAAAGCTTGCGGTTGACGATATAATATCTAAAGACGTTGGTAATTTCCGAAAAGAGTTTCCAGCGATGTCATTGTAGAAATTGATTCCACGAATTCTATCTGATAATATTCAAAGTTAAACCTAAACGTTTACCTTCGGAATGTATGAATTTGGGTTAAGCAAATAATTATACATTAATTTTCATTGAGACTGTTTATTACGTTTTGAGGTATCAAACGATCTAAAAGAAATATATATATATATATATATATATATATATATATATATATATATATATATATATATATATATATATCGTATATTCGTAATTGCCATCTTGCGAAACAAAATGTGCATATGTTTCTCGGGCATCGTTAGAAAAGACACAGGAAAACAAATTAGGAAATAGGCAGTAGCGACTTTCTAATTACAACCAAACATGTCAACTATCCCCTCTATGAGTCAATTTATGGCATATGACTATGTTCAGCAACTGTAAACTGTTCATAAACTGTAACAGTAATGGTAATGGAAACAAAATTATTTCTTAAAGTAAAGTAAGACGATATTTATAATGAAAACATATTCTGACCTTAACTATTTTAACAAGTAATACAGCTGATATCCTTCACGATATTCTGCTTCAATTGGCTATCGAATTTTTAAAATAGCTAACTGTTTACATACTGTTTATTTGAACAGTTTGCTATTTCATTATCATGGGGTAGTCTTATATATGTCGTCGTAAATCCTATATACGTCCCAATCCTGGGCGCAGGCCTCCCCTCATTTCTGAGAGGGTTGCCCTAAGCAAAGAAGTGTCCGCAGCGCTGCCCCAATGCATGTTGGAGAACTTCATATGTCTTCGAAATATCTTTTTTCTTATTCCTCAGACATGCAGGTTTCCTCACGATGATTTTCCTTCACCGCCCAGCATGAGGTAAATTATTTATTACCACGTTATTATCGTTGGGTATATTTAGAGTATTCGCATCTGGCTTGGCTTAATAAATGTATAAGTCTTTACGCAACCCTAATATATGCAATTTGCTTAGTTGTATCGGCTTACGATAATCACGAGGCACCGCATTAGCATAACGTGATTCCTGTCTTATATTAATTAGCTCTTATATTTTATCGTGTAAAATCATTTTACGTTAAAACATTGAATTAGAATCACCTCATTTAGTTGTAATAATCTATTGTACACATTATTGTAATTAAAATGTGAATTTAATAAAAATTGTATTTTTTGCAACCTCTGCCTGGAGCCTACATAATTGACGCAGTCGGTAGGTTCTTCTAAACTACAGTCAGTGAATCAAGGTTGACAAATAAGATAAAGAACCTACGGGAGCAATAGTCCAAAGGCTAATCTAGGCATTGATTCCGCAAGAAGAAGCAATGATGTGAGTACTTGAATAATTCAATCCTTACCCTTTTCAGTTCCATAATTAATTTTTTTACTTTATCCTGATTTTATTTATATTTTTTTTATTCTACTGTGTTTTCGTTGTGTTTTTGCCGTAATTAGCCTTGATTTAAAGCTTCCAAAATTTTCCATCCAAGATGAACTCGGAACGTTAGGTTAGATAGGTATTCTAAGCTTAGTGTTTTGAACGAGAATACATAAATATATTAATTAACTCTCACGCTTGTCACCCAGAGGGGTAGGCAGAGACTACAGTCTTCCATTTGACATGATCCTGACACATCTTTCTCGCCTCCTTCACATCCATATACCTACGCATACATGCTCGTCGGTTAAGGGTACTCCTAATTTGGCCCGTTTTTAATAAATCGTCAATTCGGTCGAAAAATTTTCGCCTAGGACGTCCATTTCCGACTCTGCCATTCACTTCTGCAACATAAATTTTCTTTGTCACTCTTTCCTCATTAATTCTTTCCACAAGACCAAACTACCGAAGCATTCCTTTCTTAACCTTTTCCTGGTCACAACATCATCTTGCAAAAAACACTCTTATCACACAATTTCTCACCCCGTCATTCAGATTCAGCCCTAACATACATACTAACGACCGCATTTCTACTGCGTTCATTATACTCTCGAGCTTCTTCTGCCACACCTAACATTCACTACCATACGTTAAAGTAGGGACCAACACAGCATTGTGAATTGCCATACGTGCCTTTTTCGACACATTTTGACTCTTCAAAATAGAGTGCAGGGCCCCATTTACTCTATTTCCCGCATTCACTCGTCGTTTTATATCCTTATCATATCTCCCATCCCTGCTAAATACGCAACCCAAATATACAAACTCATCTACTTGCTCGATCAACTCCCCTTCTATTCTTATTTCATAAATCGTTTTACTTTCTTCTCTTTCAAAAACCATAACCTTCGTCTTACTTGCGTTCACTTTCATACCCCTTTCTTTTAATGATCTGTTCATTAATGTAACCATCACTTGCAACTCGGCCACCGAAGCCGCAAGAATAACTTGATCATCGGCGTACAAAAGGCATTTGACGGTTAATCACCCATTCTTAATCCGCATTCTTCAATTTTCAAATTTTGCAAACAACTGTCCATAAATAGGTTTAACAGCCACGGGGAAACCACACAGCCCTGTCTGACACCTTTATGGATGTCAAACCAGTCCGAGTAGACCCCGTTGATCCTAACACAAGCACTAGAGTCCCTATAAAGAGAATCCAATGCCTGTATCAAGCCAGCGCTCAACCCAAATGAGTTCAGTGTTTGCCATAGCACATCCCTATCCACTCTGTCATAGGCCTTTTCCAAGTCCATGAACGCACGAAAAACCTTTTGGTTTTTGGGCAAAAACTTCTCCGCGATCATGCGCATGGAAAAGACTTGATCTGTACATCCCATTCCCTTTCTAAATCACGCTTGCACATCTCAAATTTTTCCATCAGTTTCTTTCATGACCCTTTCAATCAGTACCTTAGTATACAGTTTTCCCACAATGCTAAGAAGGCTGATGCCACGGTAGTTTTTACAGTCCTGCTGCGACCCTTTTCCTTTATATACTGGGACTATCACGGCTTTGCACCAGTCTACCGGTACCCGCTTCAGTTCCAAGCATAAATTAACAAGGTCTGCAGCAGGCCTGCCACCACTTCCTCTCCAGCCTTTAGCATTTCGAGTGAAACTCTGTCATATCCGGCAGGCTTACCTGCTTTCATGCTTTTCATTGCTTTCATTATTTCATCTATACTTATCTCGCTACCTATTTCCTCTTCTTTCGGAGTTTCTACTTCATTTAGTTCACACGTTGTCTCCTCACTCATAAACACGCTTACAAAATGTTCCTTCCATCTCTTTAAACTCGAAACTTCATCATTCAGAATATAGCCATATATAACGAGAATAGAGGTAAAATCGACAGTATGAGACCCACCATATTTAACATAAGAACTAGCGCCATCTAGTATCGGAGACGAGAGCGAGGGGAGCTTTCCAGAAAATGACATCAATAATCTTTCAACCGATAGCGCCATCTAGTATCGAAACGAAGAAGTAAGCTTCTAGAAGCCCGACACTCGAACTTTCGATGCATAGTCGATTGGCGCGCGTATTTACTTGAATGTTCTGGACTTTTCGGTGCTAATGTGTATTTATAGGCGCTGCAAGGTGCGATCGGGGAAGTATTGAATTCGGCGAGACAAGCGAAGCTTCGGAGCGAAATAAAGTGAATCAGTGTGATTAATTTTTAGTGTTTTAAGTTTTAATTGGTGTAAAGAAAATTAAAGTGTTAATTTAGGTAATTCTATCGGCAATTTTTATAGTCGCGAACCTCAAGCTCGTAACAATTGGTGTCAGAAGTGGGATAAAATCATGCCGATTTTACCTAAGGAGGAAACGGAGGGTGTCCGTACCCGAAGTCAACGCCAGCAGGAGACGGACCAAAGAAGATTTGGTGGTGCAACGCCGCAGACGTCGGAGGGCCAGTCACCGGCTGCAGGCCCGTCGGTAGCTCCTACATCTGCAGCACCCGACTTAGGTGCTCTGATGGTGATGCTGCAGGAACAGGCTCGTCGACAGGAGGAACAGGTCCGTCGGTTGGAAGAGCAGCTGCGGGGGACAGATGAACAGGTCCGCCGACAGGAGGAACAGGTTCGCCGACAGGAGGAACAGGTCCGCCGACAGGAGGAACAAGTCCGCGTAGGGAACAGGTCCGTCGTTTGGAAGAGCAGCTGCGGGGCGGACAAGAGGAACAGGCCCGTCGGTTGGAAGAGCAGATGCTCCTTATGAAGGACCTTCATGCTACCTTTGGGAAAGAGATAAGGGAGGTGAAGGATAGGGTTGCTCAACATGACAACCGCCTGTCGGAAGCTGAAACCCAAATCAAGGAAGCCAAAATCCAAATCGACCAAGTGAACAATCGGGTTGATAACGTGATGGCTGACGTGAAGAAAACGCTGGACGACCTCAAACTTGGGGATGGAACAATAGCTCCCGTAGTAGCTACAACACCTTCGCTACGTGGATTCAAAGTGCCACCGTTCGACGGGACTTCTTCCTGGTCGGCCTACAAAATCCAGTTCGAGGCCGTCATGGAGGCGAACGGCTGGAATAAAAGTCATGCCATGACTGCACTCACCCTAGGCCTGCGCGACCAAGCCTTAACTGTGTTGGAAGCTCTCGGTAAGAAAGTGACCTACGAGCAGCTCCTTGAGGCGTTGGAGGCGAGATATGGCGACCCTCACCTGGAACACGTCTTTCGCGCGCAGCTTAAATATCGCGTGCAACGCAGCAACGAAAACCTGCAGCAGTGGGCGCTTGAGGTGGAGAAGATGGTTCGAAAAGCATACCAGTCTGTACCTGCGCTCATTGAAGGGAACCTGGTTCAGACATTCATCGACGGCATCCGCGACCTTGAAGTCAGAGCTGCTGTGAGGCTCGGGCACCACGAGACGCTTAAGGACGCCTTGGCCCATGCACTGGAGGTGGAAGCCGTGCGGCAGGATCTTCGCTCCCATCGCGTCAGAGAGGTTGCAGCAGCTACGGTTCGCGACCGCAATAAAGGATACAGCCCTAGGTGCTATGGCTGTGGGGAAAGGGGCCACCTTCGATCCAGCTGCCCTAAGCGAACCGTAGAAAGGGAAGGTGAACGATATCAGGAGGGTGGTGCGGCTAACAGCCCCGCCCAGCAGCAGCAGGGAAACGAGTAAAAGCCAGAACTGCGGGGCGGGTGCTGGCTGATGTTAAGAGAGCCCCAAGGATCTCGATCTGAAAAACCCATGATAGGAACAGTCTGATCATCAAGGGCGAGGTCAACGGAATGCCGTGTAAACTGACCATAGATACCGGAGCCTCTCGTACGGTTGTTAGTTCCCAACTTATAAGTCAGTTCCTTGGGGACTCCGCATACAACCGAGAACGCATTAATTTGGTAACAGCTACCGGTCAGCGTATACCCGTCCGTGGAGAGAAAGAGATGAAGTTGAAGCTAGGCAACATGATCTACCTGCATAATGTCATCGTGGCTGATATAATGGACGACTGCATCCTGGGCCTAGACTTCATGAGGAAGAATTGTTGTGCGATTGACGTTAAGCAAGGTGTCTTGAAATGTGGACAAGAGGAACTTTTTGTGGAAGGAGCGTTACCAGGGAACGTGTACAGCCTTGAGAAGATTGTTCTTCCGCCGAGATCGGAAACGATTGTGCCGGTTAGTCTTCCTCGGAATCCTGGACAACCTCATCGTTGTGTACTCGTGGAAAGGTTAGAAAATGACTTTCCATGGAAAGTGGCTCGAACCTTGGTCAGAACCACTAACATCTCAGGAGTACGTGTGCTGTACCTTTGTGGCCAGGAACAGATTATAGAAAAAAGCACACTGGTTGGTACTTGTGAGGAAGTGGATTGGTTACGTCGGTACCTATATCTATCGACTGGGACCCCCAGCAAGGATGCACAAACGAGAGTGAGCACGCTTTTAGAAGACTGTCGCAGCGTTCTCTTCCCGAATGAAATGGTCAAAGGGAAGAAGTTGTAACTCAAGTATGCCGATGTATTCTCATCAAACGATGCTGACATAGGAAAGACTGGCTTAGTTCAACACAAAATAAACACAGGTGAAGAATTGCCTATCCGTCAGCGGCCAAGAAGATTGCCGGTAGCACGTGAAAAGGAAGTGGAAACCATGATTGAGGGAATGGCGAAGGATGGTGTTATTGAACCTTCATCTAGTCCATGGTGTTCACCCGTGGTACTGGTGAAGAAGAAGGATGGCAGCATGCGGTTTTGTGTTGACTACCGCCGTCTGAACGACGTTACTAAGAAGGACAGCTATCCCTTGTCAAGAATTGACGACACGCTGGACATGCTTACAGGAATAAAGTGGTTTAGCATGCTGGCTCTAAAAAGTGGCTACTGGCAAGTTGAAATTGACCCTAAGGACAAGGAGAAAACTGCGTTCTCGACGGGAAAGGGTCTGTGGCAATTTAAAGTAATGCCGTTTGGTTTGTGCAATGCTCCAGCAACGTTTGAAAGGCTGATGGAACTTGTAATTACCGGGCTAATTGGCGATGCTTGTCTAGTCTACTTGGATGACATCATCATCGTGGGCCGTACGTTTGAGGAACACCTTCAAAACCTGGAACGCGTGCTCATGAAGGTTCAGAGTGCCAACCTCAAGTTGAGTCCGAAGAAATGTTCACTATTCAAACGGCAAGTCAACTTTTTGGGGTATGTAGTGTCGGAAGAAGGTATCCGCACGGATGCAGAGAAAATCACAGCCGTCAAGGATTGGCCGGTTCCAAAAGACAAGACGCAGGTTAGAGCATTTTTGAGTTTGTGCTCCTATTACCGGCGATTTGTGAAGAACTTTGCAGATATAGCCAAACCTCTGCATAAGTTAACCGAGGCGACGTTTCTGCTGGGATGAAAGTTGCAATATCGCATTCCAGGAGCTCAAGGACCGTCTGTGCAACACACCTATTTTTATTGGGATACCCTGATGCAAGCAAAGAATTTATAGTTGACACAGACGCAAGTGATATAGGACTTGGCGGTGTGTTGTCTCAAAGGAATGGTGACCAAGAGGTCGTGGTAGCGTACTTCAGCAAGTCGTTGTTAAAACCGGAAAGGAACTATTGTGTCACAAGATGCGAATTGCTAGCTGTGGAAAGTCGTAGCAGCATTTTAACAAATATCTTCTGGGGCGAAAATTTCACTTACGAACTGACCATGCTGCACTAAAATGGCTATTACAGTTTAAAAACCCAGAAGGACAAGTTGCGAGGTGGATTGAACTACTGCAGGAATATGACTTTGAGATCGAACATCGCAGCGGGAAAATCTCATGGCAACGCAGATGCATTGTCAAGAAGACCTTGTCCTGAAGATTGCAAACATTGTACTAGGCAAGAGAGTAAGGAAGTGGTATCCGTGAGGATGCTCAGGGCAGACCATCTCAGCAACGAGTGGAAGGACAGCTTACAACGTGCACAGCAGGAAGATCCGGACATCAAGCCGATCCTGGAATGGATGAAGGCCAGTGCTCCCAAGCCCAAGTGGAGCGACGTCTCAGCGATGAGTCGATCACTAAAAGCTATTGGGCCCAGTGGGACAGCTTGCTGCTTCAGGATGGAGTTCTGTGCCGTAAATGGGAAAATGTTCGGGGAGACAGCTGTCATTTGCAAATGGTTGTCCCTAAAGCTAAAGTACCGGATGTTCTACAGCTGTACCATAATGTTTATTCAGGAGGCCATCTGGGAGTTAAAGGAACTCTACTGAAGATCGGAGAACGGTTTTACTGAGTCCACTGTCGAAACGATGTCGAGGACTGGTGTTGCAAATGTACAAGTTGTGCGGCTGTAAAGGGACCTCAGACTCGTAGTAGAGGTGCATTGAAGTTGTAAATGTTGGTGCACCATGGGAGAGAATTGACGTGGCGGGGCCGTTTCCGGAGAGTGAAAGCGGTAACAAGTATTTCATGGTTGTGATGGATTACTTCACTAAGTGGCCAGAAGTCTTCGCCATTCCAAATCAAGAAGCTTCAACAGTTGCAGATAAACTAATTCATGAAGTCTTTGTCGTTTTGGAGTACCTTTAGAGATTCACAGCGATCAAGGAAGGAATTTTGAATCTCTAATATTCCAGGAAACTTGTCGAGTTATGGGTACTCATAAAACAAGAACGACTTCTTATCACCCGCAATCTGCTGGAATGGAAGAACGATTTAATCAGACATGTACGGCATGAAGGTACCTAACAAAAGTTGTAGACAATCGGCAACGAGATTGGGACAAGCACAAACAATCGTTTTTGTTGTCATCATAGATAAATAAATATGTAGCAAGCTAGTTGTCATATCGAAGCGCTGTTCACGAAAGTACAGCAGTGACACCAGCTTTCGCAAACTTTGGAAGAGAATTACGGCTGCCTGCAGACCTGATCACCGGGATACCACCTGATGCCTCACGCAGTATAACCGATTATGCAAATGACTTGCGGAACAAAATGAATGACATTTATGAGCACGTCAGACAGTCGGGTCAGCAAATGTCTGAAAAGATGAAAACCCGGTATGACCGCAAACTGAACAACAAAGGGTTCGGCGAAGGTTCACTAATGTGGTTGCACAATCCAGTCCGCAGCAAAGGGAAATCTCCTAAACTTCAAGCTAAATGGGATGGCCCGTAACGGATTGTAACCAGGATCAACGATGTAACCTACCGGATACAGAAAGGTGCAAGAGGGACTCCTAAGATCGTCCATGTGGATCGCCTGGCGCGTTATTATGGGGCCGATAATGCTCGGGACGAGCATGTCTTAGGAGGGGGCAGTGTTGCGCGCCTAAGTTGACGTCATGTTCCCGGAACTAGCACCATCTAGTGTCGGGGACGATAGCGAGGGGAGCTTTCCAGAAAATGACATCAATAATCTTTCAACCGATAGCGCCATCTAGTATCGAAACGAAGAACTATGCTTCTAGAAGCCCGACACTCGAACTTTCGATGCTTAGTCGATTGGCGCGCTTATTTACTTGAATGTTATGGATTTTTCGGTGCTAATATGTATTTATAGGCGCTGCAAAGTGCGATCGGGGAAGTGTTGAATTCGGCGAGACAAGCGAAGCTTCGGAGCGAAATAAAGTGAATTAGTGTGATTAATTTTTAGTGTTTTAAGTTTTAGTTGGTGTAAAGAAAATTAAAGTGTTAATTTAGGTAATTCTATCGGCAATTTTTATAGTCACGAACCTCAAGCTCGTAACAATACTATCACCACCTAGACCACTGGATAATAACACACTGAACTCGTTTAGAAAGCTACATATGCAACTGCATGCTGCACAGGGTTGGAGACTCAATCTACCAACTCTGATACATCCACACGTGGCCGACTAATCCGCAGCAGATGATGCATGCTTCACCACCAAATTATAACTCAAACAGTAATGTGTTTAAGTTTTCTAACGGACCTTAACAACCACAGGGTTTCAGTTCAAATAATAACTCGCATATTTCTCCCATGATCGGTGTCACTCCATTTGTTTCAAAACACTTACCACCGACAGGACGATTTGGTAACCCAACGCCGAGAAACTACTTTAAAACGCGTGAGGTAAACTTTAACAAGACAGGTTTTGACTACGACTATTGGAACTGACGCGTTAAATGGATATGACTATCTTGACTATTATTATAATCAAGAGTACCATACAAATACGAACAATAACTCGCTACAGCTACGAGCAACTATATAAGCACGCGGAAGCTCCTGTCGTGGATGAAGTAAATTCTAGTTTTACTCCAACTATTGATGAGGATTTTCAAAGTGTCTAAAATTAGAAAAAAACCTAAATATGAGTAAATTTCCACATACAAAGTCAACTCGGTTACATTCAGACAAGTAATCCCTCTATGAAATTCTTAATAGACGCCGGGGCTAATCTATCGTTTATTAGTCTCGAAGCTGTAAGAAAATATTTTAGATACATTACACAGAATAATGGACTGTTCGAGTCCACCGGTGTTCATGCGACAAGTAAGAATAATTATCCCATAACTCTCCCACGTCCTTTAAAGTTTAATGAACAAGATAAATATAACTTTATTCATTTATAAATTTCATAACTATTTCGACGTACTGATAGGTTTGGATTTACTTGACATTTGGGGTACTAATATAATCTTATAAATAAATTACTTATAACTCGTGGCGTAAAAATTTCTAGCAAAATGGATAATTCACGTTAAGCAAATTTATATGAGGAAGTTCTCTCCTTGCAGTCATCAAAGTTAGTTAGGTTGCCTATAAATTCTATGGAAGGTTATGCAGTAGTTGAAAATCAAATAATTTGCAACTGCATAGTTTCCGATTGATTAACCAAAATTAATTAATAATCGGGGTTGGGTTGAAATTACTAATAACAGTACAAATGATGAAGAAGCTGAAATTTTAATGTCGAATGCCAGTTTACGTTATCGGTTTGCTCTAAAAACGTTTTATTCCGTCTTCGCACTGATCATCTAAAATGCGCTTCATATGCCGGACTGTCTTGATGGTGAACCCTTAAAGTTCAAAAATCAAATATAGGATTAAACATATGACAAAACTCCCGCCCTCAAACTCCGATCAAATCTATAAGATGCTCGAGAAAAATTCAATTAGACCATCTGATTCTTCATTTGAAGCTCTTCTATTTGGATTATACCCAAAAGGGCGGACGCTCCCGGCATTTTGTTGTGCACTGCAGGAAGGTGAACGAAAAGACGGTCGATGACCAATATCCTATTCCTAATAACCCATGTGCTAGATAAACTGGGCAAATGGCATTATTTTACCATGTTCGATTATTAGGGGGTTGGGTTTGTTGGGGACGGATTTTATCAGGTAGAGATAGATTTTGCGGATATTCACAAAACTACTCTTAATATAGAGAATAATATTTATGAATTTGTCGGGATGCCAAAGAGCCTAAAAATTTGTCAATCAATCTTTCAGGGGGTGATTGACAACGTATTTAAGAACTTACAGAACAAAATTTGTTTAGTGTATCTAGATGACATAATTGTCTTTAGTACGTCCTTGCAAGAACATATGACTGATCTGGAAAAATAATTTAAAAGGCTGCGGGATCCCACTTCAAGATGCAGATCAAATCAGAGTTTCCGAAGCTGGAAACCTAATTTCTAGGTCATGTTATTTGTAAAGACTGGGTTAAAGCCAAATCAGACAAAATTAAAGCCATCGAAAAATAAACCCCGCCGAAAACTACAATCGAAATTGAGTGTTTTCCCGGACTTCTAGGATATTATACTAAATTTATAAAAAGTTTAAAATGATCAAACCATTCACTCATTGTCTTAACCTTTAAGCTCTGACAGAAGAAGACAGAAGGGATCAAAATTACATTAGATCAAAATTATATTAACTTCTTTGAACACTGTTAAACTCAAACAATTAACCCAATTTTACAGTATCCAGACTTCAGTAATGATTTAATTTTGACAGCTGATTCTTTAAGCATGGCGATTGATCAGCGGACACTTAACTTCAGCGAAAGTAAGTATAGCACCACAGAAAAGGAACTTTTACCTATCGTATGGGCGACTTAGTATCACCAGCCCTTTTTATTTGGCCATAAATTCAAAATTATTACAGAACATAAACCTTTCCAATAGATTATTAACTTTAGTATCGTATATCACGTTATTGGACTTCATAATGGTGAGCTAAGACCCATAATACTGCCGCCATAAGGAAAAAAGACGTATCTAACATTTTTTTCGAAATGGAGTTACATAAATGTTCTAAATCAGTAAAAAAATGGTATCCACCAGTATTTTTATATTTCGCATAAATTAAGCGGAACCCTATAAATCTTACTGTTAAATAAGACGCATCTGCGATATGAATCAAATATTACTAAATAAAAAAGACGTTTCTGAAGTCCACTAAGTTGAAAAAACGCATTTTAGTAGAAGCATCTTATTTATTTACAAAATATTTAATTCATCATAAAATGAAAAGACACTTCTGCATGGTCATAAGAAGAAAGACTGTTCTGCGTAGATGTGCCTTTTTAGCGTAGTATTACGAAAAATGGGCAGGCGCAAGTGGCAGTAGCGCCTTTCCTACTTAGTATTGCTAGTTGTGCGGGGTGAAGTGGGGCTCGCGGTTGGTATACTGCGCTTCAGTTGCGTCCAGGCAGACAGAGTGACAACACGCGCGCGCGGCTCTTCGAGCTATAACTGCGGTAAAATCGTAAGTCAAACTTCCTGGAATTATAATTTATGTATATTTAAGCATACCCATGAGTAATTTAAGATTGAAAAAACTGCAAACCTAACAGGTGACACAAATAAATATACCTACTTTTATGTTAAAATATTTCAATATTAAATATATCGGTTAGAAAACAACACCTTAATCTAGCTAAATGCTTTTTTTCGAATTTGTTTACACCGTTGAGTACCAACTATCACAATGAAGGGTTTGCAGTTTATACATTTTATACCTTGTTTTATTATTACCATAATGAGTTTTTTGTATATAGTGGGATATGAAAGTTTGTATTCAGATAATATCTTTAAGTTTTTTCATTTATTTTTTCTGCGCCGGTGATTTTTCTAAGAATTATGTTTATTTATTTGTTTCAGTGTGACAAAATGTCGATGGTGCGATCAACCAGTTCTTCCCAGGAGTCAAACCTGAATACTAATTAATATGAGCTACCTTTATCTACTACGAACGAAAATAACTCTTTGAATGATGCGGATCTTCATAACAGCTCAGACAGCTTCCTGGATTTTGATTCAGATGATTCAGTTTTTGATAAAAATTATTTATCCTCAAGTTTAGATCCGTCAAAATGTTCAGAAGATTCAGATTCTTCTACAAATACCATTCCCCAATCACCGTCAATTAACGACACTGTTCCTGAGTCACCTAAAGTCTCAAGCGACGAAGATACGCCACAAAATTTCACAAAAAAGGGGACTATCAGAAAACGTAAGAAGTATGATGAATCACCGGCGCAGAGAAAACAAATTAAAAAACTGAAAGATATGGAATGTAAATATAAACTTAAGCCAGGGTGTAATGATGAATGTAAAAAAAATGTCATATCCAGTTTACAGAAGAAGCACGACAAAATCTAAACCATCACTTTAGAAAAATGTCTTGGAAAGAGCAACAGTATTTCATAATAAATAATACATCCAAAGACGATCCTAAGAGAAAAACCGTTAAAGAAAACAGAAAACTGCCAAGAAACGTAAGCATATTATATTTTCTGACAAATGAAACAGGGGTAAAAGTGAACGTTTGCAAAGTATTTTTTCTAGAAACACTGGGTTACAGTCGAAAAAATGATAAATCTGTAAGAAACGTCTTATGCACCATAACAAACAACATTCCAGTTGATGAGCGAGGAACCAATCCTAATCCAAAAAAGTTGGACGACACTAAAATTGTAGAACATATAAATTTTTTTAATCCTTCAATTTCCCACTACAGACGAGAGCACGCTCCAAATAGAAATTATCTTCCGTCTGACCTAACAGTGACCAGAATGTATCGAGACTTTTACGAACAACAAAACATGAAAGACCTTCCTGTTCACGAACAGATTTCTTATGACTACTACAGAAAAGTTGTGAAGAAGTTAAATATATGTTTTACAAAACTTGGTCATGAAGAGTGTGAGGCGTGTGAAAAGTTTTTTATCCACAATCCGGAATACAAGGAGAAAAGACACAGAAATTTTCAAGAATGCCGAGATTACGAACGACACCGGGAAAAATATACATCAGCCAGGGAAGCATACAAAAAAAGATGTAGAAAAACAAAATAACGCAAACATCACCTCAGATACTGCCTATTTTGCAGCTGATTTAGAGAAAGTAATTATGCTCCCACGCATTGAAGAATTTAAAATTGTAATGTTTTACCCAAGAGTAATCGTATTCATTGAAAGTTTTGTGCTAATAGGTGACAAAATAAAGAATGCTACTTTGCAAACCTATGCTGCGATATGGCATGAAGCAATTGCTGGTCGCAAAATGAGTGACATAATAAGCTGTTTCAGAGCTTTTTTGCAGGCAAATAGAGACCTGAAAAATGTAGTCATCTGGTTAGATAACTGTGCAGCCCAGAATAAAAATTGGAGTTCGTATTCTTATTTGCTCCATCTTGTTAATTCAGCCGAAGTAAATTATGAAATGATTACATTAAAATATTTAGAGGTAGGCCACACACACATGGCAGCAGACGAATTCTATCATCAAGTGGAGCAATCTATGAAGAGGAAGAAACATATCTATGATTTCGAAGACTTTCATCAAGCAGTATCGAACACCAGAACAAATATTATCGTTAAAGTAATGAATATGTATGATTTTTGTCAGTTTCGAGACTGTTCTTCAACTTACAAACTACAAAATTCTTCCCCTCGTGCTTATTTATGTGATATGTGTGAAGTAACATTCCTTAGAGACACCCACACCATTTACTATAAGACTGCTTTCCACAATGAAGAAGAATACTCACTTGACTTTCTGAGATTAAAAAATATAAAATCTGGGATACCACCTCCAAAACCAAAAAATCAGTATAGAGGCATAACTCAAGAGCGCAAGACAGCGATCATACAAAAACTGACACCCTTATTGCCAGACAACAGAAAATCGTTTTCGTATAATCTACCTATTGACAAAAATAGTGTTGATCTGACTCAAGTTGATGAAGACTAAATTTACAAGAGTTATAAAGCTGTGATTATTGCTAATATTAAGTATAATTTGTTCAAACTTAGATAGCTTTTTTAATATTTATTTTTAGAAGAGTAACTTAGAGTAGCTATTATAAGTTCAGAGAGGTTTGTTACTGCTATTATTGTTTTTTTATTTTATGAAAAACACATAAGTCGTAGTGTTAGTTTGATCTCACTCAAGTATAAGATTAAGACTTCAATATAAGAGATTCCTTAAAAAGCTGTGATTATTATTATTAATTATAAATACAAACTTAGATTGTTTTGATACTTAATTTGTGTTTAGAATAGAAGAGCTTAACGCGATTTTAGAGTTTAACTTAATTTTATGAGAGGTTTGTAATTGCTATTTTTATATTCTTTAAAAAAGAAATATAAGCCTGATTCTACTTTGTGTTTTATTTAATACATGATAATTATCATGTTAAAACGTACTTCAGTTTAAATAGGGTTTAGGGTTGTTGGTGATCTAACAATGTGCAGGGTATTATTATTATTGAGTTAATTGAATATTAGTATTACAAAGTTGCAAAGCAGCAAATGGCTATTAACGTCTTTTTTATTTAGTTAACTAGAACCTGATAACAACACATTATCACTAAGTAGGAAAGACGTTTAAAAATACTAAGTTGAAAGGACGTTTCTAGCCAGAAGCGTCTTTTCATTGCCGTATCAAGTATTTTCTTGCATTTTTTTACTAAAAAGAAAAAGAAAAAGTTATTTATTGAATACATAAAATTTATTTAATTAAAATTTACATATAATTGCTGATAGATCAAACACTAATACAAACTTTTACACCACAAAATTATTATTTGTTTTATTTACTTTCACACAGCGCATTTTTTTGTTTTTTTTTAAACACATTTTATTTTATTCTCTGTTTCGTACACTATGTAGAAACGTCGTTTTTCCTTATGGCGGCTGAATAGACGAATTGCTTTCAATTTTACCCAATCTTTCCGAAGGGGTACATACTTTAGATGACTCTAGAACTACAACGGCTATCGATGTCGAAGACTATTGCAGAACCATCACCGTTTATACAAATAAAGAAAATCACATCCTTGAGGTTCACATTTCTTACGAGCCGCTAAAAAAATTCACTAAGCAGATAATCTTAAGCTTAAAGGGCGACAAAAAGTAGAACAGTTGTCACTAAACCATTCGAAACACACATACACATACACACACGCACACAAACACACAAAAAAAAAAACACACATACACACACACACACACACACACACATACAGATTACGATTCGAATAGCTTAATCAAACATAGCAAAGGATTTCGTTAACGCTATAAAAGATTACGTCCATCTAAAAATTAGCACAGGATAAAGGATGATTCACGTTACACAGTGTTGCGAACGGACCGGGTCCCGGACGAGCTCCGGCTGAGACTCTGTCAAACATCTTAGCATACTTTTTGTATGAAGTGATTTATGGTTGACCGTGACCCGGCCGTGTGCCGCCAGGACACGGGCGGGGCACGGCGTCGAAATGTCGGTGGGTATTGTTTCCCGGCTTCGGCTCGGTCCGGCCCCGATACGTTGTAACATGAACGTCTACGCCGGCCGTCCGCAGGGCAGTCGATGACAAATATTTGAGATGTGAGCAGTTTAATATCAAAATGGAAGATGAAAAATTGCTAGAATGTGCGATCAAGTACCCTGTAGTTTACGGCATGAGCCATTATAAGTATTTGGATTATAAATACAAAAATATTATTAGGAAAACTATATCGATCGCCATCGATGGTAATTTAAATAAGCAATTCAAGTTGTGGATCAAATTGCATATTTAACTCAAACAGTACGTCTATCGATTGATGAAATCACTAATAGACCTAAAACACCTATCACAGACATGGCCGTGCACAGAATACACGCAAACAGTCCGGTGTAGCATAAATGACCGGCCGGCTCACGGTGGACGTGCTCTAGTGTGGAGCCCGGCCCGGTCGCGATACAGTGTAACGTGAATCATGCTTTACTCATTAATCCAAATTCAGCAATGTACACTGTCATACCAAAAATACACAAGACTTAAAAGTTCATCTCTCAACCTCACTCTAACAAAAAGTGAATTGGTAAACGTTAGGAAGTATATAAGCCAGCAAGAAAATATTCATAAATATCACGATGAAAAAACGAACCATCGAGGCATTAACGAGTGTTTCTCGGCTTTGTCCCGCAAATATTACTGGCTGAAAATGAGAGAATGTTACTAAATTTATTTTATACGGACAAGCTAAGTATGACCGCAATCCTGTTTAACATAAATTCAAAATTATACTACCACCGTCTAAGCCTTTTAAATTAGTTCACGTACATCTACTAACAATTAAGAGGGAAAAGTATTTAACAATAATATTTTTTTTTCTATGTATGCTCAGGCTTACTATTGCGGGACGGAACTGCTATCAGTGTAGTAAATGTTCTACTCCTATTATGCAGACATCATGGAATTCCTGTTATCATAGTTTCACAGCGACCCTGAATTTACGAACCTACTTATTGCAGAATTTTACAAACTTCGTAAAATTCAGCTTCATATAGTAGCTCCACATGCACCTAACGAAATGGAGTTCCGTAAAGGTTTCATGACACCATATTAGAACATATCCATATTTTAAAGATAAATCAAAAGAATAAGGCCGTTATAAAACTAATGCCCCATTAGCACATAATTATAGTATATTTCATCTCACAAAATGCAAACCATTAGAAGTAATTACAGGACACTTTGACCGTCGCGATCCTTTTGATATTGATCTGTCCGATCTGTCCGAAAAACCGAGAATCGGAAGCTGAATATTCCACGGAACAACAAACCTTTATAAAAAATCCATTCGCATCACGTCAAAACTTGGCGACATAATGGTCAATCTCCCAATTCAAATTTATTCAAAGAAAAAATGAGGCCTTATAGGAAAAACCCGATTGAAGAGAATACCAAAAACGAACCAATTGTTACAGGACTCTCCTGGTATTTCATCTCCTTTTGGAACTAGCTCTAATGCAGGAGATAACACTTGAAGTCTCGTAATGGACCTAGTATATTACCTTTCAAATAAGACCCCACTCGAATCCTATCCCACTACCATGCATTTCTGCAAAATGTAACCTTCAAGAATTAGAAGATAAAATAAATTCTGAATAAATAAAATACAGGTAATAAGTATTAGAACTAACCTTAAAAATATTACTAATTCCTTATTTCAACCACATATTTAGTAACGTAAAATAAGCTTGAAAGTGTCATCATATAGTTGGGAAGCTTTAAGACGAACCGTGGGAAAAGAGAACTTGTATATGGTCGCGGTTCCATCAAAGCAAAGTATAACTGGTAATCTTGATTATACAATTGCAGATCATTTTAATTGCACTATAAAATCCATCCGCGATGACGACAATAAAATTATAACGGAATTTGATAACCATGTAACAATGTAATAATTTAATAACCGCTTTTCTTAAGTGCTATTAGTAGATTACCTGACTAGCTAATCCGCTAATCACTTTAAATTTAAGCCCGCCTCACTGGTCCCAGCGCAAGATACACAGTAATAACTACTCGTAAGCCGTTACTCTCTAATATCATGTCTACAATACAATTTAAAATGAAATTTCGAATTCAGCTATAATTAATAATATTGAAAAATTTCACAATTACCTTCTATGAGATAATTGTAACTATACCGTTTTGACACAAAATATTAGAAGTATATATAGCAACTTCGATGACCTACAGATAAATCTTTTGTTACTAAACATGATGTAGAGTGTTGATACTAACTGAGTGTACACTAAACACACTGCCAAGTAATTATACCTCTTACTACGCTATAAATCAGCTCAATCAAAACGATGGTGTGATTCATACGTCAAAAATTACCATCTCTATCGGGTTACAACAATTAAATTAATGCACGCATCTGCTATTCAGGTATCTATCTCAAACTTTACTATTATAGGCATATACCGTTGTCCATCAAATGAATGTGCTGATAATTTTGTAAACACTCTAAATCTTTATCTAAACACATAAAAATAATATTGATAGGTGATAAAACATCAACTTAATTTATAGAGATACAGAAATGAGTCAGAACCTAATAATAAGTTAAAATATTTAAATATGTTATGTACACGGCCTTCTCCCGGGACATTATTTACCTACCAGAGGGCAAAATTGCCTCGATCGTGCCCTTCTAAAGATCAATAAATGTAATTTTTGAGCCTTTATTGCGGTCTTGAATACATCTATCACAGGTCATGCTATGGTAATATTAAACATTAATCACAAAGGTATAATTACCAATTGCATTAAATACACTAAAATTATAAATTTTGAAAATGCTTATAAAGATTTGATAAATACAATTTTTATCTGTTAGGCTGACAAACGAGCATACAGTCCACCTGATAGTAAGTGGTTGATGTAGTCCATAGAAATTACGAATTAAAAGCAGATGAGTTGTCACCCGTGAGGACTAAGATAGAATGCCTCATTTCTAGTAAAAAGGGTCTCCGGTTCTCGACAATCACCAGACGACACACTGCAGCATTGAGATGATATTTTATGCTGGAATTCTGTGAGAGCGTGGTCCTTCCCCGGTCGAGCTGACCCGTTCGTTCTACAACTATACTACCTTTATAGCTGCAGCGTGGCTCTACCATGGACATGATATTGTTCAACACAAATGAAAATCCAAGCCACTATCGGCCACTGCCGTAATCGGGATTAAGCGGGTTTCGACCTTCTGTCCTATTGATGTACAGCATTCAATTATTAAATAATTAAGTTCTTCACATGTGCAAATCTACAGTCAGTGATTTGTTCACTAAATATAAAAAAACACTTAAGCAATATAAATTTAAAATATAATTTTAGTAATTTAAGTACAATACATAATATCTTGTATTATTTACAACAGTTCAATTACTAACTTTATTTAATAAAAATACTTACAATTTTACTAAAGAAATGAAGGTAGGTTTTGATTTAGTGTGTCTTACTGCAGTTTATTTTAATGGCTGATGTTACAACTTCTCAGTTTTCAGATTCGAGTAGATTGTACACAGCGATTGATCATTGTGTCAGTTACTTTATATTTAATGACTCACTGTCAAGGGTTCTATTCTTTGCAAAATTAATACAATAGAATCGAGTAGTTGTGGGATGAGAGTATTTTTCTGCAGAGTTCCATTTATCCTTTAAGAGGCCACTGCTGAACATAGGCCTGAGGATTTTGCCACAGAAGCCACGATTGGCAGGCGGGTTGGTATTTTCAGTTATTAATTATTTTGAATTCTTATTAGGAAGATGCTGCAGCCTATCTGTTTCAGCTTACCTCTGTCGTCTCTAACGACACTCAAGGGACAATTTGGGCTAGTAGATATTCTCACACCATCATTACACGACAAACCCTGTGTGGTGCTAATATTTATGCCAAATAACACATTGTTGTTTTCAAGACGATCTAGTGTTATGAGATATATAGGATAAATAAGCAATGACACATGAGAATAAATAAGTATGTCGGCGCGTCAATAAAATACCAGTTAGATCGAAAGTGAGCGAGAGGTTTTGTCACTGTGGTGGTGGCGAGGTGGAATTGAGGGTATATCGAGGAATTCCCACTCGTTTGTGTAGTATAAAGTTACCTGTAGGCACCGTTCGCGAGATATTCCGCCTAAATCGTTTTGCAAATGACTGTATTGTGGTTCTGTCAAATTGTTTTATACTAGCGACGCGCCCCGGTTTCACCTGTATGGGGTCATAGTGGGGCGTTATTTAGACTTAATATAATGAAAAACCATTTATATTATCAATTTTTCGTGTTGAGAACACGAAAAATTGATAATATAAATGTATTTTTTTAAATTTTTCTGATCTATTTCTTCTAGATCCCTCCCGCACGTGCCTGCCAAAGGGGGGGGGGGGGGAAGGGGGCTACATTGGTGACCTCATTTTGTTTCTCCAATGGGCTAAAAGTGAAAGGACGTACGCTGCCATCGTCAAGCAATGCAAACAGTTTCATCGTGCCAGTGCAATTTCGTCAAGCCACAGAACAGTACTAGCTCTCGTCGTGACCGCTTGCTACCGTACAGTACAATTCATCGTAGCGTTCAAACAGTCAACCCCAGTGCATTTTTCGTCGCACACCACTCCAATTGCAACAGTTTCGCCGCCTCAAGGCCTTAGAGAGAGGTCTTTAGCAGCTACCCCAGGTAAGTGCCTGTTCCTTAATCTTGAGCTGTTGAATAAGCTAAGTGCATGTTTCAGTCGTCTCAGCTAATGTCATCAACATCGTCATCATTACAGCCCTTTACAAGTCCACTGCTGAACATAGGCCTCCCCCAAGGTATGCTACAACGCACGGGCCTGTACCGCCTGCATCCATCGACTTCCTGCATGTATTACCAGGTCGTCACTCCATCTAGTGGGGGTCACCCTACATTTCGACTACCAGTACGAGGCTGCCATTTAAAAACATTTTTTCCCCAACGGTTGTCAGTTCTTCGAGCTATATGGCCGGCCCATTGCCACTTCAGCTTACTAATCCGTTGGGCTATGTCCGTCACTCTGGTCTACTGTGAATAGAAGTTCATTTCTAAGTTTATCACGCAGAGAAACCCCGAGCATAGCTCTCTTCATAGCTCGCTAAGCGATTTCGAGCGTCCTCATACGGCCAGCAGTGAAGGACCTAATGTATAAAATCGAATTTATGGCAAGTATATTTGTCCAAAGACCGCAACGTGCTACGACCGCCAATTCGTTTTGGTTCAAAACAAATCAAGCTGATACAGTACACTCGCAATACGTTAAGTCACTAATTTTGTGGTAATTTGTCCCGGAATTGAATCAGGGACCTACCACCCAACTATTATTTGCGGTCCAGTCAATCCGGATTTGAACTGTCAACCTATGGCCTAATCAAGTCAAATTGCTGTTCCTAAGTAGTTCCTTAGTAAATTTTAGTTTCGCTTCGCACGACTGGAGTACTGTACGCCATATTTTTAGATTTGTCGCCAAAACAAAATAGTTTATTTTTCGATTTTGTAGCTGCACCCGCACTATAGGTAGACGGAGACCTATCTTATTTTGTTCGTCCCTGCAGTACTTATATCACACCACAATTCACAATATTTTATATGAATTTATATATTAGTGTATTCCCGCATATATACTTGATTTGATTTGGTTAGTGCATGCTACAAAAAACCGCCCTCTGCGTTCTCTTGCACTTGTATTATATCAATCACATTTATATTAAACCAGTTTACACATAAATCGTTTTGTTTCGTTCGGAAAATTTAGCAATATACCCACAATGTGTGAAAAACAGCGCGTCTACTTAGAACTGTTTCCATTTCGTTGTATAAATACCCGCTTAAGAAGTTTACTTGTGTAAAAGCATTTTGATTTAATATTATTTCGTTGATAAGTAACGTGTTGCTTGCTAAACATTGTCTGATTAATTGTCCGTAACACTCGTACATAATAAATACGCAGTTTAGTTGCTGTTCTACACCGCTACGTTTTTTTTTGGGTTGATTTTAATTATTTTACTGCAAAATGGTAATGCAAATGAAATGCGACTTGTAGCATTTTACGTAAATATAAACATGTTGTTTTCTTGTATGTAGAATAATCATACAAAAAATATTCACTTAGAGTCGATTCAGGAGATTTTTTGTGTGAAATAGAAATTATAGATTCGTTGCGCCTAGGTTATGAAAATTTGTTGGACAAAATTATTAGTCTTGTACTACAAGTTGATACCGATTATGTAGTGAATCATTTATTATTATTATGTCGGGTTGTTGATAGAGTAATCACATCTGGTTGGGCTGGATAAATATATAAAAGGAAAAAATAAATATACTTAATACTAATATAAATACATAATATTTATATTAGTATTAAATATATTTATTTTTTCCTTTTATGTATTTATCCAGCCATTATTTATGTATTATATATTTATTTATGTTAGTATAGTAAATATGTATTTATACTAACACAAATAAATAAATAATACATAAATAAATAAAAGATTGCACTTACTGCAACAGTCAAATTCTGGATGGATTCCCGCGATGTAGGCTGCATCATATGGTAACAGCCATGTCTCCTGCAATGCTATGATATCCGCAGATTTACATGTATGCCCTCGACTGATCTTGTGACTGATTTACAATTAAAGGATATATTTTTCAAGTATTTACTATCCATTATTTAGGTGATACAAAATAATTACTGTGGTTTTTACCTGCTGTACAGTTTCTGAAGTTAATATATTTGTGAAATGATATTCCCTCAGGCCATAGGCTACTATCAAGACATATGTCAATTTTATATCCTGGCACTTAAACCTTAATAGCATTATATTCACGCTCATACTTCGTTTTAATCTCTAAAAAATACTGTAACTTTTCTTCTCTTAAATATATAGTTTATTATATCATCCGCTGATGTTTCTTTGTCAACATTATTGATAAATAATAAATGTGGCTGCTTTAAAATTACTCTGTACTTGCTTTTCCTTCCATCCCTATAAACCTATTCTTCAATCTTCTTCTTTGCACACGTTTCCATTCCTCGTCTGGTTTCAATATCTTTCGTTCACTTTCTTAAACCGTATCAACATAAGATCGCTTGAAGATTTATTATGCTGCATGGAGCGAGCTGCCTGACGTCTCCGACCTGTAGCTCAGATCGACGTAAAAGATAGTTCCAGTTCCAGAAGTTCAAGTACACTCACGCAACTCACCTAGAATGTCACCTATCGATATCTCAATATTTAATGGTGGTATTAAAACATTACCGTTATTTATTGCTAGTTTTCAGAATACTATACATAAAATCCCTCTTTATCGGATGCTGGAAAATTATACTACTTAATTGGCAATCTGTATATGACGGTGTCACACTAATTCCGCAGACAACTTTTTGTTAATTTTCGAATTACTGAAAAATAAATTTGAGGATAAACGAATGTTGGCTTTTTCATATTTAGACCAAATATTCGATCTTAAAACTATGTTGTCCGCAAATATTTATAATCTAGAACAATTTTAGATGAGTTTGCAACGTCGGTAGCCGCTTTCAAAAATCTCGTGGACTTTATATTTTTACACCTATTGTATTAAAAAAGCTAGACCCGGACAACGTACATTCGTTAGAAATGGAAAATCGTGGCTCCGATATACCATCGTTCGACACAAAATCAAAATAATGCAACGTTCGTTAAATACACAACAAGAAGCAAAAAAATACACCGACCGTAGAATGGATGCTTCGTTGAAGCCAACGAAATCACTAGCATTTGTAAACCTTTATTTTCACACAATGACTGTTTCTTATGTAATGTAACATACGTTTTATCCCGGACCGGACCGGTGTAAAAACACAATTTATGATAAATATATAATTTTTAGTTCATTTTATTTTACACCGATTAGTACAACTCAAACAAAAATGCAGTTTAATTAGAATAGTAAATACATTCATTGTTAGCCCTTACGTAACTAAATATTTTATCGTTGGTTGATTTATTTATTAATTTTCAGTAAGTGGTCCTGATATTATAGCTCGAAGAATCGATAGCCGATGGGAAGAAAGGTTCTTGAGTGTTCTCACTTAATATTTCTCGTATCGAATATACCACGGAGTTGCAATAAAAGTCAACTAGCAAATAAAAACGTCACAGTAAAAGATGTCCGTTTTCTATGTTACGAATAAATAATAACACAAACAAGCACGTTGTGTTGGTACTGTTGGTTCACTTACGTGATTTTATATTTGTACTATAACTTTATATGAGTTGAGTTGTCAAAATTGTTCTTTTATACTTTTTTATTTTATTATGAAGACAAAAATGTTGACCTAAAAGCCTACAGTTTGTATTTACAAAAAAACTTATTTACGGTTGTAGTGCGAAGTGCGAACACAAAAAAAACTCGGACGTTTTTTAATTGTACTTGTTTTTTATTTGTGAGAAGTAAAAATATTAGACTTAAATAAAGTGATGGAAATAACAAAATATCTTTTGCTTCCAAATGTTTAGAGAGATAAGGTTACAGTTCCATTTACAAGAAAATTTAGTGAAAGTGTTAAATATTTTATATTTGTACTTCAACGCCATAATTCTTTATTCAAGTTTTAATAAAGCAATGGCTTGGAAAAATTAAAAATAAAATTTAAATAAAATATGCAAGAGGAATGCACGTGATACGTTAAATAGAATTATGTAAATGCGATTGTGTGGGCTATCGTAGTAGCAGAATAAATTTCCACGCTCCAAGTTATTAGCACTTTCTTGTTTAATGTTACTAAAAATCCTCCCACACATTTTCTTTAGTCAAATAAGAATGCATATTCTGATAGAATAGTTCGACGGGTACCTAATGAATATTACATAATATTATGTGTTTTATCTAAAGGCAGATTTTTTAGTCGTAGTAATAAATTTGTCGTAATCGTAGTAAAAAATGTGGTTTGGTCATATGGAAAGAATAAAAGAGGAAAGACTGATAAAGCAAATTTATGTTGCAGAAGTGAACGGCAGAGTCGGAAAGGAACGTCCTAGGCTAAAGTTTATCGACCAAATTGGCGATAAGTGTATTAAAAACGGTTCAAATTAGGAGTGCCCTTAACCGACGAGCATGTATGCGTAGATAATATATGGATGTGGAGGAGGCGAGAGAGGTGTGTTAGGATCGTTCGATCGATCGATATATATATATATAAATATATATATATATATATATAATATGAAATAATAATAATAATATACGTAATATAATATATATTCTACATAAAAATAATGTTGAAATGTCTGTCTGTAATGTCGAAATATTTGCATGCTTTTAATATATGAATAAACACTTTTGAAGTTTTTGTCTGTTTATCTATCTGTCTGTGCGAGTTAATTTTTGGAAATTTCTGAACAGATTGTGATGAAAATTTACAAATAAATAAAGAGTAATGCCAAGAGTAATCTAGAGTATTATATAACTTTAACCTAAATTGAATGGCTTTTCTTAAACGGATGGGACACACAAAATCGATTTTTAACATTTTTTATTTCGACACCATTTTACAATAACATTACAACTTGTAAGGATTATTTTACGAGTGTAAGACCTTTTTTACATAAAGTTAATAGATCTTTAGTTCATATTTTAAATTAATATTTTCACATAGCGTACTAAGTTTTCGAGATAATAGCAAAAACACTCAATAGAAGATGATTTTTAAATAATTGAACTACTTGACCAAAGGCCACTGTTGCTGATCTGCATGTTATTTTGTTTAAGTTATACCGTCCGCGTAGTTTTTTATAAGATAGGGTGACAAACGGGCACACGTGGACTGCGTGACGGTAAGTGGATGCTGTGGCCCATAGACATCTACATTTATCCTAGATTACGAATCAAAATCCAGATGCGTTGTCACCCGTGAGATGGAATGTCTTGTATCCAGTAAAGAGGGTCTACGGTTCTCTACACTCACCATACGAAACACAGCAGCATTAAGCTATTATTTTACGCTGGTATTCTGTAACAGCGAGGTCCATCCCCGTTCGAGCCGACTCATCCGTGCTACAACTTTACTACTAATATCTACAGCATGGCTCTACAACGTAACTGCACTCACTCTTGCAGGTGAAAGCTAGTTATTAATACAAATATCTATTATCATATATTTATTTATTTTAAATAGTAATAAGTTGTGATGAATTGCCCCAAAACTAAAGAAATCTATTCACTCTTATAATTCTGCTTGTAAATTATTTAAGGCGTAGGTGTGTTGCATCATATCGTTGTGATAACATTGGCATCATCTATTATTAACAAAAAATTATAATAAAACAACTCATTATGTTATGTTATCGTAGGTAAGTGTGTTTTTCATTGTGCGCTTTAGATGAATCGTATCAAACCGGAAAGTTTGTGTTTGTGGTAATGCGTTCACTTTATCCGCAGCAATCGAATAGCCGATGCGACTACCATTTGCAAATGGACTTTTTTAACAATGAATAGCTTTTAGTATTCGGATTTTGGTAGCGAGTGGACGAGCGGAAAATGCGACGCAATGAAAAGTCGTAAAGAAAATTTGTCGTGATTGCTTGTTTGCCTGTAGATCAAGAGGAAAGAAAAAAAAACATGACGTGTGGTTATATATTCAAGAAGAAATCATAATATAAAGAATATAATGCGGTATTTCCTGATTGGCTAAACGACGACGCAAAATTCTCACAGCATTTTCGTAGGTTAATGTCAAATTTATTAATCTTTTTGATATCCTAAAACCTACGAAAGAAAGAAAGAAAAAATTATTAGTTGCCCATACAAACTACTTTTATAAGAGACAAACGATCTTAGACAAATAAAATTTAAATTTTGCATGCTACGAGTACTACAGATTGATTAAATTAGAACTTAAATAAAAGTTGAAACTATAACGAAAAAAAGGCAGAATATAATTTTTGGGCAAAGCAAAAATCATAGCATGATTTATATTTCATTCAAAAATTGTTTATTGTTTGAAGGTTTCAAATAGGTGGTGGCAGATTTTTCCAGCATTTTCTCATAGTTTTAAATTATTATTTTCGTATTTTGTAGATAATTACTAATATAATGAATGTATATAAGAAATTACCTACACCAACTTCAATCTGTTTCAAGCATGATTGCTCTTCTGCAGGTACAAGCTACTACATAAGGCTCAAGATTTTATGGAGGAATTTGATAATTAAAAAAATGATCTTACTTTTTAATTTTTCGATCGACTTTCCATTCTATTCATCAAGACTAAGTCCATTGTCCATTTTAATTTAAACATTTCAGGATGCATCAACGACTGAAACTATTGGAGTGTTGCGATTTCTGTAAGGATTTCTCGAACCGAACAACGAAAACAAACATGGTAGCCACCGACGGAGAAGAGAAAGATTTGTTATAGTTACAGCCTAATGCTTGAAACAGAATATAAATGTAAATAAAACATTATTATTTCTAGATTACAGGAAAAAAGTTTTTTCATCTTATTCGTGAAAGGTGTTTGTGGGTAAGTTTCTTAAATTTAATTTTTTTAAAATGGCAGAACCTGAAACAAACATTAGCATAGAATTTCAAGTAGTACCAAATAAAGTTAAATAAAATCCCGTATTTACGCATGTCTGAGTATGCTTTTTTAACTGAAATAACAAACGTACCTGGTCTGATTATAAGTGGCTATTGTAGTTCATGGACACCTGCAACCAACTAAAAACAAAGGATGCTAAAATGGAATGTAAAAACACTAGCAGATGTTCGTCATCTTATACGAAATGGCTATATGGGAGACCATGAAATATTTCTGAATTTTCTCACGTCCCACTTAACGGAGTCCACGGGACTAAAAATTCAGTTTAAAATTTTCATAAATATAAAGCCAACTTAGTTTTAGAGAACAAACAGCGATTTTAAGTTGAGTTCTGCTCTATCTTACTCTGAGTACTAGCACAGACAAAATCTCAGAATTTTAGTCAGGATTTTACACCAGGAACTCGTTCTGAAATACGATCTCGTGGATTGGAAACTGCCTTATTGTAAGTACCAGACAATCATCAAAGACAGGGCTAAGTCTGATATTGTACTGATGGGCCGGCACAGTCAAAGATATATTTTGTCGACGTTACCATTCCATATGACGTATGATAAGCAAACAAAATATTTGGACCTGGCACACGAGATGAACGATATGTGGGGTGGTACGACCGAAATTATTCCTGTAGTCGTTTTTGCGTACGGGCTTATCCCGATCAGCTACTCGTGTCACATGAGGCGACTGGGACTGGGACAGATCACTCCAGACTCAAAAGTAGAAGGCGGTGCTTCTCAATACCGCCCACATCGTCCGCAGATTTCTTTTACTTTCTCTCTAACAAATAAACGGCTTCTAAGCTTAGCTCAGCTTTCAAGCTTACAAGCCGTTGATTTTAACTATAAAATTATTAAAACTGTGGATAATTTATCTGACACTTTTTGATTGCTGACCATTTTTACGAAGCTACGGGGAAGATTATGCTTGGCATTTTACCAAGTGAGTGGATCTGCAACGAAGATTGCTCTCAAAAGAATGAAGTTACCAAATTTCCGGACAGATTTTTCAGTTAAAATAAAAGAGCAATGCAAGCATATTCAATTAGAATTTGGGAGATAGCTTGTTGTATTAAAGCAAGAATCGGCTTGAAATTATAATTATATTTAGTAATACATAAAATTTGGGAACTGCGAAAATTTTCGCAACGTTTCGTCATTAATCATGAATCACGGAAAACGAAGTTTCACAACAACTTTTATAACCCGTCATTAACTTAAAAGCTTTAGTAAGGGACTGTTTTTATAATTTTTAATTAGTTTAAGTAATGTATTTTTTACATTTAATTAATTATTAATTATATTTGTATTTATTTGAAATATTCGTAACTGCCTCCAATTAGTATAATTTTATGTGTCCTGTTTCTCATTGATGACCTTTCTCACTCGGTATCTTGCCAGTTCATTTTAGGATATTTTTTTTTAATAATAGTACTAAAGCTTAAGTTAGTTTCGATAAGTATTGTTGTAATATAAATTGTATAAAACTGATTATATTGTATTTTATTTTATTTAGATATTTATATGTATTAAAAAAGAATTCAAATTAATTAGACGTCAGTATGTTGATTGAATTCTTTGTTACTTTTGTCTGCCACGTTACGTCAGGAGATTATACCTGGGACAATGGAAAACGTGACTTAAATCCAATTCGAATATGCATTACTAAGAGAAGTTTTATCTCGGACTACCGTAGAAGTTGTGGTGATTGCAAACTCACGAAGATAGGTTATATATTTCTAAAATCAAAATTGTTTTACTTGTTTCAGTACTATATACTCATATACCTATAATATATACTAACATTATCCGCTTCTTCATTTGCGTGGGCGTTCGTGAAAAGTTATCGTTAATGATTTGTATATTAAACCATGAAGTATAGTATGAATATTAATCACTACTATTAACTTTATTGTTTATTAATGTAAGACTAAAATCTTATAATCATTAATAAAAAAACAAAAATAATTAATTTACCTATGATATTGCCACTTCGTTGAACTAGCCATTTTGAACTAGAATTCTAAATTGTGTTAAATGTGTTTTGCATTAATATTATGTCATTCCCTTTTTATAATTAGATATTCATTGGTTTTTTCTATATTTGTAACATCGATATATTTATAACCATCAAAATCAAAATCAAAAAATCTTTATTTCACAACACAGTGGTATGTAACTGTAAACAGAGGTTGGGACCATCCTATTAAGTAATAGTAATACTTGTGCCAGGTGGCCCCGCTCTTCCTTACTTTACTAAATATCTTTTATGTTTATGAAGACAATTTGGAAAAACACTTATAAAAATAATTAATGTTAACATTAGTTTAGAGTGAAAACAAGGCAAAACAACAATCAATATTTTCAATTTACATATTACCTGAAATAAATTAATTCTGAATTTTAATAAAAAAGCATGAGAGCGTGTTCGCACGCGCGCGCGCGCGTGTGTGTGTGTGTGTGTGTGTGTGTGTGTGTATGTGTTTGTGTAAATATATATGTGTATTGTGTGAGTGTATACTTTGTAACTATTTGTTTACATTTGTATGTGTTCAAGTGATTAAAATCCAAATCATTGTTCAGTCTATTGTAGAGATGAGCAGATTGCGATAAGAACTGACGCTGAGCAAATTTGGTTTTTACGTATCTAGTTACTGCTACCCTATCTTTTCTTCTTCACGTCATTATTTCTGAGTTAAAAGGCAAAAACTTGTGTGTCCGTAATACTATTGATAGAATATATATATCTGTCTTATTGAAAGAAGCTCTCTCTCTCATCTTGTAAAGTTCTTCAGTTGGAAAATGAAATGGTTTAAAATACATACTTTGAGTAGACAACGCTGACTTCTTTCGATTTCTAATAATTTTGTTTTAGCTGCACTTCCCCAGACTGAGTTACAGTACCCTATTATGGATTGTGCCAATGCAATATATATTTGATTTAGAAATTTTTTAGAGGTGACATGTCTTAGTTTCCTAAATATCCAAATTATTTTCCGTATCCTATTACTCGTATATTCAACTTGAGAGTTCCAGTTCAAATGTTGGTTCAGAACAACCCCCAAATACTTTATAGATGCAACTTTATCGATAACTGTACACTTACAGTTAGAACTATTAGAAATACCACAATAATGTATTTTTAAACTATTGTTATTATTTGGTTGCGTTCTATTATTAATCGTAAAGCATACATATTTAGTTTTTGCAATATTTAAGGAAAGAAGGTTACTCTGGAGCCATTTTGAAACTATTAATAGACCAGATTTAGCATTTCTAAATACCGAGTTCCAATTCGTTCCCCTAAAAACTATTGTGGTGTCATCGGCATAAAAAAATACTAGACCGTCGAATAAATTTAGGTTAGTTAATGTATTGATATAAATAAGGAACAATGTGGGACCTAGTACACTTCCCTGTGGAACACCAAAGGTAAGCGGTGATTCTTCACTAATGTAGTCACCTATTTTTACTTGTTGCTTACGTTCCCTCAGGTAATCCTTGAATAAATTTAGCGGGATGCCCCTTACACCGATTGCTTCCAATTTCTGCACAAGGATCGAAGAAGAAACAGTGTCAAAGGCTTTCTTAAGGTCCAAAAATATAGCCAAACATTTACGGCCTTGATCTAGTTGTTCAGTTATATGAGATGTTAGTGCTACAACTGCATCTTCTGTCGACCAAATTGGTTACCTGAAAGAAGATTAAAGCTTTCAAGGTAATTGATAAGTCGTTTATTTATTAACTTTTCTGTTATTTTAGAAACGGCAGGCAAAACTGAAATGGGCCTGTAGTTATTGAAATCATCTATTCCTCCACCGTTGTGAAATGGAATCACTAAAGATTTTTTGAGATAAGACCGATTAATACTCTTTTGGAAGCAGAGATTAGTCAAATGACTTATCACGGGAACTACGAGGGATTTAGAATACTTGAGAAACTGAGTAAAGATATTATCCCAGCCAGGTGCACTATTTGACTAAAGATCTGACAGGATATTTTCAATTTCTAGTGGTTGAGTTTCTAAAAAAGCAAATGATGATAAATGTGATTTAAGCTTATGTAGGCTGTCAAGCTGGCAAGCAAGGCTGGCAGCAAGCTTTCTACCGATGTTTGAAAAATAGTCGTTAACATGGTTAACTGAATCATATATATAATCAGTGGGTTTAATTTAATATTTAGTAAATCAGAATTCATGGTCTTATTAGGTTTTAGATTTGTTATTTCTTTAATTGTTTTCCAAAGTATTTTTAAATTCTTATTTGCTTTATTTAATTGTTCAACAATTTAGTAGAGGGTAATTTTGCGAAGTGATTAGCTCGATGTTTATATATAAAATGATTAAAATAAAAGTTTTTATATATGTATAATAGCAACGTAATGTGCAGGTGGGTAGGGTGACAGAAGAACCTAAGAGAAGTAGAAATAGTTACAGTAGTCTGTGTAACCTCGAACTGTTTGTTAAGATATGACTGTGTTGTATTACTGGAAGTAGAATGTGTGAAAGTGTGTCTGAATGATTGCTTTTTTACATTTATGTGGTGAACAATTAGAAACAAAAAATAAATATACGAAAACACGGTAGAGCTTACTCTAATATAAACGAAGAGATTGCATGTATATTGTAGAACGGCTTTTAATCAGGTGTCTGCTGCTACTGGATTTGCGATTCATTTTTAATTAGTATTATTTTGGAGTTATCGTCTTTCCTTAAATAAACCTTCCCGTAAGATGTCCAACAAAATTTATACGAATGTGTCTTGCTAAGGTCGCGTGCAAGAAAGTAGAGTCGGGCAGCCTTAGCTGTTAACTGCTCTGATACAAAGATAGGGTTATTTTCTACACCTGAAGACTTAAGTCCTAAGTGATGTGCACTGAGTTTTGATTTGTTATATTTTTTGTTGAACGCCTTACATTTTTTCAAAAAATCATTTTTTTTGTATTGTAGATGATTGTCTCCACAATGATAGGAGTGTTCTTAATATCTTCTCTTTTTCCACGGACTCTATACACATCCTTAATATCTGAACTTACTATTTGGTAGCCGATAGTGTTGGATAGACTTAAAACCATTTCAATAAGATTTGTTTTACTCTCGTCGTTCTTTCTTGGGACGTTCCTGATTTCCAAATTTGTTTTACGTATATCTTTTTGCATGTTATTTTTGCATTTTGTCTTCCAAAACAGCTATATAGTTTCTGTCCTCCTTAATTTGTCCTTCTAGCTTAGAGATCCTTTCTTGAAATTCCTTATTTTGGTCTGTCAAAAAAGTAATAGAATTTTCGATATTTTGGTTAGTGTTTTGGATTTCTTTGAAAATGCTTGCATTTTTTTTTGAAATTCAAGATTTTGAGATTTCATAAGCGATAAAAACATGTTTTTCATTTCTTATTATAAATTAGCCAGTTACGAAGTGTAATCTTCATCTCTTCTTCTCTTTTTCCGGGCATTCAAAAAGTTTGGTGGGGTTGTTTGATGTGCAATTTCCACTTACAGAAGTGTATATAGTCCGTGGAAAAGAGAAGATATTAAGAACACTCCTATCATTGTGGAGACATCATCTACAATACAAAAAAAGGATTTTTTTGAAAAAATGTAAGGAGTTCAACAAAAATACATATATATACAGATATGACAACGATTTATTCATGGTATCCATTTGCTCACGATTAGGAGACTATAAGTAAATAGGAGTTAGTTATACTCTTCAATACGTAGTCGCAAAGTGGTGCAATAAACAGTGCGGCAGCAGTGTCCTATGGGAAGCAAGGGGTGGAGTCACGTTTGAGTGGGTTGGACTAAAACGCCAAAATGGCCGAAAAGTGCGTATGCAGATAGGCTAAGCGCATACGCAGGTAGGTCGATGACGACATAAAATATCTCCGCAGAAGGGGAATGCGTACTAGGCAATCAGAATGTAAGGAGGTTTGACTCACAGTTTTGTTCACCACCACCGCTCCACTTCTATTTTTTTTTCTCGAATTATCAACACTGATTTAATTATTTAAATTTGAAAATGTAATTGACTTAAGTTTTACAAACGAGTACACCTTGCGGCGGTCCAGGAGGAAGATCAACCATGAACACTTATTTTTAATATAAATTCCGACGTGAGAAAAATTCGTATCAAATGATATGAAGTATCAATAATCATATGTAAATCGTATGTATGTGCCCAGCACTACTAACGTAGGCATTTTCATTCATAAAATTATGATCTCACACATTCGGAGAAGAAGAAAGATGATGAATGGAGGTGATAACGGAAGTGGTTTCGTATCAAGCTACGGCTGAACTAGCGTCAGCTGTTTTTTGTTTAAGCGTTTAAACAATTTCAGATTATTTTGCGACAAATCAGTTAATAAAGCAGCTTAACAATTAGTACCTCACGAACTTATTGAATTT